>JAODKM010000039.1:20939725-20968458 GCA_026780845.1 Petrocephalus sullivani
TAACTTATAAATACCCCAATATTTATTACAACAGAATCACACGGCTATATGGCTGTAGCTGGGGACTCACCAGCACCTTGCTGCAGTAGCAGACTATATATTAAATAAAATCCTTTTTTACTTTCTTGTTATGCCGTCCTGATCTTGCTGTATCTGTTCTTCCGACCAGATCGCAGTTATTGATTTTATTTTTAATTTTTTTACCGTTTTCTGAGCCTATGACATTTTCTCAAGACTGCGATCACATTGTGTTTCAGAATCGGGCTGTTTGCATAACCAATCGACAGCGAAAGCATTGCAAGTTACGCCCCAAAGTACCAAAGAAGTGCCCAACTGGTTTGGCACTTTTGGCACTTGAATTTTTGTTACTGGTACTCGACCGGAAGTCAATGGAAAAGTGAAAGTGCCGTACCAAAAGTACCGAACTTCGTGCGGTAGAAAAGCGCCCTTAGAGGTGGAATATTCAGCACCCTGAGTTTGCAGGGGCATGGAAAAGTGTGCTATACAGGTCAGAGTGACCAGGCTGGCCCTTTGTGTTGTATGTTGAGGATGCCGTTTGACAGAAGTAAGCTGATTTATTTATTTATACTCTGCCTTAATCTTCACTGTGTGGCAGCTTTTGAGAAAGTAGCTTTCAGTGATCTGTGGGAAATTCCATCTCAGCCGATGCTGTTCTCACTTCTCATGGGTTTACTGCCTTGAAAACCCAACGGGTGCATGGGGGTGGAGAGGGCGTAAGTGTTTCAGGATGTCGTCTCACAGCTTTGTTAGCCTCTGTGGCCGTCTGCTCTGCCAGTTGGCCTTTGAGGGCCAGGTCTTGCTAGGTGTCAGGACACTCATGAGCAGCATCTGTGCAGTACTCCACATCCAGTGTTTCCCAGGAGGACATGACAGCTGCAGAAGGAACTGTCTCATACGCTACTTCCTGTTCCAGGTGGATGGGAACGTCAGCACTATCTATTGTCAGAACCTGTGTTTGCTGGCCAAGCTCTTTCTGGACCACAAGACGTTGTACTACGATGTGGAGCCTTTCCTCTTCTATGTGCTGACACAGAATGACAGCAAGGGCTGCCACCTGGTGGGCTACTTCTCCAAGGTGAGCTCTTCTCTTGGACCCCTGCAGCATTTGTAGTGCATCTCTATCATAATCTCACCACACTTAACATTACTTCTGCTGCTACACCTTCCTGTACGGTTTCTAAACATAGTATCTCTCTGTTTCCACCAGGAAAAACACTGTCAGCAGAAATACAATGTGTCCTGCATCATGATTCTTCCCCAGTACCAGCGTAAAGGCTATGGACGCTTCCTCATTGACTTCAGTAAGGCAGCCTTTTCTGACCTTCACATGGAAAAGGGGCCCCTCGTTGCTTCTGTTCATTGAGCTTGTTTCATTAACCCCCTCCCCCAGGCTACCTGCTGTCCAAGAGGGAGGGCCAGCCCGGCTCCCCAGAGAAGCCGCTGTCGGACCTGGGCCGCCTCTCTTACATGGCGTACTGGCGCAGCGTGGTGCTCGAGTGTCTGCACGAGCTGCGTGACCGGCAGGTCACCATCAGGCGCCTCAGCAAGCTGACGGGCATCTGCCCCCAGGATATCACCAGCACGCTGCACCACCTCAACATGCTGGAGCACCGCGGGGGCAGGTGGGCGGCTTCCTCATCGCGCGGCTCTGTGCCAGGCGCTCAATCGCGCTCTGGGACTAGGGGGTCAGCCAGATGGCACGGGGGCAATGGTGTCCCATTATCCTGCTTATCTCTGTCCACAAGCAGTACTGTGAAGCAGCTGTAAATGATGGAGATCATGAGCAGGATGCTGCCGTGCTTGGCATAGTCATCTGTCTGAGGGTGGTATGTCACCTTTCTGTAATGGTGCGGCTGTGCTCGTCGTCTTCATGTGTGTCTTCCTGCCCCCTTATGTGCCTCAGGCTGGTCTTGGTGCGCAGGGACAAGCTGGTCTCAGCCCACATGACCCGGCTACACGCTAATCCACGGCAGCTGGAGGTGGACCCAGACTGCCTCCGTTGGACCCCAGTGATCGTCACAAACACAGTGGTATCGGGGGACGAGGACGAGGAAGAGGAGGACGAAGACGAGGGTGATGCGGAACAGGATGCCTGCAAAGAGGTGTGGGAGCGTGTTATTGCCGGGGATTAGAGACTCTTCAGCTGTGCCTAGGAAGTCTGCCCAGATGTTCCTCACCAATTTGTCTTGTGTGTGATAGACCAAGCCCAGCCAGTCGGCTTCTCCACTGTCCTGGACTGCCGCACGCGGGGAGCGGGAGGACGGCGAGGAGAAGCGTCAACCGGAGTTCCCTGCTGGCCACCCCTCTCCGGCACCCTCCCCAGTGCGGGTCTCTCCAGTGGCTCCTGAAGGTGCGCCGCTTCCCACCAATGGAGAGCGGCGTGGGCGGGGCCGGCCGCCTAAGAGCTGGCTGTGGGGGCGGGTTAAGGACGGTCAGCGGGGGCGCCCCAGGAAGATCAGGCTGGCCGAGGAGGGTCGCGAGGATGAGACGGCAGATGCTGTGGATGCTCGCATCCCCTCCCTCTCTCCTATCATGCCTATATCAGAGAAGGAGTCGGAAGATGGTCCTGGCCGGCCAAAGGAAATTCCCAGGCCGGCCGCTGCGCCTGCCCCTCGCAGCAGGGGGCGACCTCCTCGCAAGAAAAGGGGGCCGAAGCGCCGGCTGAGTGAAGGTCCGGGAGAGCCGCCTCCTCAGCTCCCGCTGGCTCCCCGGCTCAGTGAGCCTCCGTCCAGCAGCGAGGAGGATGAGGATGAGCAGCACAGGGCCTGCTCCCCACCTGTCTTGACCAAGCCCACACTGGGGCTCCGCTGTAAGGTGCGTCTGTATGGAGTAGGCTGCCGTGACCTGCTGTGTGGTGTGACCCTGTGAAACGTCCTCTGGCAGCTTTAATAGAAATCATCGTGTGTGACTAAGTATACTCAGCAATCTCATTCTTTTCCAGAAGCCTGGCCGCAAGTGGCGTGCACACCAGCGTGGCCACTCCCATAGCAGCGTGGTGACGGAGACCATCTCAGAGACCACGGAAGTGCTAGATGAGTCCTTTGTGGATTCGGACGCCGAGAGGCCTATGCCCAGGCTCGAGGAGGAGAGCCCACTTCGGCGCTATCCACCCGCCCGCACAGCACTGAGGCACATGGCCCCCCCACCTAAGAAGGGGCGCCGTGTGCCCCTCACAGAGTCTGATGAAGAAGGTGGGTGCCCAGTTACTCTTCGTAGTTCTCGTACTAAAGTTGTGGTACAGTGTAGCGTAGGTTCGCATGGTAAAGACCTTAATGGTGCTTGAGCCGTGCCATGAACTGGTAGCATTCATTGTAAATTATGCGAGCTGTAGCCAGGCCATAAACACGTTCAAATGGCCCCATTTACTAGCAGGGTCACAAGTGTGACCAAAGCGAGCTGGCTGCGTCACCATCTGACTAGCCGAAATGCATGCGCACGGATTGTCTGAAGGAATAAGGGCCTATTCTATATATTATTCACTATTTGTAATATTGCACATCATGAAGTATTACCGATTAACTCGGAACTTGAAAATTTCCAACCACCTACATCAAAGGTACTATAGTTAAATGGAATGGATTCTTAATGCAAATGCTAATTCTGCTAGCATTGATGCTGACATAACGGAGCGATTCTCACAGATGTGCTAGAAAATTAGGAAATTAGCACATAGTAAATCATGATGTATACCATATAAACAGTAAATAAGGTTCTCTTCAGTTTTACATCACTGTCGCTTTCCAAACCTGGCAACTCCTTTACCAAGCTAACCCTTCTGTAGTGGAACCTTGCTATAGACATGAACTGGAACCTTGCTATAAACACGAACTGGAACCTTGCTATAAACGCATGTAAACAGTGTCTCTTCACAATAAGGCTCAGGTACAGGTTGGTTCCTATATGCTAGAGGAAAAGCACCAGTAGAGCCCTGTTGGACTCCATCATTGACAGCTCAACTGATAAGTTGCTTGTATCGGTTTCAGATGGTACTCCGGTGCTGAAGCCCATGACCACCTTGCACAAGCCTGAGCCTATGCCTGGAGCTGAGGTGGGTGTGGCCACTGAGGAGGGGGCAGAGACCGTGCCCCTGAAGAAGAAGAAGGGCTGGCCCAAGGGGAAGAGCCGCAAACCGCTGCACTGGAAGAAGCGTCCTGGGAGGAAGCCAGGTGGTGGTGCCAGCCAGGATACTGGGGAGACACCAGGAGAGGGCCCTGTGGCCCCAGCCCCTGAGGAGCCACAACCCCCCCGGATTAAGATGAAACCGGGCCGTAAACCAAGAAACTGCTTCGTGCAGCGGCCCCAGGAGGAGGTGGCCAGACAGGAGCTGGAGAGAAAGCAACTGGAGGAGGAGGCAGCTGGCAGGAGATCCAGGGCTGCTGACCGTGAGAGCCACAAGCGCAAGGACTCCGAAGAGGATGAGGAGGAGGACGACGAGGACGACGAGGACTACATGGACAAGCGTAGAGACGAGAAGCCTCGGCGCAGGGGACGACCTCCAAAAAACACGTCCCTGCCACCTCCTATCAGCAAGCCTCCTGTTTCAGAGCCAGAGGAAGAGGATGAGGAGGAAGAGGATGAGGATGAGGAAGATGAGGAGGAGTTATCCTGGTTACCGAAGAAGCAAAATCGCCTGGCGTCTCGGGGCCTCTCGTCAGTTCCCCGGGCTCCTCAGCCCCGACTGGAGGTGTCCGAAGGGACGGAGGAACGGGAAGAGAGCATGTGTGCTAACAAAAGCCTGGCTGTGATCACAGGCACGGGGGGACAACGAATCGAGGAGCACGATGCTGATGATGAGGGCGACGGGCACCCCGGCGATAAGGCTGATGCCGGCAACAAGAAGAGAGAGTCCCAGAACTCGGAGGACGAGGAAGACGACGACGAGGACGAGGACGATGACGAGGAGGAGGACGAGGAGCCGGTCTCGCGGACACACTCGCCTCCCGTGAAGGAGGAACCGCCGGGGGGTGAGGGTTTTTTAGACACTGGGGGCAGTGTGGCGAGGCCCTATGTTAACAAGGAGGAGGAGGAGGAGGCCAGAGAAGAAGCAAGAGAGGGGAAGACGCAGGCGGATGCTCAGGACGAGCGGCGGCGGCGGGAGCAGGACGAGTCTGCGGCGGCGGCGGCAGTGGTGGAGACGGTGGCCATGTCCGTGCCCCAGGAGCCCTTGGACCTGCAGCCGCTGCAGCCTGAGGATAAGGCCGTGCTCCTGATCCAGCCGGAGCACCACCCGTCACACCCCCACACGCACACCGACTTCAAGGAGGAGCTGGGTCACCACACGCACCACCACAGCAGTGAGCTGGACCTGGAGACTGTGCAGGCGGTGCAGTCGCTTACGCAGGGCGAGGCCCAGGACGAGGAGGCTGAGCCGCACGGGGCCTACCAGGACTGCGAGGAGACGCTGGCTGCCTGCCGCACGCTGCAGAGCTACAGCCACGGCGAGGCTGAGGACGAGGCCCTGGCGCTGGTGGAGTGCGGGCCCTCGCAGCACAGCAGCCCGCTCCCCGGCGCCCCCCTGCCCTCTCTGCCTGGCCAGTCTGTGCGCTCCGTCAGCAGCCCGGGCCTGACGCCGGGGCCGCTGGAGACCGGCCCAGCCGGTGGGGGGGGCCCTGGGGGCGGGCCCGGGGCCACCGGCGGGTACAACCAGATCACGCCGGAACATCCCGGGTCTCTGTCGGCCCCCTCACTGCAGAACATGGAGACGTCTCCCATGATGGACGTGCCGTCGGTGTCGGACCATTCGCAGCAGGTGGTGGACAGCGGCTTCAGCGACCTGGGCAGCATCGAGAGCACGACGGAGAACTACGACAATCCCAGCAGCTACGATTCTACCATGGGCGGCGGCAGCGGCAGCGCCGGGGGCAACGGGAGCGGCATGGCCGCCGCCGTGGCTGCCGGGGGGGCCCCCACAGCCGCCTCGTCCTCCTCAGGCTCTGCCACTCCGTCCTCGTCCGCTTCCCAGGCTGCCGGCTGCCCCTTCGTCTCGGCGGCTAGCTTGACGTCTTCCAGTGCTGCGGTCGGAGCTTCCCTCGGGCTGGGTAGCTGCAGCCTGATCCAGCAGCCGGGGGTCACCGGGGCTGGGGCTGCGGGTGTCCCTCAGCCGCCACCGCCGCCCCCTCCTCCATCGAACACCCCCGGCTGCGGCATCAAGTCCCCTCAGAGCTGCGTGATCGAGAGGCCACCCAGTGCCAGCCAGCAGCCCCAGAAGAAGGTTCCAGTTCCCCAGCAGGCACAGGCCCCCACTCCACAGCCACCGCCGGCGGCCACCCTCCCCCCACCGCAGCAGCAGCAGGCCCTGTCGCAGTGCAGCATGGGTAACGGCTTCGCCTCCACCCCCATGATCATGGAGATCCCCGAGTCCGCTGGGGGGGCAGCCAGCGGCCGCAGCCTTTACGAACGCATGGGCCAGGACTTTGGGGCAGGGGGCTACCCCCAGCCCACAGCCACGTTCAGCCTGGCCAAGCTGCAGCAGCTTACCAACACCATTATGGACCCTCACGCCATGTCCTACTCACACTCGGCCGCCGTGACGTCGTACGCCCCCAGCGTGTCGCTTTCCAACCCCGGGCTGGCGCAGCTGGCACCCTCCCCGCACCCGCCACTGCCCCAAGCGCAGGCCACCATGACACCCCCTCCCAATCTCAGCAGTGGCTCCATGAACCTGAGTTCCCCCTTGCTGCAGTGTAATATGCCGACGGGCAACATCAGCCTGGGGCCTCCTCACGCGCAGCGCCTGCAGGGCCAGATGGCCACAGTGAAGGGCCACATCTCCATCCGCTCCAAGGCGGCCCAGCTGCCCGCCGGCTCTCCGCACCAACAGCAACTGTACGGTCGCAGCTCGGGACCCGTGACCATGCAGGGCTCCCCGCGGGCCCTGGCTGTGCAACGCAGCATGATGCCCAACCTCATGGCCACACCCTCTGCATACAACTCCATGAACATGAACGCGCTGAACGCCATGCCAGCCAGCTACCGCATGCCACAGCCCATGATGAACAGCGGCTACCATGGCAACCCGCCGTACATGAACCAGCCAGCCCAGTACCCCATGCAGATGCAGATGGGTGTGATGGGGGGGCAGGCCTACCCGCAGCAGCCTATGCAGCCCAATCACCACGGCAACATGATGTACACGGGCCCCTCGCATCACAGCTACATGAACGCAGGCGTCCCCAAACAGTCGCCTTACATGAGCAGATGAGCGCCAGCCGTCGGACTCTGCGCCTTTTTTCCATATCCGTGTAAATTAACCCCCCCCATGGCAAGAGTGAGGCCGAAAGGGACGATGCCTGCTCCTGTTCCATGTCCTCATCCCCACGGATCGTTTTCTTGACCGGGGCGTGTACTTCAAGAGCTGCCGTGGAACTGGACCTCTGTGTGAGCCCTGGCCCGTCGGGATTGGACCCGGGGCAGCCCTCCCCCGCTCACATTCCAGCACTCTTGAGGAGCGGGCGAGGCGAGCGTCAGATCTGTCTGAAGAACTGAGAAAGGAAAACATACATGGTTAAAGCTAAATGAAACCATGCACACAATCTTTTAATTGACATAGGAAGCCTTACCTAAAAAAGACAACATTGTAGAAGGGACTATCTTTTTATATTTTTAAATTTGTTTTGTTTTGACGGTTGAAATGCTTGTGTGCAGTCCAACATCTTTTTAATGTTTTGGTTTCTGTGTCTTTGTGTGTCCTGGAGAAATGGTTCCCAGCAGTCTCTGTCCTATGCTTATGGGCCCTGCCGTGAGGTAGTGCCGCGGGGTGGCCCGAGGGTCCACGTGTGCGTCAGCGGAAGAATGCTGTAAAACGCCATCGAGTGCGGTTCGGTCCGAGTCCTCGTCTTCCTAGTACAGTGGGAGAGGATGTGGTGATGCATTGTGGGACGTGCCGTTGAACACCGCCAGGTTACAGTGAGATCCCCCAGAATCGCAAGGCAGACTGGAAGCAATTTAGTCGGCCCATCGTGTGCCTTGCTGTGGGTGCGGACGCTCCCAGTGTTTGTGCCATTATGACAGCGGGTATTTGAAGCATATGGGGTTGTGAAGTAGGGAGAGCAGTGTCATCAACCCAGCAAACGTTCCGATCCCTAAACTGACTCGGATCGCTTTCCCGGACCCGCCACAGGACAGCTGCCGCAGAGGAGAGTGTTCAGAGTGAGACCGCCATCCGTAAGCTGGCCACCTCTTCTGCTGTTTTACACCCCACACATGGAGGGCAGGTGGGTGCGCAGGCAGGCAGGCAGGCAGGCAGGGGCCCGAGGGTACAGGCCCCCCCACATGGCTGCTGCATCCAGCCCAGGGCATAGAGCTGTTCCACGTGTTCATTGTTCAGTATTCACATTCTGAGGAGGATCCTTTTCTTACAGACATGACCTCTCATATATTATTTGTGTTTTTATTTTGTTCTGTTTTCTCTGAATTTTATCAGACTGGGCAGCTTTCTTTTAGTACACAAGCTGACTCTTTTTGACTTTAGAAACCTATTGTAGAGAGAACGTTTTTTCTATAATATAAAAAAACTCTGACATTGATATTGGTACTGTCATTTTTTCACTTCTGTTTCAGGAAAAAAAACTAAAGGTATTTTTTAGCTTGACTTGGGTAATATTATTATGAAATTCAAAACTAAAAAAATTACAACTCACTTTTAGTGAATTTAAGATGCCTTTAACCTTCCCATTCCATCCCATCTCTAGAGTTTTCTATCTTTGTGTAGTATATTAATGATATTTTAAAAAACAAAAGGAAAAAACAACTATCTAAAGGTCACTTAGCGTTCTTTTCTTTTGTTTTGGTTCCTTTGTGTGTGTATAGGACGACTTCCCTGCGTCTAAGAGGCATGTAAAAATGAGCTCAGTATATTTCTGTCTGTTTATATCGCTTCCCTTTTGTATCCTTTGTAATTGTACATGGTGAGTTGTAAGCTAAGAGAGAGAGGCGGAGAGCTCCTTCGCGCCTCTGCTTCGTCCCTGTATGTATTTCAACTTATACGTTTTTTCTTTCTTAGCAAGTACTTTCAAAGAACTCTGTACATTTTAACATAAAACAAAATAAATTATGTTGAGCCATTTCAGTAGTGATTGCACTTTTTGCTTGTTTCCCGTCAGATTCGACTAATACCCTGTGTAAAAACGTTTTAATAAAATACTTTTTCTATAAAATCGAAGTAACCCATACAGTGTATTATATTGGTATTGTAACTTGAGGTTCCATGAAGTGTGGGGTATATTCGTTTGAAAACGGCTACATGTTTTCAAATTAAAATAAAATCCCTGTGGACAAAGACTTCACCCGCCCTGCTTAACTCTCCGGGAAATCTGTAACGTGGTTAAATGGCTCCGAGCGCCGCGATCCCCCGGAAAATCTGATTTGCTTTTCCCTTGCTGCTCGCTTATCATCCTAAATGCATTTACTCTTTGTAACGAGACACACTCGCCGCCACGAATAGTTCGGTTCGGCAGTCCAGTGGGGAGCAGGTGCAGTCATTGTTATATCTCAAATTAATTATGCTTTCGGGTCGGGATCGCGCCGTGATTTAAATTCACAAACACGGCGGAAATGCGTTGGACTCCAGCAGTAAAGCTCCCGAAATTGAGACGTATCCCTGCAATCGGAAGCACTTTGGGGGCAGCGATCGGGCTCGCGCAGCTGCGGCGCCCTCGCGCCCCTTAATGGGCCGCTTTGCACGCGCATAACGACCATCGCTGGTGCAGCGCGCGCATAGCGCATGGCGCTCCGTTAGAGCCCCAAATCAGTAGGCAGGTACACAATGAAACGCGGCTGTCAGTAATCAGTCGCGCCGACATTTTTAAAGCACATTGGTAATATGCCCCGCTTTCTGGCGACAAAAGCGCAGCTGGCGCCGGCCGGCGTGCCAGCAAAGCGGGCTGGGATGTGCGCAGCGGCGCCCGGCGTCGCGGGATGTCCCGCTCGGGCTCACGCTCGCAGGCGCACGTCCGCAATGAGCCCGGAGCTGCGCCGCTATCGGCCGGACGGCCACCGGGCGGCGAGGCGCAGCGCCGCCGCGCACAAAATGGCAGAGCGGCCGCCGGTGGCGGTCCGGGCGGGCGCCCCGCTCCGCTATGCGGCACGCAGGCAGAGTCTCCGCTCTGACCGGCCATATGGGCTCTTATTAATACGACGTGCTATAAACCTGCGACACGTAATACCTGTCATTACCGCCATTTGCGTTTGATCCAAACAAACCCATATTATTAGCCTCTATATAAATATTACAGTTTAGGCGCGCGTTGGAAAAACAGCTCTGTATTAGCCGGTTATTTGGGGTTTTGCGAAGTGGCTGATGAATTTTGTGCATGAGTTTCCCCGTGTTTTTTTTACGACGTATGTTTATGGTAGATATTACCCCTGGGAAAACCATAATCTGTTTCGCATCTTATGGCGATCCTCACTAATAGCGTGCCGCTTTGATTTATGCGCGCACTTGGCACTGCCCCCTACATAGCGGTGATTATATATGTTAGTGGTTATACGATAAGCATTACGGCGCTTAAGGATACTTCTGGCTTGCCACGGTCACTGTTCATTCACATGAAAGGGAATAATGAGACAAACTTATGTTTAAACTTCTTCTGCTATTTCTCATTTCATTGTACTGTACCCAGTTAGATCAATTAGCAGCCGTACAGGTAACTGAAATAATTTCCCCGCCACATCGACGTTATTGCTATAGGTAGTTATATATCCCTTTACACTTAAGAGAAATTTCGGAAGGGGTTTCCAGCACAGCGGTCAACTGGTCTATGCAGAATTATATATATATGTGTGTGTGTATATATACATATAATACCATTTTCAATGTATTGTTCGACTAAACTGGAAAATAGAAACCAATCCTCATTCTTTGTACTTTTAAAACCCGAATTTACCCCGAGTCTGGCTATATCGAAATATTTAGCATTTTCATGCATAAACGAGAGTCGGTACCTAATTATAAATAACTGAGTACCGACTCAGCGCCTCTCCAAATGCATCAGGCGGCGGGCACCTCTGCAGTCAGAGGGCTTCCGGCTCTTCTGGCCGTTAAAAGGGCTTGAAAATCGGGTTTGGCGGAAAGTTGATCCATAACTATGCGTTCCGCCTAGCAGCCAGATGCGCAGAAGCACGTATACCTGCTCCGCCAGAGGCCTTTCTTTGTTTGCGCACCACCTGACATTACTGGCCCACGGCCATAAATCGCGTTTTTTGCTCTCTCAATGTCCGCATTTTTGTTAGCAGAAGCCGACGGGATTAACGTGACTCCTTGGGCATTTTTTTCTTTTAATAATCATAATTAATGAGGGGATCCCGAGAGCTTTCGCTTCCAATAGAACAATGGCATGATTGTATATGGGAGTGGTCCATACAGCATCGCCACCTAATAAAATGTAACTCCTTGATTATATTTACAGACACCTATATCTAACTTGCTGGTCTTATCTCACTAGTTCCACAAATCGCACACATGATTATTGCTGTAATGGGGTCGAACGCTTCTGTACAGACCAATCCCAGAGCCGCATATACTTACGGCTGGCCAATAGTCTTCGACATCCGCGGCCTTCGCCAATACTCGTGAGGCAAAGGCGGGTATTCCTGCCACTTCCTGCAGCTCATTGGTCGTGTTGGACGCCAGTCATCCAATCGCCGACCGAGTCGTGGTGACGGAGAAGGAAGCAGTGAGCCTCCTGTTGGTGTTTCATTCAAGGGATAGCGAAAAAGAAGCGAAGCGTCCGGCCGCGGGCTGCAGGTGAGTAAGCCCGTTTGAACGCATGACTGGGCCGCCGCCGATCCGGGGCTCCGACGTGCTGACGGTGGCATTCCGGTGGGCTCGGGAAGCAGTGAGAATGGAGACCTGATGGGGGAGGGGGATAGCGGATCGCTGTCACAAGACAGTCGTGTGATGGAACATTGGGAGCGAGATCGGGGTTCACTGCCAGGATGCGAATTAAAGCAGTTACCAAGAATCCCGAGTCAAGTGCATCAGTGTACTGAAAGAGGGAGAGAGGAGTATCTAAGGCGCACAACGACTTAGTCTGTCTGTGACATTTTACCTCCATCTCGAACATGATAGTGCTGCCGCATATAAGATGAGGACGTATCAGATGTCTGTCTTTTTCTTGTCCTCTCCTCGCTACCCCCTCCACACACAAACGCACACCTACCCACCCACTCGTGACATTCTCTTCTGTTCTAACAGACCGAAACGCAAGCATCACCGCGTGAAGGTGATTGTGCTGTGGTCGACCGCCCACCGAATTCAGGATCCTGCCTGCTCCCATCCCATCGCAGTCAGGATGATCCACAGTCTGTTCCTGGTCAACTCCTCGGGGGACATCTTCCTGGAGAAGCACTGGAAGAGCGTGGTGAGCCGCTCCGTGTGCGACTACTTCTTTGAGGCTCAGGAGCGGGCGAGCGAGCCGGAGAACGTGCCTCCTGTCATCCCCACGCCGCACCACTACCTCATCAACGTGCTGCGACATCGCATCTACTTCGTCGCCGTCATCCAGAGCGAGGTCCCGCCGCTCTTCGTCATCGAGTTCCTGCACAGGGTGGTTGACACCTTCCAGGTGTGTGGATGCGTGTCACAGACTGCCGGCCTCGTCCATGCCTCTGCTGGCTCTTTGTGCATCTTAGCTGCCTGCCGCTGCTGTGGAATGCAAGGCGGGGTGGCATTTGTACTCAGAGGGAATTCCTTAATTTCCATAACTGATTTCTTTGTTGCACTTTTTGTTAGTATTCCTATATTTTCTGTAACTTTTCCTACAATATCACGGCCCTGAGATTCTAGTTCTTTAACTTTTCTGTGCCGAAATACTCATGATTCACTTTATAAAGTCCAGTCACTATTTATCGCACAGTAGCAGCCTTTTTGCAGCAGTCTGCCTGCTGGTTAGAGTTGTTTTTGCTCCTGGTCCCTTTCATGTGGCCAGACCCTCTGCCTGTTTGCCTCTCCTCTTCTCACATGTTCGCATTTGCATATCGGGCATTTCTGTTCTTCAGGTTGCCCCCCCCATAAGGTCTGGACCTGCTGTAACAGGGTCCGGCCACATGCGCGTGCTGCCGCTGACTCCTCTCTCCACTTCCCCCTGCCCCCAACCCTGGAGCAGGACTACTTTGGGGTTTGCACAGAGGCAGCCATTAAGGACAACGTGGTCGTGGTGTACGAGCTGCTGGAAGAAATGCTGGACAACGGCTTCCCACTGGCCACGGAGTCCAACATCCTGAAGGAGCTCATCAAGCCGCCTACCATCCTCCGGACCGTGGTCAACACCATCACAGGTCTTCTCGCCGTGTGCTGGGCCGGGCCTGGTCGCGGGTTACTGCACATTGTGTGTGACGTGCGTGGCGCGTCTGGAGGACGTCGCGTGACGCCGCATCTGCTCCCTTATTCCCCTGGGGTACAGGCAGCACCAACGTGGGGGAGCAGCTCCCGACCGGACAGCTGTCTGTGGTGCCCTGGCGGCGTACCGGCGTGAAGTACACCAACAATGAGGCGTACTTTGATGTTGTGGAGGAGATCGATGCCATTATTGACAAATCAGGTATCGCCACGTTCAGGATTAAATGCCATTCCCAGCTGCAGCCACACACATTGGTCACGTCAGTAATTATCATGTGATATTAATATCGTGTTCATCACATGAACCTTTAGCTTGTAAAAGGTGTTCTTTGTAAGAAAGTGGCCTTAAAGAAGCTTAAATCCATCCATCTTGCAATCATGTCTGCCGCCTCCCATCATGGCTGCCCACTGAGCCATTATGCTTCCCACAGAGGCATAAATCATCAGGGGTAATACAAACTTAATATTAAGGTTTAATAGAAGAGTATGCATGCTTCTGCTTTAATGCCATGTGAGGTCCCCTGTCTCCCCGATTCTCCCAGGCTCCACCATCACAGCTGAGATCCAGGGCGTGATCGACGCCTGCGTGAAGCTGACGGGGATGCCCGACCTCACGCTCTCATTCATGGTGGGCCGCCTCTCTTCTCACGGTGGCTCTGCCGGCTGTCTGTGCTGTCCCCTCCACGGGCTTCACCTTCTTCTCCTCTCCCAGAACCCGCGGCTCCTGGATGATGTCAGCTTCCATCCTTGCGTGCGGTTCAAACGCTGGGAGGCCGAGCGCATCTTGTCCTTCATCCCCCCTGATGGCAACTTCCGATTGCTGTCCTACCACGTTAGCTCGCAGAAGTGAGTACCAGCTTACTACCCAGTACAGATACCAAGTCCAGTACTGGCCCACAACAGTATGGGTGTCAGGTTCACTGAGCGCTGGCTCACGCCAGTTCAGATATGAGGTCTAATGATTACCAGATCATGTTGGTACCACTGTCAGGTCCAATGATTATTAGACTCAAGCCAGTACGAGTGTCAGGTTCAGTGAGAGACAGCCTCATGCCAGTACTGATGTCAGGATCAGTGTTTACTAGGCTCATGATAGTATGGGTGTTAGATTTAGAGAATACTCGACTCACACCAGTATAGGTGTCAGGTTCAGAGAGTAACAGGTTCAAACCAGTACAGGTGTCAAGTTCAGTACACCACTATAGACCTGTGATCAGTATCAGGTGTCCTGATCCTCCCACTTGCTCCCAAGTTTGTAAGATTAAATAAAGGCATTGCCTCTTGGTGTATGGTTTCCAGTTCGGGCCTCTGACTTTATTCCGTCCCTATTACCCTTTGTGGCATGCAGCCTAGTGGCCATTCCTGTGTACGTCAAACACAACATCACTTTCCGAGAGGGCAGCAGCCAGGGCCGGTTTGAGCTGACCCTGGGCCCTAAGCAGACCATGGGCAAGGCAGTGGAATCCGTACTGGTGAACAGCCAGCTGCCCCGTGGGGTCCTCAACGTCAACCTCAACCCTTCTCAGGGCACCTACACCTTCGACCCGGTCACCAAGGTATCTGCCTCCTTTCTATGTGTTTGTATGCAGGCCGTCATGCGGCGGTAAAATGCAGGCGGGATACAGCCAATCAGGGTCTCACTCCAGTTACTGTGGGTTTGCAAGCCGTCCCTCTCCCGGTGTTACTGTATAGTACAGGACATACGGTAACACTGCAAGTGTTTTTGCCCAGCTGCTGTCATGGGATGTGGGGAAAATCAACCCACAGAAGCTTCCCAGCTTGAAGGGCTCGATGAGCCTGCAGGCTGGGGCCTGCAAACCTGACGAGAACCCCACCATCAACATCCAGTTCAAGATCCAGCAGATGGCCATTTCAGGTACCCGGGGGAAGCTTTCGTCCAATCGGAGGAGAACCTTTCTGCAGCTCTCACACTGATCCACACACACAGTTCAGCAGGAGGAAAAAGCACATTGGAGATGTGGAGATGTCAGGTTCTGCAGCTCTTGAGGGAGGGACACGACCATCATTGATCCGATCATTAAGGCATTTCTCTGTCATGTAAACCCAACTCCCTGTCTTTCTCCAGGTCTGAAGGTGAATCGGTTGGACATGTATGGGGAGAAATACAAACCTTTCAAAGGAATCAAGTACATGACCAAGGCGGGCAAGTTCCAAGTCCGGACGTAGAGGCCAAGCCTCACGGCACTGGAGACCCAAAACCGGCCCTGTGGTGGTGGGGGGTGGGGGGGCTGATTTGTCTCGGGGTCAGTTGGAAGTGTTAATAGAAGGACGGGAGACACGACCCATATGTTTCAGATAGAGCAGTTTGTGCAGCCTGATGTGTGAAGATGAGTTTTATCTAAGTGTCGCTACCCTCGAATGCTCATACCAGGGCTCTCGCTGCCCTGCTCCCTCCAGCCTGGTCTGGCTTTTTTGTCCCGTCTGATTTAGGAATGTTCCTGTTTGTGTCCCTCACTTGACACCCAGTCTCCATCTCCTGTCTTTTCTGGGTCTGTGTGTCCCTGTCCTTCACCAGAACCCCCATACACAGTGCAGTGTCTGACACCCCTACCCGCCACCACTTCCGTTACTCACTCCTGTCTCCTAACTGAGACAGACTGCCTGTTTGTCTCCGACACTCTGGTCAGAACGCCAGTGCCTTGGCCCAAACCAACTCTTTATTTTTTTTTGTCCCCTTTAAATCTCACACTACTTAAAGGACATTCCCACCAAATAAAATGTAGCATGTCTCTTTGCTCCTTCCCAAATCATTCTTGAGACCCCCCTGGTTCTGAGTCCATAAACCCAGCTCCTGTCACATGCAGGTTGGGCAGCTGACATGTCTGAATGGGGGCCAGTGAAGATGGCATCATTGCTATGAGTCTGATCTGCCTTTCTCTGTCCCCAGTTGGACCGTTTATTTATTGCGTGATATTGTACCTGGACGGCACGTGTGCTGTAGTGTTTCCGTTTGTGTTTCCCTGTTTGTCACATCGGCCCTAGTATAGGTTTACAGTGCTGTGACAATAAAGACATGGTAAATGAATCTGATGTGTACGTCGCCTTCCTAACGGAGAAACATACGGGGGAATCGGTGATAATCTTTCGCATAACTGCGAATTTTAGCATTTTAGTTATATATCTAATTACGTGTGTCACCTATTCGTTTAAGCAATTTAACCTTTTTATTTGTTTGCTTTGCGATTTTGGCTTTTTATTTGTTCTTTAAGAAATAAAAATACATGCATGAAAACACGTCAAAGAAATATAAAAACGTATTATTATTACTAATATAAACGTAATACAAAATATAATATAAACGTAATATAAAAATATTATTATTATTACTACTACTATTGTTGTTTACACGTAGTTTCTCTGAAAATGTACGGTGGATTTAACGGTTTCTGACGATACCCCTTAATGTCTTAGTACGTGTTCCGATACAATGATATAAATCTTACATAGCCCAGTGGCGGATTGATTCGCCGGAACTGCCACCGCCTACTTTAGGAATCTCTTGTTCTAATTACAGATATATTGCTTAACAAAGCACCCGTCTGTTTCATACTTGCCTTTTTATTCCGCCTTTTGCTATTAAAAGATTTTCCTTATTCGGGTTTATAAATAGAAATAGTTTACAAACCCATTAATAATTGTTTTTCTTCTAATAATGATATATCTGAACTATTCCTTGCATCTATTACAGTTGTTTTCAAATGTGAAATCATCAGAACAACATAGAAGTTTCATTTTAAAAATATTAAATGTTAAATACTTAAAACTATTATGCATTATTTTTATCGTTATTTTAGCGGTGTGTCAAACATAAAAGCCATTGCACATAGGCAATATATCTATACTTATACTTTAAAAATCTGTTATTTTGTTAAATGTGTGAATGCATTACATATTTCTGCATATCTGACGGGTTTAGTAGAATTAAATGTGCAGTCATTAATTGAGCCGTTTGTGGCCACATTTCTTTACGGAACTTTTTGAGGTGTTATCAGGCAGGTTCCGCGGGCACTTCATCATAGCATCTAATCGCTCTATTTCCCAGAAGCGAACCCAGCGAACGGGCCACGCGCCCGGCCCACCGCTGCTGAAATTTTGAAAGTTTCTAATATCGGTGTCCTACGCCTATCTCTAGAGTCAAGAAAAATTCGTTTAAACTGGTTAGGTAATTTGTCATACTCGAAAAAGGATTAGGAGATTGATATAAAACGATTATAAAAGGTGTCTGTAAGCTGAATTTGCTAAAGGGTTTGGTGCGGCTGCGTCCTTTTCTGCGTCTTTAGCTGGAAAACACTGGAACGCTCGGTGAGCCTCAAACCGGAGCATCTGGCACTACCGTGTAAGAGATTTGTTTTTATAATTTTGTCTGAGTAAATTAATGGTGTAGATTACAGGCAAATGTCCACATTAAAAACAAAACATTCAGTCTATACCATGATATTACTAAAATAGTTCCAATGAAATGCATTTCCATACTATAAACACATAATGGGTGTTATATTTCTTATTAAAATATATAAACGATTTGATGATAATGGCCTATATACCAAGGAGTTAGTAATACGTAACTTTTAAATATGTATATTTTATAAATGAATACTTAAAGTTCATTCGAATGATACCAAGTTAAACGCCCTTTCAAAAACACATGTTCGTTTATGGCCCAGTCTAATACTCCTGTTATGTGGCCTTATGGAGATCTTTTTCATAATTCATTTATTGTGCTAATTCAATTTTGATATACCCTATTATATGTGGATGTCAAAATTTAAGCAGCCTGTGTTTTAAATGACAGCTGTCGTCTAAAGTTGATGACGTGAAGTGAGGAGGCAAATTAACCCCCTCGCTCCGGCATGCCGATCAGACTCCACTCCGCGATTTCCTGATCACTTTTACCTCTTTTCAGCAACGTTTCAATTCTTCCTCCTCCTCTTCTTCGTTTAACTCTAAGGAGACCTCAAACCTTCCGCGAAACAAGACGCAGAACTTTTTAAGAAGTATTTTAAGCTTAAGATTTTTTTTTCCACGCGTTTTTTGATATATTCTTGTTCACTTGGTTTTTGCACAGTGTTCCGATATGACATAAGGAAGCCGTGAGCATGCGGTTCCTTTGGCAGTGCGCAGGCTTTACTTTAAACATTCCTTAAATGTGTCTGATAATCAGATGTGCCCACGTATTTCACTGGGGAATTAGGGGCTGAAGAACTGTGCACCTTTTTCACCATAGTGAATTATATGCACTTTTCAAATTTAATATTTTTTTTTGTTTCAAAGGAAAGGAAGCTTCTCCTCCCGAGATCCACCCGTAAAAACTTGGTACGTATGCACGTTTCGACATGCGGTATTTTACATTCTTCTACTCCTCTCTCTTGTGACAATCTGCGTCCAGCCCGCGGGTCCTTGCCAAAAGAAATCTCTATGTGTATTCCCCCGAAGAGAAAGTGGATTGTTTCCCACCAACACGGCAATTAGTGCAATACACATGCTGGCTTTTAAATTAACCCCGAAGAGCAGCGACTGCTGAGCTTAGAGCGGACGTCGCCCGGTCGTTGTTTATGCTATGAGATTATATATATATATATATATATATATGTATATATGATGTGTGTGTGTATATATATATATATATATATCTTGGGGTATCGGTGTGTTGCTTTTCTTATTTGCTTAATGAGGTGATGAGGTATGCGTTTTCTTTTAGGGAATTACAATGTGTGAAGCCCCCCAGGGCGATATTTTCAGAAAGTTGGGTGGGGGTCCTTGTTGATTTGTTGATTTTCTTTCTTCAGTTACGAAAACTGTTGCTGTTGAATAAACAGTTGTTGCTCCGGGTGATAAATGCAGCGGGCCCGCACCCCTCCCCCCCCTCGTACCCCCTTCCTGGCGGCATTAGCCCCGGGCCGGACACCGGGCACCGGCTCTGGTAGAGCCACGTGCGAGCGGCGGCGCGCGCAAGCCGCCTGTCACACTGTATCGCCGTGACCGCGCCTTGCGAGTGTCATCTGAGGGTCTAAATAATCTCCAGATAGCAAGGTTACATATGCGCTATCTGCAGGCTCGTTCTCTGCTGACCGATCGCTCGTTAACGTTATTCCCAAAGGTTAAAATCGACTTCTGCATGGCGTTAACAGCGAATGGAATGAAAAGCATGTGCGTTTTCTGCCGAGCCTGCAACTTTAGGGGCTTTTAACGGATACTCGTGGCTGTAAGTCACGGAACTGAAAGATGAGTAAATGTGAATAAAGGCACGTCCCCGTTTCCAGCGCTGCGCGGCACCGCCACGACTTGGAGGTTTCCATTTAAAGCCCGGTGTTCTGAGCGCAGAAACACGCCGTTTACTGTAAACTTTGGGCGATCCTGGCTTCTGCTTTGTCACATTGTCGAGCCGGGGAGGTCACATTTACCGCATGCGATGCGAGTGCATGGTAATACCAGGTTAACGCAGCTGCACACCCACCGATCGCACACTGGTACCTGAACCCCGACGTAACCTAAGCTCCACTGTGGAAGTAAGACAGCGGCGACCGCGGTAAATAATGCGACTTTATTGACGGCTGACTGAAGCGCGGTGCAGTCGAACAAAGAGCCACCCTTTCTCATGCAAAGGACGACAAACAAAGGCTTCTCCTGCCTTGGACACGCCATTAGACGACCATACTTTCTCACACTTTGCACGTTCAGTTTTCATTTTACTCTCTGGTGGAAAAAGAAGAATAGACTTCTGTCGATTTTAGCCTAATAATTTGAGATCAAACGTTTTATATGTATTGTCACAAAAGCTATTCCTGCATCCCTGAAATACATTTTATGTATTAATATAATTATTCTTTCCTATGGCAGCTGCAGGCTTGTGTAATTTTTAAGATAGTGGCTATTTGTTTAGACTTATATCCTGAAGGTTGGAAGGTTGGTGTCCAACCCGAAGGACCTGTCTGGGATTCTTTCAGTAGTATTAAAGGTCACAGCAGGTTTTCAGGGTGATGATTACAAGCCTGTTTCCGGTTGTTTCTGCAGAGCACTATCCTGAGTGGTGTGTCCCTGCAGCAGACTCATGGCAGTCCTGCCCTCTCTGTCCATCCCGTTCCTCAGCCGGACCTGGCCCCACACCCCCGGTTCGTGCTGGGGAGGCTCCCAGTGACCCTGCCAGATGATGCCTCCTGTACCAGTGAATGTGTGCACCCCAGCATTCTACGGTCTGCAACCAGCCCGGCGCTCTGACCCCTTCTAGTTTTCAGTGAAAGTAGGCTCTGTCTTCACCGTGCCCCGAAATTCACCCTCGCACACTTATCGAAAAGAGTGCGGCACACTCCCAGTGGGCAGTGCCAGGACAGCACCCTTCAGCACTTCTAGCGCGACCCTCGTCGTACCCTTTCGTCTGCGCTCCCCAGGCCGGAGGATGCACAAAGCCGGGGGGAACCTGGGCACCCCCCAGCCGGACATTTACGACTTCTCTCTGGAAGATGAAGACCCCAAGATCTTCCTGGGGGCTGGAGCGGCGGGGAGGGCGTCCCCACTTGGCGAGTATATCTGGGCGGAGCACCAGCAGGGTGGCCTCTTCTCCCTCCAGCAGCCCTGTCCCGAGGGCCCCCCTGAGCCGGGCGCCACACCCAAGAAGAAGAGGAGGAGGTGCGGCGCCTGTGAGCCCTGCCTGCGCAAGGAGAACTGCGGAAAGTGCAGCAGCTGCTTCAACCGCAAGGTGGGACACCAGATCTGTAAGCTGCGCAAGTGTGAGCGGCTGAAGAAGAAGAGCGGACCTTGGGAGGTAAGGCGAGGGGCTGGGGAGGGGGCATGCGGGGAGACAGGGCACCATGGTGGCGAAGGGCGGGGCCACACACCTCTGAGGGTGCACACACACTCCTAGGCCCACATGCACACTACTGAGGACACACTTCTCAGGACACACACACACTTTACAGGGCACACTTCTCAGGACACACACGCTTCAGAGGGCACACACAGGCACACTACTGAGGGCACACACAGGCACACTTCAGAGGGTACACACAGGCACACTTCTGAGGGCACACATGGGCACACTACTCAGGGCACACACATGCACACTTCAGAGGGCACACACAGGCAAACTACTGAGGGCACACACATGCACACTTAGGAGGGCACACACACACATGCACACTTCGGAGGGCACACACAGGCACACTACTGAGGGCACACACATGCACACTTCAGAGGGCACACACAGGCACACTACTGAGGGCACACACAGGCACACTACTGAGGGGACAAACAGGCACATAGACACACTTCTGCCAGGGTAACTAGCTGTATACAAAATTGACTTTGTGAGGAGGCACCAGATTTGACTACTTGGTGGAGGCGGGGGTGTTAGCACTGCCTCGTGTGATGAGGATTAATGCTCTCCAGATGCTATGGAGGTGGGCATGTAGTCCACGTGTGCACATGTCCTATTGGGTCTCTGTGATTCCTTTCCAAATCTTCCTTCCTGTTCGTCGCCGGCACTGGACAGTGCTCACCAGAAGCTTAGTGAATGGGTTTTTGTCCATTGAGGCTGTATGGGATACCTGATCACATTTCTGCTATGCTGTAGTCATTGGAATTTAGGGCGGTCCTGGCGACTGTATGCTGTTTGCTCCATCCAGAGAGCCCGGCTTTGCACCGGGGATACCAGCTAGGCAGTTACAACAACTGGGTCCCCGTGTCATCCTGCCATCCTCTCTAAGGCCATTGTGTATCCAGGCCTGATTTGGCCAAGCGGCTTTGTGGTTTTGGCAGACTCTCGATGGACAAAAGCAGAATCATGTCACCACACTCACATAACAACACCCAAGGCAGATGTTGCTTTGCGTCATTCTGTAGTTTCATATTAAACAATGAGGTTACTTTTGAAAATTCAGACTGTAAGGTTGAAAACCGAAACAGTTTTCTGCCACGTTGGTTGTGACTGACTGATGTGTATCTGTAAGGAAACTTTAATTATAGGTAATTGAATGGAACAGAAGAAGGTTCCTTTAGCTCAGAAAGTCTGGTTGTTAGGAGATGACCTGGCTGGCCTCCCAGGGCTGATGTCAGACCTCCAGGCAGAGACTGAGCATTTCCTCTCCCTGCTGTTGATCTCCAACTGCATTGCGTAATGCCAGCTACACGTGGTTTGTTCGGAGAAACCGCGGCCACGGTCAGCATGAGCCGAGCACAAACCGCCACCCCAGCCGCCCCCCTCCATCCCCATGGCCGCTGCTTTCGGTCGCTGTCATGACTTCCTGACGTCCTTCCTGCCTCAGTCGGCTTTATCTTAAGTCAACAGACGTGAGTGGTGGCCACTGTCGGGTTTATTTGTAACGCGGAGCCAATCAGTATTACCAGGGGATCAAACTGACGAGATGGAGGTGGTGTTACACCTGTGAGGGTCATCACAAGGTCAAAGGAAGCTGCTCTTCACACACACGCCCATTACCTTTAGGGGTGATAATCACCTCTAGAAGTGATAATCACCTCTAGGAGTGATAATCTCCCAGCAGGCACTACTGAGGCCTGTGTGTTCACTGTGCTGGTGGGGGAAAGTGGCCTGTGGTGAATCCGCCCAGCCACGCGCCCATGTGACCTCGCAGGTGAGCCCACTGGTGTGTCCGTGACCCATGGAAAGCCTTTGTCTGTGGGCTTGAGGGTCAGCATAACCAGATATAGGCACTCTGTGCTTTATTATTGTGATTCTTGGCTGATGTCGTATATGTGAAGGTCCATAGACTAAACAAAGGGAAGCAGCATCCCCGAGCAGCACGAGTCCCACAGCTCAGAAACACGACTGTCTGGCTCTTCAGTTTGATACCGCTCGGCACAGTGGCGGCATTTTCCCCGCTTCTGCATTTTGCTAGAGAAATTCATTTCGCATTCAAGCACTAAACAGCAGACCCCCACTGGGGCTTTGGAGCGGTAGTATTCAGACGCACCCGGGGAGCTGGACAGTGAGGGGGGGTGGCACAGGTCCTGGAGATTGATCTGCTGTCACTGTTTCTGCTGCTGACAGACAGGGGTGGAGCACTCGCTCGAGACAGGTCAGCAGAAAGGGGAATGTAAATAAATATGTGTTTGGGGGGGGGCTGTGGTTGGTGGGGGGGGGGTGACGAAAAAACAAGGTGGGCTGAGGAGATGGCAGGAAGTCCCTTAGCTGGCAGGAAGTGGGGGATGGGGAGACTCAGGGAAGCTCAGGACACATACACACATCAGAGGAAGCTCTCTCCTCAGGGAGTGCCCTCCAGGAAGTGTCCCTCCTCCACCTCTGTTTTCCCCAACGCCCGGGTGCTGTTACTCTCACAGTAGCCTCTTCACGCAGCTTCCGAGGGTGCGATTTCTCTTAGGCCCAGTTTTTCTGAGCCGAGGGGCTGCTGTGTGTTAACTGATGTTTACAATGTGGGGCTGAGAATGAGCTCTGCTGTGCGACTCCTGAAGACACCTGTGGAGAAATCAATCGACAAACTAAATAGTTAAATTTACTTTCTGTTTTTCGCTGGTTTGTGCACAAATCTGCATGTAGCTGGAAATTTTAAGCCCTGTGCAATCTGTAGCTGGGAGTGCCGTAATCAGAGGTTAATCACTGTGAATACATGTCACGTGCATACTGCTGTTACTCCCAGGGCACAGTGCATCATTTGCTTTCCACAGGCTGCTCTTTTACTGTTAAAGCTGGAATGTGATGTCATTTACATAGCAATTACCTGCAAAGTACACGGTAAAATGGAAGCCTGCTGGGATATAGCTGTGAGAAGCCATGCGGCAGGAGGATCGAGCGTGCGAGATGGTGCATGGGCGCGAGCCCACTGTTCTGCTCATCGTGGTTGTGTGGGGGCATCGTATTCAGGGAAAGTCTGTCATTTTGAGCCTGGCTGCGGGTTTTTTAAACCAGAGGAGCGATGCCACACAGGACGGTTTTGGAAACTGCACTTTGTTCCAAAGTTAGCACGGCGCTTCCTGTGGACGGCTGGCTGGGTTCTCCGTCACGTCGTAGGAGTCTGGGAGACTGGTCACATGACCCGTGTTTGTAAATAGCCTTTAAGCTTCAATGTGAGCTAAGCCAGACCAGGGGCCTCAGTCATGAAGCAGGATTTCTTGCTTAGCTGGATAACTTGTGAGATTTAAGGACTAAAGTAAGTGAAAGAAGTCCATTAAAACTGGGGCACCTTAAATCCTGCTTCGCGATACAGCAAATTCAAAATCAAAATAATTCACAGAAAAGTCACAGAATGTACCTTTAACAAGGCAATGTTAGCTGCCTGCCTGATAAGGCTTATTCTTAATTATTAATTATTAGAAACAAACGCTGTTTCTAATAATTTGCTCGTTTGCGTCTAGGAGCTTCAGGTCTGACTAAAATCTGTGAGAGCTGTAATATTATGCGTTACCCCAAGTACTGTAGCTCTTTGTTCTGTTTCATTAGGATGTTTTTGCGTGACTGTTCTGTAAAATGCACACATTAGCCAGAACATTAAATCCATCTGCCTAATATTGCATAGGTCCCCTTAGTGCCACTAAATCAGCTCTGACCCATTGAGGTGTGGACTTCACAAGATCTCCGAAGGTGTCCTGTGGTATCTGGCACCAAGACGGTAGCAGTGGATCCTATAAGCCATGCAAGTTGCAAGGTGGGGCTTCTATGGATGGGACTTGTTTGTCCAGCACATCCCACAGATGCCCGATCGGATTGAGATTGGGGGAATTTGGAGGCCAAGTCAACACCTAGAACACTGTTTCGTGTTCCCCAAAGCATTGCTGAACAGTTGTTGCAGTGTGACAGGGTGGATAATCCTGTTGAAAGAGGCCACTGCCATCGGGGAATACCATTGCCTTGAAGGAGTATATCCTCTTTGCAGCAATGCTTAGGTGTGTGTCAAAGTAACATCCACATCAGACCAGGCCACCTTCTTCCATTGCTCCACGGTCCAGTTCTAACACTCACGTGCCCAATGTAGGCGCGTTCGGCGGTGGGCAGGTCACCATGGGAACTCTGTCTGGTCAGCAGCTACACAGCCCCATACACAGCAAGCTGTGATGCACTGTGTGTTCTGACACCTTTCTGTCATAGCTAGCACTGACTTTTTCGGCGATGACCCATGACCCTGTCGTCAGTTCACCGGTTGGCCGGAAGGTACTGACCACTGCATGTTGGGAATATCCCACAAGACCTGTCGTTTTGGAGATGCTCTGATTAAGTTCTCTAGCCATAACAATTTGGCCCTTGTCAAAGTTGCTCAGACCCTTATGCTTGCCCATTTTTTCCTGCTTCCAACACATCAGCTTCAAGAACTGACTGTCCTCTTGCCTAATATATAGCGGCACCCTCAACATTATTCACTTCCCCGGTCAGTGGTGTTGATGTTATGGTTGATCAGTTTAATCACCTTTTTATGGCATCTGATCCAAGCTGGCTGAGGTCTGACTGAGTCAGCAGTGTGGTGGGTGTGTCTCCCAATGACAGATACGGACACGCTCGCGTGACCCAAACCGGTCCCAAACCTGTTCCCACTGCCGCTCCCTCTATAAGCCAGTGAGACTTACTGAGCCCATCCAAATTCTCAAACCCCCCCATCCTTTGAGCTGCTATTTCCGTGTCCTGCTGGGAGATGCACCGACAAACCCCGGAAGGCGAGCCAACGGACGGTGTTCGAACCCGGGCCGGCTCTGAGCTGCCGGCAGGTGCTGTCTAAGCTGGCCGTCAGCAGCCGTGTGAGAACCACATGACAGTCTTATAGAAAGGGCACGCCAAGGTCACGTAATCAGCGAGCACAATCAGGAATGCCATTTAAGCTGTAATTAGCCAAACTCCATGTGGTGCAAAGAAGGTTTGGGGGTTCCGTTTGCACCATCTCAGAACACCTTACTGGACCTTCTCACATTCTCTGGTTTTCTCTTTTCCATTTGCCTTCCATGGTGTGTTGACCCAAAGGGCCAGTGGGGGCAGGGAGGTGAAACCTCAAAAACTGAGACCCAGCTGGTATGATTACTAGTGACTTGGGTCAAAATGGGTGGGGGGGGGGGGCTTTGGGATGGAGGAGGGTAGATAGGATGGCAATAAAGTGTTACTCTCAGAGCAGCGGTGACGACTATGTTAATTAATTGTGCTGTAATTACAGTCCTGCTTTATTCCTCCTTCCACCCCCCCCCCCACTTTACGACTCATTATCAATGCGACTTTAATGACATCCCACCCCTTGTTCCTTTCTGGGGGTGGGTACAGGTTTGGCAGGCAGGGGTTCGGGCCTGAACCTTAATCTCCCATTGTTCTGACGTGAGAGAAAAGGGACAGTGTTTGAATGCATTTGTATGTGTTTGTGTTTAAGCGAGTGCGAGAGGGCTACAGGGAGGGGGGCAGGGATTATTGCCCCGTGTGTGAGTTTAAGGGATTTGGAGGGCTCTGCCTGTCAGGCAGGACCAGGTGCTGGGGGTGGGTCATTTCTGCCTGTCTGGGGCTCCGGGACACCAGGCCAGCTGCCCGTGGGTTTGGGGAGGATGCTGTCGCCATCTCCTATGCAGCCAAAAGCATGCTGCTGGCCGCTGGATGTGATGCAGGGTGTGGGCCGCTGGCTATCGCCATAGTAACAGCAAACGCACGCCGCTCACGTGCCACGTGATGTCAGGCCAATGAGGTCAGGCCGGGGGGGTGCTGTGGCCGCTGTTTGCCCCCACTGCCTCTGCTAACCCCACCCCCCTTCCGGCCTCCTCCTCCCTCGTCAGCTCCCAGCCAGTCCCGCCACTTCTACATTCCCCGTTTCCTCTCACCCTCACTTCACAAACTCGACTTTCGCTCTCTCTTCCTCGCCCCTCCTTCCAGCCCCCCCGCCATATCATCCCGTCTCCTCCTCGACCCGGCTAACCGTCGGTGGCGCCGTCCTCTGCCGGCAAGTGCTGTCCCCCTGTGCTCCGGTGGAGCGGACCTTTGGTGAAGTGCGGGTTACGAACTTGCCTTCCTCCTGTGGGCGTGGTCACCCAGAATTCCGTCCTCTCAATGGCCTCGGGCAGTCTCCATAGTAACAACGTCGTAGTAAACAAACGGTCGCGCAGGAAACATGTGTCAGGCCGGAAGACCAAAAGCGGGAAATTACAAAAGTGCAAAGACGCGCCGGGAGAGAGCACACTAGTGCGCTCTCCGCTTGCCAGCCCTGTGGGGTCGTGTCGCACACGTGTGTGAGTATTCCAGGGGGCTCCACGTGCCCTGTAGGTCAGCGGCGAGCCAACGCGCGGCTGTGTGAGCGCACTCTGGCACATTCCTCACTTGCGGCGGTAATCTGACCGCGCATGTGTCTCGAACTGCGTTGGTGCCCCGTGCCAAGGATGCATGGTCAGCTTCGAGTAACGACAATGCAAGCAGGTGTGGCCAGAGGCTGCTGCCCCGCAACACTCAGACTGCACACTAAACGGGGCAGAGAGCCACAGATGGGGCCATTCTCACCTGCAGGGAGAGAAAACACACACACACACTGGCCCTCTTCTTATCCTGCTCGATGTGTGTAATGCAGAAGGACCTCTGCAAACCCACAGGCTCCAGTATAAACGGACGCACATTCACTATAAGATGCATCGCTGTCCCATGAATGCGTACCATTTTCCCATATTTATAGAGGCGCATAATTTATGGCAACAGTAAGCCAAAATTCACTATTTTCACCACAGTCCTTAATATTCAGCAAATTGCTCTTCTTGATTTTATTGCAATAAGCAATTAATAGAGTGGGTGGCGTCAGTCGCTTGTCAGTAAGGTGATAGCACCTTCCTGCAGCCATTAGTGTGTGTGTGAGTGTGTGTGCCATATATTTAGCAGCAGGCTGCTGCGTGCTTCCAGGTCGGCGGGGGCATGTGTGTGCGCGTCTGTCTGCGCGTGCGTCAGCCTGCAGCCATGCAGTCCAGTCCAGCACAATCCAATCCAGTTGTTACAGGCAGCCGGACCCCAGATGGTATTCAGTGATTCCACATACCACAGGCATTGTTTAGGGAAGCCGGCTACGAGAGATAATTGACAGGCAAAGAGAGAAACCCTTCCCCCGTCCACCTTCCTCTCTCCTCTCAGGCTCATTCTTTTATAGACACCCAGCACACACCGCACGCACGCACACACACACACACACCGCACACCCAGTCACTCCCCTCCCCCCTCTCTTAGCCTAGCAGCAGAGATCTTCCCCGTTGCTGATTGGTGGCTGGCCTTCCTTTGTCTGATATCCGTAATGTGACGTCGCTCCAGCTCGGTGGTGCTGCCGGCTTGTGTGTGTGCATGCAGGGGGGGGAGTAGGTGGAGGCGGGGGGGGGGGGGGGGATTCAAATAACGTGTGCAGGTTGCTCTTTCGCGTGGTGGGAAGGGGGGGGGGGAGGGGGGGGGGGGGGGGGAAAAAAA
>JAODKM010000039.1:20978740-21007379 GCA_026780845.1 Petrocephalus sullivani
GGCTCCCCGCGGCGGGCGGGTGTGGGTGGGTGTGGGGGGGGGGGGGGGGGCGTGGGTGTGGTGGCGGCGGGTGGGGGGGGGGGGGGGGGGGGGGGGTGTAGGGCGCGGGCCTGGGGGGCGGGGGGACCGAACGCGAAGCTGCTGAACCCGCAGGAAAAGACAACCGGAGAGGGAAGTGATGCCCGCATATCCGCTCTGCTCCGCTGGCGCGCTCATACATGGAGGACCCACCGCTCCAAATAACTCGGAGATCCAGAAAGATCCAATGGCACCAGAGCGGCGTGTGTGAAGACGAGGATGCCGGGGGGGGAGAGGCGGAGAGGAGAACTGCTCCGATGGGCGACTGTGTCAGAGGGACACCATGAGAAGGAGCCAGGATGAGAGGAGAGGGAAGGCAGGTCGAGGGGGTGAGAGATGCAGGAGCTGTGTGGCTTCTGGGTGCCGCTCTTGTTGTTGTTGTTGTTGCTCCCAGACCCAAACACGTCTGCCGCTCACTCTGCCTCGGCTCTCCGCTGACCGTTGAGAGATAGGCGGTGGCTCCCTCAGTCCGTGCGCTCGCTCCGCTTCTTCTTCGCACCACGGATTTCGCAAAATGAGATCCAGAATCCCAAACAGAAAGGCGAGCTCGCGGTCGCTGTTTGCGAGCGGACGTATTTCTGCCACTTTCCGTTTCTCTCCCTGCCTCTATCCCGGGCTCTTTCTCCAAGTCTCGCTCTCACTGCCTGACCGTTCCGTAACCCTCGCTGACCGGCTCCCACGTCCGCTTTCTCCTCCCGTTCATCCTTCCTCCCTTATCGCCACCATCCATCCTTCTTGTGTTCCCTGGCCCCCGTACTTTCGCCCTAACTTTGACCGCACTCCTCTGCAAAACCATCGGCCCATTGGTAGCCGCGTCGAGGTCTGGGAACATCGGCGAGCGTCGAATCTGCGAGCCCTTCGCCGTGGCCCGTCGGCCTTGGGCAGAAAGGGGTTGCGGTTGAGCGGCGGGTGGATCGGAATCACGGAGGACAGAGGCGCGGGCGAAAGGGCTGGGAGACCCCAAGGTTGGGAGCGGATGAGAAGCCGCCAAGAAGCAGGAAGGAGATGCACTTGAAATGGGAAGCGGTGACCAAAAAACTGAACACAAACCACATCCAAGGACTGTTTCGCTCTTTTTTTTTGCTTTCCTGTTAGCTACGGCTGTGGCCGGAGATCGCTTTTTCTGCCTTCTGTGGCCGCCTCTCCGAAAATGATTCTCAGAAAGCTACATTTTGACGAAAAATCCACACCAGCGTTATCTATGCCAGTGATCATGTTTTTCAGATATATATAGAGAGAGAGAGAGAGAGAGAGAGAGATGGACAGAGCAAGCAGAGCTGCACAGGTCTGCTGGGCTCTGCGCCTCCCCCTCTAGCCCCCAGTCCGCTCACTGCGCTCTCCTCCATTCCAACATACGTGCCCACTGTGTTTCAGATAATGGCCTCTCTCTCGCTCCGCTCAAGCAGGCGGGGAGAGTGAGAGAGAGAGAGAGAGAGCAGGCGTCAGAAACAGAGCAGGGGGGGGGGGATTTAGACTGGGGGCTGTAAGGAGAAACAGACAGAGAGAGAGAAGAGGGAAGAGACGGCAAAGGGAGGAGCAGAGAGAGATAATGAGAGAGGAAAGAGAGAGAAGAGAGCTACGGCGGTAAGAAGAGGCAGAGAGTGCCTGGGGGGAGGTGTGCGTGCGGGTGTGTGCGTGAGTGTCTGCCTGCCGCACTGACTGGGGCCAGCAGCAGCTTTCTGCCGGCTTCCCACCCTTGGTGAGCCCCTGCTCATGTTAGACGCTGCTCTCTCTGCCCTCCGCCCCCCCGCCGTACAGCCTGTCGTCCTGTCAGCAGCACCGCGCTAACGTAAGTAGTTGGACTCTTTCTTTTTTTCTCACATTTCTGCCGGCGTCCATCCGTTTTTCCGTCGAGTTCTTTTTCGTCGCTACTTCATGTTTCGAGACGACAGGAGGAAGGGCAGGGGAGGGGAGGGGGGCGGAGGGGGTGTCGTGTGTCCAGCCGTGTGGATTTGTGTTCAGCTGTCTACTTCCAGCCACCCTGCAGCCCCCTCCAACTCTAAGCCTTCCTCTTTTTTTTTGGCTTTTGCTTTGTCTTGTGAACCTTGAGAGGCAGTTGTCTGCGTCCCCCCCACCGCCGGCAGAGGTGGGAACACTGCTGGCCGCAGCGTGAGCCTGTTTTTACGCGCCGCGTTTAAAGGGACTGGGGCAGTGAGGCAGGTTTGACAGACCAGTCCGGTTTGGCGTGTTTGGCGTACGTGCCGTTAGCTGCTGTCTGTTTGGCTGCCCGGAGCACGTGCTTCCCTCACTTGGGGCTGTTGTGGCATGCGCGCGTGGGTATGAGCGCGTCCCAGCCGCACCGCCGTCCTGTTTTGACACAGTTGGGGGAGGGGGGTTGAATGCGTCTGGTATCTGTGGCCGTATCTAATGCTCCTGCATGGCTGGGGACTCGTGTGCGAACAAGCGACTACATTTCCGTGCCGGTTTTGACGGGCCGTTTGAGGAAAGAGGAAGCGAATTCGGGCTTGACAGTGGGCCATGCAGCCGTGATTTTAAAACCCCCCGGCTCCCAAGCTGCCCCCGCCCCTCTACCAGCGTGAATAGGGTCAGACAGGGAAGGGGCTCCCCCAGCACTGATGTCCAGCCTGATCGGTGACATGAGCTCCCCTGGGAGAACAGACAGCACACACGGGAGGTGGATTCAGACCAAGAGCTCTGTTCAGCAGTGATACATCTGAAAAGGTCATTTTCTTTGACTCGGGGGCTGAGAGGGGAAGACTCGGCGTACAGTTAGTTATTTAACCAATAATTAGTGACAGAGTTACGGGCTGTTATCTGCAACCAGGCTTACAAAAGGTCACTGGGTTTCAGGAATAGTTTGTAAAGGCTGCCTTCATACACCTGTATGTAGCTTGTGTTTGACTTTGGCTTCCTGAGAGCTAAAATCTTGGGCTACTCAAGCTGGATCACATGCATGCTGAAAGATGGAGTTTCTTGTTAATAAATACAGGAACTCAAGATCTGGCAGCCTGGAATGTTGAAACTAAATTAGTAAAGTCTGACTGCACACTACTGGTGGTTGCTTGGTTAACAATTGGTTAAAAAGAAAGATATACAATTTCTTTTTTCATAGTTGGCTTACAGCCAGCCATGTAAGTGTCTGTTACCTTTGTAAAGGGTTAGGAACCAGCCCAATGACAGCCATATCATGCATACTGTACGTCATGGCATTGTAGGTAATCTGACGAAAGCTCTGAGATAGATGTTGGTGCATTTTAATTGGTACACAGCCGAGGCTGCTATCCAGAGACTTTTGATCTTGCTCTTGTCTGTCAGTTATGTACAAAGCGGGGTAATATGCATGAGGGGCCTAGTCCTGCATCTCTCGGGGGACCCGGAGTCGCCTCCCCTTTCAAGCAGCTCATGTCACCCTCATCCAAACCTGCCCATTCTTCCGAGTCTAATGGTGAACTCTGTTTTCAGTCCAAATGTTTGGTCCGGTGGCTTTCTGTTTTTCCAAATGGCACAGAGGAAGTGTCATAAACAGGGGCTTTCAGGCAGAATGAACCACGCCGCCCGGTGCTTAATGCAATCAGGTGGTTGAGCAACAGTTCAGCTTTCAACATTTACACGCCTACAAACCGACTGCTCTCATTCTTGGGGTAAATTCTCACATTATGTGCTGATTGGTCAACAGTCCAGAGGTTCCTCCCAAGTGACTGATGTTCATGACTGGGAACCACTGTAGGGCAAAACATCTCTCTCATCTGAGCAAGTATATCCAGGAAATTACCTGTTACAGTAAAATGTCCAGCCAGTCCTAAAGGCATAGCACTGTACCTCAACACACACAAGTCTTCTGGTTTTGGCTTTTCACCAAATATTTCCTAAGAAAAACATCGTTGTTATCAGTAGGTTGGACATATATGCACTAGGGAGTTGGATGTATGTGATGTATATGTATCGAGTGTTTAACAAAAAAGCTCCATGTCTAATAAAAAACTTATTAGAGCCAAGGTTTTTTGTTAAACACTGTATACATATACATTATGTACATCAAACTCCCTAGTGCATATCTGTATTGTTAGATTTTCATTACAAAATTCCCCTCCGCAGGTAAAATGTAAACATTTTTAGATGATGGTGAAGTTCCGCAGATTAGAAATAGAAACATTGTCAAAATTACATTTACAGTCAATATGAGGACAATGGTATGGACAGTGTCGATTCGGTTTGCCTGTTCTTTTCCTCACGTAATATAGTCTGGAATGAAATGGTCTTCTGATCAGCTGCATTTCATATCGTAAATGTAGAATATGTCCTGTGCGATGGAGCCCAGGACTTTGCTGTCACTTTCACAGTCCTCTTCTGCCTCTGTTCGTGAAAGCAACTGCACCTCGCCAATTTCACACGGTGTCAAATACAACAGTGGGAAGAGCTTTCAAATTCCGGCCTACAAACTGGGCTACTCCTCTGACATGCGTTTAGAGACAACCAGACTTGCTTCCCTTTTCATGGGGTTCCTAGCTCAGAACCGTTTATAAATGGGTGTTCAGTTAGTTCTGCCTTGCATAGTGAAGTACCACAGTAAACACTGCTCCGTGGCTCATAGTGGAGCAGACTTTAGTTCTTCTTTTTGTACGTTTCTCTCTGTGAACAACACTCCAGTGGCACCTGGCTGATGCAATAGAAAATTTTAGCAAGCATGGAAGTGCCTTACGGGACAAGTGAGCCATCCTTTTAGGCATCTCACCTATTGTGTATTATCTCATGTCATTCCTGTGTCCAGCACCATCTTGAACACTGAAGCATGTGCAGGTCAGTGTCTAAGCCACATAAGGGTGAGCAGGATAAATTTGCGGCAATCCCGCCAATTGCTTTAAACCGCTAATCGCGCGACTGTAACAAATGGCCAGGATCTGAATAAGGAGCCGTAAAAGCTTTTCTGATTTCAGGGCAGCTTGAATGACATTGGCCGGTATTCACCTCCACCTGCTGGAATGACAGTGGGGAGCTGGACAGCATTAGCGTTAGCAGGAAACACTGCTTTGCCTTTCAAATTTCAGACAGAGCCTTTCATTGCAGCAGAAAACCTTCAGCAGAATTTGCATCTGAGTTTAGACAGGGACAATGGCCTCAAGGATCCATGCACTGTGTACAATCCCCCATGCCCCAGTGCATGTGCCTCTGCGTGTAATAAAAGCCGATCCGTGTATAAGTCGCCTTGGTAATGTACAGTAAGCACATGCAAATGTATTAGCGTGGGGCTAAGGCGGAGAGCACTGAACAGCGGGTCATTAAAAAGGAACTGGTGACTGTAGGAGTCATGAAGAGCTGGAAAATACGGAACAGATTAGCTTCATGCTGGAATGGAGTCCAGTCTCACAGGTGTGAACAATGAATTCATTTAAACGGCTCCTGTAGTACCAACTCCTTGCCTCATGTTCCATTGAGGAGATCTGCATGTTGTACCATGAAATCCAGTGTGAATAAGGGGAATTGTGCCATCTGCCCATTACTGGTTGCTGTTTATGAAGACTGTCACACATTAATAGTATATCTGTCTCTTTATGTTACAATGAACAAGCAGATGCCTAACCTTCATTGCACTGAATGCACCGAAAGCTGCTAGTGGCCATTTGTCCCAGTGATTGCATAGAACTGACGCCTTTTTATTTGTGTGTCCTGCAGACTGTTTCAGGGTTGGCTTCAGTGGATGGCCCCAGAAGAAGAGGCCAGATGGAAGCTGGGTCACATGACCACCTGCAAGAAGGCTTGTTGAGCCTGGGGCTAACAAATGGGGAAAGCAGGCGTTGTGTGGAAGAGGAGGCAGGCGGGTTAGGTGCCGGAGCAGCTGGAGAGGGGCAGAAGAGGGCAGCGTGTCAGCTACTGGGGCAAATCTGGGGCTCTGGGCAAGACAAGACTGATCATTTCCAGCAGCAGCAGATGCAGATGCCCTGCTGGGGTGACGGGGAGGTGCGTGACGCCACAGACGAAAGAGACATGGAGAATGCCAGGAGCCTGGTGGCCCTCGCAGCCGGCATGGGTAAGCCGTCACCTTGCAGCCACTCCGAGCAGCAGATCCACACAGCTCAGCTCTATGAGAAGTTCAAGCAGGAGATGGGAGGCCAAGTGACGGAGACCCGGCCGTCTGGGATGACAGCAGGTGGGGAACAGGGTCCCCCCGAGGACCTGAGCACTCTGCAAACCGCACTGAGCCAGGCACGCCATGGCAATAAGCCACCAAACTGCAACTGCGAAGGACCCGACTGTCCCGATTACCTTGAGTGGCTGGAGAAGAAGATCAAGATGGTGGTGGATGACCAGGATAAAAAGCAGTATGGGGCACCCAGCATGCTCCACCAGAGCCAGCAGGAGCAAGCAGCCCACCTTGCACTTCAGCTAAACAGAGTCACGCCACCTGCTGCCTCCTCTACCCCTTCCCACACCTCTCTCAACTCCCCCATGCCCTGCTCCCTGGCTCCCATCCCCTGCTCACCTAGTGTTCTTTCCATTGCTAAGGAAAAAAACATCAGCTTGCAAACGGCCATTGCCATTGAGGCCCTGACCCAGCTGTCAGCCACCGTCCCTCAGCCCGTGGTGCCCCCTGCGGATGCTTCTTCCACAAACCACCATCAAGTTCCGCATCACCTTCCACCCCACCCACAGCATGGTACCCACCTGGTCCTGGCCTCCTCGTCACCCAGACCGCAGTCCGTCCCGCCTGGACTTCACCCGCAGCTGGACTCATTCTCCTGGGAGCACAGGAGGCAGGTTCAGGCAGAGGACCCCAAAACCAACATGCTCGCAACCTCAATGCCCAGCCCAGCACTCCATTCTTCCCCTCACCCACGTGCCGTGTCGCCCTTCCCCATACCCACCTCCACGCCAAGTGGGCCCCTTCCACCACAGTGGCAGCCAGGCCCCAGAAAGCACCACACGACACACAATGCAGAGTCCCAGCCTCGCTTCACACCTCCTCCCCGCAGCGGTGGAGATCCCATGTCAGAGCTGAAGCAACTACTGGGAGACACTAGTGGCAAATACACAAACCCCACATTCAGGTCCCCTGCCCCCCAGCACCTCCAGCACCATGGCCCCCCAGGGCTCCAAATCAAACAGGAGATGGACTCTGGAGAGTACCCAAGCTCTAATTGTGCCACGATGGAGAGGTACGGGGCTGTGGCAAATGGCCGGCCACTGTCTCCTGGGAGTGCGGCCGTGCGTCACTTGACTCAGGCATCCCTGCAGCAGTACCTGCACCACAAGCGGAACCTCTTCTCCAGCACCTCTGCCGCTTCCCACCACCCACCCTTCCCAGGCTTCCAGGACCTGCGCAAGTGGTGGCCAAATGATGGCTCCATACCAATCAAGCAGGAGCCCAAGGAGCCCAAGAAGAAGAAGAGCTACTCATCTCCGTCCCTCAAGCAACCACTGGCGGCTGGCCTCCTGCCTCCACTGGGTCCGTCTCTACCTAAACCGAAGCAGATAGTCATCAAGAAGCCCAAGCAGAAGGCCTCACAGCCTACCTTTTTGCCACAGGTCCAGATTTCCTTTCAAAAACCACCACCCATTCGTCAGGAGAATATCCTTCCCCTTCCGGCCTTGACCAACCTCATCCCAGCATTGTTAGCCACAGAATCAGGGCCCCTTCCAGCTCAGACCCCAGCCCACCCTCAGGAATCTGTTCTGAATAGCGCCCTGGCTGCCCCAGCTCACCAGAGTGATGCTGAAAGCGGTCCTACCCTGCTGGCCGCCTCCGCAGCCCCACTGCCGCAGGGCGACCAGGCTATCTCAGGACCGCCAGTGTCAGGGGACAGCAATTTGATCCCTGGCACTACAAGCCAGCTCTCCACACCTCAGACAGCCCCCTCCCTCAGTCAGCTTGGTGCACTCAACCCAAAATTGGAGGAGCTGATTCGCCAGTTTGAGGCTGAGTTTGGAGATGCCCCTTTCCCTGGCTCCCAGAGCCAGACTCCAGAACCGAACCCAGCTCAGCCAAATTCTAACTCAGGACAAGCCGTCCCCCCTGCACCTCCAATGTCTGATCTCCCAGCACAGCCCACACTTCCTGCTGGCAGTCCTCCGGCTGCCACAGTGGTCCCCCCACCAGAAAGGGAGGCGATGGACATAGGCATAGCGGAAAATGGGAGTGCAGGCCAAGCAGAGCCCCCCCAGACACCAGTGGGTGATGGAATGGAGCGACGATGCAATGGGGATGCCTCACAGGAGGTTTCCACTTCATCCCAGGCACCGTCCTCAGCCCAGGACCCCCTTCTGCAACTACAGCAGCAGCAGCATCGTGTCCTGGAGGACCCCTTCACCGTTCCCTTCTCCCCACTGCCAAAGCGCATGAAAATCGAGTCATCGGGGGATATCACGGTGCTGTCCACCACCGCTTGCTTCTCTACCGAATCAGATGACACTGAAACGCCCAAAAAGCTCATCCCCCCTTCTTCTCCCTCACTGCGTGGCTTCCTGGAATCCCCCCTGCGCTATCTAGACACGCCCACTAAGAGTCTGCTGGACACCCCCGCCAAGGATGCTCAAGCCGAATTCCCTCTCTGCGACTGTGTAGGTGAGTGCTTGGTCGAGAGACTTCAAAACACACTCAGTCTTGATTGCTGTTTACCCCATTTGAGGGTTTGTGGTTTTAAATGCGTAACCGTGATGGCTGGGGGGATTCAAAGAAAGGTCTAATGCTGCCTTGCGTAAGATCAACCACATCGCCTATGGTGGACACTAGCTTTGGATATCTGCAGGACTTTTCAATGCTGGTATTTCTGGTAAGTCCTGGTGGACAGACGTACTATTTATCCATTTATGAAAGAGGCTCAGCGGTACTCCAGACCATCCCTTTAACACAAAGGTTCCATGTGGTTATGGGACTTTTAGCTGTTTCCGTGCCCACCCAGGATCTCATGTGGAGCCAGCATGATCGTTTTCTTCCATTTCTGTCCCCCACATGATGACCCTCATTATACCCAATGTCTTCAGCTTCAGTGCCATTGTCTGGGTACCATCTGTGTGCGTCTGAGAATGCTAGCAGGGGAGGGGAAAGGGGGCTGGGGGGGCACCATTGCTGATGAAGGCCTGGCAGCATGAGTATACTTCAGAGTGACCTGATCCATCCATCACTGACAGGATGGGGGTTCTGCCTGCTAGCCAGGCCTGAGGAGTTCAGGAGCCTCTTATTCTCTCATGGCTCACTCTAAGAACCTGTGCCTTTGGTAAGGAGTGTCCTTCCCAACACTTTCATTCACCGAAACGGAGATTCACTCTGAGAGTCTGAGGCTCAGGTCAGCAGTGTCCTCCCCAGCACTCTCCTTCCAAGAGTCAGTGGTTGACTCTAAGAGCGCTTTTCCACTGCACCAGTTACTGTACTTTTGGTATGGTACTTTCAGTACTTCCCCTTTTCCAATGACTTCCGGTCGAAGAAGAATTTTCCAAATTCCAGGGTACTTTTTTGGTATTTCAGGAAAAACAGATACAACAAGATCAGGATGGCATGACAAGAAATAAAGTATTTTGTATAATATACTAGGATGGGGTGATATTGGAAATTTTTAAGCTATTGCAATGTGGTTTTCTAGTAATAAATATTGAGATCTTTATAAAGCACAAAAGCAGTTCAACATAAAGTAGTCACAAAGCCATCTAGGAGTGATTTAAACAGCAAGGATGTAAATAATTATTACTGTCTTGGAGAGCTCATGCAGCCGTCATGCAAAACTTTACACTGATTTTTAAACATATAGCAGATAATCTTGAAAATGAATGATCATTAAAATTGCAAAACTTGCTAAGGTTTTCTTTTTCCTGTGACAGAGTAAAGATGTTTTACCAAAACGTAAACCACCTGTGCTATAATGTCTGTACTGAATTGTGTGGTGCAGAAGGTAAGAAACAGCCTGATCTTAATCTAGCTGAATAGTGATGTAAGAACTGCATAATATCCAATGTTGGTATTAATACTGCACATTGGCCAGTCCCATATACTATAGCCATTTTTTGAATTCAGTACAAAATACCCTGCTTCATTTCGGGATGTCATTCAGCACCAGAGGAAAACCAACACCGAGAAGTACTGTACTTTTTCACTTCCTTGAAATACCAAAAGTATGGAACCTGGTGTGGTGAAAAAGTGAGAGTCTGAGCCTTGGGTCAGTAGTGTCCCTTCCAGCACTCTCCTTCCCAGAGGCAGACACCTACCATTCCAAAGAATCCACCTGCTTCATCCATGGGTTTCCCTAGATTGTTGGTGGGTATGGAGAACAGGATTCCCAAGGTTCATTTTGTCTTGTGTAACACTGAAAGCCTGTAGACATGCCTGGAGACAGGTGCACTGCAGCCTTTCAGAGGGAAATACAGATGAGTATGGGGAGGTGTTAGTATGTAGCTCATGGCTTCCGGCTGCAGCATCTGCTGGACATGGTCTTCCATGATCAGGTGAAGACAGGACTTGAAGTGGCAGCCAACAAAGAATTTCCACCACACCACTGCTGCCATGCAGGCACAGTGCATGCTGAGAACATCTGTCTGATCTTCATACTGATCTGTTACACTGGGTTTGGTTCTTCTAAACTCCTAACACCTGCTTCTTAATACCGAATTTTCCTCCTATGGGTAATGACTGATTGTTGCTGAGGCAAAGATATCCCCCTGAACAGTATTCCACCAACAAAATAATATTAATAATTATTATATTATGTTTCCATAATTTTGAGTAATTATATATCACTTGCTGTGAATACATTGTATCTAAACAGTAGCTGGGAGAGCAAAGGTTACTACTAGGTTACTACGAGGTCACCACAGTGTTGCCCGGCAACACACCATGAGGCACACAGTGTGCAAAGACGGCTGGTGTAACTTGACACCCTCACTCGAGCACCCTCTCTAGTTGCTTTTTTTCAGGAACATACTCACACACACACACACACACACACACACACTTATACACACAAGTGCAGTCAAAGGATAGACACTCCTGTGGATAATTTCCTGGTTTCAGCCACGCCCTTCTCTCTCTCCCCTCCCTCTGCTCCCTGTGGAATGTGACCTTAAATCCCCTCCTGGGCCAGGCATGCACACACACGCGCTCAGCCTCACACACCCTGCCCTGCCTGCCGCCCCTCCCTCTCTTGCCGTAGTGCTCACAAATAAACACGCACTGTTTGGTGCGAGGCTGGCCCTGTCAGTGAAGGCTTCTCTGTTTCCAAACCGACATGTGCCCCGCCTGGGTGTTCCCTCCTAACCTCCCAGCTTCAAACTGCACTGCTATTGGCTCACCAGAGGACTAGCCAGAGGCAGGCCCCCAATCCGCTGGGAGGAACAACCAGATGGAGGCGTGGAGCTCCGGGCAGAGGCAGAAATTTTATGTATATTTTTTCTTCTTTCCCTGACAGATCAAGTCCAGGAGAAGGATGAGGGCCCGTATTACAACCACTTGGGCTCAGGGCCCACAGTGGCCTCCATTAGAGAACTCATGGAAAACAGGTGAGAGGCACCATGCAGATGTGTGACGAGCAGTGCTTGGCTTTCCAGATAAAACAACCGATAGCTGTGGTGTTCACAAGGAGTTCCCTTGGTTGAGTGACTGGCCCCCAAGACCTAGACACTGTGCCGGTAGAGATGAGAGGAGAAGCTTGGACAGCCAGGGCCATTTCATCCCGAGGAGCCAATCCATCTCTTGCGGTCGCCCCGGCATCCTCTTGCCTACCACTTGCACAGCTGTGTCTCACTGCCTCCTTCTCCTCCATTCACCCCGGGCCCCCTGGGGAAATCCTGACCCAGAATCCAATGGAAGGGAGGACGAGAGAACAAAGTCAGCAGAGAGACGGCAGGCAGTGGGCTGGGGGAGATGAGGACACAGTGTAGCTATCACGTGGTCATCACTTTCTGTTGCCTGGTTCTGGATCTAGCTCCTCACATTTGCTCCTTGAAGGGGGATGTAAAACTCCTACAATCACATGGCACACACATGGGGGGCAAAGATGTGCTCTGGGGTTTAGCGACTTTAAAATGCGTTACGGCATGGTGGTAATTATCACCACAGCTGACTGGTCCTGGACCACGGCTTGCCATGTTGGTCTACAGACACTTCTTCAGTCTGGCATGTTCTTTAGTTAGTAACATCAATAGTATGGCCTACAGGGTCAGGACTGGAAAACCCTCCTGGACAATCAGGGCTTGTGAAGTGAGCATGACTCAGGGAGATGCTAAAGGAGTCAATGGATTTTTTTAGCTTGTCACAGAGGTTAATGACACCACACAAGTGGAGGCTCACCCTGTGACCAACCTCTGATCCATCCAAGCCAGCATTCCCGGTCTGTCACCCTGAACCGACCCAGCATTTTCCACTTTTGGGTATTTTTGGGTATTTTTCTTGTTTTTTATGGTCACCTGTGGCGCTGGTTCATTAATTAATCAGTAACTTTTTTGGAAGCCTAATACAACACAGGGAACCAAGATGCCACCTTAACATCACTGCTCAGTGTTTTGGCATTTTATCCCCCTGCTCTGGGGCCAGGATCTCCTCACACCCATGTGAATATCAGCATAGCTCTGCCAAAACCCGCTCAGAGTTTGTGCTGGTTGTTTTTGTTTCTTCTCACAATGGCACACTCTTCCAACTGCTTATCCTGGACAGGGTCACAGGGGACCGAAAGCCTGTCCCAGGCAGCACAGGGCATAAGGCTGGGGTACAGGCTGGGGTACAGCCTGGATGGGTGTGTCCATCACAGGGCACACACACCCACACACATGCACACAAAATTATCCAGTGTGGGCAATTCCAAAATTATACAGTGGGAAGAAATCCACACAAATTGTGGGGAACATGCAAACTAGAAGTCAAAGCATTAGCATGAATACACATAGACTTCCAGCTGAAGTGGTTGTGCCCCTAAAACGCCAGTTTCCAATTAGTTGGCTATGTATAGCCTCCATGTGTGTTTCTGAACTTGTATGTGTCTTATATGTATGCAGGTTTGGACAGAAGGGTGAGGCCATACGCATTGAAAAGGTGGTCTACACAGGCAAGGAGGGCAAGAGTTCTCAGGGATGCCCCATTGCTAAGTGGGTAAGTCTCAGTGGGACGGTCTCAGGAAACGAACAGGCTTCATGACACGACAGGCCTTACAGAGGCTCACAAGTCTTCCTGCCTCATTGCTTCCGTCCTGGTGACACTGGAATGTTCCCTAGTTGGTCATTTGCTAGTCAGTAAAAATGAAATGTAGCCTAGTCTTCAAGAAGGTCAATAAATCCCTTAATACATTTCCTAAAAAATAAATATTCCTGTGTCTGTACCCATTGCTATGTGTGGTCATTGTAGCACAGGTTTGAGGAATGAGCAAAACTCACTGAGGGATAAGGAAGGGGTCATGAGAAAGGGAAAGAGGTGTGACCACAGCGTCACCTGTCAGGCTAGTGGCTCCGGGGGGCTAACGAGAGCAGGATTTACAAAGGGGAAAGCTGTGACAGGGTGACACGTGGTGTGGATTGGCAGGGTGCGAGCTCCCCTGCCTGTCACACTTAAGCTGCAGGGAGCCACACTAATTCGCAGCTACCCCGATGGGTCAAGACTACAGTGATTTATGGGGCCTTGTTAATCGACAGTCCCCTTGGCTGGTGAGACTGACTGATGTCAATCGTGTCAGATGAGCAGTTTTACTGGTAGTCCTAACGAGTTGCTTCATTTAAACAAACAGCAGTGGCCTTCAAATTTCTGATTGGCACAGGGGCTTTCCCAAAATACACTGCTCCCATGGTAGCTGTGTGCTGAAACATGTGGGTCCAAGTGTCTGTTTGCTGAAATGCAGGGTTGCTAACTTTGCTCAGTTAGCTGGAGTGAGATTTTGAATTACAGACAAATCTGCACACACATGCATACATTCCCATGTATATAACAGTTTAATTACTTTACAAATAATCTGAGGGTTTGTATACTCCCCCAACCCTTTTGATGTTGCTAATTTTATTATGTAATAATATAGATTTGGCGTAAGACTTCTCGCGTGAGAGTCTGAAAGCACGAGTGTCATGCCAGATGCATGAGAGTTGGCGACAAGTGTGTTTGCAAACAGTCAATTTAACTTCTACCAGGTCTGTCAGACAAAAGGTGCAGTAACAGAAAAAAAGATGTGTTCTAGGGGATGAAAAACAGAGTAATGTGCTGAAACTGCCACATCATCAGTTAAACAAGCAGCAATAAACAAGGCAGCTCTACTCCTAAGCTGCAAAGAAGTCTGGCTGTTAGCAATCCACGTTGGGGTGGGAAAATGAATGATCACGTAAACTAAGAATTTTAATTGTCACCGACACTCCGGTTGCGTTGGAGCGAGATCCCTGTGGAACCTGCCAACATCTAAACACAGATAGCTCTTCGAGAAGTCATTCCAGAAGTACCTATTTGCCTTTGGGCTACTATGTACAGCCCTCCACCCCCCAACCCCTGGCTTACCTGTGAGTCTCTCCGCTAGGTGATCCGGCGCAGCAGTGAGGCTGAGAAGGTTCTGTGCCTGGTGAAGCAGCGTGCAGGACACCACTGTGACAACACTGTCATCATTGTGGTCATCTTGATCTGGGAGGGTGTGCCACGCGCCCTGGGGGACCGCCTGTACCGGGAGGTCACCGAAACGATCACCAAGTTCGGCAACCCTACAAGCCGCCGCTGTGGCCTCAATGAAGAGTGAGTGCGTGGCTTGCAGGCCACTTGGCCAAGTACTCGGGGGCCACCAGACCATGGTTTGCTAACACTGCCCCTCTCTATCTTCCATCCCACCCACAGCCGCACCTGCGCGTGCCAGGGGAAGGACCCCGAAACCTGTGGTGCCTCCTTCTCCTTCGGGTGTTCTTGGAGTATGTATTTTAATGGGTGCAAGTATGCCCGCAGCAAGACGCCACGCAAGTTCAGGCTTCAAGGAGACCACCCCAAAGAGGTCAGCTTTGGGGAAGGGCCCCATTCACCCAGATGTACCACCCCCCATTCAGCTGTTAAATATTTTACTCAGGGGTGAGAAGGCAGGATTGAGGGGTTGAATCTGTAAACGTTTTGTCACAAATTGAGTTCTTGAGAGCTGCACCCCATGCTGACATTGCATATGGCCCCTGCATATTGTTGAATTTGACATTTGCAGTTACGGTTATTCACAAGTTGACCATGAACAAATAAATGGGAATATTTTGACGCAAAAGCCAGAAACAATACTGAAAATGATTTTCATCACATAACATCATATAATATAGAAATATTAGTGTAAGCACAGTTGGCCCTCATTTATCGCGGTTAATCAGTTCCAGACTAACACGATAAGTGAATTAGTGAAATAGGTGAAAGTAGGGTTCTTTATTTATAAATCGAATCTTTATAAAGTATCTTCTAAATACGTTTTTTAATATTATAAGAGCCCTCTAGACATGAAACAACAACCTTTAGTCACCATTACACTTGTATTACCAAATATATTAGACAGAATAAGAGAAAATAAGACATATTAGATATTACAAATATCATATTATTATTATTATTGTACATTTAATTACACAGACACACACAGTTCTGACACAAAACCACTAACCTATGAAAATAAGAAGAAGCAGAAGGCTTAGAAGAAGCAGCACGTTTAGGAGCCATCGTGAGGCTTAGATAAAAGTTCTCAGAAATCGCAAACAGAGATGCTTCCGATGCGTAGCGATGTAGAAGCGTGTATGAGAGAAACAAACTTGCGTGAGGCTGAGCCAGTCAGTGGCCAGGATAGAAAGAGGATATAATTGACTCAGACAACCGAGCGCGGGCTGTATCATTTTCACTGTCTCGGTCAACTTTTTAATGAATATACAGTACTGTATATACTTTAATGAGCACAGTACTGTATTTGAAAAAACCGCGATAGAGTGAAGCTGCGATAGTCGACGCGTTAAGTGGTGAGGGATGGCTATATCTTTAATTATGGAAAGACTTTAAATAATAACTTTTAAATAACTTTGGGATCTACGCATCATGGCTTGGGAACGCCACACATGTCTCAGTGACCAGCCTTATTCATATGTTAGCTGTCTTTGTAACCATGGAATCTCATATTTCTCACATAACATTTAAAGTTTTCGGTGCTCTTAATTTGGCATTTTTAATCTATGGCTATTTCATGTTCACCCACCTCCCAAAAACTATTTATAGAACCATATTCAGCTTCTGTAAGCCACATTCATTTTGAAACATTAGTATTTTTCCACTATTGATATCCATCTCCGACTCTGTTTTCCTGTTCAGTTATGTTTTTCAGCAGAAGGGGGCCTTGCATTATACATAGCTGACTTTTCGGGTACCTGCTCTATTCTATATAGCCATGTTCGATTCCATGTAGCTGTCCTTTTGGGTGCCTGTTCTTTTCCATGTAGCTCTCCTTTCAGGTGCTTGTTCTGTTCCATGTGGCCATCCTTTTAGAAGTTGCTACCATTACATGTAGCCTTGTTTCTACTTTGAGTTTATAACTGACATTTTTGTGATGGTTTTCAGGAGGAATATCTCAGGGATAACTTCCAGGAACTAGCTACCAAGGTGGCTCCCGTGTACAAGCAGATGGCCCCAAAGGCATACAGCAACCAAGTAAGGGCACCAGTCTGTCATCCAGTGGCTCTGCATCCTCACAGAAATGTCCACAGCACTGATCCCAATGTGTGCTTTTTAATAAAACCTAACTAGAGAAGTCATTACATTATTTCGAGGGCCTCAGTGATTCTGTGGCCATCATCCACTCCTCATATGATCTCTGTTTAATAATAATGACTGTAACTGTAAAAATAATTTACAGTAACTGTAAAAGCTAACCCCTGTTTTAAATATAAAATGCTGTAATTTGGAGTATAATTATTGTAATCCCAAATTATAAGACTTTAAAATAACATAAGTAATGAAGTGTGTGTTGTTGGAATATATTTGTGCATTATTAGTGGAACATATGTGTCTGAAGGCATATGAATTATTTGTTCTCTTTATGAGTGGGGTGAATTACTGACGTTGTGCTGCTCAGAAAGTTAATAGCTTATAGGCACAGCCAGCTGCAAAGTCAGGTTTTGTCCCCAAGCTTTTACATTTATGGTCAGTCTCTCGGTTTCCTAGGACATTACATAAACACACCTTCTCACTGCGCAGTCCCGATGGGTGTGTAAACACTCTCTTTTATTGCACAGCCCCAAAGGGTGTGTAAACATGCCCTCTGTGGGCAGGTGACTGCATTGGTGTGGTGGTTGACATGGAAACCAGACGGAGGACGCACAGGGTGGCAGAGCATGACGTTCAGCTCCCATTAGATGTGGCAGGTCCCATATGTGGGAGCGCTGGGGACCGTGGCAGCAGGACATGGACCGTAACCAGATACATGAAGCATCTGAGTGTCAGTCAGTCATTTGTGCATGACCTGTAGTCTTGGGGGGGTGCTGTGCTAACAATGAGCAAACCCGCTTCCCGCCCCTCAGTGTGCGATGGAGGAAACCGCGTTGGACTGCCGGCTCGGCCTCAAGGAGGGGCGTCCATTCTCTGGGGTCACGGCTTGCATGGACTTCTGTGCCCATGCACATAAGGACCAGCACAACCTGCACAACGGCTGCACTGTGGTAGGCCCTCCCACCGTCTATCTGCCCATTTGGTTAGCCCTGCCCACCCAACCTCCTGTGTTGCTGACCCAACCTAACTACAGTGTCTCCGCCCTACCAGGTCTGCACGCTGACCAAGGAGGACAACCGAGTGGTCGGTCAGATCCCAGAAGACGAGCAGCTGCATGTGCTCCCTCTCTATAAGGTGTCCCTCACCGATGAGTTCGGCAGCGAAGAGAACCAGCGGAAGAAGATGCAGAATGGCGCCATCCAGGTGCTCAACAACTTTCGGCGTGAGGTGCGCAAACTTCCTGAGCCTGCTAAGTCCTGTCGGCAGCGCCGGCTGGAGGCCAAGAAGGCTGCCTCTGAGAAGAAGAAAGGGCAGAAGCAGCTGGGGGAGACACCGGAGAAGACCATCAAGACAGAGATGCACCACTCCGGACCCGCCAGACCACAGCAAGCAAACAAAGGTGAGTGCCGTGTCGCAATGGCTGTGTGACATGAGTCTGTATTTGTGAGTGGGAAAGGCGCTTTGCTGCATCGCTGCTAATAGGTTCTCTCTCATCATGTCTTATCATAGCAATCCCCAAACAGGAGGTGAAACCCACCATTAAGACAGAACCAATGGGCCAGTTCAACGGAGTCTTAGAGGGCTACCCTTCCCTAGGAAACCGCCAGCCAGCTAAAGCGTACAGCATGAACAATGTCTACCCCCATCCCGGTTACTATGCAAGTGGCCATGCTTCCAATGGGCCTCGTCCTCCTCCCTCTTCCCCTGGCGCCGTCAATGGCTTTCACTCCAACCCTGCGCTGCACTATGGTTACTATGGCTATGCCTCCAATGCTCTCTTCCCCCACCAGCTGCTTGCCTACGAGGGTCGCAACGGAGCGTGGCCCAAGACGGCTGCGGTTGCTGCCTCATTCGACAAGAAGCCAGACGTGCAGAGCCTCCAGGCCAGCCTAGGCCACTCCTACCCCGACCACCCAGAGGAGCAGCTGAATGACGCGACCCGATGCGGCTACCCTGCAGAGTTCGCAAAGTCGTTGCCCCTGCCGACCAGGCCCCTGTCGGCGCCATCAGAGGTCCGCCACAGATCCACGCCCATCATCAAGCAGGAGCCCATCGACACGCCTTTGTACCCAGACTGTGCGGCAGAAGGGCCGTCCAGAAGCTGCAGCGTCAACTACACCTCCACCCCGCAGTCTGAGGCCTGGCCAGGGCACAAACCCAATGGCAGCCTGACCCCGGGGGCACCACTGGAGACCTTTTCAACCCCTGAGAAACAGCAGGTCCACCAGCATGCAGCCAACCACCATCAGCAGCCCCAGCAGCACCAACAGCAGTGGGCCTCCTTTCCTAGCGCTGCCACCCCACTGGCCTCGCCAGCCCCCTCCCCATCTCCCTCAATCAGGGCGACGCCATCACCGGCTCCCTCGTCCCACCACTGGGATGGTCACCAGGTCAGGTCTTGGAGCGCGGGGCTCGCAGGGTACGGCTTGGGCCCGAAGCAGGCTGGCACCACTGGAGCCTTCCCTGAGAAGCTTTGGAGTAAGGCGGGAGAAAGTCGGGGCTCCACACCCCTGGGGCTCCAGGAGAAGGCCTGGAAGTCATGTGGGGGCTCAGCTGCCGGGAGCACGCCATCGCCGGCACCTGAAGGACGGCTCTTCCCAGATGCCTTCCAGCAAGCGGACACCCAGGCTTTCTGCGAGCCCGCCGGTCCTGAGTGCGTTGCCAAGAGCCAGAGTGAGCGTGAAGAGGAGGAAGAGGTGTGGTCAGACAGCGAGCACAACTTCCTGGACCCAAACATTGGCGGTGTGGCCGTGGCACCAGCCCATGGTTCCATCCTGATTGAGTGTGCCCGGCGGGAGCTGCATGCCACCACACCCCTGAAGAAGCCCGACCGCAGCCACCCAAGCCGCATCTCGCTCGTCTTCTACCAGCACAAGAACCTGAACCAACCCTGCCACGGTCTGGCACTGTGGGAGGCCAAGATGAAGCTGCTTGCGGAGAGGGCGCTACAGCGCCAGCAGGAGGCAGCGTTGCTTGGCCTCTCGCAGAACGACATCAAGGCCTACGGCAAGAAGCGCAAGTGGGGCGCGGCAGGGGCTGGGGCTAGCCCCGGGCCGACGCAAGGCAAGGACAAACGAGAAGGGGTGAGCACTCGCCAGGCGTCAACGCAGCACACCGCTTCCGTCGTGACAGTGTCACCATACGCCTTCACGCAGCTCACCGGGCCCTACAGCCACTGGGCGTGAGGGGAGGGGGGCAGGCAAAGGGAGAGCCAGCCCCCCAGCCCCAGCTTGTGGTCCCCGCTCTCTACACCAGGGGACTGCTCCTTTGTCCTTGAAAAAATTTCCCTTATTTTTTGGTTTTTACCTCAAATTTGGCAGCGGATCAGGACTCTGCCTGACGGACCTCCTGCCTGCGGTGCTCTTTCCTCTCTCCGGCGTGAGAGATGGATGACATGTTTCTCCTCTTTAATACAATAATGATCCTAATTATTATTATGGCTAATATTATCAATATTATTATGATTGTTATTGTTACTGTCAATGTTGTTATTACTGGTATTATTATTATTACTATTATGAGGATAATGATTTGTTTAATATTAATATTATTGTTTTCTTTACTGTTTATCCATACAATATTCTTTGGGAATGTTGGGATCCCTCGTTGCTCATTTTCTTCCTCATTAACCTGGAAACATGCAAGATGCAGATCTGTATTTTTATTTCCCCCCACGCCGTTTTTGGTTTTTGGTTGGAATTCTCGCATGAAGACAAGGCCGTGGACGGCGGCGCCAACATCTTTAAGCTTTAACAGTGACGAAGAATGACGCCGGACACGCAACGAAACGATGGAGGAACCATCCTGGAGCCGCTCGACGCCTACAACCCAGAAAAACCTGCTGCCCCATTGGGCAGAAATGCCCTTCAAAGACTGGAAAACACACAGGGAATACCTTCCACGTTGCCCTGTGAGCGGGAACGCCCCACGGACATGCCGTCCTGGGAGAGAATGGAGGCAGAAACAGCCCTCTCCTGTGTCTATCATAGCTGGTGCTTATTCCTGGTCTATGCCAACAAACCGGATGTCTTGGTTTGCCCCGAACGTCTCCAGCATGTGCCGTTAGCCTCAAGTAGGCAGGCAGGGTGCCAGTTGACGTCCTTCCCATCATCCTTTAGGGGATGTGTCTTGTTTGCACGCTTTGAAGCTCAGCCTGACCCCCCCTCCCCTATTCCCACGAAGTCCTCCTGGAGGACAGAGGTGCCCCCTGTGCAATGGTGCTGACATGGTTCCATGTGTGCCCTCCTCCCCTCCATGCAGACACACCTGCCGACCGGCCCGTGTGCCTTAGCTGGCCGGAGCGGCTTACGCCGCGGTGCTGGGTCGGTCCTCACGGGTACTGTAATGCCTTCAGCACACTTACAAACAATGGTGCTTGTTTAACACACTGAAACAGCCTTGGCCTTTTTCACCTACTGTGGCGGACGTAGCATGACGTATGCGTGTTTAATACTGCGTTTCCCGTGTGGAGGTTTACATGTTCTCAGCTCCTCCTGGTAATGCTGCGCTTCTGGGACCCGTCAGCCGCTCACATGGCCCTAAAGGTTATCATATCATTTCTCCTTTCCCCACAAAGCAAGTTCACAGTCAGAACAGGCAGTCACAAAGCCAGCTGTCCACCTTCTCAAGGATCCCAGGAATGTAAGGATGCCTTTTCAACTGCAGGCCAAGGGCTGTGGAAACGCAGCATTATTGGTGGGGAAGAAACTGTAGGGTGAAAAGCATCCGTATCTCTAGTGCGCTTGGAATGTGCGGGTTTCTCCGGCTTTGTGTTGGCTTTGGGCTCATGTGGATGCAGGCTTTTGTGAAAGGCACAAGCCCACTTTACATGTCCGGTCACAGCGTACTACTGCGATGTCGCCCTATTTGGAAAGAAGCTCTGAAGCGACACGTAGGGGTGTGGGCCAGCAGTGTGCGTGTGGGAGGGGCTGCTCTTGAGATCTCCATCGACGCGCCTTCTGCTAGCCCGGCCAAACAGGGTATAGCTTTTGGCCACTGAAGGAGGGGTGTTCGGTGGAACTGGGGCTGGGGGTGGGCAGTGCAGGCCAGGAGTAGTCTTTTCTACGGTGCGACCGTGCTGCAGGCCATGCCCATTCCTACGGAAGGCCAGAAACTCCTTGGTGCTCAAAGTGAATGGATCGTGGTGCTTTTTAAGAGGTCAATCTCTCTATACCTCATGTTGTAAAGACACTGGTCACAGTCACGACATGCTACCAGCACACGGATGCTGTGGAGGCCTCCCAAGGCGTCCCTCATGGCTCTCGTGTGGCTGTTGCCCACGCGGTGCGTCACAATCCACATCCTCCTCCTTATTTATTACATGCTAATGATGCTTATTATTATTGTTATTGTGATTATTGCTCTTTTTCGGTTTTACTGTTTAGTTTTACCTGATACAAATTGTAAATACAGAAGAAAAGAGTTTATAAAAGCACTTTTAATCTTGATTTTAAAGAAAAGCAAAAGAACAGATTATTGACAACTTGAAAACTAGTTTTTTGTTTTAATTGAATTTTATGGGGAGAAATAAGCAAATGTAAATACTTAAGTATTTAGGTAAGATTATTTAACTTTAGAGGGATAACAACCTAATCGTGAGTGAACATGGGGTTCTCCAGTTGTCAGTTTGTTGAGTCCAAAACAGCCGAAGGGTGCAGCTGATTAGAATGTGACGTGTCTGTTATGTGTGTCAGGAAACCCTGCTGTACGAAGTGCTGTCAGTACCTCTCCAACAGTAAAGCAGCCCCCTTCTGGGAAAAAAAGATCATAGGTTGAAGAGTATGCAGATGCCACATGGCTAATGACCACTGGGTCGCGCGAGAGGAGAGCAGACGGCCTCCTGGCATAACAACTGGCGATAGGTTCTTTTTACGCATGTGGCTGATTATAATGTCAGCAATAGAGGAAGATGTTTCCGTGATGTGAAAAACGTTACAGGTCTACTTGCTAACGACGGTCTCTTGTCGTAAGAGAGCCCTGGACAGCTATGACTTATGAGGTAGCGAGGGGACCACACACGTTTGTTCCAGCTTGCCTCGATTTTCCTGTTCAACTCTTCTTCTCTCGGGACAGATGTAACTCACGCAAAGTTAAAGGCCATTTTTTTTTCTTACTAAAGGAGCTTCAGATTTGTCATTTTTTTATTCCATCTCGTTCTTGGTAATAGTAATAACAGGTGCTGGTTTATTTATTGACTTTTTTAAAGATGTAAATTTGTATACAGACTTAATTGTTCGGGATGGAGAATCACCGGTAGTTTGCTCCTAACGGGTGCCCCACTGAAGGGCGGCTGCTGGGGTGCAATCGCTGAATTCACTGTGGAAACGTGGGTAGGGGGTTAGGACAACTACTGGACAGCTAGGGTTTCTGGGCCTTTTGAAGTTGTGACAGGGTGATTCTAGGAGGAAAGCCACCGTACAGAGAATGAGAACTTCACATGGTGCTGATTAGTAAAACACCTATTTTTACATTTTTGTGAATAATGTTTGCAATGGATAACATGACTAGAATCGCTCAGTGATTTGACAGCAGTGAGGCAAAAACAAGGAAAAAAAAATCAAGAAAAGCACTTGCAGTGTCATTGCTTAATCTTCCCTCACCCTCAAAACACACGATACAAGGTCAGGGAATGTGTTGGAAATACTTTTATAGAGGTAGTTTGACTCATGATATGGAAATGAACAGACTGTTAACTTAAATTCCTCTGCACACCACACATATCTGGTGCTGAAACTCCATCCCCTGTGCGAACATCTATTAACATGTGAGACGGTCAGAACACTGCAAAGTGCAATCTTTCATGCGTTTCTCACTCACTCCCATTCCCTCTCTCTCTCTCTCACTTACTCACTCACTCACACACACACACACACAAAATGCCCCTCTTAAGCACTGGTCACTGCCTAACCCGAAGCAATTTGTCTGATTGGACCCCTTTTCAAGTTGGACTGATATAGCCTGGGAACAGAGAAACGCTAACTCCGTCTCTAATAGGCAAAAAATAAACACATGAAAACAAAGCAAAAGAAATACTCATTTTTAAGAACTGGCAGCTACATTCCTTTTATGAGTTTAAGATTGTCCTCAGTTCTATTTTTTTTATGTCAAGTATGCAGTATGTAAAAAAAAAAGTGTTTTTCAGTCTCTCTTTCTCTGTAGCTGTATCGTGTATTATGTGAATACATAGCGTATGTGGTACAACCCACAGTACTGTTTTATGTTCTGAGATAATAAAGGAATAAAAAATGAAGAAACAAAAATAAAGAGTTGTGTAAAAAACATGTTAACGTTTTTATTATTATTATGGTCATTTAGAGATAATATGCTATACTCTGTTTGTGAATGAAGTCGGCTTACTGGAAGGTCTTAAGAGAGCAGCTCTGTACAGAGGGCAGATTGTCACCAAGCCACATACAGAGAGTGCTGGGAGCAAGGGATTATAGGAGCACTACTTTTTGGAATCTGTGCTGTCTGTCCTGTTAGCATTTGTGGTCCCGGACCAGAGAAATGGACCTTAATATGATAGTGGTCATGAGAAGAATATGAGTATTTGACATGAGCTAGATTTGGCAATTTCCTAAAATTTCTAGAGTGGTTCTTGTGATATCGCTGGTAGATTGGATAGTGGGATGGTTTAAAATCGAAACGCATGCTTGTGTAAAGGTGAAACCCATTTCTTTGTCCTTGACTAAAATGTAACAGTGAACAGCACTGGCCAGGATGCTCTTACTGTGCGAGACGTCTTCTGTATGTACCTGTCATGACAGCCGCCGGGACACGTCTTCAGCCTCCTAGTCCAGCTCCCACTCTGACCACACCAACCAGCCTGTGCCTGAAATGTTGCACACGGTGACATTGCAATTCCCCTCTAGCTCAGTCTCAGTCAAACCTCATTGTGAAGCCACAGAATTCAGGGAAACAGTCACTGTCTAAGTGTCCTGGCTGGCAACTGACTGCAGCAGCTGACGCTTGCTGCGAATGTCTTTAAGTCGAATAATGATGGATTTGCAATGTGTACAATAACATGGAAAATATCTATATATGGGATGGCTGATAATACTGCAACTGTATTATCACTTATAATCGTTATTATTACTATTATTATTATTATTATTCAAACTGTTTTTAAAAATACAATACAAAATCAAATTATTTCAAATACATGTTACATAATGTAGTTCACAGATTAGCTCATTGTTTCAAAAGAAGACTGAGTAAGTGAAACGTTTCTCGGGTGTTATTGATCTTGGAGTTTGTGTTACTTTAAACTGGTGGGTGGGTTGGGTGTTGCTGGGTTTGACTGTTTAAATGTAGCTCCTTTGTAATATGATCTATATGTATTATTCAACTGTAGATATTAGAACAGTCAAAATTAAGGGTAATGAACTTCGATGCATTAGTATATTATAATTATGTCAATTTCTGGTGTTAAGATTTTAAGGTCGGCCTCGGGGCTTTAATACTGACCATGACTACAGTTCCATTTTTAATAATAATAAATTGTGGAGATTGTCGGAGAAAATGAGGCAATGTGATTTTATTTTTCAATAATTATTCTACATTATTTCTGTTTTAATGATAAAGATGAGTGAATTTTGTTCCTTATTTATTTTCTTGTCAGTTTTGTTATGAGGTAACATCCATCTGGATTATGAGCTGTTCGAATATATTTGAAATATTGTGGGTGTCTTAATAAATTTTATATTTATTTTTTGCACTCAGAAGTAGTTTCTTGGAGTATTTTTTTAACTTATTTTTAAATGTTCTTCATTACTGTAGTTCCACAGATTTTACTGAACGAAGATATTCAAAATTTCTTCTTTCATGTCGATTCACAGAAATGACAAAAGGTTTTTTTGTGCTTGCCTTGGGATTTGGTGTCTAGAAGGCACAGTCCATCCTGTTCGTTTTCTCTAAATACGAGTGTGTCACGCATTCATAAAATTCACCTGCGGGTTAAATTTCACGGTAAAACGTGTGTATAACATACAATTAAAACTACTATTAATTGTAAGACTTTTAAAGAATTTTATGAACTGAATTCCATGTTTAAAATAAATGATTTCTAAACAATATCGTAATTTTTACAAGATACAACGACAAATCTTACACACGTAAAACGCTAAAAAGGGCGCCATCTTCTTCTCACCCCGCCTTAAGGTCGTCGTTGTCACTCTGCCTCTGTACAGGAAATGACGCGTTCCGCACGTACACGACGCACGTGTTCACTTCCGGCAGACGGCCGCATCAAGCGTACTGCCAGTTGTTATGGTGACGAAAGCTGGTATCAGAGCGGTTGGGAAAGAAACTCAGTGAAGCTGAAGATGATGTAACGTGCGGTCTGTCGGGCGGTTTTAGCCACATACTTTTGCGCTGGCTCTATGACTTCGTTTAGCTTTTTCGAAGACGCAGTTTGTATGCACCAACAAAGAAGCAGCAAACTGCATTTTCATTCAGTCCCAATTTCCCGTACTGTTTTTTAGCGAACTGAACCTGGGTCGTTAACGACCCGACGTAAGATAACCAATTGGCCTCACGAGATACGAGACTGTATGGCAAGCCAAATTGTCTTTTATTCATAAAAGCTTACTCGTCGAAACTTAATTCTTACTAGTAAAAAAAACATTCTTACTAGTAAACATGCAATTCTTAGTAGTAAGAATATGAGTTCAAGATATCTACAATGCAATTCTTGCTAGTAAGAATTATACTTTTTACTAGTAGGTAAAAATATCCATATCCATAATTCAGTTGCTATTAGTAAAAATTTAATTACAGAGCTCTACAATTACATTTTAGATATTGTAGTACCTGTAATATAATTTTTACTAGTGACAACTCAATTATGGATATGTGGGCATGGAATTCTTACTAATCAAAATATATTTACAGATATATGCAATAATACTAGTAAGAATTGAATTGTAGGGCTCTACAATATGACTTTTTACTACTGCGAATTGAATTTAGGATATGTGAGGTAAAAATATAATGGAAATCAATGGGAATATATCACTAGTAAAAACTGAAGTGTACAGTTCTGTAATATGAATTCTTACTAGTAAAACGTATCATTCTAACTACTAAGAATTGCATTGTAGATATCTTGGACTCATATTCTTACTAGTAAGAATTGCATTTTTATTAATGAGAATGTTTTTCTTGCTAGTAAGAATTACATTTTGACGAGTAAGCCTTATATGAATAAAAGACAATTTGGCTTGCCATAAGACTGACCCTTCAGTTTTCGTTTATCAGTGCTTCTTTCGTATCTAATTCTGAAGATAGAAATCTTTGTTTCTGTGTATTACTTAGGTATTTGTGGCCTTTAAACGCATAAAGCCTCTGAAAAAAGGATAGACGTGGATCATGAACGAGTTCTTCGGTGCTGAAGAAGGGGGCACAGAATGAAGAGGGGGCAGAAAGTGGTGCAGAAGAAGCATCAGCATCACAATCAGCACAGACAGTGCAAGGAACCGCACAGGCTGCACAAACAGCAGTGCAATAACAAGAAGCTTCTACACGAGGAGACGCACCTACTTACAGAAGCAAGAGTGGACCCGTAGGGTCATCTGCTGATCCCCTACTCCCAACATGGTCAGCATCATACATACAAAAGAAGACCCTAGAGGAGATGCAAGACTTGTGCAAAGTGAATTAGATGCATTGCTGTTCTTCATTGATGGGCACTTGATAACTTTGGTAATTTGTAATCCGATCAAATATGCCAGATTGTTCTTTGCATCCAAAGGCAGAGATCTAAATGCATGGGCACTGATGAGTCTTAGATGAGAGTAGTATTGGGTGTCTTTGTTTCTGCTTGGAGTGTATTGTTGCATAAATTAGTCTGTTTGGTCTCTTTGGTCCTGTCGTACTGGTACAAAACCAGTATTTATCTGCCTTTGGAGTAACTTTATTCAAACAGATACTGGCATTGAATCACATGAGGCCAGAAAAGTCAGTCACCACTTCAGTCATTTTAGAATGCCTTCAAACTGCAAAAAGCATTACATGGTCTGAGCATATGTAACAATTGATGTCACATATCATTCGATACATTTATGAGTTTTTGCCCATTAATCTGGGCATAGATGGGATGGAATTATTCCTTACGTGTAATTTTGTAACTGGCTACATAGACTCCCTTGTTTAGGCTGTGTAGGCTCTCAACGATCCACTACCATGGCAGAAAGGGTACTGAAAACTGGTGGAGCCTGTACACTACTCTGCCATAAATGTGACAACAAACAACTGGTTCGCACATGCCAACTTTCCGGCAGATTTGCTATACAAACAAATAACACTGTTGGGAACACTGAGCAGAAACATACCAGAGGTTCTTCAGGAGTTTCTGGCAACTAGAATGAGAGCTACAGGGTCTAGCATGTTTGGCTTTTGTCAAGACCAGCAGTGGTAACATATGTCAAAAAATAAGATGGTGATTGTTCTGTAAGCAGAATAATAAGGACATTGATCAGGAGTCTGGAAAGCCAACCATGATAACTGATTACAGAGACACAAAGGAGGTGTGGACCATGTTAACCAGCTGTACCATAGTTATAGTGTTCAGGAAAGAACAAAGCATTGGTCTATTATTTCCATTGCCCCAACCTTGCAGGCTTAAATGTAATGATGGTGTTCATGTCAAAATTGCCTGACTGAGAAACCAGGACCAATTTTTCAATTTCAAGAGGTTTATTTGTCACATACACAGTTGTACACATACAACATGTAATGGAATGTAACCCTGGTCACTCCAAGTAGCTGTGCAAAATATAAAATATCCAAAATACAGAGAAAAAGATAAATAAAAGTAATAATATGAGAAAAATATATGAGATGTTCAACTGTACATAATCTATACATGAGTGAGGCTGTGCAATAGTGCAATGTGCAAGAGGCCTGAGGTATAAGGTATGCACTAACACATCGGGCAGTGTGAGAGCAGTACCTAGG
>JAODKM010000039.1:21036990-21050562 GCA_026780845.1 Petrocephalus sullivani
TCGTGATTAATCTGATTAAAAATATTAACGCATTTAACCCATCTGCAGCGCAGAATGACTCGAAATCCCTGAAATGCGTGATTAATCAGATTAATCACGATGCTGGATTAATCCACGTTAACGCGTCAATTTTGACAGCCCTAATATATATATTAACTATGAAGTTTAAAAAAAAAAAATCTCCATCCGGCAATATGGCAAATAAAAAACATATACTCAGCGTTAAGCATTTTTTTGTGCAACTTCTGAGATTCATGCAGAAAATATTAGAATTATAAACACAGACACAGATTTGTCTACTAATATTTATCAGGACTCCGGACTAAAACAGACTAACAGTGCATGCTTGTAGAACTGATGCTAAGCTTGTCAGCCTGCCTTGCCTGTAAAACATGCACTTCAGAGACTGGATTTTATGTATAGTTTAGTATGAATAGCGCCATTAGTGCGATTACACCCAGCACTGGCCCGCTTAGCTATCTAAGACAATTGCCTACTCGATTTGCCTGGGAAATATCCAAAGATATGGCAGCAGTTAGCATAAACCTTTACCTTATCAATTGACACAGCTGCTTTATATTTGCCAGCTAACACTGCAACTCTTTAAAAATGCTCCATACATAACCATACAAGGTAATGTTAATGTAGCTAGCTCCGTTTTTGACAGGTAACAACCAAAAATAGGCCCTTTTCACAGATGAGTGTATCATTATTTCTGGTAAAGCCTAGCACCACACCAGAACGCAGCATCGTTAGATTAAATATGAACAAATAATTGAATATGGAGTTCACTCGCCTATTTAACACGAATGCAGATGGTGTCACGTCCCTCCCATCCGATCCTCCTGTGTGCCACACCCCCTCATTCACCTCATGTGGAATGTCTGCGTTCGCCAGCTGTCTCTCGTTGCCTGTCCTTAGTCCAGTGTATTTCAGTCTGCATTCGAGTCTGTTTCCCCAGTCCTGTCATTGAAGTCTCGTGTTCCGTGTGCCCTGCTGCATGAAATAAAGCTCCCGACTGGGAGATTCCCGCAAGTCCTCTGTGCGCCTTTTCTCTTGCCTGTGCCCAGACGTGACAGATGGAAGATGTTAAACGGATTTCAGACATATTGTCCCTCACAAAACGGTCTAAACTGGATAAAGGCTAAAAATTCTTCAGAATACAGAAGAAAATCAAATGAATACCGCAGTGATCGAAAACATGTAATTTCGATAAGTCAATAGCAAGTCCAGCTACTAAATATGAATACATTTTAATGTAATTCCTTGACACATTTTATTATTTAATACTAAAACCTAGACAAGGATAATCATGATCTATTGGTACTACATCAGCAAGCAGTGCCCTCTTGTTACTGTCCCGTGACAAACATCTCCTGAGACTGCTTCAGGGCAGTAGCACAAAGGCGCCCCATGATAAGCTGACCCCCGAACTTGCAAACCTTTTCCTAGAATTGTTCGACGTCTTGATTAATTCGTTATAAATATGTTCAGTCTCCTAAAATATCTAAAATATATATTTCATACAGTTTATTTCTGTCAAAAGTCTGTTTTAATGGTTGAATACGAGCTGTATTAAAATGGAAATGCAACCTAAATATTTGGTGTGCAATGTTTATTTTACTTGTGCATAATATAATAAATGAAAATGGATTGTATTATTATTAACATACCCCAGTCATTTCAGTGAAATTTTGACAGAACTCGTCCACTGGATGATGTGTACAGATCTTCAGATGTAAAGTATTGTCTACACACATAGGTGCTCCCGGGAAGAATGTTAAAAGTTGGGCCCTCGTCTCTTCTAATCGTCCTTAACCAAAGACTGCGTATCGTTTCACTGCAGGGAAACCGGTGAAAAGTCATTCATATAGGGATGTTTTTGTCTGCTGTTTGAACAGCAAGGAACACTGCTGTAGAATCTGTTTGTAGTTAGCATTCACATTAGCATTCCGAGGCTTAACCGGAAAGTATGATACTCTCATCTTCGTCAGACAGGAAGTTGTGTGACGTCACTGTGAAAAGGGCCTATTAGTGTGCGTAGAAATTCTGGACCCCCTGACAAAAAGTAACTTTGAGCCCTCAGCCCAATTTATGTTTCATTTTATGTTTTCATGGGCCCCTGCCAAATGCTGGGCCTCCTAAATCTACCAAGGTATCTATGCCCTGGTCGTGAAGCAGAAAGTTTGAAGTAATTAAGTTAATAATGAAAAGAGATGAGGAATCAAAACTAATCAACAACTATATCACTAGTTATGAGATGACTATTTCGAGACTGAAAATGGCTGTAAGAATGGTCGATATTAGCGAAGCCAGTGCATAATTTTAACAGGTGAAAGGCGATGGTATTTCAATCTTAATTTCAGCTGAATTTTATCTGATTTTTTTTGTTTAAATTTTGTCATTAATCAAATCGTCACAAAACATGGACTGCTACAAAATCCGAAGAATTGGTATTTCAGTAATGGCAAAAAAAACAGTATTTGCAAGCAGGGCAGTTCTCAGCTTCTGTCGTCCACTATTATAACATTTAAATCATTTAGAGTTATGGCGACACTTCATTTTAATTTTAAATTTTAGAACAAAAGGGTAATGATTTTTACAGTGTGTAAACACCTAGTTTCCTGGAGGACCATTAATGTTATGCACATTTTTTTTCCACATCATAAAACAGAAGACCAGAAAACATCTAATAAAAATATAATTGGTGTGGGAGAGTGAAATGTGGTAGAAGATGAAAGTTTCTCCATGTAAATGATTATGGACAAACCTTTTACATTCCTTATCATACATTCATCTTTAACTTTCACACCTCGGTTCAAGGATACATTTTAACAATGGCCCGTTTGACTCAAAGAAACAACAAAGTAGTCGGATATAGTAATTTCATGTGAAGCTCTGGCAGAGGCTCCTATGTATGAGGGTATGAGGCAGGTTGAACTTGACAGAGTTAATTATAATTGAATTTGCTTCAATCTGAGAAAATGTGCTATGGAGTAGGGTTACTGAGACTCATTTGGTGAGTATCACTTTCCATGTCTGCGTGGCTGGGCGTACTCTCCACTGTCTGTTACATGACCCTTGCTGTGTTTGTATTGCTGGCAGGTTGCCTGGGTCTTAAACTGGGCTTCAGGACATACATTTTCTGACCTAGAGATTCCATGGAACATGGTATTGCAATTTCATGCAGACAGTTTGTTTGCTGCAGGCAGTTTGTGCTGGATTTTCGTTCCAGTCTCTGTAAACGGCGACAGTAGTGGAAGCAGCCAAAATTCGCTATTCACTGAACTGGCTGAACAAGAAGCTAACAATGTCAAACGACAATTACATTCCACAGCAATAAGAAAGAACATCCTTCATTTAATTCAGTGTTTCTCAGTCTGGTCCTTGGAGACCCACAGACGGCCCCTGTTTTTGCTTCCTCCATGCTCCCTTCCCGACAGTCCACATTTTGGCTCCCTACATACCAGGAGTTGGGAGGAAGCAAAAACGTGGACTTTCTGTGGGCCCCCACGGACGAGTTGCTCCTTGTATCCTTGAGGCTTGTCTTCTTAACTTAACTCTGATACATTTTATGAAATGCATATTCATACTGTTTCCCAGCGGAAGGTGAAAACAAGCAATGATATGATCTCCTCTTGCTCTTACCAACCTCAGTGCAATTGGCACCAGTCATAATGTGGTAAAATAAACTCCAGCTGAAATATGGAAAACCATGTAGGCAGCCCTCTGTAATGCTGTTGTGTGCACGAATGGCTCTTGTGTCCGTAGGCTGGCCGTTCACCAACATGGTGTGCAAGATGAGCGGCCTGGTCCAGGGAACCTCTGTCTCAGCCTCCGTCTTCACCCTGGTGGCAATCGCCGTGGACAGGTGCCTGCTCTGCTCGTGCGTGGAATGTTCTGGGTGCATATCAACCTATTAACACACTCACATTTAAAAACCCTCTTTCTCTGTGCGAGGACGCTGTGTCCCAGCACGCACACCCTGTAAATGCTGATAATTAAAGGGAGACTTAGCAAACGAGCATTAGAAGGTAATTTACATATTTATAAAGTAAGGCACACTAACAATGACAATTCTCTGTTGCCCCCTGCCCCCATCCCTTCCACAAGGTTCCGCTGCATTGTCTACCCATTTCAGCCCAAAATAACCCTGCTGGTAGCTAAGGCAACCATTGCCATGATATGGCTCTTAGCAGTGGTGATTATGTGCCCCTCTGCCGCCATGCTCACGGTGCAGCAGGTGGAAAACCACTACATGGTCCACGACGAGGACTACAACCGAACCTACCCACTGTACACCTGCTATGAGAACTGGCCGGAACCAGGTATGCGTAAGGTGTACACCATGGTGCTCTTCGGGCACATATACCTGGTGCCTCTGACTCTTATCACGCTCATGTACAGCCGCATCGGTGTGAGGCTGTGCACCTCCTCCGTCCTGACCTGTGCCGAAACCCGCGACACGGCCTCTGCTCGAGCGTCAACCCCCGAGGGAAGGCCGGTGTCGCAGAGGAAGGTTCGGGTCATCAAGATGCTCATTGTGGTGGCTCTGCTTTTCATGCTGTCCTGGCTGCCGCTGTGGACTCTGATGCTCCTCACAGATTATGGAGGACTGAAGGGTGATCAGCTGGAGCTCATCACCGGGTACATCTTCCCCTTCGCCCACTGGCTGGCTTTCTCCAACTCCAGCGTCAACCCCATCATCTACGGCTACTTCAATGAGAACTTCAAGAGGGGCTTCCAGGTGTTCTGTCAGCCTCACACCTGCTGCCACGGAAGCAGCGGCGGAAGAGAGCAGAGTCTGGGTAGAGAGGAGAGGGGTGCTTCACGGGATGGCGTCACCAACAGCAACCCGCTCACCTTTGGGATGAGGAACAGAGTGCATACAGACGGGGACTCGACAAAGTGTGTGCGTCTGGAGCTGGAGTGGAGGAAGACCGTGGCCGTCAGCGGCCCTGCGCGTGGAGATAAAGGGCAGGCTGGAGCAGGGGATCTGGTGGCTGGCAGCGCTAACAGAAGAGGGCTCTGCATGGAGGAGACAGAGAGGATCGGAGGAGCAGGGCTATGTCAGGCCTGGGACCTCTGAGTGGCCTTGAGTATTGTATGTGTATAGGAGTGCATGTAGGGGGTACAGGAGCAGATGCACTGCTTCGGTGTGATACATCACCAGTTGAGGTACCTGAGGACTGGACAGACTACCCAACTGGGCAGCCGGTCAGTCCACCATTCCCAGCTCAACCAGTGGTCCCAGTCAGTTCAATAGTGGAGTGCTACACCTTCACCTCCTTTAAATAACTTGTGCAATCTCATCGTTTACACATGCTGGGCTCTGGTAATTCCAGATCTCATGGTCATACCCCCTCGCTTACTGTCCCCGGGAATTAGTTTGCCTATCAGATCCGTACCTAGAAGGTGAGAATGTACTGCTGTCACAAAGAATGGTACGATCTTCACTTCCAAAAGCTACAGTGTATGATTCATGGGTTACCATGGTAACAGAAACTTCAAAAAGACAGAACTTTAATGTCCGTCCTAAAACCTTCCCCCTACTGTGAGGCTCCCTCAGCCTGGTGTTTGACGTTTTTCACCTTGTTCTGATGACCGTGTGTCTTCCGGCACTGATTTTCTGTGTTTCATAGTTCTGTCTACTCCCAATGTTGCAAAATATTTGGCTTTTCTATCTCTGCTGGGTTCAGTCAGTTCTGAATATGTGTGGTTTAGAGTTGCCTACCTCATGAATGCTTATATTACTTGTATTAGCTGGTGGTATAATTTCTTCATGTTTTGGCAGCCTTATGCAGTCCCCATCTCTTGAAATGTATGGCCTACTGCTCTTTACTGATAGTGATCCATGTGTCAAAAAATAATAAAGTGTTCTATTTAATAAATTAACGGCGCCTGATAAATCTTTGCTCTCTTGCTGTCTTTCTGCTTGATTCATCCCCCCCTCCATGCTGGCAGGCATGGCATACTATAGAAAACAGTAGATGGCTTCTTTATAAGGCACAAAAAACCCAATGAGATCACAGCGAGACGAAGGCCACGCATTTCTCTGTCAGCCGGAGGGAGAGAACCTGCATTAGAAAGGGAAATGCAAACAGCCAGCCATCAGGACAGGCTCGACTGTTCCATAGCTGTTCCATAGCTTCAAACACTTCTTTGAATTTTGAATGTCTGTTTTTTATAAATATATTTTAGGTTATTATAACAAACCGCTTTGGAGTTTGTGGTTGTTTACATACCCTCACACTCCCCTGGCCTGTACCGCAAAACATGTTCATCTGAAAGCAGGATCTGTTTGTGCTAGCTGTCTTATCATAACAAACCCTGAGTGTAGCCCAACCTAGATTAATCGGTGTCTCCGGGTTAATTAAAATATCTGTCAATTACCTTGATCCAGAGCTGTGATTAGGAATTAGGAATTAGGAAGTAAACTATAAAATTATAAAAACTATAAAAAATAAACTTTAAATAAATTAAAGCTAGAACTAGATATTAAACTAAAAACATGTACAATTGTGCTATTTACAGTACAATTGAACTTTACATGCAACACTAGAAGTAGAATCTTTAGGAACCTGCAGGAGGATCATACCGCATGCTTTTGGCACGGGGTTCTACAGACATTCTTTTTGGCCACACACTCTTGAGGGCGTGTGTCTTTCTCTTGTGCATCATTGAAATCTGAGACCCGGGCAGGGAGTGGCAGGAGGGGGTCATCAGGATTGCCTGGCTGCTGTGCCCCATGCCCCCATCAAACAGCCTATGGGTGTGCCCTGCAAAACAGTAGTAAGCCAAAAACATTAAGGAAACAGCAGAGGAGAGATGTTATGATGTTATGACTCTAATTATCCTGGGGATTCCCGTACAAGACAGAGACATGGCTGAGGATCATGTCAAAGAATGAGCAGTAATGAATGTAAGGACAGCGCAGTTATAACACAGAGGTGATTTCACAAGCTTACCTGCTTTTTCATAGGTGCCCCTCTCAGACTGAGTGCATGCGAGAGTGGCTGGAAAAACAGCCAAGGCATTGAGGAGATTTATGTGGGTGCAGGGTACACCTTATGAATCTCCCCTAATACTGAGAATATGAGTATGTGCCCATCACAAAAAAGTGACATCTGTGCACAGAAGCGAGTGGAGTAGCTCCCACAAACACCTGATTCCATCCTAGGGAAATCAATAGCTCTCATATAGATATATATCAGAGCAGACTAATGGATTTTACCTGTCTCCAACTATTCTGAGCTTTCAGAGGGATCTTGTTATAATGCACTAAGCACACAGGACCCTTGAAGAAAGATGACACCATGACTCCTAGGAATCTGATTGGGCAGGAACCTTGTTTTACATTTGTTTTGACTGTTCACTTCCAGTGGAACCAACTCCTGGGCCAGTCTGCCACGTACCTATCAAAAATGTTGACCACTTTAGTGTTACCAGTAAACCCAGCTGAAATCCTTTATTCCTGATTCACAGTACAGTCCACCCCCAACTCTATGTAGTACATTTGTAAACAAACAGTATGTGATGAGACCTCAACTCTTTGCCACAATTCTCAGTGGCTCTCTACTTCTATCCCATTAATTACAGAGGCAAACTTGCACGAACTTCGGAGGAACTGAAGGAAATTACGTTTTTCCTGGTTTGTGGCAGGATGGGCATAGAGCAGACTGCATCAGCTGTTCATTTGCCATGTTCCTGCTAAATATGCAGTTTCTGCCACCCCCACACTTCTGAGAATTCACCTTCACGGCAGAGGCTTTGGTTGAGGGATAAAGATTGAGCTTTATTGAGCCGATAAGAATTGTTGTCAAACAGCAAAATGAAGATGGATCATCTTGCTGGTCTACAAGCGCAGAGATGCTCTTACTTTTCTGGAGGCCCAGCCACTCGGGATCAGAACCAACAACCAAAGAGTGAAGAGACTTCATCCCCATGGAACATCACTGTGAACATCCTCTCAACATGGCTGATCCACAAATAATATAATTTTGGGGTCCGTGGCATTTAAAAACATCGTACCATTGAAAAGCTGTTGAAAGGCTTGGTCTAGTGACCAAGTGCTGCTGTAGTGTGTTTCAAGTGTATTTTAAAAAGAACACAGCACGCTGAAATCTCCTGTCAGCTACAGGCCGACCAATATGAAGCTGAAGGTCTTATTTTACCTTAAGCCACTGACAAACTCAGAAATGAGTGTATAAATTACTTCACTTGGGGAAATAGTGCTCAGTTGTTCTGGTAATAAACCTTAAAGTTACACCTGTCAGACAAAGCTGAGAAAATCTAGTACTGGACCAACACTGTTTGAAGTCATCTGCATGCTGGCATCGTCCATCTTAATACAATTGAGCTACATGGGGCCTATGCTGTATGGAGTGGCAGTGATTTGGGCTGCAGGAGGAAAGCAGAGTGGCCTAAGGAAAGCTGCACCCACGGGGGGACATGCAAACTCCACACAGACACACAAACCCACATATAGCAGAGGCAGGATTCAGACCCCCAACCACAGAGGTGTCAGGCAACAACACTGCCTTCTGAGCCGTCGTGCAGCCAAGCTGTATAAAATTACATTTGTTACCTTGTAATATCATAGTATACTCGGCGTAGAAATATTTACACCCTAACCGTATTCTGTTCCTGACCCTATTTGAGATTTAATGACATTAATACACGTACTACACAATACACATGATTAGCAGCATATGTTTATGTGCATTGATTGTTTAGACATGGTTTATAGACATAACCCTAAAATAAAGCGTGTCAGATTGCCAGCCCGTTTCCTGCAGTTCCTGTGCTAAACAAACATCATTTCTGTTTCCCTTAATCTGATCTTTCCATGGGTTGTTTTTTCATGGGGATGACCTGGATTTGGATCACAGCCTCTTCACGTGCACCAATACTGCTCTTTGACATACAGTGATCAACAGACAAAACAACTCCTGGACCAAAACAGCTATTTTCCCCTAATGTTGACCCCTGAACACAAACATGACAGCAAAAATGGATTTTTAGCAGTATTTTTGGGGAGACTGAATTTTTACATAGATGAGAAATGGGGCGCACATGGAAAGGGGATTTTCTCTGGAAAACAGGTACAAGAACTTCTCAAGAATCTCTGATGAACTTCTCCATGGTAAGGAAAAGTGTGTGTGGGACTCTTCTGCACAATTTTGTGCACACTTCCTTGGAAACAACAGAGCTGCAAACTACAAGGACATTGCAGAGAGGCTGCCTTCATCCCATCACAAGCTGGGCTGCAGCATGTCTTTGAAAATTCACTGGACTTCTGTCCTGAAAAGTGTGGTGCAGTGAGGGGTGAGCATGAGGAATGTTTCCACCAAGACAAAGGAGCAAAGTTACCAAGAGAGATGAAGTTCTGCCGTGCTTGCAGGCTGCTGCTGGACTGTGACATGAGATGCCACTGAGGTTAGCCACAAATGCCATATGATGACAAGAGGAATATTGTAGGCCTAGCTGAGGACTTTATTACAGTCATTAAACTTAATTTTTATCCCCGTTTAGAAAAATGTCATATATAGCACACTATACATTTTGTATTTAATCTCTGATTCTTTTTTTGTTGAGTTGCAGCTAGTAAATAAAACTTTTGCATTATGTATATGAAACTATTACCATTTGAAAATTATTTTATATATAACTAGACATTATTTTTATTACCTGTGTGTATACAGTCAGCCCTCGTTTATCGCTGTTAATCAGTTCCAGACTCTAACGCGATAAGTAAATTTCCGCAAAGTAGGATTCTTTATTTATAAATTGAATATTTTCATAGTTAGAGCATAGAAAACCTCTTTATGACCTTCTAAATACGGTTTTTAACATTATTAGAGCCCTCTAGACATGAAGCAACACCCTTTAGTCACCATTACACTCATTTTACCCAATATATTAGACAAAATAAGAGAAAATAAGACATATTAGATGTTAAAAATATATTATTATTATTATTATTGTACATTTAATTGCACACACAGTTCTTACACAGAACCACTAACCTATGAAAATAAGAAGCAGCAGAAGGCTTAGCAGAAGCGGCACATTTAGGAGCCATCGTGGGGCTTAGATAAAAGTTCTCAGAAATCGCAAACACTTCCGATGCGTGGCGATGTAGCAGCATGGATGAGAGAAACGAACTTGCGTGAGGCTGAGCCAGGCAGTGGCCAGGATAGGAAGAGGATATATCTGACTCAGACAACCGAGCGTGCCCTGTATCATTTTCACTGTCTCGATCAACTTTTTAATGAATATACAGTACTGTATATACTTTAATGAGCACAGTACTGTGTTTGGGAAAAAAAACGGAGAGGGACGACTGTATCTGGGCTCTGACTGTGATATGATATAAACAAAAATTATAATTTCAAAAAAGAAAAAAATATTAAATTTTTTTGACCTGTTATAACACAAAGGATTGTGCAGCAAATCTGGGATGCTCCTGCCTTCACTCAAAACCTCCAAAAACGAGCGAGGGACTGAGAGTGGAGCAGGTGAAGCAGGAGGCTGCATCTTTGTGCAGATGCTTTGTGCACGCTCATCACACAAGCCTTGCAGAGCAATCCCAAGATTATACCTTAGAGCCCCAAAGACAATAGCCTAAACCGAGCAAAGACGTACGCAAATAGACACCCATAATTGGCTGATTGCACAAATCAGTCAGGAATGATTACCTATTGATGGATGCACGCTACTGAACACTGTCCTCTCTGAGGGCCTCTTGTTCTTGCGTCTCTGCACACCCATCATTCTCTGCTGGTACAGGCTAAATTGTAAATGCTAAGTGGTTCATTCATGCATGAGTTCAAGGGTCTTTTCACATAGCTATATCATGTACTCAAGAACAGAATGGTGACAGCTGAAAAGAAATGTGTTCATTTCCTGTTATTCACTGGCAAAAATATCTGTACCTCCAGGAAATGTTGATGCATGAGAGGACACAGCACCACACTCTGTTATTACCATAAATAAAACAGTTCAGACCCCACCCCAGTGTGATTCCTCTTCTCCTACCTTAGGGCTTCTGTGCCCCTGGTAGGAGCCTGCCGGGCCTCACAGCACCAACACAGCAACACCACAGACTGACCACTTCATCCTGACCAGGCTGCCCCAGCTGAACAAAAGCTACCTTTTTATCTGTATAATTCAGAGCTTTACAGTTTTTCTCAGTTGCTTTGGCACATTCCATGAAACATGCTTAACATTCTCAAGACTATAAGAGCATTTCTCAAAACAGTTCCTGCATATAGCACAGCACTACGGTTTAGCTGAAAAAGCCTGTAACTTACCCAAAACAATTACCTAATGTCTCAAACGCAAATAATCACACCAATGAATTAGTCTATGACCCCAAATGAAAGTACAATCAGAATCGTTTTAACCATGATAGTCAAAATGCTTAGATATATTATCAGTGTGTCAGTGTAAGTATGTCAGTGTAAGTATGTTAGTGTTAGTATGTCAGTGTAAGTATGTCAGTGTAAGTATGTTAGTGTTAGTATGTCAGTGTAAGTATGTTAGTGTCAGTATGTCAGTGTAAGTATGTTAGTGTTAGTATGTCAGTGTAAGTATGTTAGTGTCAGTATGTCAGTGTAAGTACGCTCCTGAGCTCCACTATTCTGAATGATAGCCGTTCCCACATTCTCATTGTAACTGACAATCATTTTTATTCAGCAAACTGATACTTATTCATGTCAAAAACACCAGTTTCAGCACTGCAAGGCTCCACATTACGGTATGTAAAGTTCACTGGCAAGAAAAAGCACAATGTTCTTCAGATTACAAGACACAATACAATAGTAAACATAAAAATCACACAGCACTGTATAACACAAAAACAGCAAAACAGCAAAATAAGAACGACATAACGACTAAAAAGTCATGTACTATGGGAACCAAAAACAGCAAATGCCATATCACTGCTATATGGAATATATTTTAAATCATTTTAACTGTTTTCCATGTAATGGCACGATGCTAACATACATATATAGTTTTGGGTGTAGAATTATTGCAGTGGGAAACTACATAATCTATAATGACCAACAAGACTAAAGCAACTGAAAATTGTATCAAATGATGACAGTTCAAAATCAATTACATATGCACTATAATTACATATAAATATAATTACATATACAAGATATTTGGAAGTAGGTGTGAAGCGATGATAAATGGTGTTCTACTCTGGAGAAGTGACATTATGGTGTGGGGGTCACACTCATCATTTTGCAAATGTTAATTGTCATTTGAGAAATGCTCCAAAGCAATAAAGAAAAACTTCAAGATACTGAGCTCAGGATCAGAGGGCCGCCTGGTCATATCCCAGAGTCCCACTGGATCACTAAGCAAGGCCCTTAACACCAGTTACACCAAGGGCTGGCTGATATTATCACAGTCAAATTGGTTTGAGTAGCTCAACAAATAGAGTGCTATTTGACCAACACCAAATATTGTGGGTTCAAACTCTTGGGAACACACATAAATTATATTATTATTATACATAAACATAAATTATAACCCGTCCTTCCGCTGTAAAACATTTCTAATAAAATGAATAAATATCACATAAAACTAATGGAAATTTGCTTCATAAGACAGTAAAAAAAAGTAAAAAATGTGAATCAATTTCTACATTTCTAATTGTTGTACAAAATTTAACAGAAGGATATATGTATTTAATGTTCCTAGAGAGTCCCTGCCCTGTTCCATGTGTGGAACAGGGCAGGTGTGGAGCTCGCATGTGTGGAGCTTGCATGTGTGGAACAGGGCAGGTGTGGAGCTCGCATGTGTGGAGCTCGCATGTGTGGAGCTCGCATGTGTGGAACAGGGCAGGTGTGGAGCTCGCATGTGTGGAGCTCGCATGTGTGGAGCTCGCATGTCCTCCCCGTGTTGTCATGCGGTTTCTTCTAGGTTCTCTGGTTTCCCCTCACAGTTCAGAAATTCTAAGGCGAATTGGAATTACCAACCTGTCCAGGTGTCAGTGTTGAGTGTGCCCTGCTATTCCCTGTCTTGTACCCATAGCTTCCAGGAGTGACTGCCGACTCCCGTGACCCTGTATAGAACATATAGAAAATTCACCAGCTCAGAGTTCCAGTTAGTGTTATTGCTGCTTATAATTCCCGTGGACAGCAGTGAACGTGCTGAGTGTCCTGTTAGCCCAGTGCTACACCTGGCCTAGAGGCCTGCCCCAGTGTCCTTGGGGGGCGCAGGAGGAATCTGGCCACAGCAGTGCAGCACGGCCCTTGTGTCACCGTAGATCTTGACACATACACCTGGGGCTCATTAGCGATCCTCGCTGGAGCTGATGCCATTCCACCTCGTTGGGCTGCAGCGTTAATTAGCAGCATCTGTGATACTAATGAATGTGACTGAGTGTAACCGGCTCGGGAACCATGGTGCCACCCATCTCCTACGGAGAAATTTTGTTGGCTCTTTTTTATGCTGTAAAACGTACCTCCTGTCTTTATTAATAAGAACATAAGAACATAAGAACATAAGAAATATACAAACGAGAGGAGGCCATTCGGCCCATCAAGCTCGCTT
>JAODKM010000039.1:21078229-21090203 GCA_026780845.1 Petrocephalus sullivani
GAAATAACTATATAAAGGCTGGCAAGAATACAGAGCAGCTGCCAGACAGAAAGTGATACATCCATCCACATACTAAAAATGGGGCGGGGTCCCGACCTGTCAGGCAACAGAGGAAGTGGACAGGAGGAACTGACTAAGCAACCTAAAGCAGAGAAAGCTGAACATGTGATACTGAAAGACACGGCCACTCCTCCCTGTTCCCTCCTGTGCCTGCTGGGAAACGCAAAGGTCTAAGGGCTGCCAGACCGAACCCATTAAACGACCTAAGGGGGAACTGTACCAAACCTACTTAATTAAGCCAAACCCATGCTTTAAAGCAAATGGCATAAAATGTACAGTTCCAGTATTACTTAATCCACAGACTTCCTGCAATGGATTCTGGGAAACCTACACCTCCAAAAGTACATGCTTCGCTTGAGACAGAACCAAAAAAAAAACAACCTCTCAAACAGAAAAGGTCAAATCGCAGGCGGTGAAGCAGCGCGACAGTAACCAGCCATACCAGTCATAACATCACGTACAAAAGCACAAGTGACGTAGCATGCCACACACCTTTCCATGGTGCACCTGTCAAGAAGAAGCCTGATTATACCTGCCAAACCTGATCACCAGAAGGTCCTTCCGTTTCACCCACCTAATAATGTAAAAACGCACGGAATGTGAAACATCTCGCTGCTTTTCTCAGTTACCGGGACATTTCATTTTCACGGTGGGATTTTTGGGTATTGGAAACACATGTGACTCCCAGGTCCGGCCTGATGTAACAACATCCTACTGATTCATCCTCTAACGAGTGTCTGCATGCCAACAATATACAGGAGCAATGAGTGATTGCAACTTTTTTTTGTTTCCTTTTGCTGACACGCGTTGTTTTCTTAGTGACCTTCCATATGCGATTCTACTGTAAGCAGCCAAGTGGCACTTCCTCAATCCCCGTGTAATCCGAGTGTGAGACGTGCGGCCCTCCGCGTTCGCGGGGCAGAGCCGGCCCGAGCAGGAACTCGCACCGCCGCGGCTGGAAACGTGCTCATGAATAAAAGAGCAGGACGGCCTTCTTTTCCGCTATTACTCATCGGCCGCACACGTGGAAGTGAGGAGAGCCGCCGCTCCCTCGGCCCAGGACGCTGCCCGTATCTCGCCGCTCCCCGGCGAATGGCCATCGGAGGCAGGATTTCTCCACCCCGGGCGGTCCCTCCATCCCACCCCCCTAGCGGAGAGGCGCTCCGACCCTTCCCCGGTGAAGAGAGCCGGGAGGGCAGCCGGTGAGCCCCGCATACCTTCTGCGCCTGGTCATGGTGGAGTTCCGTGAAGTAGTACGCCAAGAGATGCGAGGCGATCATCTTCCCGGTTCCTCGCACTTCTTACGGTTCGTTCCTGGGTCCCGGACCGGCTTCTTCCTCCGGCGGTCTGCGGGGTCTCTGTGTAGCGATTTACGGTACAAACAGCGTAGTCGCGCCGACTGCGAGGCCGGCAGACGCGCTCTCTTTAGTGGATGGGGATGGAAGTGGGTGGTAGCCGAAGCCGCGCAAGCCTTTCCCCTCCCACACGAAACTCCTGAGCCCCGGAGCGTCACGGCCGGCCCGGCCGCTGATTGGTGCTCATGAAGGTGTGGCCCGGCCCCGGCCGCTTGGCCACGCCCCCCGACACAAAGCGTTAGTAAGAGGGATGAATGAACGAGTACTGTACGTCCGCAGATAAAACATGAAGACAAAGACAATAATAATAAAAATATGCTACGGATTACAGTATTGTTATGACAATTTTGTTTGCCTATTCTGATACAACAAAAAGAAAAGGCATCCCATTAAATGTAAAAGTTCTTTTTTTTTTTTTTTTTTTTGCTATGCCACTGCCATCCGATGCGAATTTAGCTCTGATCCGCTGACGCATAGCAAAGTCACTAGGCTGAATAGCGTCGCTTTCAGCTATTTGATTACCCATTCTCTTGTTAACTCTCCGAACTGCACCCATGGATCCTTTTTTAAACACTACACTGTGTCGGTAAGCCTGCGTCAGCACACGGCTTCTGAAGTGACACAAGGCGCGGGAATTGTTTAACACGGGCAACTTCATTTTCACATCATGGATTAAAAATACTAGTAAAATGATCCAAGAAAGGCAAAGAAACTGTTCAGTACAATCCAGACATATGCCAAAATAATGTTTTAGGGGATAAGTTGCATATGCTTCATAAATATACATAGGTACCCGCCTAAGTAAACCAAAGTTGATGTGATGAAATCAAAAAGGAAAAAGGCAGCATGTCACAACACGGCTAAGATACTGAACTACTGCGACATTGTGTGTGTATGTGCGTGCGTGCGTGTGTGTGTGTGTGTGTGTGTGTTACTGCCTGTACATTGCGTCCTCACCATGAAGGCCTACAGGCTCGTTGCGCTGTTCGATGGGAGTCACATTTCCCGGACCGTGCCAAACCAAACTCATTAAGTCTGCAGCTAGATAGTCTGTTGGCCTCACATGACAAGACTTGGAACCAAAGCCTACAGCCACTATTGTCCAGGAAACGCCCCAGATTACACCTACATCCCAGGGTCAGAGCACACTGAGTATAGCACTGAGATCAGATTTTGTTTATTGTTTATTACGAGGTCTGTAGAGTCAGTGTTTAAGAAGCTTATGACCCAATGTTTTGAAGCTTTTCTTTAAGGAAAAGCAGGAATTTAAACTATTTAAGTTTGTCTTGCGATAATGTGAAGGTGATTAATCGTCATTGTTGACGCGTCACAGCACACAACAATGAAATGTGTCTGCATTTAACCTATGTGACATCGTGACACAGCAGGGGGCAGCTACGTGAGTGCCCGGGGAGCAGTGCTTGGGGATCGTACCTTGCTCAGAGTATTTCAGCAGTACTTGCGGGTCGGGGACTCAAGCCGGCAATCTTTCGATTACACCACTACACCACCTGCCTGCCCCTTGTAATACCCTGTTTTATAAACCTATTTAAGTTCTAAAGGAGCATGTGTTGAAGCAGCTTGCAATCTGTCAACATGCTTGAGATGAGTAGCTGGCCCACAGTGATGACATCAGAAGTGCCACGTGGCATTCAGGTATTCCTGTGTCAAATCAGTTTCTAAAAACTGGTTCAGTATTTATGCAGAAAGAGTGAAATGTAGCCACTGCATAAGGCAGCCCCGAATGAAGATGCAGAAGTAGAAGTACAAGTGTGACTGTGACAAAGGATTTCTTTGAATCTCCTCGCTTCCTTCTTCTACGCCTTGTTGTCACAAGGGAGAATAGTACGCCTTTGAGATGAACGGTCTAATGTTTGGCACTGACATTAACTATTTATAACTGCAGGATGAAACTTTGTTTCGGGGTTAGGGGAAATGTACTAAAAATTTACTGTTTTTAAGTATTTTAAAGGTTTTTCATTGAAGACAGTTGTAAAAAGTTTCATTGTCCACTTTTCATGATGTTACACTTTGCCTTGGATATAGCATAACTCCATATGAAGGTGCGGGATCATGTTTATTTTTTGGGGGGTTAACGTCAAAGAGAGTGGGTTTGGGTTAAGTCAAAGAGAGTGTTGTAAGAACAAAAGTACAATTCTGTCGCTGAAAACTCTTTGTTAATGAGTGGGGTCAGGGGAGAACATTCAGACTCATTAAAGCTAACAGGCCACAAGTGCGGCTCAGAGCAACAGCAGTGGGCAGAAAGGCATCTCTGAATGCACAAGTCATCAACCCTTGAAGGGGTTCTGGAGATGAAAGGGGATTCTTACCAGGTACGTACTGCACAGGGGTACTTCATAAAGTGACCACTGAGTGTAGATATCTGTAATCAAAATGTGGGTAGACATTAAACAGTGGTTACTCACTTCTAGTCATAGAAATTCATAGCCAGACAGACAGACATTCACGGTCAACCCACATGGCGTCTAGGGTTTTGTTTTTTTTTGGTGGCAAAACATGATCCAGCAAATTACCAATTGTGACAGTGTTAGAGGAAACGGCATGAATTCTGGCCCCTAGTGGCAAATATTATACACTATTGCCTTTGCTTCTTATAACCGGGGCGCTGCACTTATCAGAAGTGTTCTTTTACATCAGGGGTCTCAAACTCCAGTCCTGGAGGGCCGGTGTCCTGTGTTGTTTAATTCTTTCCCTGTTCCATCACAAATGATTGCGCTTAAGTGCTGTGTGGGTAATTAGCACAGCCAGTTGAATCAGGTGTGTTAAATGAGGGTAACCCCAAAAATGTGCAGGACTCCGACCCTCCCGGACTGAAGTTTGAGACCCCTGTTTTACATCCATGAGAAATAAAAACTAAAAGTCAAAGCAGTTAAAACCCATGTTTTAACAAATGATTGCCCGAGGCTATAATCTGATTACACACAATTAACGCTGGTGAAGTTTTACTCTCGACCGGATTGTCCAAGATACACGAAGGGCATGAGTGGTTTGATGGACGTTAAATTGATGTAGCCTATCCACGTAATGAAATCGTAAAAGTGACGCTTTTATAAGGACAAATGGAGGGAAGCCGCGCACAGCTGCATGCACTGGGTTGCATGATTAGCCCGGCGCGTGCTCATTAGAACGCCATCTCCTCACTTGGTCTTTCTAGTTCGTCCAGAGCGACAACTTCTCCGACAAAACTCCCAAAGCCGTTTAAAGCCGACAGCTAGTTAAGCAACATAGGCGACTTAACGGCGTGTGAGGGGGTGAAGTGGCGCAGGAAGTCGCGCCGACTGACGCCCACGGCGTGCATGGCCGCCGGGAGCATGATGCGCGTCCCCGAAGGCGAGCTGACCAGCGACATCCTGTCGCGCATGTACGGGGGCGCCGTGCTGCCGCAGTACGCCAGCATTAGGAAGTTCAGGCGGGGGATCGACGGCATCTATGTGGACACCGAGGACTGGAATGATGGGCTCAAGAGGCGCCAGATGGTGAACGAAAAGGAACGGCTCCGAGTAAGCGCAAGTATCTGCCCGTTGGCAGGAAATGTCCTCAGACAGCCGTAAGTTGGCGACTGGGCACCCCCGGCTTGTCAGTGTGCTTCTCAGGACCCAGAGTAGCGGTACGGATGCAGGGCGCTTGCATCGTGCCCGAGCACCGTACTCCGGCCCCGTCATCACCGCCTCTCTCTCTCTCCGCCCCCTTTGCATGGCCCTGTGACGTGGAGCAGATCCGGAACCTGAACTGCATGTTCTCCTGTCTGAAGCGCATGGTGCCCTTCATGCGGCGCGACCGCAAGCCCAGCAAGGTGGACATCCTGAAGGCTGCCTCCGAGTACATCCGCCTGCTCTTGTCGGTGCTGAGCGACACTCCGGAGGCCATGTGTGTGGGACCCCAGGTGCGTGCGGAGGGGCTTTCGCCCCTCCTAAGGGAAGCACGCCACCTAAATGTTGCTCGCTCGCAGACTGGGGGATTTTTCTGCCCTTATGATGATTGGAGGAACTTTCAATGAGCTGCCATCTACTTCCCTGCAAAAGCTTAAACGCTAAATCTGTTTTGTCACTGCACAAATGAGCGATTTGAAGGTCTCGTTCTCCTTCAAAGAAGCTGTTATTGATTGATTTTATGGTAACCATAGTTGTATGGACTGAATTTTATGGTGAAGAGAAGCAATCTTGAGTTGATGACTAACTGTGGCCTTTCCAATGTGCTTACACTCTGAGGTAGTCTCTAGCTTTTTAACACTTTGGTGTATCTTGTGTTGATTTAGTGTCTCTCTCAGGTGCTGGGTACTGTTCCCGGACCCGAACTGACAGATGGCATGACCTTGTCAGTTCCCACTGTCGCGTCCGGAGTGTCTGCGGATGATGATGTGGACATCGGGGGGCTTCTCTTTCATCAGTGTGTGATGCCGACATATCAGTACGTCATCCAGCTGACCCCGGAACAGGCAATGGTATGGCTGGCCTTTGTCCCTCTCCTCACACAGCTCATGCTCTCTCCTGCCATTTTAATTCCTCAGTGCCATGACCGATGCCATTGACTTATTTCTGATATACCCCATAACTGTGTAAATACTAGCGTAAAGATTTCTAAATGGTGGAAATCTGTAATCATGGGACTCTTATTAGCAGGTTGAGTTTTCTGTGTCACTTGTATGTTAACTTTGGACAAAAGTGTCCACAAAAAAAAATGTAAAAATAGAGGGTAGATGAGCAAACGGTGCTTTAGTCCTAATCCTTTTTAATGTGCCCCAAGTGTAAGCTGCTGGCTGTTTCTGCAGATGTTCCAGTCCTGTTAGGGACGTCACTTATGGGTGTTCGACCAGGAGCCACAATGAGCACTTTCAGGTTTGCCTCAGTTCCCACCATGATCTAATCTCAGGACAGTGTGGTAATGAAATGCCAATACACACTCAGCTGAAGTCACTTTACAATTAAGGGCATCTGCATTTATAAATATTTCTTGTTTTATACAGGGATGTTGAAGGCCTTTTTTTTTTTTTTTTTTTTTTGATGAAGATTAACTTGGATGAAGTGTGTGCATGCGCCATGCACGTTGTGTACAAGATCCTTCTGGTACAACAGTCCCTTAAAATAAAACCTGCAAGCATTGTCCATTATTGTACTATGGGTTCATGGCCTCCACCAAGATACTACCTGTTGATTTTGTCCGACAAAAGGACATGGGTTAAATGTGGAGTTTCTCCTCAGTCTCTTGATCTGTAACTATTAAGCTCCAAAGTCCTCCTTTCAGTGAGCAGAACGGAGGATATTACATTGGCCTTGTATACAGAATCTGTACATTAATAAATGCAGTTATGAGCAGTGAGTTTCATTACTCCAGTGCAGTGGCGGTGATCTGCATGGTCCGTCCTCGTAATGCTTGGCAAGTTTCAAATGGGGAGGATCGGGGCAGGTGCTGCGGGGTTTGACGTCAGGGTTACATGCCAGCATCGTCCAGCAGACGGCAACAGAGCTCCGTTCGGCTGGGATACAGCGGTGATGCTGGCGGCGTAGAGCCAAGCTGCCAAAGGACGGCCCAGAACAATGGCATCGCGGGGGCGCGCCTGAGCGAGCGCGCCTCCCCCGGATCGGATCGAAACGGACCGACTGCTCCTTATAGGAAAGGAACTCGCAGTGAGTATCGCGCACGGACGGGGGGGGTGGGGGCGGCTTCTAGCGCTGCGGGTGCAAACGGACCGGACCGGGGCCGCGGCGTCCGCAGGCGTGGCGATGGGCTGGTCCGGGTTACGTGTGAGGATGGGGGGGGGCTCGGTGGGCGGCCGCTGAATGCTCCAGCACCCGAACGGGAGCAGATCTGCGCGGAGCTGCCGGCGGAGGATCGCGTCGCTGTAGCGGAGTACCGGAGGATGCTCTGAGGTAGGAGCGGCGCCGGGCGCACCTGCGCCGGTGTCCCCCCCCCCCAGGCCGCGCCGGTCCGCAAACGCGTCCCCCCCGCAGGTCCATGCGCAGCTCCGCGCCGGCATGCCGAGCAGATTGCGCGGATTACAGCTATTACGCTATTTATGGCAGTCATTGTAATCCCCACGGAGGGAGGGGAGCGACCTTCGGGGAACATGGGGCTGGGGGCGGAGGGCCTGCCCGAACATCCCGTCGCCTTATGGACGGTTCGGGACTGGATCCGCTCCGCTGTACCGCCGTCTTGGCGGACCGGGGCTGTCCGGGGGTGCATCGGGCGTGTGCGGTGTTTACACGTCGGAACCGTGTCGGCTGTCCCTGTGGGTTATGGTGCATGGCCCCCTCACTCCCCCGTGTTACTGATGGGGCTGCTGGGGAGTGGGTGTACCGCTCCGCCGTGCATTCTAACCTCGCGTCGGTACTGACGGTACTGACTCCCAGGCCAAACCCTTTGTTCCTGCGCGCAGTCGCGCTTATAAAACCGCCCTGATTTCGCTCCCAGCAGAAGACGGAAAGGCTGCCATGCGGTCTGCCGTATGCCCGGAGCCCCGCAGCCCGCAGCCCCGAGTCCGGCGGTCTGGTGCTGATGCTGCAGGGGCTCTCCCCTGGTTGCTAGGCAGCCCGGCCGAGGAACACAGATGGGGAGATGTCGTCACGAGAAGTAGGGAAAACAGACTCTGAAATGCGATACAGCCACTAGCCCAGTAAATGTTTTGTACACTCCTGATTATTTTCCATTTAGCCTGGAAGACATGAAGATTTTAGTGTTTATGTATTACACTTTTACTAATTAGATTTGACAAGTATTAAGGATGTGAACTGGTGACTAGATGTTTTACTATTCCCTGCCATTTGAATTGTTCATGTGGGCCCCACCTCCCTGTCCTGTGTCTTTAATAGAAAGGACGTTCGTTCTGTTGTTCTGAGGGTAATGAGTGGGCGTTCTGACATCTCGGCTCTGTTTCCTCATTGGCTGGCTAGGTGCTGTTTCTGATGCAACGTAAGACTGTCCTTAGTCACAGTTGAACGTGCAAAGTGTGGACCTGGGTAAATTCAGCCCTGCTCACAAAAGCAGTTGCTATGCGTCCATGACTGATGTCCAGACTGGCTCCCTGTGCCTTAATACCCTAATCCTGTTGGTATTTTGTATAGTATCTTATGTGAGGTGCGTTAAGCAGTAATTTCTGATCACAGTTATTACTCCCCTTTAAACGGGAGATTGAATGGACAATATTACTGGTCTTAGTCATAATATATATTTTTTCCGAGCAGAGGTCATTTTTCATATTTAATGTACTTGGATTAAATGCAAATCATGTAGGATCAATGCAGGACTTCATTCAAATGTAAAATATCGACACCACAGGCTGTGACAAGCAGAAAAACCATTTAATTAGTGTAATGAAGAGGAGGCACCCCACTCTGTGGGCCAACGTCTTAATGAGCTCCCCCGCTCCAGCTGGATAACATCTCCAGCAGGTGGATCTGAATGGACCCAAAGTACTGGTGATGGGAGTGAAGATATGGTGCTGCCTACAATAGAGCAGTCTGATCAAATTCCATCACTACATATCTCACTCAGAAGCAAGAGCCTGGTGGATTCTGGGAAAACATCTGCTGGTTATCTAGATGGAGGGGGTGGTGTATTAACTGTTAGTTTACTGCTGCAATCTTACAGTGTATAATGTAACCTATGAAGTGGGTACGTGTCCTCAGACTAACTTCACTTTCTGTAGTTATATTGACTTTGGTTTGCTACTTTGTGCTGTATCTCCCTGCCTTGTGCCAAGACATTTTTGTATGTAAACTAATGTTGCAATTGTAGATAGACCTATGTGTTGCAAGTGCTTTTTAAATACAGATATGCCAATGAAATCTTTTTGCATACACACTTTCAACACTAGAATTCCTCACTTCATTAGTACCACGCAATGAGAAATATGAGATTGATACCTTTATAAGATTTCATTCACTTTTGATGGAAATGAGGATTTCCCAACCAGGAGAACCACTTCTGACTCTGAGCCTTTGAAAGAAGGCATAATGCACTGCTCCTTCTGGTCACTTTAAAATGTGGGCAATCCGATGTGTTCATCAGGCTTACTACCTAAGATGGTTAATTCTTCACCAGATCACTTCACTTGATTAACAAGAGACCCTTAACACAGGTGTAAGTTGCAGACCCTCTGTCATATTTTAAACCCTGCTCCCAGGGCATTTATATATTTTTGATTCTGGTAAGCAGACCTTTTCCAGTAAGGATCGACTCTTCAGTTTCCTGTCTGCCGCCATCTGGCCTGGAGAGCGAGCCAGTAATACGAAGTGCTCTTTTGCTGATGCACTGAAAGTCTGCTCTTACGCGAGCGGCGTGCAGGCTGTGCTGCTTCTCATTCTCCGGCCTTCCCATCTTCCTCCACTTTCTGCCCGCATTAGTGTCTTAAGTGACTGAGATGACTCGCTCTCGTGGGGAGAGAGAGAGCGCGCTTCCTCACAAGTCGATCGATGATAATGCCACTGTCTCGGGGTATTAAAGTCCGCTATCCGGGGTGAGCTGCCATACCACATCCATTAGGGTGGAGATCCCGGGTCGGCAGCTGGTTCAGGACTTGAGGGAACCCTTCGTCCACCTCGGGGGTGGTTTCCATTTCTGAGCTTCCTGCTGTTCCCTCTGGCTTGGGGGGGGGCTTTCGGGAATTATTTCCCTTGCAGTTGGCACCAGTAACTAAGCCCCATCAGCCCCATCAGCCCCAAGGCCTGTTTCACTGGCCCAGCTGGCAGAGGGAGGACACTGCTGGTGGTTGGTGCACACTGTGTCAGAGTGGGCTGGTGTCCTGTGAGTGCATGCTGCAGGTTGTATTTCCCAGTTAGCATTCATATCTAAGAGGGAGGTAGCCTTTCACAGCACCACACACAACTTACTGGATGAGCTCTCGCTGCACTTGTCCTAGGTTTGACAGACGTTTGTAAGGAGGGGTCCAGGGCGTGCCCCCTTCTGAGACCTTATCTGCACCCTGCAGATGCCGGGGGCCCCGCCTCCTCGTTTTGGTGTCATGTCTAACCCCACCCCCCTCTCCAGGGGCCCGCTTCTCACCCGCTCTCTCACACCTCCCTCGTCTCCGATAGTAACGGGACTGGTGGGCGTTTTGGACGGAGTCCTGTTCTGCCTCTCGGCCCGCCTGCAGATGGGAGCAGCAAGCTTTCAGCTCTCGGGGGCTCCGGGTGTAAAGGCTCCCCATGATGCTGTGCGATAACTGGACATAAATGCCACATGGAGGAGGTGCCGGGCTGGACGTGGTCAGAACTGCCTGTGAAGGATGCAGGTATCGGAGAAGAGCCGCTCTCAGTAATTTCCCTCTCTCTCTCTCTCTCTCTCTCTCTCTCTCTCTCTCCCATCAGTTATCCAGCCTCCTCTGTCCTCTTGAGAGAAAATGAGCACTTGTCATACCCCCAAAGGGACCCCGGTCCAGCGTAGCCCCAGCGATGGCGAGGGGGGGGGCCTCTCCGGCTCCCAGTCCCCACAGCATCCAAACGCCCCCTCCACGCCTATTGGCGACGCTGAGCGCAAGCGGCTGGTGTCCAGCATCCTGCAGAGCCCGGTGCGTCCTGGAGGGGGGCTCTGACGCTCCACCCTCTCTTCCTTCCCCCCTAGTCAGGCTCCCGGAGGTGTGATTATCTGCACCGTTCAGGTTTAATCTGCTCTGAATCACCACATGACAGCTGCGAGTGCAGAGTTGGGGGGTGCAGGCAGATGGAGGGGGGGGAGACTCAGAGCGAGCGGGGCTCTGAGAGCATCGCCCAGGGCTCCGGCGTGGGCGGCATGTGGGAGGCTTGCAGGAGGCGTGCAGGCATCTCACACCACCTCGCTCACCTGTTGCTCTCCATGCTGCTGTCAGTCTTTCAGGGAGGATCTGGATGTGCTGATCCAGGAGCAGGTCAAACGGGGAAGCAGCTCCTCCAGCCTCTGGGCCCTGAGACAGATCGCCGAATTCATGGCTTCCCAGGGATCCCCAGGAACCTTACCAGTGTCTGCTTCCTGTATGTACAGTCAGGCACACGCACACACACGCGCTTCTCCTGAATGTACCATCAGATCCGTGCACACGGTATTCCTGAATGTACCACTTACTCTGACACACGCCCACACATCTGAGAAGCAGCTTCAGTGTATCTCTCACTGGAACATGTTCTCCTCCTCTGCCTCCCGTAGCCATGGCACTGGTTACACCCATTAACGACCTTACCACCTGGGAGCCTCCTTCCCTGGCCAAGGGGGAGAGGTTGATGCGCTGTAAGCTGGCCAGTGTGTACCGTCTCCTGGACCTGTATGGGTGGGCCCAGCTCAGCAATACCCAGCTCACAGTGAGTCTGTGTCGCTGATCGTCCTCCTGCCCTCTCTGTGCATTTCCGATCATCCCCTGCCCTCTCTGTGCATCTCCGATCGTCCCCCTGTCCTCTATGTGCATCTCCGATCGTCCCCCTGTCCTCTATGTGCATCTCCGATCGTCCCCCTGTCCTCTCTGTGTATTGCTGATCTCCCCTGTCCTCTCTGTGTATTGCTGTTCTTCCCCCTGGCCTCTCTGTGTTTCTCTGATTGTCCCCCTGTCTTCTCTGTGGGTCTCTGTTTGTCCCCCT
>JAODKM010000039.1:21115890-21136314 GCA_026780845.1 Petrocephalus sullivani
GGGGGGGGGGGGGGGGGGGGGGGGGGGGGGGGGGGGGGGGGGGGGGGGGGGGGGGGGGGGCGGGGGGGGGGGGGGGGACGGTATATTCCGCCGGACGTTTCCCATGGTTTGGCGGGTGTGTGGTTATGTCTTGTCAAAGGTCTCTGCATCGACGTGGTATTGAGACTGATGGCAAAGCCATCCAAAGGACCGAGGACCGCATGTACACAGCCGAGGAAACGGCATTTTCACATACAACTGTTTACATTTGTTTGCCTGTTAAATGAATACTCCAGTTTTAATGCCAGACAGTAATATAACCCAGACAAGGACAGGGCTTAGACGTAGATGCTTCTAGGTACATTTCTTTACCTTGATTAAATCCTGCTGTCAGTTTGATTAGATCTTAAATATAAATGATCTGTGTAGTGCATCCCCCCTCTTCTCTGATGTGGTTTGGCTGGGTAAGGGGTTTACTCGAGTTCAGATGACATCATTGAAGTATGAGCAGTGGGTTCTCACATATGAATATAAGCAATGTGCGTGAATACTACGCACACTAAAATTGCAGTCTTTTAATGTCTGTATAATTTGGGGGCTACAGGAAAGGTTTGTCTGTCTTGTTAAAGCCCCATTTTCCCTGTCCCTGTGTGGATTGCGTTCGTATAATTTGTATGTAACCCCTCCCGACTTCTTGCAGAGGCTGAGCACGGCTATGCCTCCATGCTGCCCTATAGCCCCAGCAAAGAGAGAGACAGCTTGAAGCGAAAGAGTAAAAACAAGAAGAATTCCAGCAGCAGGTAACCTGATGCGATTGTGCGCTGTGGCATTCTCACACGTGCCTTCTGTTGGCACAGCAGTGTTGTGCACGAGCCGCTTTATGCAGAAACAGAGTCCAGCAGCAGTAGACCCGAGCCAATTGCTTTGGTGATTAGCCTGAAAAATGCACTCTGATACTAAACAGCAACATCACAGCTGTGTGTGGATCTCTGCTCTACATGCACTGAGTCCTGGGAAAGTCATTTGTCCTGCTGCTGGTGCCCTGCTCATTCTGTGTATTTTTGGCTTGGAATTCCTGTACTGTTATGATTTATTTTGATATCTAAAGTGTTATAGCTGCCCCTTAGGCCTTCAACCATTTCTAATGCACTCTTAAGCAAGATAAACAGTGGAAAAGGTTACTCATTAAAATAAAGAGAATTACTTTTTGTTTTCTTGTTTTAATAGAGCACAGTGGCTCAGTGTGTAGCACTGTTACCTCACACCTCCAGGGCCGGGGCTTGAGTCCCATCTCCCTACTGTGTGGCTTTTGCATGTTCCCCCCCCATCACACAGGTTTCCACCCGCAGTCCAAAGACATTCAGTTAGGCTATTTGACATTTCAGAATTACCAGTAGCGTGTGACTGTGTGCATGTATGTCCCCTACAGTGGACTGCATCCTTTTCAGGGTGTACATCTGCCTTGTGTTTTGTGCTGCCTGGAATAGGCTCGGAGCTCTCCATCACCCTGTCCAGGATAACCAGGTGGGAGATGAATAGATTAGTGGTGTGCCGATATGGGAATGTTGACCGATACAGATATATTTCTATCTAATATCGCTGGTACTGATAACTGGCTAACCTGACAGCCACTTGCTGGTGCTCATTAGTGGAATGAAGTTACATTGTATAAACCATTACTTTGTATAAAACCATTTTGTGGGCCTTTCTAAATAGCCACCCTTTCCATGTTGTAAAATAAAATGCCATCTTCTATTTTGACCCAATACAGGATGCGATCTTCCTTCATGAACATACAATCGATTCCCCTGCTCCTCCTTTCAATACATTTTATCATGGGGGGTGGCGGGTGGTGTCCCGTATTTCTTCATATTGAAAGTGGCAATCCTACTTCTAATTAGTCAATGAGCTGTCAAAATCCCTCGTCCTATACTGTGGAAAATGGCTAATCATCCAATGCAATCATCTCCATTATTTTAGTAGTTGCATCTTTAGCTCTGGTGCTGTTAACGTTTAGTACTGATAGAGTTTAAATATCGGCTAAGATTGACATGGACCAATACCAATATCTTTGTTTAACAAATATGCTATCATGCATATGTTAGGAAGTAATGTTTAAGTGATCTTTATGTTGATGTCAAACTATGATAATATGTTTAGCCGTGTCAATTTAGCCATTTCAAATCCTCTCCTAATACCACCCCAGTATCTGCTGCAACTATCCAATACACCCATATATTGTTGATTTAACCACTGCTCTCCATGTTTGGTTAATCAAAACATCATTGAGTTATTTAACTAATTAAATTAATTTAATTAATTGAGCTGGTGAAGAAATTTAACAGTTGAATGGATGAAGTGTCCCTGAGGTTTAGGAACCAAAGTGATATTCTTCTAGCTGTCCAACAAGATATCTGTAATTTTTTGGAGAACAGAAGAAATTCTTATTTTTTATATTATGTTCAATCTTTTTTTCTGAGCCGATAAATAGCCCTAAGCTTTATCTTTGACTGCCAAAGGCCTTTGAACAGAACTGTAATTCGGTCTCAACAAGTTGCAGTGCAAAACTCATCCCTTGTTTGCTCTTTTATTTGCTGCTTATAATTGTATGAAATATTCTGGTTGTTAATCAAGAGGATGAAATGGCTTCACCTCCTGGGAGTTTTTTGTCAGAGGCCAAGTACCTTGATCATCAGGCTACTCCCTAGCCATGGAAGTTTTCACAGACACAGAATTAAACTGTTGAACTTCTTGATGAAGTTTGATATCGTTTTATTGTGTGGTGCTGTATGGCCGCCCTTCTGTATATTCTTTCTGACTGTCGCATGCAGGCAGATTAAACTCTTCCCAAGGTGTCTTTAGTGGAGAAACATTCCCAAACAATGTTTTGGAAGTGCAATTTGGTGTGTACTTCTACACACACACAACCTGTGTCTGGGCTTTGTACAGTCAGTAACCCTAGTTAACCAAGTATTAAAGATGAACGGGGCAAAGCAGGGGTCATTGCTATTTATACACTAAGCCTTTCTGGTAATAGGAACCTTATGTTATTTAAATATTAGGTTTGCCCTATTGGGTTCATACAAGACCTGCTTCTGCCTTGTGTGAACGGAGATAGATGTACCGGTATGTACAAAGGATTCTGCCATAACTTTACGAATACCTGGATCTAGCCAATTTCAAAACGTGGGGAGTTTTTAGTTTAAACCTCTCCATAAAAATACAACTATGCTAACTAAACTACATTTTATATCATATTTAAAAATGTACTATTGCAGATGTCAGCCACAGACTCTTCACAGAATGTAAAAACGCATGTCTTACTGCTCATTATACATGTCTCAAAATAAGATGACAGATGGGGCGATCATCATGCCAAAAGCATCTGACACTACAGTTTCCCAGCAGGAGTATTTCTAGTATCAAAATCAGTGATTGATTCCTGTTGACCAATATAGGAAGCTTGAAAGTACTTTATGTTCCATTGTAAACCTTGGTTCCAGCAGCTGTAACGCAGGACATAGTGTTATATGTGTATATATACAAACACCCTATTGGCATTCTAATTGTTCATGAATGTTCCCATCATTGTATTGCATTTTGAATGTTTTTTGATTAAAAGGAAGGTCTTATGGAAATATGGAATGTGCTTCCCTTGGTACGTTCTGTCCACTAGTCAGATATTGGCTCATGGGAGTTTTACTTACCCAAAAATGTTCTATGGGCAGGACAGAAAATGATTGGTTATCTCACTGAAACAATCAGATCTTGTGTCAGATATCAGACCAATCAAATGCCTTGGTCCCGCCTCCTCTAGTTTCTTGGATCTGCCTCCTCTACAGTCTGATTGATTATTTCTCAGAAGCAGTCATTTTTCATTCTGCCCTCAGAACATTTTTGTTTGAGTAAAACTCCCACGAGCATATTATCGTGGGTTTCTCACACACATAATCACAGTGTGGGTTGTGACACCTCCACTAACACCCTGCTTGGTTTTTCATTCTGTGCTTGTTATAGGCTTTCCTTACAACACCTTGCAGTATACATTATGAACCATGTAAAAAATGTGAATTGTTATATTTCATATCTTGTGTTTTTATGCATAGTATATCACTGTTTACCAGAATGTTCTGTAATAGACAATGAGCCAAGATGATGTGACTCTTAAACTAGCAAGGTTGCAATAAGGACCATTTTGGCTCAACTTACCTAACATTTGTGTTCATTGGCTGGCGGATGAGCTGGTTGCTTCAAAATGGTTGCCATGGTCATTTGCTAAAGCCACATATTTAAAATGTACAACATAATTTTTTTTTCTGTGCCTCTAATCATCAGTTAACTCCTCATTCTCCTTAATTGTCTTGTGAAGGTGGCACAGAGTCCCCACACACACACGGGACTGACTTCTATGTTCACACGTTGCCTGAGTCATCAGGCCTTGGCATCTCTGGGTGTGTTGTGTGTAAATGCTGTGTACCGTCTGCGGTGCTGCTCTGCAGTGGTGGCCATGTTCTTCAGTGAAACACCTTTGACTGAGGAGCGGTCAGCATTATAAATAGGGCTGCCATTAACCACTGTTTTTCTAGGGATTAATCTATCGACTCTTTTGCCAATTGGTTGATTAAATGATTAATTTTCTTCCAGGAAATCAAATTAACCATTTTGCTAATGTTAGTTTTCAGCGATCTTATAAGATCATTACTGATCACACTGTGCAATACGGATCTAATAATCTTGGCTACGACAGGTATGCAGACTACAACAACAGCACCAAATCGATCGTAAGCTACCACGCATAGGAGAACAAAATGAAATGTAAACATTGATGCTATGCGTAAACCCCACAATGAATCGCAAGGTGTGTACCACGGTTTAATTAGCAGAAGTGGTGCTGCAAATGTAGACATGACAGGATAACCAATCAGAAGTGTCAGAATAGTATCAAACTTTAGGTTGTGGAGGGAAATGACACTGGAGAATGTTTTGCATAAGAAGAGCATGGAAAGCAATAAAAATACTATTATTAAACAGATCGGCAAGGTTTTGCATACAATAGTAAGATGTAACTAAAACTGTAATAATGAATATTCCTATAAGTAACTAATTTAATTGCACTTTTTCTCTAGTAACTGTAACAGATCACAATAAAAATTTTTTTGTAATTAAATTACGTAACGCCTTTTTTGTTTTGTGATAATTTGAACTGCTCCCATAATTACATAGTGATATTAAAGGAAAACATCTATTGTATTGAGTTGAAGCATTGTAGAAATCCATGCATGCATCCATTTTCTGAAACCGCTTGTCTTTTTCATGGTTGTGGGGGGTCCGGAACCTAACCCATCACAGGGCACACTCACACGCCATTGTTTTAGAAATTGTAATGGTAATATCATTAAAATAATTTTTAAAAATGATCCATAGATTTAAAAAATATTTATCTCATTTTCAGCATCAACATCATCGACTACATCGGCTAATCTCAGCAGCCCTAATTATAAATCTCCTAGATGTGATGTTTATCTCTGCTGTGGCTTTCATTAGTAGGTTATAAACGTGCTGTCTTTGGTGGCAGTCTGGATCAAGAAGAGCAGTGATTAAAATTGTGTGTATTTTCTGATATCATGTATTAACATTGTTTTGAATTAACTGGCTACCAGGGTAAAAGTGATAATTAGTTTGGCATTGTAAAAAAAAAAAGAAAAAAAGCCCATTTTTTAAAATTCTGTCTACAGTACTATGAAAACATTTTGAGTTCTTTGATTGATCATATAGACCTTTTAACTTTGTTTTTGAAATGTGTATTAGCTCCCACTCTGCCTTTTACATGTGGAACCAGTAGGACTGGTGCATTTACATACAGTCATGATTATGTAACCTGAAGGAACAGCATTCAGTGAACGGCTGACCGCTTGGTATATTTGTGGCAGTTTCTGTGTTGTAGGTACTTGCGTAATTGTTATGCTGTACAAATACAATCTGTTCCTACTGTTCTATGGGTATTATGTAAAGTGGGACTTAAAGATAATCCCACTAAATGGTCAGAGTGTCATTTACTAGCTTAGTAATGTTGCTAACAGTACAAGCAGTTAGCTGGAACATGTCCTTCTCTTGTCCATCTTTATTCAGGGTGTCTTTCACCCTCCCTCTGTCCCTGGTGTGTGTGTGTGTGTGTGTGTGTGTGTGTGGGTGGGGGGGGGTTCCTGGTGTGTGCTGGAGGTGCTGTTCTCAACCCCCTCCCTCTCAGCAGTTTCTGTAGCTTCTTGGTTGTGGAAATTGAGTCTCCACTTGGCTCACTCACACATGTATTAGACATGGGGACTGACACTCATTAGCCTGTGTTCCAGTCTGGGTTATAGCTGGTGTTTCTGTTGGGGTTCTCTTCACTGGCTCTGCATGCCCAGCCATTAGCCATGTCTTAAGGCATGTTTCAGGCTTTAATATTTAGGTTGGAATAATGGCAGAAATTTGCAGAGCGAATATTTTGCTCTCCAGAAAGCAATATCAGTAAGTAAAGTCTGATTGAAAAGTGACTACTTCTCTGTCAGAAATATCAGTACGCATAGGGTGTTATCTGTTTAATGTTATATAGGTCATTGATGAGGAAAGGCATTAGGCAGCAGGTGATTTTGTTAATAACATTTACTGATAACCAGTTCAGGTTCTCTGTGAAGCCCTCTGTTGTGACTTCTGGCTGGAGAGCTGAAGTGTGCTAGTTAGGGCCTGCTGTACAAATATTAGGAGCTGTAGGATCAAACGGGCACCATATTCATCGTAAATAAGTAGCAGGGATGAGTCGGCATTGTCAAATATTCAAAGATTTGTATAAAATCAAAAATAACTAATTTATTATTCAAATTATGGTTTTACTTAAAATTTTTATGAGCAATATTATTAGTTAAGATTTATCACTTCTCTAATAAGATTGCGGTTTATTAATTATGAAGATTACCTCCACTATTTTTGCGTGAGCTATCCATGTGCTCATTCGTTGTGAGGCGCATTTGTGAGAAATTTTATTAAACCCTAATATCCTGAACAGGGTGCTGTCCCCCGGGTACAGTATTAGCCTCCCACTGCTATGTCATACAGTATCACTTATGGGTTAAATGCAGAGGATACTTTTTTTTTTTTTGTTGTGTACAAATTCATTCTTAATAAAATGTTAAATAAGCATGAATGGTCAGTGTACCAGTAGAGACATTTTGGTGAGAATACAAACTACTGGCTTTGCCTTTCTCTGTAAATATATGTTATTGGTAGATAAACTATAACAAAACAGAACTTGTTTTTAATTTGGGTAAATTTTCAACTCCTTTTTTGTTTTATGAATATCATAATATTCATTGCAAATTTTTCAAATATCACAATCTGAATTTTCCCAATTTCATTCAGCCCTAGTTTCTTGGATTTAAATGATCCTTTTGGACACAAGTGATGTCTCTTTTGCTGTGGAAATAAATTAATACAGTAGTTTATAAGCCAGAGATTATTGCCAGGATTGTGTTATAAATTGCCATTCACTGTAACTGCCCAAAGGACAGCGTGTTAAACTTGATTCTATATTTTTTAAGCTACTTTGTAAAGATTTGTTATCCTTTTGCAGCAGCTGTCTCATTCATCTCATCCATTCATGGTTCTCTGTGTGTGATGGGAGTTGTTAGTTGCTGGTGCAGTTTGCTTAGTAATTTTGCCTGAAATACCCATCCATAATAAATAGCTGAACTATTAAATCATTGTGATGACCACTGAGTTTTACAGCATTATTTTAAAAATAGTTATTGCAGAAGTTGTGAATGGAAATGCAGGTTGATTTAGTCTTGAAAGTTCAGAATAAGTCTGTTTTACGGTAAATCTGCATGTGTACATGTATGTATGTGGGTCTGAAAGAGAACATCGTAGGTTTGCTGTATCTCTCCTGTGTGAGAGCATTGTGTAATTTCTGCATGTTCTATGAGAAGATATTCTTGCTTAAGGTGTGGGTCTGGCTCTAGATCTTTGGTTTCACAAAAGCCCACAGATTCTGCCTCCTTGTAAAAGACCAGCGTCCCCTCAGTAGTAACGCACGTCCACAGCACAGGGACGGTGGTGCTTGTTTGCGGTTCTGTTTGTTGTGTAACGCCGCAGCGTGGGCAGGGGGCCGCCACGGGCACCCCGCGCTTCCTGCAGCTCTGACACATGGAGGTGTGTGTCTCCATGCTGGGGGTGGTCACTTTATAGCCTGCTATCATGTGTGAGATGGGAAACCAGTGCAGCACCCCTGAGCTGCAGAAGCTCTCTTTCTGGCTTGTGTTTCTGGTTACTGTTGCTAAGTTTACCCTTCTGTATGTGACTGTAGATTCCCCATTCCTAAGCCAGTTCCCTGTGTCTTAGGCTGTCTTCCGGATGCCTGTACTGGTGATACAATGCCCCCAATCCTGACATAGTACAGTGCATATTCTTTTATAAACATGCCCCAGTTAACTTCCTGTATGGACTGTGATGGAGAGGGAATTTCTGCTTATGTGCTCTGTTTTTTTTTTTCTCCTATAGGTCCACACACAATGAAATGGAGAAGAACAGGTAGGCGCACACTACCCTCAATCTGTGTGTGTGTGTGTGTGTGTGTGCGCAGGTTTTGCTATACTTGTGAGGACCAAAGGAAAGTGTAACAGATCCTCAAAAAATGTGACTCGTGATGTATTTTTTTCAGCCCTCACTACTCCTCACTTTACAAAAATCTGTGAATGTAATCAAAATGGTAAAAATGACAAAAGTCATGTATTTTCATCATCATATCATTAACAACCCTGCTCAAGACTATAGCCAAGATCCATAAAAATCACAGAATGTTGAGGCAAAAAAAATAAAAGTGGGTGGTTGCTGCTGCTTCTGACTTATCTAAAAGTATGCAGTCGTTTACTGTATTTGCAATTAATATAGAGCAGCGGAGGGTTATTGCAGTAAATGTGCACATCTTACTGAGAGTGGTGCATCCTGTTCTCTATTTAATTAGCTTTTATGAGAGATACATGTGTTTGTATGTGGTGTGCATTTTGTCAAGGATTTGTGGCTTTCTTAGTGTACCATCTAGCAGTGTTCATGCAACGTCGTAATGTGTTTACATCTTCTTCAATAAATTTGTTCTGGCGTTTAGTGCATTTGGTCATTCTTTTAGAAAACCGCTTTTATCTTTAAATGGAGGGACACGTAGGCGAGAGCACAAGGTCAGTTAGCCTGAGCGTCAGTCTTTCGGCCCTGTTACAGGCCTCGCAGCATCTCTGTCAGAGCCTGAAGAGTCCTCTTGTCTCCCAGGCACCTAGCAGGCCTCAGCTCTGGTGCTCCTGCTCAGCAGGGACAGAAGCTCCCCCTGGCAGGCAGACACCCTGAATAATGCATGGCGTGGAGGCTGTGGATTGGGGATATGGCTCTGTCTGGGCTCTGATGACTTCATTAGCTTACATGCACACAATGAGCTGTGGCTGTGAAATGGTAGCTACTGGTCCTCTGTTTCTAGGGCGCTCTGAATACACTCCAGTCAGTGTTCATTTCGGTGATGAAAATTTTTTACACTCTTTGTATTTAAATGTTTAAATGTTTGGGTTTGAGAGTAACGCAATTTCAATTCTCTGTATGTCCCGCACATGTGGTAGAATTGACAATAAAGTTGACTTTGACGTATTCGTCAACAATGATTTTTCATTGACGAAAACCAGACAATAATGAAATAGTTGCCAAAAAAGTATGATGAAATGTCCTGATACTTTCGTCAAGAAATGAAAACAAGACTGAAATGGCAGGAAGAGGCAAATTTGAAACTGATCAAATCCAAAGTAGTATTTTTAGTTAGTGTTTGTTGTAGCTGGGCATGTTTAGATACTGTTGATCTGCCTGCCTGTAAGTGCATGAATTGTGTATCCATCTAAGTAGAAACCATGCAGCTCTCTCAGTATAGTCTGTAGACTCCTGTGCCACTATGACTGGTAGGCGGTATTACGGTAATATGGTAGGCAGCAGTATTTTGAAAACTTGGCCAAATAGGTAGGGTCACCCCTACTTTCGCCAGTCATTGGCAAGATTTACAAATGACCGCGCAGTTGGTTTTCATAACTTCCTCTCTCAACTCTCAGAGTATTCTTCATTCTATGCACTGGTGTTTTTTTTTTCTTTTAACATGAATGACGATGCATCACATGCAAATGTTTTGTATGAGCCTAAATTTTGGTTTTATTTATATATTTTTTGATAAAATTCATATAGAGCGCAGCATTTCATATTACAAGCTTTACACCTGTTAAATCTGTGTCCCTAAAGACCGCATGTTCAAACTTAATGTCATGCCATTAAATAACAAATTTACAGATGTTTTCTTCAGGAATCTGTAGAGGATTGAGAGAGTCCAATCTGTATGTATGTGTAAAGAGAAAAATTGTGAAATTTTCTAAAAAAAGTGAAAATGATGTGTTACACAGTGACTAAACTAAAGTACATTTAGTCGACTAAATTTAATGTCATTTTTGTTGACAATCTCAAATGTATTGGGGGGAAAAATCAGGTCTAATTATGATAAACAATTGCATTTTCATCAAAAGACTTGCACTAAAACTAAATCCAATTATGCAGTGTAAATTACAAGTGACTCCACTGTTAATTGAATATTTAAAATATATATTTTTGCATGTCTTCAGAGACCTCATGTGATAGGACTGTTGTCTGGCTGTAGCATCCTGGTTGCTGTCCAGAGCATCTGTTAACCCCAATGAGCCCCACCTTCTTTTCTCTTTTGGGGGGCAGAAGGATCCCAGTACCCAGAAAGAGAGCAGTGTAGCTGAGTGAGGTGTGTTTTGTTCTGACCAGCCGTTTCCATAGTTGAGGATAAAAGCTTCAGAAAAATGAATTGTTTCATGTCACACATGTAGTCTGCTACAACCGATTCCAATTCTATTTATAAAGAGAAACCTGCCATTAATGCTTAAATAGTGGCATTTTCATTATATGTTGCCAAAAAAGGTGCATTGTTATATATTTTTTTATTTACTGCACTTATCATTATTATTTGAAAGAATATATTAAACATTAATTGTATTTGAGGTTGTATTTATTTATTTGAATTTGTAAAGTTTAATTAAGATTTTGTTATGAAATCCTTTTTCTTGTATTTGCCGTTCTCGGAAAAAATTGGCATCGGAAAATTGGTATCAGCTGATCACACTTACAAAAAAATCAGTAATCGGAATCGGCAAAGAAAATTGCGACCGGTGCATCCCTAATGCAGACACCAGAGAACAATTTAAAATGCCGAAAAAAATGCGTTCTATGGCACCTTTTAAGAGAGAGTAGCAAAAAAAAAAAAAACTGAGATTGCCGGACGATGACTAAGACATGACCCAGGGCTTCGTGTCTTCATTGATTTGCCATTAAGGTGCTGGAAAGGCTTGGTGGACAAACATTTATTGCATTTTTCTCCAGCACCCACGGGAGCTGTACTTTCAGAAGGGTCCTGAATCTCGTCCTCAGGGTCTTGCTTTGCAAACCTCCTTTTATACCTTTGGTTGCCCCTGTTCCACTGGGCTGTTCCTCTGAAGTGTTGCCCGTTGTGTCCATAATTGGTGGTGTGACGTCACTGAGATATTTGTGGCTCCTAATGATGTAAACACACATGCAGTTTCTATATTCTACTGTGGCAGGTGGAATGTAATGCTAAATTAAGCTGCTTGAAAATTAAATTTAAGTCTTGGATATTAATTGTTGATGATGTGCGTGTGATACATTACACATATATGTATGAGATGCGTATATATAATATAAAATGTATGCAGACACAAAACATCAGCAACTGCTATTACTTCACAGAGCTAGATGCAGAGACCGCCTATGCACATGTGCAGACTGTTCAGGACCTTTTGATTTTTGTTGTGACGAACACATACGGTAAAATAGTTTGTGACTACTGCCTGCATGGAAGAGCATTGCATGACTCGAGTTATCTGGTCGAGGACACGTACCCCACTTGAACAGCTGTGAAACATGTCAGTTGCGACAGGGGAGAAGGAACTGAGAAATTCTGGTCGTTGGGGGAGAGCTGCTTGGAACAAGCAGGAGTTTATCATTCTTTTAAAGTGAGCCTGCCTGGATTAGCTTAGCCAGCCCATTGCTGCACCTTTAGGGCCTTGAGTTTGCTGTGAAATCTCCTTGCAGCTTTCATCATCGATGAAGTCAAATGTAGTGCTTATTTCAACATTTTGTGTCCATGTTGCTTTCTTATTACTAAGGAAATCTGAAAAGCAGCAGGTAAAAGGTGGTGTCCACCTGACTGGTCTTGTGCAAAATGGCTTTTCCTGTAGATATCTATTAAACACGATCACTTTAAGAAGGTAACGATTTATCCCTTGACCCTTAAGATTTTTATAAATGATCAGCTTGTCAAATGCTTCTTCTCTTAGTTGGGAATTCCTTTACTAAGTCTTATTGAAAGGAGCTATAATTACCTGAGCCAATTCCCTGATCTCTCCAGCCGTGGTGGCTACAAGTCTTCGTATAAAATATAGGGCCTGCTGGGATGACGGTGTCCCATAACCTCTGAGGATTAGCAAACCAATTGCCAAACATTTGACACATTTCACACATTGACAATAGAACAATGCAGAAGATGCTAACTGTTCTCTGCCAGAGAGCAGCAGCTGGGGTATTCCAGCTGTGGTTTCCAACTTGTGAGGGTTAGGGCACTTGGAAATTCCCTGATAATGCATGATACTTTGTTAACACCAGGAACAGGTGTGGCTTGCGTCGGCACTCTGGAGAGTGCTGGCTTCACACAGGTTCTGATATCTCCTGGAAGACATTGTAACTATCAGGAAGCAACAGACAGGGTTGTAAGCTGCATGTTCTCTAGGTGACGGGTCGGCCTGTTTGAGTCTGCTGTGGGTGACGTGCTCTAAAACTCTGCTGTGTGTTTGCTGTGTCTCCGGTGTTTTTGCAGCGTGAAGCTCTCTTTCTGAAGTGTTATTGAATCCAAGTGTGGTGTATTTTTGAAAGGAAGCATGTTGTAATCGTTGGGCCCTTGTTCATCTGAGAAGGGTGGGATAGGCAGGCAGGCTGCGGGGCCCGGCAGGCGAGTGCAGGCTGCCTTCTGCAGCGTCTGCTGCAGTGCTCAGCACAAGCTGGAGTGGCTTTGGTTAATGGAGGAGCAAAGCCTACTCATGTGACTACGAATCTGCTCCCTTTCCCCCCAGACGGGCACACTTGCGGCTGTGTCTGGAGCGCTTGAAGTCGCTGGTACCCCTGGGACCTGACTCCAACCGTCACACCACTCTCAGCCTGCTGATGAAAGCCAAGGAACACATCAAGGTACGGCCTGGATGCCTCGCAAGTGCGTCCATCTGCTGTGTGGGTCCGTACCCTGAGGCCGAATAGAGAGGCCTTCTGTGTGCATGCAGGAGCTAGGCTGTGCACACACTGTGCTTTGGGAAGCGGGGGGCGGGCAGAGGGAGTGCGTGATGCTGTCACTGTACGTGCGTGTCTGCCTGCAGCGCCTGGAGGAAAGCGAGCGCCGGGCCCAGCACGCCATCGACCAGCTGCAGCGGGAGCAGCGGCACCTGCGACGTCGCCTGGAGCAGCTGGGCGTGGAGCGAACGCGCATGGACAGCACGGGCTCTACCGTCTCCTCAGAGAAGTCCGACTCGGAGCAGGGTGAGGCCCGCTAGCTGCACATGCGCTCCTGCAGGAGGGCGCTGGGGCACGTGTCCCCGTTCGGATTACAGCAACCCTACAGGGTGCGGGCTGTGAATGACCTTTACCTTCAGGTAAAATAAATAAATACATGAAAAATCAGAATAGCTCCTTAATGAATGAGCATAATGTGATGACAGTGGTCATATCTGCTGCTACTGAAGAATCAGAAAGTATAAAAACACAGGAACTGGCAAGAGTTAAAACTTGCTGGGTAATATCTGGTGCGTCAGCCCTATTAACCACGAGTAAACTTCGAGCCATAACTACTTTCTGTGATTACTGTGGTTACATCAGTGGTTAGCACCAAGTGCCAGGGCTGTGATAATTGGAGAACTTCTGCCTCGTGGCTTCTTTAGCCAGCAGTCATTGTGGTGGGATGAGGCTGCTGGATGGCAGGCCGCTGGATGGCAGGCCGCTGTACACGGGATCAGCGGGCCCTTAGATGCTGCTGATGGAGTCCTTTGACAGGGTTAGGGTTAGGCTGACTCGCACATAGTGGTCACAGGCAGCAGCGATCATGAGGGCGGTCTCTGCGTGTCTTACAGAGGAGCTCGATGTGGACGTGGAGGGCACAGACTACCTACTGGGAGACCTCGAGTGGAGCACCAGCAGTGTGAGCGACTCGGACGAGCGCGCCAGCATGCGCAGCAGCTGCAGCGACGAGGGCTACTCCAGCGCCAGCCTGCGCCGCCTCACCAACCCTCAGGACAAGGCCACTGTGCTGGGATGCAGCCTATAAGGGGGGCCTCCAGCCCCTCCTCAGCCAGTCCCCGCCAGTCAGACCTGACACCGAGCACAACTGGTCAGACCAAACCTGAGACCCCCCCCACATCCTGGCAGCAGGCCTACACACGTCCGAGACACAGCCAGGAACGTGTCTGGCTACCTAGATTCCCACGGACTTCTGCGTGTCCTGTCATTTCAGTGAAGTTCTCATGGGCCCAGTCAGATGGCTGGCCCCATGAGGACCGCCTGTCCCATTACTGCCCTGACCCACTGCAGCTGTGCTGTGGGGCCAGTAAATGGCCGCTGTACCTTTGCACTCTAAAGCGGGCCCTGTTTCCATCGCCACGAACCAGGGCGGTGTCAGCCAACTCCCGCTGATTGTCTGACCGTAAAATTTTGCACTTGATCAGTGGTAGACGTATTCTGAAGACCTGCAGCATGTATCAGTAAAGGCGTGGTTCTGAGCCCCCTTTAAGCCCGACGGCCAGCCACCGCCTCCCCTCCAGGGGGCCGGGCCCCGCCTCGGGCCTGCCGAGCAATACCTCCATCAGCCGTGTTAGCGTCATGGCGGCTCCCCGCCTTTCCTCCATTCTTCATCACAGGGCTCGTTTACATCCCTAAGCCGAGTCGGTCACATCCGTGACCAGAGACACAAAAAAGTGCTGTGAACAGCCACGTACGGCATGAGGCTGGGGCCCGGGGGAGTGGCCGACGAGGTGGTTACATCACTTCCTCTTTCAGAAGAGAGCCGCATACGGCATGAGGCTGGGGCCCAGGGGAGTGGTCGACGAGGTGGTTACATCACTTCCTCTTTCTGAAGACAGCGGCTTTTGCATGTTAGTTTCTATTCCATCTCGCGGTCAGATAGCCTGGTGAATGTGACAGAGCAAAGCGTAAAGCACATTCCATGTGGAGTGACTTACCGGGGCGAGGGTGCCTGTCCGGCAGGGTGCTGCTGGCACAGATGCACTCTGCCATCGAGCTCATGTGTTTGTTGTTATTTCAGCAAAATGTAGCCATTTTCATGTAAATAGTTTACAAGAAGATATTTATATCTAAAAAGTAATTTATATTTGATCTAAATATGCTAAAAGTTATATATTTCAGTAGGTATAGTTATTGCTTAATTTGCTTTCTGTTCTCCCAGCAGTTTTAAATGTGTAGTTGGTTTGGCACTGCGTTGTGGATTGGTCTAAAAGCTGTCTTTTAGTAGATAGGATCTTACGTACGTTCAGGAAGTGGGGCATTGCTCCCGGAATGAAATGTTTTGCCCATTTGTTGTAAGAGACTTTTTTAGCTGTTTAAAAAGCCGTGCGTCTTTCATGCATGCGAGCCGAAAACGGGAACGTTAAAAAAAGAAGAAGAAAAAAAGTCAAAATGTAAGCAAGCAAAGACAGCGCGAGTGTGCAGAGCAGGGTGCAGTGGAAGGAAAGCGGCCTCTCCTGCCTGTGAGCCTTACGGAGGTGGCCCGGCCATCCCTCCCATATAAGCAGGCAGCTGCAGCCATGGAACACACAGCTGGGACGTGCTCCAAATCCAGCACTCGGGGCAGCTGCCGTTAGGCCTGCCTGTCAGTCGTTAACCTTATAGGTTAGGAAAAGGGAAAAAAACGCACACAGCTTGGTCTGGACACAAGGTGTAGGTTTTACACTTGAAGAATGTAAGCAGTCGTGAGGCCAGGGACTGTGAGTTGACAAGGTTTTTGAATGTAGTGTCTATCCCTGCCCTAGAGGACAGTGGATGGAGTTAGTTTGACAAGTGGAGTCGGTTCAAAATGAATAAAACTAACCAAAAAAATACCTAAAAGTAGGATACGTGAGTGAATCTGTGCGGTGCTGCTCCTCTGTGGTGTGATGGCCCCTCTGCAGCATAGCTGTGCTCGGGTTCTGGGCTGCGGCCTGCCCGCGTCGCCCTAGTGACAGACCCGTTCACATGCTCTGGGACAGTGGTGGTAGTGAACGTCGTTGTTGATTGGTCTCGTCGCTGTCCTCAGAAAGAGGTGGGGGGTGGGGGGTTGGGGCTGATGTTACACTTGTAAACAGCCATTTATATAGATATGCTTTTGTCTGGTTTTTAATTGTCAAGGGAGGGGAAGGTGCAAAAAAAAAATCTATATATATATCCACTTTGTTTGAGCTCATGTATGAAGTGTCAGTGTCACGTCACGTCTGCTCTCTCTGCTGCTGTGAGCGGCGTGTGTGCGTCTTCCACCCCCCTATCCTCCATGTGGGAGCATTACACGGGGGGGGCAGCGGTGCAGAGGGCCACACGGGGCTTACGGGGCCACACGGGGCTTACGGGGCCACACAGGGCTTACGGGGCCACACGGGGCTTACGGGGCCCCATGTTTAGTTTGGTTTCATTATCATTTCTCCACGTGCGGCCCCCTTTCCCACGGAAGACTTTGTATCGATCTTGGTGCTTCGGTGCATGCCCTACCAGCAGGTGTGCATTGTTTCAGAGGAAGACTGCTTTGAGGACGCAGAGCTGCACAGAGCCCATTTCCATCAGCTGGGTACAACCTGGCCTTTGACTTCAGCTTCCTTTTCTACCTTTTGGTTTATTTATTTCTGTAAACTGGCTGAAGCCTTAAAAACAGACAGATGTATGACAGCGGTATGATGACCGCCTCATGCTTACATGCACGTGATAACACATGCAGGTGTAACACATGCATCCTGTACACAGGGGCCTGTACACTCTCACACATTACAGACATTACACACATCCCTTTGCTCGCTGTGGCTGTGTCTCTGATGTGTCCCTCTCTTGCCCACACACATGCAGTCAGGACTGACTCTGTGCCTCTTACAGGCTTAACGTGGTTTTATGTCTGTTAAACGAGCAAACAAAAGGTGGACATTTTTGTGCACTTATTTTTAGAATTGGGACATTTGGACAACGTTGAATTTAAAAGAAACAAAAATGAGAAAAACATTGTGAAAATGTGGAGCAGTTATTTATATTTGCCAGTGACATGGATAGAATAAATAAAAAAAAAAGTTGTTTACCTATGTTTTTTTTTGTCTTCATTATGGAACTGATCGATGAATTGAACAAATACTTGTTGGGGTTCAGTAGTAATGGCTCTATTTGAATGTGCCTAGGCAGTGATTCCTCATGTGCAGTATCAGCTGTGTTATACTTGCACTTTGGCCCCCACAGCCTTTCTTACATTCTCTGTGGCCACAGGCCCAGTGTGGCCAGATCATCTTCAGCAGCCTCACGGGCTGAAATGTACATTTTCCAAGCTGGCCTCTACCTGTCTCATGCGTGGAAAGGAAGCGGTAGAGCCGACTGTTTAAAATGAGATCTGTGGCTGGGGCTGGGACTGGGACTGGGGCTGGGGCTGGGACTGGGGCTCTCCTTCCCTTCACTAGAGGGCTTTTCTGGGCTTCTGCAGGTTCTCTCATTAGACTTAAAATTACCCTCCTCTTGGTACTGGAATACTAAAACAACATACAAAGGTATTTAAAAATGCTTATATAACCAGGTAGATCCTTCTCACTTTTACACCAACATCCTGGCCAGAAAATGCAAGCAAATAAAGGCCGAAAAAGGACAAAAATAACCCACTGTGGTCAGTGTGGATAAAATTAGGCTGGGAAAATACCATTTAAAAGAATGTGCCAGCCTTACTTCTTTTGGGGTGAATATATAGATTACACCATGTAGAAGCGTGCTATGAAGCAGCATATGCAGATGATAGGAAAACGGCATTATACTGATAAGTGTGAACCATCAGCTTACTGTACCCAATCCTATAGCTGGGTACCCCCAGACAGTTCAGGAGCAAAAACATGGACCATCTGTGGGTCCCAAGGACTGCGTTGGAGGAAACTGCTGTAGTCTTAAGATCATTTCAGACTGACACTTTCATCATGCATGTGCTCCATGCTAAGGCTTAAGTGTTACCAGTCTATGCTGGAATCTTTGACTGAGACACTGGACAGAAACTGGAGGGTGGAAACTGGCCTTGTGCTACACCTCGGTGCAAAAAACGTCGTTCAGATAAAATATGAGACCTGTAAGTGGCTGCATTCCTGTGATGGTCTGGGAAGGGATGTTTACACTAGCATGAAAAAGAGCCTTTATGAGACGATTAGGTTCTTCATTCTCTTCTTGTGCACAGACAGCATGAACTGCATTAATAGTCTGCTCCCCAGAATCCTCTGAGTGCTGTTTTTCAGAGATTTAGGGAGTTATCCCCACAGTATAGGTAGCTGGAGTGACCCAAGCTCTGAAACCAGTGGTATAAGGCACAGAATTTAAGCCAGACTGACACTGTGGAATGCTGAGGTGACTGGGGTCACAATCTACTGCGGAAAGTTGACAGTAAATAATATTAATGTTCTGGTGCATGTATGAGTGAAAATGTCTTTGTGTTTGAGCCTCTGCATTTTTTCTTACAGCTTGTGCGGTTAATGTTATTAGTGACATGACAGGGTACTCTTCAAAGCTCCAGCATTCATGGGAAAAAGTGTCGGTAATATCAGGTGGACCTCACTGTCTTGTGCAGGGTTACTTCACGCAGGGTTATCCATGTTGAGCTGATATGACGTGTGTATAATCCTAGTGTGTTCAGAGAGGTGCTGGAAGTGCAGTGACGCTGATGCAGATCCGAGTGGCCTAGATGTCCTAATGGGACAGAGCAGCTGTAGTGGGTCAAAGCAATTGCCCTATGGAAGCCGGAAGTGTGCTGATCCCTCTTGTGAGTGTATCCATGTTCACCTGCAGGCCTTTGTCAGTCTTATAGGCCTAATGACCCTCCTCCCCCTACACTTGTCAGATTACTGAAATCCATCAGCTTATCCCAGCTATGCATACATCCCCCCCCCCCCCCCCCCCCCCCCAGAGTCAGTACTTTGAACAGGCACCTTTTGCAGCAATTACAGCGACAAGTCTCTTGAATGAAAACATAGGTTTTTGAAAAACACCCCCACAGCATGATGCTGCCCCCACCATGCTTCACTGTGGGGGTGGTGTTCTCAGCATGATGAGAGGTGTTAGGTTTGCGCCAGACATGGCGTTGTCCTTGATGGCCAAAAAGTTCTATTTTAGTCTCATCTGGCCACAGCACCTTCTTCCACATATTTGGGGAGTCTCCAATAGGCCTTTTGGCAAATTTCAAACAGTCTGCATTATATATTTTGGTAAGCAATGGCTTTTTCTTGGCCCCTCTTCCATGAAGCCCAGCTCTGTGCAGTGTGTGGTTTATAGTGGTCCTATGGACAGTCACTCCCATCTCTGCATTATAGCTGCCCAGCTCCTTCAGGGTTATCTTTGGCCTCTTGGTTGCTGCTCTGAATAATGCCCTCCTTTCTCCTTTCCCGGTCTGTGAGTTTTGGTGGATGACCCTCTCTTGGCAGGTTTTCTGTAGTGCCATAATCTTTCCAGTTTCTAATAATGGACTTAATGGTGCTCTTTGGGATGTTCTGGGTTTGGGATATTTTTTATAAACCAAGCCTGATCTGTACTTCTCTAAAACTTTGTCCCTGACCTGTGTGGAGAGTTCCTTGGTCTTCATGCTGTTACTTGCGCGGTGGTAGCCCTTATTTAGGGGTATTGCACTAGTGTTGACTCTGGGGGCTATCAGAACAGGCACGTAGACTGCTCACAGATGGATCTTATTTAACGGATTAAGTGGCTTTTGAAGGTAGCGGGGCTTCAAAGCAAAGGGGGTGAGAACATGCAAGCACCACTTCTCAGTTTTATATTTTTTAGAATTATTTAAAACAAGTCTTTTTCCCTTTTAACTTCATTAATATGTAATTTTTTGTAGGTCCAAAATCAAATTGAAAATCCATTTAAATTCCAGTTTGTAAGGGAACAAAATAGAGAGAATGCCAAGGGGGCGTGAGTACTTTTGCAAGGCACTGTACTTGTTATAGGTGGTGACGGTCAGAGCTGGGTTGGAATACGCTGTCTAAGCCGGCTTTTCCATTCACCCCCCCCCCCCGCCCCCCCCCCCCCCCCCCCCCCCCCCCCCCCCCCCATCCCTCCCCCTCC
>JAODKM010000039.1:21168544-21190677 GCA_026780845.1 Petrocephalus sullivani
GCCATAACGGGTTAGGAAAACACACTTTGTACCCAGGAACAAAATAAAAATAAAAATTTGTTACATAGTGTTATTCTAGTATTGTGTGTGGGACGTCAGTTAGTAAGCCAATGATGCAAAGGTCGTGGGTTTGAATCACAGGGAGCATAAATAAACATTGTAAGCCTTCCCTCTACTGTAAAATGCTTTGGATAAAAGCATCGGATAAATGAAGTAATTTAAAAATGATAGCTTAAATATAAATAGCTCAGTGAAGGATGTTTCAGATGCACTTGTCATGGGGATATTTGTGTTTGGAGGATCTGCGGTCCCTGGCTGAAAGCCCAGTTTGGTGCAGAGCTCTCTGTCTGGCTGGGGGATCGAGGCCCAGATCCTTCCCTTCACTTGAGACCAACGCGTTGCGTTGCACAGACTCCCATCATCTGAAAGCTCTGCCAGGGAGCAAAATCGTGGTGCATCATGGGAATTTAAGGGGCCTGTTATTTTACTCTCATCCGTGTCCACAGGGCTCCATTCCTTTGAAATCGAGTCAAGTGAATGAGCTCCCATCAAATGCAGATGAGCAGGGGAAGTTCCTTTTCGAAATCATACCAGGTCAGCTCTCATTTAGCCGATTGTGCCCTTTGTTTAGGTAGTTTGCTTTTGTGTGTATGGCCCATCTAATGAGTACAAAAAGCATGCAAAGAGCAACGTCACGGCAAGACAACACACAGAACTGACAAAGAATTACAGAAAGACAGGTAATACAGCTCATGCTAAGTGTAAGAGAGCTCCTGCTATGTGAAACACAGGTAACACAGCTCTCACTATCTGTAACACAAGTAACACAGATTTTAATATATATAACACAAGAAACATGGATCTCACTATGTGTAATGCAAGTAACATCACTCCCGCTATGTGTAACACAGGTAACACAGCTCTCACTATGTGCAATACAAGTAACATACTATAGCTCCTGCTATGTGTAACACAGGTAACACAGCTCTCACTATGTGTAATACAAGTAACATAGCTCCTGCCATGTGTGACACAGGTAACACAGATCTGCAATTGCATGAAAATGGTTTCTCTGTGTAACAGGGGGCAATGGTGAGCGTGACCCCTTTGTGCTGATGGCCAACTCTCAGAATGAGATGGAGGAGTGGGTTCGGGCCATTCGCAGGGTTCTTGGGGCACAGTCCAGTGGAGGTACGTGTGCATACAATGTATATATCAGCTGCACACATAGACCCACACTTATGTTCACGGCCTCACCTGGTCAGGGAGTAATATGCCTGCAAATGTAAAATGCTTAATTTATGTCTAAGCAATCTGGGAAGTGGGAAGTATGTGGAACTTCTGGGGCCTCATTTATCCAAGTTGCGTATGCACAAAAAGATGGAGAAGTCGCTACACGTCTAGGCTATTTAGTAGGCTATAGATTTCATGTATAGAATTTAAGTGTTTTTGATGCAACTGAGGTATGGCTGTCTAGTTCAGTAGCCTATCTGAGGGTGTTTCTTTACAAGCATACTTGTCCATACTTGTGTTTTCGCGTACCTGTTTTACGTCATCTTCCACTGCCGAGGACTGGTTCCAATGCTCAAGTTCAGAAGTACAGAAGAGGGTAAAAATCTTGGGATGTCGTTCTTGCCTCGCCTGAAATATCAAGGATACATCAGTTGTATCCTTGCCAAACAAGATTAATCCCATGATTCATTGCGCCCCAAGTTCGTTCTTGGGAGGCAAGTTAGCAAGACCGGTCTTGCCAAGTCCATAAGTACAATCTTTGCGTTGCTGGTATTGAGAAACATCCTTAGTCTCTCTCTCACCGACTCACTCACCAACTCATTCAGTCCTTTGGGTCTCAAGTTCAGAACGAAACTAGAGACTCTCGGTTGTTCATCCACTGTATACATTTAGTCTGAGGTTTAGTTTCCAGCCAATCAAATGTTCGCTTACATCACACCTACACATGTCTCACTGGCTCTTAGAGGGCCATAATCAAAGTGGAAGAATAAATCTTTGCAAGGAAGTGAGCATGAGTGTGTAGTTTTTGTAAGGAACTTGTTCCCCTAAAACGTATCATTCGCAAATGTCGCACCATTAATGTCCAGTTTTCCAAGTATAATCAGGGCGATCTACTGCACTGGCACCTTAAATCAAATCAAAGTTTGTTTTTCAAATGCACAATGTGTGATACATCATTAGAAAAAAATGTACTTCTGAACATTTTCTTTATCGTGGTAAATGTGCTTAGACTCCCAATTAAAATATTTTTTCGCTCCCCCTACCTCACGCTGTTCAAAAATACTCTTCTTGGTTTTTTGTTTACAGCCACTATCGGACTTTGCAACCAGAAAGTCTTGATGTGCATATTATATGTCTGTAAGTCATTCGCATTGACCATTTATGGTTATTTGTGGCTGGCAACTTTAGCACAACCTCAGGCTAATGCACGTATGCACATTTACAAGATAGCAATTTCCAGGATATTTCCAGGAGGAAACGTGTGTACGCCTGATTCGATAAATTCATTTTTTTTTTCTTTTTATACCTACGCATATTTTCATGATGAAACCTACGTAGTTTAGTAAATGAGCCCCCTGGTCACTGTGAGAAATTGGCTGTCTGCCCCATATATGGCTAGTGGCTGTGAGTTTCTCTCACCAGTGGGCCCAATGTAACCTGCTCTGCCTGTATCACCTCAGCAGTCTTTGGCAGAAGCCTGAGTGAAACCATTGCCCACGAGCAGAGGTTCGGACCCCATCTGGTGCCCATATTGATTCAGAAGTGTGCTGAGTTCATCCGCGAGCACGGCCTGAATGAGGAGGGCATCTTCCGTCTGCCGGGTCAAGACAACCAGGTCAAGCAGTTCCGGGATGCCTTCGATGCCGGCGAGAGGCCGTCCTTCCCCAGGTGATCCTTCTCTTTGGCTCAGGTCTACACTCTCAGAAATGCTGGGTTAAAAACGGCCTAACTTGGGTTTACTGGCAATCCAGCGCTTGGTAAATATTGGACAGAATACATGCTGGATTATTTCAATTTACAGTTTAACCATGACGCTGGGTTAAATTTACTACTGAAACTGGGTTTTTCATTTTCAGAAGTCAGAGAACAAGAGACATTTTTGTATTTTACAAAGTCGCAGCTTCTCCAAATTCAAAGACATTTTAACATGAATAGAAGAGATGTATTTTCTTCATATTCTATCAGTGAAAGCTGTACTACATCAAAAAATAATGATTTAAACAAGAAATTTATAGAAGGCCTGTGATCAAAATTAGAGAACGGTTTAATTTTTTTGTAGAAGCCTAAAAATGAATTCTGTGGACTTTTTTTGATGATTACAACTCTCAGAAATTAATAGGAAGCAATAGACGCTTCCATTGACTGGCACATCAATGCCCACAGGACATAAACAATTTATTGCACTGCCCTGACAATTCAGTAGTGTAGTGGGTTTGTTTGCCATAATTTGTTGCCAGTTGCCTTCCAGAGATTCTTGACGAGGTTCAGGTCAGAACTCTGGGCTGGTTGTTTCATCACCTTGATGTTCTTAGCTTTGAGGAATTGCTTCATCCGTTTTGCAGAGTGGTAAGGGGCATTGTCTTGTATAAAAATGGCTGGCTGATTGGGTGATGCTTGCAGGGAAGTAACTGCATGTCGCTGAAGGAGGCTCTGATACTCATTAGCATCCATCTTGCCGTGCAGCAGGGAACGCACCACACACCATGACACCTAACCCTCTGAACTTTATTGACTTCTTCACACAGTATTGGTGGAATCTTTCTCCAGTTCAACGCCGCTTGTTTCCCATTTAAACAAAATCAATCAAACTAGCTTTCTTCACTGAAATGAACTTTGCACCAGTTCTCATCTTGCCCACACGACATGCTCCTTAGCACGTCTAATACAGCCTTTTTGTAACCATGAAGTGGGTTTACAAGCCATATTGTCCTAGATCAGGGGTCCCCAACTTTTTTCTCTCCTACCTGCCTTCTGATGAGCCACAGCTGTTCTCAGGTAAATACCAGGAACAGGTGTCGCTCATCAGAAGCCAGGTGGAATAGAAAACCTGCTGGACAGTAGCTCTCCAGGACCGGAGATGGAGACCCGTGGGCTAGATGATGAGACCCAGTCAGGATCAGACCTAATTTGATGAGCAATTCCAGCTGTGGTGTTGAATCGATCCCCCCACCATGAGCCTCTAGTTCTTCCTCTTTTCTCATGCACTCATCTTATGTGGGCGACCTGCCTTTTTTGGGACTTGAATGATTTAGTTTTATTGTAGACTTGCAATATACTAGAAATGTAGCTGTTGGAACGACTGACTTCTCCTTCAGCGGCTAAGAAGGTCATCCCATCAGCCTATACCTGAACAACTTGACGTCCAAGGGTTTTGGTTACTTTTGGTTACAAGCATCTTGTGAAATGCCTGTTGCTAAATAGTTTGGGGTTGACAGATATTTCGAGACATTTCAGATCAGAATCAAAAACTGTCAAGTATAACAAATTGTACTCTAAGTTTGATTACAGACCTCCTTCAAGTTTCTTGTTTGAACCTTTTATTTTGTGATATGCAGTACTTTTCACTGATGAAATATAACACTTTGTGCCTTACTCAGCTTACAGGTAGCTAGCCAGCAAGTTAACGATAACTAGCTAGCTGACATTGCACAAAAGACAGGAAATGAAACTTAAAATGAACTTAATTATTTTGCTTTGTTTTCTATGCCATTTCAGCTGTTTGATTGATGTTTGGGTGCTTGTCCTCCATGGGTTCCTATATTAGCATAAGAACATGGGTTCCTATGACAACAGATATCCTAGCACAGATATCCAAGTGCTAGGTCTAAAACATAACCCTGCTCTTGAATCAGACCAGTAACCCAAATGCTGGGTCAGGACTGGGTATGTGGATTGAAAACAACCCAGCAACAGCGACGTCGGTCACGGTCAGCCCTGCACTGCGGCCGACAGGCCCAGAGGAAGTGACATGGTGACTTGCACACATGCACGCACACTCACGTACTCACACTGATCGACAGATAGCCAGCAGAAACAGCTGCATGGAGGAACCTGCTCTTCCCACACTGCTTTGCCCTGCCCCGCCACCATAACCACATCCCGTCTCTCTGACAACGACATCTCCGATCTCCGATCTCAGCAAACGCCAAGAAGGCGGCAAGCAGACAGACTCATGGTGCATAATTGAAATTCCATGCTGCCCTTTCGAAGCCTAACAGCCAACCCCACCCAGAATCTGACTTGCGAAGAGAGGTGCCGTTTTTCTGCTTGCAGTGCCAACGTGACTCGTTTTGCTCTGCAGTGACACAGACGTCCACACGGTGGCATCCTTGCTCAAGCTGTACCTGCGAGAGCTGCCAGATCCTGTGGTGCCCTGCGGGCAGTACCAAAGCTTCTTGGACTGCACTTTCAGGCTGAACCCCAATAGCCGGGAGGTAGGAGCATCCTTGTCAGTCGGAGCGTGTCGCAGGTGAAAGGCAGCCGGCTCTGATAGTCCTGCATGCTAGCAGGCCTCTTCCCCCCACCTCATGGGGCTGTAGTATCGCAATGTTTCTATGTGAACCATGTGTACACAGACATTCTTAGCTCATTAAAAGCTTCTTTCACACAGACCTGATCATTCAGCAAAGCTAGAGAAGTGCTTACCAAGTGAAAGCACCATTAAGACTTTCATGAGGCTTTGACCTTTTTCAACATACAGTTAGCTGGTTTTAAGCATGTGATTCTACCTGCAGGTGGCCCCTATCCGCTTCATTTGCATGAACATATTTTATATTTTCAGATGTTTTTCAGATTCACTTTCATTTTTCATATAGGAATACTGTTTAAACCTCTTGCCAACAAGCTGTAAGATTCTGAACACCTCTGAAGAGCAGCATTTTAAATGGCAGTGGATGCAATAACCTTTTAGTTGAGTGTTATGAAAATGGGTCAGTGTTCAGACTGGGTGTGCATCTCCCTCTCTGAGGTAATGCAATACACATCTCGATGCATTGCCAATGATTCAATACATTAAAGATACACATGATAATAATTGATACTTTATTGATCCCCATGGGGAAATTCTCTTCTCACCTCCCCCATGAGTGCAAGCTTGGCCGTGAGGGGCCTTGACTGAGCAAGGCCTACAGACATTCTGAGGCTGGTCTTAAACCGGCTGATTCTGATCACAGACACAGAGGCTTAACCCACTGAGCCAAACTCTGGCCCCTATACATATGAAGCAACTACTATTCACCCCGATTATGATACGATTCACCCTGATTGTGATATTGTACGATTCACCCCTATTGTGATGCGATATGATTCACCCCTATTGTGATGCGATATGATTCACCCCTATTGTGATATGATACGATTCACCCTGATTGCGATATTTTACGATTCACCCCTATTGTGATATGATATGATTCACCCCTATTGCAATATGATATGATTCACCTCTATTGTGATTTGATACCATTCACCCCTATTGTGATATGATATGATTCACCCCTCTTGTGATATGATACGATTCACCCCAATTGCAATATGATACGATTCACCCCTATTGTGATATGATAAGATTCACCCCTATTGTGATATGATATGATTCACCCCTCTTGTGATATGATACGATTCACCCCTATTGCGATATTATATGATTCACCCCTATTGTGATATGATACGATTCACCCCTATTGCAATATGATATGAGTCACCCCTATTGTGATATGATAAGATTTACCCCTATTGTGATATGATACGATTCACCCCTATTGTGATGCAGTGTGATTCGACACAATGCATCACAGGACACGCCTCCAACTCGCGTGAGTCTTGCTGAGAAACTAGCCACAGACAGCAGTGCACAATGGGGGATGAGATAATGTGCTTGAGAAACGGCATAGAGAAGGGGACTCAGCGTAAATATAATAATATTGGTCAGAAATTATGGGTCACATTTCTAAAAGATAAAGGTCGAGGGCTTCTACTAATAATTATATTACCTAGTAACCCTGGCCGTGTGCTGCTTCCTGCTTGATCACTCCTGTGGACAGGGAAGTCATGCCTGGGCCCTCCCATTGTGGCACTCTGCGCTGTGTTTGGCATGTCGGTGAAGTCACATGCGTGGTGAGGGAGGTGCAGGTCAGGCCAGGCCCAGGACCCTTCTGTTAGGGCACTCTGCATTGTCGCTTAGTATATTGGTGATATCAGAGAAGGAAATTCTCTGTCAAATTACACTTTTCAATGTAGGCTCGATAAAACATGGGCTAATCAGAATTTACAGATGAAGATGTATCCCGAGTTCATCCCAATGTTGTATCTAGTACACACTATTTTAACTGGGTCAGTTGCATCGGGAACTTGTATGCCGGTTCACCAATGCAAGACTCTTACCACCCCGATTCTTCAATGTCCAGACAGTGTTCAGAATCAGAACTGTCATCATACTTGACAGAGTATAATTAAAACATTACTAGTGTTCAGTGTTTGGACAGTGTTCAGCATTCAGTATTCACTGTTTGGGCAGTGTTCGGCATGTCAATATTCACTGTTTAGGCAGTGTTCATCGTGTCAGTATTCACTGTTTGGGCAGTGTTCAGCGTATCAGTGTTGGGCAGTATGTATGTTGATGCTTCTATGTCCCAGTCTCGCCAGTGCGGGGAAGCAATTAAAAAGGCCAATAGGATATTGGATTACATCTCCAGGTGTGTGGAGTTTAAGTCTAGGGAGGAAATGTTAAGACTATACCATAGCATAGTGTTAGCATAGTACTCAAAATACATGAAAACCAAAACACCACAGAGCAGGTATGACACAGATCCTCTTGTCTGGAATATAAAGCAGTTCAACACTCAACACTCTTAAATGGCATTTCTCACTGAAAATGTGAATATTCCCCGGCTGGATACAGTGGTCTGTACAAGGTTCTTGCTGGGAGATTTAGCTTCAGTGTGTATCAGGTTAAGAGTCACAGTCACATGAAGGTGAACCTGCTTTCAGGGTCGGGATGCACTGGAGATGCAGATCTCTCTTCTACCTAGAGCCAATTACAACCTTCTCAGCTACGTCCTCAGGTATGTTTCTAAACCTCCTACTACAACCCAGATCAGCAATAGGCAGCTTTTTTTCCCAGATGACTAGCCACAGGCGATCATTAACTTCCTGGCTGTGTACTGTACATGATTGTGCAAACAGTAGTATGTTGTTAGTCTGGAGTTTGCGGTCATGTGATTACTGCCTTAAGACCGAAATGGTTTGTTATTCTGTCTGGTTAACTATGAAGTGTGGTGCAATATTGTGATATTGAGGCTGGTTTTCAGTCAAGAGTCAGCCTGAAATCTGGCACACGCCTGGCTCTGAGTGTGTCTGCATGATCTTGTGAAGGTTTCTGAATGAGGTGCAGCAGAATTCCAAGGTGAACAAGATGAGTGTGGAGAACCTGGCCACCGTCTTTGGGGTGAACCTACTGAAGCCCCAGATCGAGGACCCCATCACCATGATGAAGAGTGAGCCCCCCCATGCCCCCCCGCGGCCCCCACAGCGATTACGTGCCGTTCTGCCTGCCTCTCGGCATGCATGCTGATGGTCTGTGCTCCACGCAGGCACGCCACAGATACAGAAGCTGATGACAGTCATGATCCGCCAGCATGAAGAGCTATTTCCCCCCTCCAAGGATGTGACCCCCCCACCGCCCTCCAAAAACAGCGAGAGCAAAGCCAGCGGCCCTCGAAGCTTTGTGGGGTGGGATTCTGCTGACTTCTGTTCAGCTTCGGTGAGTCCAGCCAGATAAGGTGTGTGCTGATCATGTTACATACACTTCGGGGCTCGTTTATTAGGAACACCTGCTTGTTAATGCAAACAGACAATCACGTGACTGCAACTAACTACATACAAAATCAAGAGGATAACTTAAAGGGACAGGGTCTCAAAACCCTGCATTCTCTCACAAATGCTTTGTGTTCTCTGGCAATAGTTTTTGTGTTTTCTCAAATCACACGTAACACTCCAATGCCACAATGCCACGCCAAGCCGTCTGGTGAAAGCTTTAATACTATATCGGTGCAACAGCATAAGATAAAGTTTGGCATAGAGGGGACACAACTTAATAATTAAAATACAAAGGTCTGTTGGTCTCCAAATTAAATATTGGGGGGTACATGTCCCCCTCATGCCCCCTGCTTTCTGTGCCCGTGTGGCAGTGCATCAGAGCAATCAAAGGCAACAAAACCAAAATCCTAGCTCCCATCTTTAAAATAATCATATACAATTGGCACAACATAATTCCAGCGAAGATAGAAGGCTTTCAGGCAGGGTGGTTATCACCCAAGTCAGACCTATGAACAGAACTGCTGGTTTAAAAAAAAACAACACACACACGCACAATAAAAGTATATCAATATAAAGGGTATTGCAATATCCCATGTCTCCTTTAGAAATTATAAAGCTGTACCGTAAAAATTCAATATACCCCCCAGCCCAAGGTGAACGTAAAGCATGACCCCCCATGACACTGAACTTGTTATGGACTCACACATATTCATGCAACAAAAAAGTGTACTCATATGTACTCATATGTACTGTAAACAACACAAGTAACTACTCAAAGATACTCACAAGCTCCTGTATTACTGGGGCTCCCCATGTGACACACAAAGATGCCCCTGTCCTTACAGACTGATGCATCGCCTCTGCCTGAGCTGCCCGAGGAAGATGATACCAGGACACTGGGGAGTGTGAGAGAGGAAGGAGAGGGCTCCGAGGCTGCCGTGGACACCTTGTCTTCCTGTATCGCTCCCCCTTCCTCGGCCCCAGACCCATGGATGGGGAGTGCGAGTCCTCGCAAGCGCACGCAGACGCTCCCGACTCTGTCGTGTGCCTCCTCCGGCCGGGGCGCGCGAGGAGGGGAGGTGCTCAGCCCCATGCTGTCTCTGGACAGCGGCTACCAGAGAGGGACTTTCTCAGAGGACATCTTCGAAATTCTGGGCCTACATACACATGTGCCACCCGAGGGGGCGGGCCCAGAGGGGCAGGGCAGGTGTGGGGGTGCCGGCGACCTCGCGGCCAGCCAGGCCACAGTCCCAGAAGGGGCGGTCTCGACCGGAAAGGGTGGGTGTGGGGGTGCCAGCGACCCCACAGCCACGCAGGTCACCCCTCCGGAAGGGAGGCGCAGTAGTAGTGGTAGTAGCGGTGCCAGCTCCCTGGTGCTGTCTCCACCATCCGGGGAAGAGTCGTCAGTGGCGTGTGCGGATGCGAGGGAGCCCCGAGACCAGGACTCGTCTGAAGAGCGCCTCAGCAGGTGGGGAGCAGCGCCGGGTGCCGCAGCAGAGTGACCGTGCCAGATTAGCTGGATGTGCCCGCTGATTTTGCCCCTCTCTCCCTGCCGCCCCCACAGCCTTCTGCAGAAGAACAGCGAGCTCACTGCTATGGTGAAGGAGCTGCAGACGGCCCTGGAGGCTGAGAAGCGGCACATGGCAGCGCTGAAGATCCGGTTGGGTAACGCCGAGCAGAGCCGCGACGAGGCAGAGAGGCGCAACCGGGAGCTGGACCGAGAGATCCAGGTGTTCCTCTCCAGGCAGGCGGGTGGCCCACCCTAGGGGTCCCCACACAGCCAGAGGGGCAGAGGTCACACTGTCCTTTTGTCGTTGACATTCTCGGAACACGTTGGCCGTAGGCGTATACCCTTGGGGGTTCCTGGGGTCAGTGAACACAGTCCAAATGTGGTCTGAGTGGACCTGGAGCATGGAGCAGACACACGGAGCATGGTGGAGATATCCAGTTGTGCTGCTAAAGTTGTTTAGCACTTTGAGGGTCTTGTCTGCACATTCTCGCATGGTAGAAGGCCTAGCCTTCAAAGCAGATCGAGATCTATGGACGTACATTTATATGCGGGGGGCTCTTTTCTGAGTGAAGTGGCTGGCTGTTTTTCAAAATGTTGCTTAGCTTACCTCAAGAAGACTTACCTCACAAACCCAGAGCTGGAAGCAACGACTGGAAATGTATCATTTGGAGCGTGTATAGCTGTCTGTCCTTGTGCCTGCTGTCTTTTTTGTCTGGGAGAAATGCAGTTTCAGGTCAGGCTTTTCAGCTGTGCCATTCGGAACTGGATATGGCCAAGTAAGACATCAACTGTGTTGAATAAAATGCAAGCTTTTTAGCCTTTTCAGACAGAACTTTTATTTAGAGTCAACTCCTTGGAAAGTATTTGTCAGTATTACATTCCATAACTGTTGTAAAATGATGCTTTATTTGCACAAATACAGCCATATTTGAATGCTTCTTATCTGACATCCCGTCTTGTCTTCCTGTAAGGCGCACACACGTATATGCAACTGAGAGTGAAGCCGGGTGTCTGAGCATTTTGGCGGGGTGGGGGGGGCGGGTTTAAGGGCCATGCTCAATGGTCATGTGACTATTCTGCCAAGGATGGGATTTGAACTGGCGACCTTCTGATCACAAACGCCTAACCACACACTTTTCTGTGTAAAAAAAACAAGCTGCGGTCTGAGATGGTTCAGTGACTCGAGAATTTCCAGTAAAAGCAGTGAAAATCCAGTACAGCCTAAACATGAACCACCCAGGGTGCCCCCGACCCAAGCCCTGGTACACTGGTACCAGCACTGAATAAAAGGACGTGAGACGGGGCACTTTGTTCTGAATTCGAACAATGGCTGTCGTGTGCGGCTGGAAGATGTTGGATATTAAATCTAAACATCACATGTTATGCACATGCCGTTCTTATGTCGCTAGTGAGTTACATTAAGATCAGACTATTTCTTACTTTCAGTTCTGTACGGACATTGCAGAGGGCGCAGGTGGTTAAGGTTTCGCTAAGACATTTTTGCTCTGGCACAGGGAAAAAAGCTTAGCTAACTTTGCAATTTTAATAATTATTGCTTGTATAGATTATCCAGTATTTGTTTTTGAAATCAGTTTGAAGTTCACCTCAGCTGCTTCTGCGTGAGTGCTGCTTGCGTTCTCCGAGACGATCATTATCATTCTCATCCTTGCTGTTTAAATCACTCCTAGACAGGTTTGTGAGAATTTTATGTTAACTAATATTTGCTTTATAAATACCCCAATATTTATTACAACAAGATCACTTTGCTCTATTTGGAAATTCACCAGTACCACGCTGCCCTATATATTAAATAAAACACTTTTCTGGTTATATCTGTTCTTCCGACCAGATCACAATTATTTTTTTTACTTTGTTCATAGTTGTTTTCTGAGTTTGTAACTTTTTTCAAGACAGCGGTTGTATTGCGTTTCAGAATCGGTCTACTTGCATAACCAATCGACAACAGAAGTGTTTCAAGTTACACCCCAAAATACCGAAGTACCAAAGAAGTACCCCAACTGGTTTGGCACTTTCGTTACTTGAATTTTTGATACTGGTACTCGACCGGGTCAGTGAGAAAACTAAAGTACTGAAAGTACCATACCGAAAGTACCATTATTTGTGCAGTGGAAAAGCACCCATACATCATCAGATTCACTACTCGGCTCACCTCCCCCTGACCGTGGCCCGGGTAGCTACCTTAGCCCCCATCCCCTCTGGCAGTGAGCCTTTCACAGCCTGGATGCCAGGTGGCCCTCGCGTCAGGTTATCAGCATTGTGGCTTCATGGGGGGCAGGGGGTGGGTGGAGTGCTGTGAGGGAAGGGGGTGGCCTAAGCTCTGAGAGTGGGTCAAGGCAGATAAAATGTGGGTGAAGCTGAGACAGAAATGGCTGGAATGTCATTAGATGGTTTGTCCACAGTGCTCCATGGGGGGGCTCACTTGAGCATGCGTGCATGTGTGCATGGGGGGGGGGGGGGGTCAGAGCTGTTATCACACACCCCAAAACAAGCAGAGGAGACCCAGCTCATTAGACAGGGGTATTATGTAAGGCGCTCCAGGACAGATAGCAGCATGTCTGTCAAGTGTCCAGCTGACTGGGGAGTGGCAGCAAGGGGATGGAGCTCGTACTTTCCCACGTCTGCTGGTTGCCTTGGGAGGTCAACACCAACCAAGTGGTTCTGAAAAACGTGCACGAGCGCCTGCACGCCATTCACTAGAACCGTAAATGGTTCACACTCAGAGCTGTCCTCGGAATCTCGGAGGATCTCCTGCTCTTCTCCGTGGGGAGCGAGAGAAGCACATGACTGTTGGGTTGTGTTATCCCCATGTCTCCATGGAGACTCAAACCCTATCACCCTCAGCTCCAAACTGCCACTGTTATCACGTTGTCAACACCCCCCCCGAGGGTCGTGCCCATTGACTGGCCTCACGGCAGCTATTTTGAAAGTCCCTCACTGGACTTGCAAGCCTGTATTGAGATACTTGACATTCACAGAAGTGTCTCAGCTCACCTTGCCTTTTCTAGGTGTTTGATTGCTGTAACATAGCCATGGACGAATCAGCAGAACTTCCAGAAACTTCCGAGGTTCGACTGTGTCTCTCATCTAAACCTGTGACGACTGCTTGAGCACATGAGTGCCCTGCTCTTGGAGACCACAGCAGGCAGATGGTGGAAAAAGCTGCAGGGCCCAGAACTTCAGACAGACATTTGCAGAGGTTGCGTCTAACACAGACATCTTCTCAGATATTCTGATTTTCTGTCCCTGCAGTGTTCTTCAAAAAGCTAACAAAAATCCATTTCCCTTGCCCTCTTTTCAAGATGTAAGTCTTCTTCTTAACCCATCATAAAATTCACATCTAGTATCTTTCAGGCCTTGAGGTTACCTACCATCATTCAGACGGCTCTGAAGGCTCCCACCTCTCAGTTCATTCTGAATGCCGCTTCTGGGGGCTGTGCTCTTGAATGCTAAGAACATGGTCAATGAAGCAAGTATCCATCCTTCCAAATCACCCATTTACAAAAAATAAACAAACTTTCAAACAAAATTCCCGTCCTCTCCCAGCCCGGTCACAGAACACCCTCACTAGGAAGGCAGCACGACCCGAATCCCCACCATGTTTACAAAGTCCTCATTAAGGAAAAAGACAGATAACGACGTACACAGAAAAAACTCAGAGCTTCCCATTTCAGAGATAAGAGTGAGAAAGAAAGCGAGCCGGGGGAAGAGGGGCTTGGAGAAGCAAAGACAGGAGAAAGGAGATGCCACAGCAGGACGAGGCTGGACCACACTCTTGCCAGAACTTCAGCTTTCCGGAAAAATATCTCAAAGGCATGCATGGGACATAAGGGAGAAGCACAGATTCCTCAGAAGATCTGGTGGTCATTAGGGATCAGAGAGAGGTGAGCTCTGCACACTTATCTGCAGAAAGGGTTACTACCACAGCCCTGCCCTCTCCACCGAATCACAAGATCAACAAGGACAAACCTGCTTTTTAACCCCTTGCCAAAACGACGTCCCCAAAGGGCGTAAAAGCGAGCTGAGCCCCACGTTTCCGAGGTGTCGCCGTGTGCTGCCGTGTATTCATGCCTTTCCGCTGAGCTGCACCTGCAGAGCTTACAGAGTCCAAGAGAAACCTCAACTGCTCTGAACGCTGCACTCTCCTGTGACGATGGCTAAGGTTCAGCTCTTCCGACTGTGGGGCGTCGTCGTGACGTTCCTCTTCCCGCTTTTCCCCTTTTGGCCCCACTGGGGCCAGGGCAGCCCCATCGCAGCCCCAGAGACGGCCGAGAGCCGAGGGGGCTCCGTGGACCCCTTGCTGCTGGAGCAGGATGAAGATGTGGACATGCAGAGCTTCTTGGAGACCTTGAGGGGACAGTTCCTGCGCACCTTCAACTTGTCGGGCATGGGCCCAGCTGTGCAGCCGGGGGGGTCTCGCGTGGAGCCACCCGAGTACATGCTGGAGCTGTACAACCGCTTCGCCAGTGACCGCACCGCCATGCCTTCTGCCAACATTGTCCGTAGCTTCAAGAATGAAGGTACCCCCCCACTCCCCGTGTCCCTCAGCTTCACACTGAGCTTCACTGAGAAACCACAGCTCTGTATGTTCTTAATTCGAGATAATCGACATATTTTCAGCTTCTGCCATCACACACAGGTCTACACAAAGTTAAGCCCCAAGTATTGCGGGTTAATGTAGATGTTGGTCATGGATTCCTGTTTCACCACCACTGCCGCCAGAGTGCCGGTTTAGCACCGTAAATCTGGTACAGGAGTTGTGTGGCGTCTTGGCATTATGCTTTTTTGCTAAATATCCTGCAGGTTGGTCAGATAAATGCTGATAAATCCCGGCTTGTGATGAACTTCAGGGTCAGTGGCAGAAACACCATCATCTCTGCCTGTTAGGTGGTTTATTAGATCAGTGGTTCATAAAGTCAATGCAGAGTTTGTTGAAAAGCAGGAAGAAGTCTTTCTTTGGGCTGTTCAGATTTTACTAGCGACAAACACTTGATACCATTTGCATGCAAATGTAAATCATGCAGTCCTTTTTAAATAATCATATGAATTATGTAATATAACATGCAATATAATGTTATATAATACCAGTAAATTTGCGTATCTATTTTAGTCAACCAAGAATATTACATATCATTTTTTTTCCCTTCATAAATAGATGTTGCGTGCACATTATTTCAAAGGCATTTATGTGTCATCTAACTTTTGGTAAGAGCACAAAGCTGGGTTGCACTGGCCAGGATGCAGTCCATCACAGGGCACATTCAGTACATGCACACACTAATACTCTGTAGGCAAGCTAGAGGCACCATTAGCCAGGCTACCTGTCTTTGGACTGCTGGATGAAAGCTGTGCAGCGCGGGGAGAGCATGCAGACACCAGAGACAGGGCAGCGACAGCATGCAAACCCATGAGGTGTGAGGCTGCAGCACCCAATCCCTGCGCCACGCCGAAATTCCTTCATGTTACATCTAATGATTACAACTTAAACATTAAACTATATGTGTATGCATATAAACGTAGCCCTAACCACAGACCCATGCGTGTTTATGATGTAGAAAAAGCCTTAGGCAAAAACACAAAATGACATTGTTCATGTAGCTGAGGTACCACTACACTATGTCTTCTTGCATGGCTTTCATTTTATTGTATTTATTTTGCTTCTGCTTCCATGCAGACTCTTCCCCCGACAGTGTCGGGGTGGGTGGGGTGAGGAGACACCCTCTCCTGTTCAACGTGTCCATCCCCCACCATGAGCGTGTCACCGCGGCACAGCTACGGCTCTACACCCTGGTGCAGCGGGACCGGCGCCTCTACGCCGGCGTGGATCGCAAGGTGACCATCTTCGAGGTGAGGGGACAGCAGCAGGAAGCAGATGGCCACGCGAAAGAGAGCGAAGGGCCTGGGGGTGAGGAAGGAGAGCCAGTGAAATGGGTGGAGCTGGCCTCACGGCAGGTCTATGGCAGAGACAGCGGTTGGGAGTCCTTCGATCTGACTGCTGCCGTCCATCAGTGGCATAAATCGGAATACAGCACCACCCACAGGCTAGAGGTACACATTGCAACTCTGAACACTATGGGTGAAGTTGGACATTTTGTAAACAGAGAAGATGTAGAGGGTGGGATGGTAGGAGGAGACATGGACATTGACATGAGTCCCGAGGCCAGACATAGGCCCTTGCTGATTGTGTTCTCTGACGATCAGAGTGGAGATCACCGTGGTGATAAACGAGAGCTAAATGAATTGATTGAACATGAGAACCTAGGGATGGGACTTCAGGAAAACCTGGAGCTGGGTCTGAATGAACTGTGGGGAGATCAGCATGGTGCATCTGAAGAAGAGGATCAAGATGAAGAGGCCCTTATCCAGATGAGATCCAACCTCATTTACGACACAGCATCCAGGACCCGCCGCAACGCCAAAGGCAACCAGTGCAAAAGGACATCCCTATATGTCGAGTTCAAGGACATTGGGTGGGACAGCTGGATCCTGGCTCCCACTGGCTACGAGGCTTACGAGTGTAGTGGGACCTGCTCCTACCCACTGACCAAGCATGTTACACCCACCAAACACGCCATAGTCCAAACGCTGGTGAACCTGAAGAGCCCACAGAAGGTGTCTCGGGCTTGCTGTGTGCCCACCAAACTGGACCCCATCTCCCTGCTCTACTTGGATGACACGGGTGTAGTCACCTACAAGTACAAGTATGATGGCATGGTGGTGGCAGAGTGTGGCTGCAGATAGTCCCCCTAGTGGCTGGGAGGGCTTATTAAGATGTGCCGTCTGTCAAATGATCCCGATGCCAAAGGAAAGGAAACCAGATCAACCCCCACATTAAAGACAACAGCCATTACACAACATTCAACATCTACAGGCAATAACAAGGATACCATTCAATTTAGGGTCCCGTCCAGAATCAAAATGAAGCATTAATCTAGACTGTCTAGGTGATCGTATCCGGGTATTTGGGGATCTGGGTGGCTCATCATGTATTAAAAGTGGTGAGTCATACAGGGAACAAACTGGGGCAGACATAGAAGGGGGGGGGGGGAATGTTTAATTTATGTCTGAGTTTACTGTTTATAAATGTGTATATTTTGTATTTCAGGAAGGAGAATATTTAATTATAATGTACAGTAGGACATTGTTAATGTCATTTAATGAGTGACAAAGGCAGGAAGCAGGGACTCAGGGATAGACATCTGCACACGTATATGGAAGCACAATTCCAAAAGGTGTTTTGTTCTGGGCTGGAGTCTGCTAGAGCTGGTGGGTGGCAGCATCACTCTGCTGCTTACCCACCTGCAGTCATTGAAGGTCTAAAGGAGGTGACATCACGTCACGTGTCCCAGCCGGGACTCCAATAGGACGGGGAAAAGACGATACCCTGGATGCAAATGCCTGCTGTTCTGTGAGAGGTCAATTTCAGCAATTCTTATTTTGGACACTAAAGGTAACGGACAGAATGTGAAATACCCATCGCACAAACAAAAAAGATTCGACTCAGAGGGTCTCAAAGACTAAGGCCTATAGTAAGATTTTTGAAAAAAGTTTTTCTCCCATAAGATAAATGTATCCATTATATTTGGACATTTATGAGAAAATCCCAGATTTGTTGGCTTTCAAACACCGGACTAATCCAATACGGATCTATGATCAAAAGTGTGGGGGCACAAACATGCCAGTGACCTTCCACAGAGAGCGTGGACTGGAGAACTTGCCCCCGGGGGGGTTTGCAGCATCTTCAGCGTAAGCTGGACCGACGACTGATGACAGGAGCGGCCGCGGGAATGTGAGAGGGAGCCCAGCGGGTGACTGGCTTTGCTCTGCCGACACGGATCACTCCATTTGTTCCTTCCTCTTCCCTTATCGGCAAGCTGCCCGGAGCTGAGCACCAATCAGCTCTGCTTGTTGCCAGCTGCCCTGTTCCGATGGGACTGGCCTAAGGAACCTCAACTAGACCGGACTGGAGTTCTCCGGTTTTTGCTTTTCTGAGGGTTATCTCTCCTGGCCAACTTCCCTGCCGACCCCCGGACCCCCCAAGCGTCACCCAAAGTCACATGCCGCGCACGCCTCTCCACAGCGGGGGCGATAAGAAGGTGTCAGCACCGAGAAACATGTAGATTGTTGCCAGGACCGGACACCATTCTGGGGGTTGGGGGGTGGGTGAGAGAGAAGACTGTCAACATTCCTCAGTCTTAAGACTGAGTCCCAATGAGCCCAACCCCCAATCCGCAAAGCCTCCGGCAGCCCCAGCTCCCGAGGCCGAACTGCTGCATTAACCCTGAGTCCTTTCTTCCTCTACCCAATCCCTCACTTTTAAGGAAATGATGCTCAGCGTTCCTTATCGCTGTCAGCCTGTCGGATAAGGGGCCATGGCCCCCAGCGGGTCCTGCCCTCCCCCACTCCCCCAGACTGGGTCTCAAGGAGAAATTCGGGACAAATTTATAGAGTAGTGTCCAGTGAGACCCTGTTCTTTGTTGATGTTGTTGGACTCACTCGTAATTTTCAGAACTCTGGAATTCCTGAAATACAAAATCCGAGTTTCCAGTCTAGCTGTTTCCGTGCTGCTTCAGTAAATAAAGATCCTATTTATTGATTAATTTATTGAATGTGACAAATAGGTGCATATGTAAAACAATATATGTAAACACAGCGAACATTAAAATCACGTAAAATGTGTTTTCCTTATTTATAATGTAGTTCATGCATTACATTTGCTGTGTTTTTTCATCAAAACTATGAACCACAATGAAAATTATCGCATATTAGTAAGAGGACTTAATCCTTCATTTTTATACATTTATAAACTTACAACAAGAAATAAACAACACCGACAGGTAACAACTTCAGCTGATACATTTCATCTGTAGTGCAAACTGGAGAAGAGCAGAATACACTGTGTGTATGTTTGTGTGGGTGTGTATTCTTCTCAGAGGAAAATTCCAGTACTAATAAACTTTCTTTACTGGGTAACCATACCCCAGAATCCATACAGGTATAAATCCTCTACTGTATAGCTGTGAAATACTTTAATTTGCTAAGAAATTAATACCATGGTTTCTAAGCGGTTACAGTGATCTGTATTCCAGGAACAAACATATTCCAGTGGGTGGCACTGTTGCCTCACATCTCCAGTGACATGGGTTTGATTCCCACCTCTTCTCTGCATTTGTGAAATTTGCATGCTCTCCAGTGGTAATGCAGGTTTCTTTCCACAGTCCAAAGATTTACAGTTTGCAGTTAGGCTGGGTGGTGTCCCTACGTTGCCCTTTGGATGTGGTTGTGTCTGTGAGTGCATGTTCCCTCTGATTGACTGGTCTGCCACGTGGAGCCCAGCCTTGCACCTGGTACTGCCTGGTAGAGACTACGGGTGATCCTAACCAGGATTACTGGCTGGATAAACCACAGGGCACACAGCACTGTGAGAAAAGGATTCCGATCCAAGGCAGGACGCGGCTTTTGTGCCGTTAAAGATGGCCGTCTGATAAAGGCAGACATAAGCTTCGTAGGTTGCTCATAATAAACATGGTTGATTTTGAGCGACGAGTCAGAATGTTTCCGGAATATTCTGGCGCAGGCCGGCACGGTCCAGCTGCAGCCAGGGAGGGCAGTGCAGGCGTCACCGGGGCGAGTGGGTGCGGCGTGTCTCCCTCGCCCTCCTTTGTCATCCGTGTCAACACTCCAAAGTAGCCACTTGTAGTGGAGCAGGAACAGGGGAATGCTGTTAGCTCTCCAGAGCAACACAGCTTCCAGTGCCCTTCTGCCCCTCCAGGCTCCGGAGCCAGCCCAGAACGGCTCAGCGTGTCAGACAGAGTGTACTGGTGCCTATGCCAGATAACGAGTTAGTCTATTGTCAAGCCTCTACATTTACCCATAAACCTCTAGCCATGGGCAACACTGGGCTGTGACATTCCTGACGCCTGCTGAACTTCGGTTGATTTTATGATTGCGAGGACTCACTAATCTCAGGGAAAAATATTCTGGCTCTAATATTACCTGATGAAAGGGCCACCTTCTGGATATTGAGCACCGCAGAAACAGGAGCCGTGTGCCTAACAAAGCGTAATTATTCTCCGGGTTTGTTTAGACCGGCTGATCCACACGGCATCTTAATACCTCCATGCCTCCCAGCAAGACAAGAATGATAGAGACATTCACATCTTCCATGGTTGCAGTCCAGGGCATGACTAGGCACAAAGGATTTGATCGTAGTTGGTAAATGCGGCAACATTCGAGGACCCAGGGTTAACGGGACAGTCTGACGATGGGCCGAGTTTAATGAACATTCACATATCTGCAGATTCTGGGGTTAGGGTTAGGGTTAGGGTTAGGGACTCACCGTGCTGCCTAAGGGCTGGCAACATCGTCCCGCTTTACATGTCTGTGATAATGTCCTACTTTGTTGCAGTAGAGTTCATTGTTTGACGGCCGTGTGGCGTGTGTTCATGCGACTGCTGCTCGGCCTGTGTGTGCGTGCGTGCGCGTTGTCTGGCGCGCTGGACCGTGCTCCCCCGCTCAGCTCTGACGTAGGTCCCTAATCATGCCCGTCTGCCAGCCTTTTGCATCACAGAGCTCCTTATCTCCCAGCGTCCACCCACTCAGGACCCTCCACCCGAGCTCAGCTTGCGTGGCCGGCCCAACCCTGTTCCCGGACAGCTGTCCAATCACTCTGAGCTGTCCTGTACTTCCTGGGGGCAAATCGCAGCTGAGTAAACAGACGCCAAGTGTGGTCATGACACAAAGAAACAGTTTGGAGCAATACACTACCCATAACATCTGTAAATGAAGGATAAGAACTGTCTATAACTGTCACTCCAAACAATGTGAACCAGCCAAAGAAGCAGAGGAAGCAAGTCGTCATGAGAGGATGGAACCCACAGAAGGGAATGTCGAGGGCTCCTGAAGGTTCTCGGCTACCTACAGATGAGGAGCCGGTAGGTGCCAGTCCATGAAACAAGGAAAACAAGGATGACGAAGAAGAACAGAATCTGCAGCAAGATGGAATAACAAAAAGCATGAAGGATTTGCTGTGGTGGTGGGCGTTCCGAGAACATGCAAAGCCACACGTGTGCACGGGAGCACGCATGCAAACTGAAGCGAGAGAGATCTATAGATAGCAAGATGGAAGGCAGATACAGAGACTACTAGAAGGAGAGATGGGTGGATGAAGTGGAAGAGAGATAGAGGCAGCAGTTAAGCATGGCTATTTACACTGGAGGAAATGTTCTAATTGCCTGTAATAGGGACAGAAGAGGTCCTACTGGGGTTAAAGTTGGCTGCCCTCCACTCTGCCTGCTGATAAATCAGATAAACTTTACGCTCAGAAGCCAGGATTGTTTGGAGGACCTGCGTCTCTAGACGCAACAGAGAGGAAGCGGTTCATAGGCCTGTGGAGGTTCTGAGGAATGCTTCTTCACCACCATCATCCGTCACAACACCATGTCCCCATATACATATATTTATACAGTCAAACCTCCCTTTTCCGGACCTCCAATATACGGGCACCTCCCTCTACCGGGCAGCCCTAGGCAGGCGCATGCGCACGTTAGTTATACACAATCAGCAGCTGTTGTTAGGAGCCCCAGTCTAGGGTTGGGGTGTAACAGAGTGAAAGGGAAAGGGGACGTGGAGTAAGGGAAGGATAGGGTGCCATGGACAAGGGAGCACACGTGGACAAAGGGGTATATATATAATATATATACTTTTCTGTTTTTATTGACACGCCACGGACACAGAACAAATAAACCCGGTGCAAAAGGACTCAGGAGTGACTATAGCG
>JAODKM010000039.1:21200212-21217906 GCA_026780845.1 Petrocephalus sullivani
TTGTTTCAGACCATGTCCATCCCTTTATGACCACCATGTACCCATCCTCTGATGGCTACTTCCAGCAGGATAATGCAGCATGTCACAAAGCTCGAATCATTTCAAATTGCTTTCTTGAACATGACAATGAGTTCACTGTACTAAAATGGCCCCCACAGTCACCAGATCTCAACCCATTAGAACATCTTTGGGATGTGGTGGAACGGGACCTTCATCCCACAAATCTCCATCAACTGTAAGATGCTATCCTATCAATATGTGTCAACATTTCTAAAGCATGCTTTCAGCACCTTGTTGAATCAATGCCACGTAGAATTAAGGCAGTTTTGAAGGCGAAAGGGGGTCAAACATCGTATTAATATGGTGTTCCTAATAATCCTTTAGGTGAGTGTATAGGTGGTGGATAATGAAACAAACACTGGCCAGTAGTGCTTGAGGTTTCATGCCTATACATGCATGGACTGGTGGCCAATCTTCCCTGATTGCACTTTCCATCAATAAGAGCGGAGTGTGAAGGTTGAATTAGCAGAGCAATAGCACAGCTGCACATAAAGTATTGCAATCCACACAGCAAAAAGGGAGACATATTATAGTTCAAAAGAGAACATTATTGGTTTGTGTCTCACAGGCACATCTGAGACCAGGGCAGCGAGTATTTGTGGTCAACCGAGAGCCACAGCATCGTGGGTAATCTCAGCATACCACCACGAAGGATGGACCACATCCAACAGAAGTAACTGGGGATGCATGAGGAAGCTGTCTGAAAGGGTACTAACCCATAAGAACATAACATAAGAAATATACAAATGAGAGGAGGCCATTCCGCCCAGCAAGCTCGTTTGGGGAGAACTTAACTAGTAGCTCAGAGTTGTTAAAATCTTATATAGCTCTGATTTAAAGAAACCCACTAACTCCACTAACAGGAAGACTATTCCATACTCTTACAACTCGCTGTGTAAAGAAGTGCTTCCTCAAATCCAGCTTAAAATGTTCTCCTGCTAATTCTTGTATTTGAACTAATACTGAAGTGACTATTTGGTTGAACAGCATCCAGTCCTGTCAGAATCTTATAGACCTGAATCATGTCCCCCCTCAGTCTCCTTTGCTCGAGGCTGAACAGATTTAGCTCAGCTAACCTCTCCTCATATGAACCCAGATAGTATCCATCCATTTTCTGAAACCGCAAGTCCTATTCAGAAGGGGGGGGGGGTCCAAACCTGGAGGCTATGGGCACAAGGCGGGGAAGAACCCAGGATGGGACACCAGTCCATCACAGGACACATTCACACAACAATCATGCACAAATCCACACCTACTGGAAATGTGCCTCAGCATGTTTTTGGACTGTGGGGGGATACTGGAGTACCCGGAGGAAACTCCACGAGGAGAACATGCAAACTCCACACTCAAGGACACGGCGTGAAATGAGGGTGACGATCCACTGGCAGCACTGAACAAAGGTTTATTGGGAAAACCCACAAAATAACGAACCGTAAGGGGTCAAAAGAAAACACTGATTAACAAGCTAATGGAACCAGAACTAAGGCACAAGACTAGGGACCCCAAACAGAGCAGCAATACAGGACAGGCACCAAATACATACAATGACTGACCAAAGAACAAAACGAAGACAACCACTTAAATAACGGGAACTAATGAGGATGGGCAGGTGCGGAAGACAATTAACCAATCAGGGAAGGTGCAGGACAACGAGCAACAGATGGAGAGAGGGAGAGAGAGAGAGGCTTCCGTGTGTCTGTTGTCTGTGAAGGGCTCCCCCTAGAGCATAGATACTGCAGGACAAAAACAAGCATGTCACCCAGACACAACATGGGAAAATATTACATGCATCGTGAGAAAACCATCCACAAGCAGATGTCAATGTAAAACAAAGATCAAGGATAATATAACAGCTTCTGATCCACATAAAAACCTTTGTTTAGTTAGTGTTATTTTGCAATAGTTATTTGGAAGGGTGTTAAATGAAAAACGAACCGAGTTGCATAAAAGTCCTCTGGGTGATACAGATTGGCATGCAAGGCTCTGCACAAACGTTAACTCTTTGTGTTATGCATTTCTGTATTAACTTTTGGCAGAAAGTTGTAGAAGTTTCTTATCGTTGGTAGAAATGAAATCTCTGTCTCTGCCGACAGGTGGCGACAAGGGATGGCTAGACGGGCAGAAGTACCGAAGCTCCGCGAAAGCAGGTCTGCGAGCAGTTCGGCAGAAGTTATTTGCAGCAATTTTACGAACCGTTCACAAATGGCTCGTTTTCTTTCTTTTTTTTTTCTTCAAATAACCGGCAGCTATTTGTTAACTTTTCCACTGTTGGCTGCCGATCACGGTTACGCGGTAAATTAGGTAAATACTTAATGCAAAGTGTCGCTATAGTGATTTTCAAAGGTGCGATTATACAAAGGAAAAAAAACGAGCGAAAATGGCGGGGGTCCTGTCAGACTTCATTTAACATCCAGGGTGCAGGGCTCTCCGCCATTAATCACAGCTGACAGGGAGGGGGGTGGTGAGCTTTGCATGAGCTGTGATTCACCAAACCGGCACACTGTTAATTATGCTTAATGGACAGAGAGAGGAACAGAAGGGAAAGCCGAACGTCTATCTACTGGATTTGTAAAGAGCACGCGCATGAAGCCTCTTAAGGCTCCTCTGCCTGTGCTCCCTCCCAGCTGCCATTCACATTAACACACTACAGCCTGCACTAGTGTGAAGCTGTTGCGTAGAAAGTTACAAAGTTACGGGTTCGTTGTGGCAGCAGCAGCGCAGTCATGCACAATGATCTCTGTGTGTGGCCAGCGTGCTTCCTTAGATCTCTGAAACTGTGGGTTAGTGTCCAACAGCAGCCCTCTGTGTGGGTCCAGCATGTTCTCCCTGTGTTGATGTGGGACTTCTCCCATTTCAGTCCAAGGCCGAAATGCACCGCTGCACTGCTTGTGTGGACCAGCGTGCAACTCTCTGCATCCTGTGCCCCACACGCCGTGCTCAGGAGCCCGAGGAGCAGGTGCCTCAGTATGTCACTCTGCGTTTTCCCGTAACAGTATATAAACAAAAACTTGTCTGTCTATCATGCATCATTAAACAAATAGTTAATGACAAATAAGCTTTCCCCTTTTGTTTATAGAATAATAATTCTGTATCCAAAGGAACAGACAACTTTCCCAAAATGAGTAAACATTGCATCGGTCACATGTTAAAGTGGTAGTCCTCATTCTTGACGGCTGTCCAGAGGGATGCACACGCGTGTGGCCTCACGCTCCCCTCCTGACTGCACAGTGCCTCCTTTCTCAGTCATGAATAAGGTATACGAGGACTGTTTGGCTAGGCAAACATTCATCATCTGCTAAGAAGACCAGTTCCTGGGCTCTGGCGAGTGAGAAATAGCCCCTAGCTGCTAGCTGTCGTTTAGCTGATTGTTGGCACGCTTCTGATCCTGACCTGAAACCTTTTTAGTATGAAGGAAAACAGCATTTGCCTTCGGTGAGTTTGTCATTTGGCTAGAATACGCCTTGTTTAATGCTTTTCATTTGTGGACTACGGCTCGGATAAACATACTTTTGGGAGAGGATAAACTCTTCAGCTTTTTAGATTAACATGTCAGATTTGTTTAGGCTGTGTTAATTGCAGGATATCTGTCAAACCGCCCCACCCCCCACCCCCCACTGCTGTTGCACACAGTCAACAGATGATATTCTTAATTAGAAATATTTACAACCAAGGCAATGTGGACCAGTATTAATACCTGTGTAGCTTACAGAAATGTAAAAATGGCAAATAGACTCAACGATAAAAGACCTAAGGCTGGTTTACAGGTCGTCTTCCTCCTGTTATTTGTTCCCATGTGTCGTACCATCCTCAGTTCACCAGCCTCTTCTGCACGTCCTGGGCCACTGAGAAGATGCTTGTGCCTGTTGGGGCCTACTGCGAGCGCCTTCACAAGAAGGCCATCTCTCGGCAGCAGAGCAACCAGCAGAAGAGCTGAAGATAAAGGAATGTTCTGAAGCCGGGGAGATGGCGGCTGGTGTTAAGCACTCTGCTCGGAAGGCTAGCCTCATTAGCTGTCACATGTAACAATACGGGACTGGCAGTGAAGACTGCTTGGAGTCCCATAAATCACGGGCTGACAGGCCGCCGACAGGCTGGGAAGCCGCTCGCGTGCAGACAGCACCCTCTCCCACACTGTGCTCATGCACTAAGACGGGGAAAGAGCCGATCCCTGCCAAGTCCCCTTTTTTTATGGAGATGAACGTGTGATGACACCTGATCTTGGCTCCGTAGAGGCGATGCGGGGTGCCGTCACACTCAGAGGGGAGGGGGCGGACCCGTCTGCCCACCCCTCTCCATTAAACTGACTCACAACTGTGCGGGTGACATTAGTGGAGAGAAAGGAGGCAGGACTGGGACCCAAAGGCCATTCATCACGTGGGCAGCAGGCCTGTGGGCATGGCTGTGCTCACAGCTGGCCTGCACTCAAGTCCTAGGAGACCCTAACCTGCATTATTGTTAGACAGAACAAAAAATAGATGGCAAGTTGAGTCATTACACGTATCCTTGTCCTTACGCTTACCCTTATCCTTGTTTTCGAGTTATTGAGCATACTTTCAGACATATGTCCGAGAAAATGGGGCTGTTTTTAGGTAGGCTGTGTGGGTATAATATCCCCCTGAATTCATCCTGCCTCGCTGATCTGAGTCTTGCTGTGTATCTGCTTCCGAATTCTTCCATATGGGGTTCCTCCTGTTTCACTGTCATGCCAAGACTAATCAGGCCACGACCATGTGTGTGAGTGTGAGTCTTGTCAGCTTTGCCTTGCTACACTGTGCTGTGCATGTTGCATGCATGTGAACCTGTATCACATGTGAATTATATATATCAGGGGGACAAAATGACGGGAACATGTACAAACACATTAATGCCATGGACTCAGGTGTGATGTGGTCACCCTTCTAGCCATCAGAACAGCTTCTTAATGAAGAAAAGCCTCCAATTCTTTGAGGGATGAAGGAGGTGGAAATAGAGATGAAATGGTATGAACATTTTATATCACGATTATCGTGACCAAAATGATCACGGTTATCGGCATCGGTGACATATTGTTAAGATGTGCTTAAAATGTTCAAAAAGTACAAAAACTGAAATTATTTCCTCAAATTAAATATGGAAAACCACAAATGAAATTAGCAGCATCATGTACTTTTTGTTTGTATAAACATCAAAATAATAACATAACCAATACCTTATGTAAGCATGAATCAAATGTGCATTAATATTAAAAATCTCTGGATCGCTGTCACTGCCTTCCACCATGTTTTCACTGACACAAAACAAACCCATGTTGCATACAGAGCCAGCGCGCCTGCGCCTGGGAGTATTAACTAACTTTGGTTTTTCAAAACGCTGTAATCAGCCACAGTTTTAATGATAATTCAACTTTAAACTTTAAACAGTAATACTAACCATCGGGAAGTTTCCCATGAAAACGGTAACTGTTTCATCCATAGGTGGAAGTCTACTTTGTACATAAGAACTTTCCATAAAGGTTCAATGATGTTTAAATCTGATGACTGAAGAGGCCATGAAAGGCCTGGGACTTCATCCTGGCTTTCCTGAAAGCACTCCTAGATTTGTTTAGCAGTTTCCATGGGGGCACTATCATCCTGGCATATCACAGGGGAACAACAGTGTTTGTAGCACAGAGTGCACCTATGCCTGTAAAATGGCCTTGTGTTCCTTAGTCATTAAATGACAGACATAAAACCTAATGACTCTCACAATATGGCTTCCTAAACCAAGGGTCTTTGAGGGCTGAAGGCATCTTTTGACTCTCCAAACATAAGCCCATCTGAATGTAGTAAAAACGATGAAGGGTGACTCACTGCACCATAGTACTTTTTCTGTTGCTCAGTGTTCCAGGTTTTCTGCTCCTTAAACCAGGTTATGGGTCTCTGTACATTGGCTTTGCACACAAAAGGTTTCCAAATGGCGGCCCTGCCTTAAATCCCAGCTTCGAGACGCTTATGATGTACGGTATTTGTTAAGACTGGGTTACAGGAGGGCTGACTCAGTTCTGGCATAATTTTTGAGGTTGTACTTTTGTGGTGTTTAGCACTTATTTGGTTTAGTTAGTCTCTAGTCTGTCTATCCCCAACTTGCAACCACTGTTGCTCTTCACTGGTGCAGCTTGTCCCTGTTTGGCACATGCTGGCATGACTGTTCCCCTCCCGACTTTCAAACATTTTGCAGTTCTCGTAACTGATGCATCTCCAATTCAGACACAAGCTGTTTAACCCCATGGAAAACACTATTAGTCGGCCCATGTCGCTTTGAAAACTCACATATCAAAGCGCTGACTGTCGCACCTGCTCTATACCTGACACATACTGGTAAATGGCATACAGCCTAATATGGCTCAGCTTTGTAGATGCATTTGTGTTACTTCAAAGTGAAAGTCTTATTTCATGTGGTGTTTCTGTATTTTTTCCACCCCCTGTAGATTGCAAAAAAGAAAGCCCCCTCCGCCACCGAAAAGGAAATATTATATTACGTTTTCCAGGAAAAACTATGAATTGGGCCCACCCCTGGCCTTTTATTTATGGCTAACAGACAGTGGCTGGATTTGGAGCCAGATAAAGCTGATGCTACAGGTAGGTAAGAGAAGCACCTTCTGAAGCTGTAGGGTACATACCTCCCCCAAGCTAATTATCTTTTCCTTCTTAAGTTGTCCTGCTTGTTTCCTGTATGGCATTTCTAAAACCATTCCCCCAGCAAAACGAACAGTGGGACGGTTCTGTTAGCCTGATTCTTTTCTGCCACACCGTAAAGCTCCTTGTCCACTTGCCACCTTCTTTGTCTTGTCTGATGTTCTCCCGTGTTATCTGATCGTTGTTGACTCAAACATCATATTTTTGTTGGATCTGCGCCTTGGATCTGCGCCTTGCCTCCGCACCGTCAGAGTGTCTGTGTTTCCCAGCCTGTGCCTTTTGTCGTTCCCTAGTGACGGTCTATTCCTGGACACCCTATAACCGCTATTCTTTGTCCCGAAAAACTTTGTGTCTGTTTGATGATGACAACATGCAAATGGGGACAGTCCTTCGGACAGCTTTATTGCACCAGATTATAACTCGGTGTATTTGTCAGATGTTAATTTAACGACAGATTTAATTATATGGATAAGTATCTATTTGTGAAAGAAGTAATTTAAAAGGACTGTGATTATGAAAGTGTTGTACTTCCTCATGGCATATGAAAAAATGATTTAATATAACATATAATTATATATAGCCCTGCTGATTCATAAAGAAAGACTAATCCTGTGTTCACACCACAAGCTGCCCTGCCCATGACGCTAGCGAATGCCGGAGACGCTCTCTGACATCACGGAGGGGGCAGGGACAAGGTCACTCAGAATGCGAGGCTCTGAGAATTTTTAATTGCCGCAAAGCAAGCAAACGTGTTGCTTATATCTTTGTGCCGACTGCTGATGGGATGTTTGTCAATGCACATGAAATTATGTTAAAACACACAATAGTTACTGACGACTCGCATTGTTTTAACTATAGCACCAAAATTTGTATGTGATTTGCTTTCCTTTTCACAATTATATATATATATATATATATTTGCCTATGCCTGATTTTAATTTATGCCCCATCACGCAAACAGCAACACGTCATATATATCAGGATGAGCCGCGCCCCTCCTCGCCGCCTGCTGACGTGCCCTCCCACAGGGAATGAATGGCTTCCGGTCGCTTTGACACTATCACCGCCCAGTTCGCGATGAGCCGCTCCGCTCCTCGACGCCTGCCGACGCGCCCTCCCATAGGGAATGAATGACTTCCGGTCGCTTTGACACTCTCACCGCCCAGTTTGCGATGAGCCGCGCCGCTCCTCGCCGCCTGCCGACACGCCCTCCCATAGGGAATGAATGACTTCCGGTCGCTTTGACGCTCTCACCGCTCGCGGTGTGAACGCAGCATAACCATGTGACTGAACTCTACTCATCCACTGTGTCATCTGAAGCTGCAGATAATGAAGGCTAGAGGCCATTCCAGGGGACATTTGACTGGAACAGAGCATGCAAGGGCCTGACCCATTGAAGAAGCCACTTCTGAGTTCCGCTTTGACTCATCAGGCTTTTATTATGGGACTTAGGCCAGGCATCAGGAGCTTGAAGCTATCCTGTTCTCCATGATGGTCGTTTACCAGTTACAGCTTGAAAGACTCGATTTAGAGTTCTCCAGTGAGCTGGCTCTGGAAAATTTCAGGGAGTCATTCACTGATGGCTAAGCCTAGAGCAAATGAACACTACATTTAGTGCTCTTGTAACATGTCTCGAGTAGTTCACTTTCAGGAGGAAAAATAATGCACATATGGTCTTCCTAGGCCACCAACCAGCAGTTCTGTCCTCCTGTAGTTCTTAGAATTGATGGAGCTACCTTGACTACAACAGAGTTTAAAACATCTTATTGACCTTTCCGATGATGGTGACAGCTTAGCAGAGATGGGCCCTTTATAGCACACACAGGTACTGAAAGGCTGGTGTTGAAGATTAAGCTTCTACAGCTGTCCCCATAATAATCACTTGTGCTGACATCCATCTGAAGGCTGAGCCAGTCTCCTTTGAAGACCCAACAGTAAAGCCATCACTCCTAGTCTTAGCAAATGTACATTTCACAAATAAGCTCATGTTGATGGTATTTGACTTGCCAAAAGCTTCCCAAAGATCTATAAGGAAGCACTAGCTGAAGCAGACAGAGACTGCTATGCCAGCTTGTGTGGGTCCTGCCAATGATGTACTCCATATTCAGGGAAAGAATGTTAGCATTGGCTCGTATTCATTATTCAGTATTGAGTAATTTATGAGTTCATTAATACTAATTAGATGAGATCGAGTGATACGGAATGAAAGAGACTTGCCCATAAAATCTTACCAGGCATCTTTCCCGAGGAAACCGTGTTTCCTGCTGAGACTGTGTACGTTTCTCCTACTGAGTACCATAAGCTGTTTGGATCTCTCAAAGTTTCTTGGAAGATTCGAAGCATCAGATTTAATTCCAGTGTTTCAATGCATTGTTTCCTGAACTTTTATACATATGCTGGCAGAAAACGAGGTTACTTTTAGAAACGGTCAAAATTCAGTTTTTGTCACGAGAGGAGAGCAAAGACTGCATATGGGTGACACGGGCCCTTTAAGAAAGATTTGCTTAAATTCAGATGGGGAAACTGAAACTAAAAATACTAAATGGTAAACTAAAGGCAACTCTTCTTTCTCTAATAAAAAATATAGTCCTCTGTGTGCTTCAGCCCAGCTGATTATGAAGGCAATTCATCACTCCGCTCAATGTGAGTCAGCTGGGAGTCATTAGCTGCTCAAATTATCACAGAAATGCAAAACAAGAGGTGGAATAACCGACAGAATGGAAAATTCTGCCTGTGTCCATAGATCCCATGTGCCCATGTGCTCCCTCCCTTATGTCAACAGGAAAGGCGTCAGCACTGGGGGCGAGATCAGAAGAAGGGCGAGAGGTAGATACTGTGAGCTAGGGTCATGTCATTGATGCTCCTGCTGATCCCAGATGCTGCAGTTCCTGTCCAACCTCACCAAGGATTTTGACTACGAGTGGCATCCCCACCAGGACCTCTGACACGACTTGGACACTGGTTTCCATCCAACACACCCTAATGCCCACCCCAGGATGTTACCTTGGTAACGCTACTGATCCTCACTCATGAAGACTCCATATTTCTTGAAGATTTTTTCTAAGGTAACCCTGGAAAACTGCTGTGCCGTCACTTGGCCTTGGTGACCCCATCGCTACTGTCCGACTGGGTGCTCCATTGGCTGGTGTGATAATGAGCTATAATGCTATAGCCTCCTGACCCAGTGACGACAGCAGCTGTAGGGAGGGGCCATGTCTGGAGCTGCGGGGCCCAGCCTACTGCTGGAACAGGCTCATCACTGCTACAGGGGACCCAGGGGCAGTGGTGGCCTAAAGGTTAGGAAAGCACATTCGTGGTCAAAAGGTTGCTGGTTCAGTTCCCTGACCACTAAGGTACCACCCCCAAGCACTGCTCCCGTGGGACTTGGCTGCCAGTTGCTATGTCACAATGCCCCATATGGGCTAAATACAGAGAACACATTAGGTTGTTGTGCTGTGGTGTGTCAGCAATGACAATTAATCACCTTAAGGTCCTGGGCTAGTCACTTGTTTCTCATCTCCAGAGAAACAGTGAGAAATAAGCACAGTAGTCATGGTTTTGCAAGTGCTGGTCTATTACCAGCGACTTCAGGAGTTCAAGGCCTTCTGTGGGTCCGGCCTAAACCGCTGGCAAACATGGTGCTTTCAAAATAACAAGCCGTGATTCACGTTGCGGGAACAAACTGGAAATTCCCATTCTACTGGCCACTGACTCACAACAGGAACCTTTACCAAGGAGACTGGCAAAGCCTGCGGTTTGTAAGCCATGATCTTCAGTGTGATATCTGCTTTAATTTTCATACTGCTTTTTCACATCCAGGAGTGCTAAGGAATGTTATCGAAAATCCTGCGGCTGCAGATCGCTGTTTTCATCACTTAGATCTATGGGTGGTTGTTTCAGTTTTTTTTTTGGATTCACTACAGTTGACAGAGGTCTGGCTTATCTAAAAATATCAAGACTGTAGGTCCGGGTCCTGTCTGGGGTGTGTGAATACCTTCAACCCCCTGGTGGTGAGGTAGGACTACAATTCAATATGACCCAATCCAGGGAGTGACAGCCAGACAAAGGCTCTAGTAAAAGTCAATGAGGACTTGAGTGTTAACAACCCAAGGAGATGACCTCTAACTAGGGTGTACCTGATCATCATTAGCTCTTTAGGACCTATATCACAGGTGACTGACAAGAGGCACCTCTTCATGAATTTTGACGTGCAGAAGGTAGGTGGTTTGGCAGGCAAGCCACAGTGGGTGCAGAGCAGTTACACCATCAAGTCAAAGTATCTATATATCGCCACCACCTGGACAATGCTTTACAACGCTAGGGAAGATCGGAAGAGCAACGTTCTTTTCCTGGTGTGGAGAACTATGCACTGCAGTTCTTTGGAGGTCCATGAAACTATGTATTTGCAGAGATGAGCTCCTGGTGTGGACATGGACTGCGGGTTGGAAATGATTGCGGGTCATTCTTCTCTGCACTCAGTATGCAGACATAATGCCAAATGGGATTTTGATTTAAAAAAGAAAAAAAAAGTCACATACACCATGGTTGACAGAAACTAATCATTTTAAACAGAAATCTCTCAAATAACAACAAACAGTTGGGGAGTTCCATGAAGAACTGCCAACCATGGAAAGGAAATTCATTCATCTAGCTATTCGACATGAAGAGGTCTTTGTCCAGCCCAGAGGCCTGTACTGCAACTGACTCATCAACACTAGTTGGAGAACCACAAGCGCTTAACCGTTAGTACAGACTGAGGTCATGGTCTATCCATACATCTTCATGCTGCTTAGCTTGGTGAGGGTCATGGTGGCAGAATGCCCAGTAGGCCAGACCCCTCCTCTAAGACTGCTAACTCTAGCTCCCTCTGGTGGATTGGATGTCAAGAGGTGAAACAGGCAGCTGCAAATAGCAGGGATGTCGCCACCATCTAGGTCCCAGCCTTCCTTCCTTTCTTTCTGTTTTCCGTTTTTACTTGTTTTAATGAATCCAGGCCTGTGAGTCACCTGCTGGTTCACCCCTAACCGGGCAGGTGATCCTCTTATCTTTCTCTGTTGCTGGTGTCATTACTTCTGATGTAAATTAGGGAGCAAAACCAAGGGGTGGAAAAGGTCATCTTAATGGAGGAATGGAGGTGCTTCCTGGTGATGCACAAAATGGGCTGTACAAAGCCAGTCTGCCCCAAATGCTCAGCTTAGCTAACAACCTCCCCGTCACAAGACTTCAGATATTTTGCAGATATTTTGATCCAGAAGCCTGATCTGTACCTGAAGATGGCTTAAATTTCTTGGACAAACACATGGAGGCCAACGCATTGGAGGCGGTGTGTGACTCAGTGGGTTAGGCCTCCCAGCATGCCTGTGATCGGAAGAATAGTCACATGACCATTGAGTCCTTGACTAAGTCCCCTAAACGCCTGAAATTCTCAAAGGATGCAGGCTAACCCCGTTGCCCCTTTGCAACACTCCCAACCCTATACAAATGTGTATGATGGGATGTGTGCAAAGATGCATTCCAATGTTCCTGTGCAAATGACAAGGATCATTTCATGCAGGGATAAAGAACACAAATGGAGATTCGGTAGCACTTTCTATGAAGCCCATATTCATAAGGCCTAATATCTGTGCTTATAGTTAATTGTACCACATCCATACAGTATTATAAACATAATTATATATTATAACTATTTATAACAAGGCATACCACTTTCTAGCAATGTTTCTCATCTGTAGTGTACACTATAAAGTGTGTAAAGTTCCTTCATAGTGCATTATAATGGTCAGTATAAGAATTCAGGAGGCTTTGTGCTGCATTATGAAGCTGTTCATAGTGCATTATAGACGAGAGCTTCACAGAGCATTCATAATGCATCATAATACTATACCTGGTGCCATAATAAAGGCGTAATGCCTTTTTATAAAGTTATAGCTGTCTTAATAATACTTTACAAACGCATTATAATGCATTATGAAGGTTTGTGTGATGCAGTAGAATGAAAGCGTTACCGGATTCTTTTTTAATCAGAGTGTATCAGCGGGAGACAAGCACTGTGCAGGAGTGTCATTAAATTCAGCTTTAAATGAACAGGAATTCATATAAACTCCTAGGGACACTTCTGCTAATTAGCCGCACAAAGTGTCCAGTAAGGCTCCTGCTTGGGAACAGCCCTGCCTAATTACAAGCGCGGCACTGCATGATGTATCGCGCTTTGTTCTGTGCTCGCTAAAAGTACATAAGAGCACAAACTTTTTCTAGGTCCCCCATCAGTTTTTTTTTATGTAAAAATATGTACGAGCCAATCTGCCGGATTCTGCTGAATGTCTAACTTCTGTGCTCCTTCCCCCCCTCCCCAAACCAGGCCCCGCTCTCCCCTAAACTCACTGTGGCCTCACACACCGCGCACACAGCCCTGCCATAAATCTATGGGCAAAATCACGTCTGCCAGTTAGACTAAACAAGAGCATTTGTGCAGATTTTCTCTCAGCCATTAATCATCTTGACAGTTTGAAAAACACATTTCCCCTTTAATGACTGTATTTGGATAATCAGCTCTGTTGTACAGCGGCCTGGCTCTCCCCCGTCCCTCCCCTCTCTCTCCCCAGCGAGGTTACAGCGCTGCAGAGAAAAGATGGAGGTATACAACAACAGCACAGTTCTCTTTACCTTGGTGTAGGGGCGAGAGGGAGCAACTCCATGGTGCACGACAACTGCATTTATAGGGGCAAAGGGAGCACTTTGTGGCGCCTCAGCATTGCAAAACAACTGCTCTAGCTTCCCATTATAAATTGACAACTCTGCAAAACACCTGGCTTGGCTTAATGCTCAGCACAGGAGGGGGGGGGGGAGGTTTTTCCTAAAGAAAAGTTTCCCCGTTATTTTTTTTCTCTTCAAATAACTGCCCTTCTCAGCTCAAAGGGACTGCATGCGTGCTGCGTGTGGGCAATCACATCCCAGACTGCCACCCTGAAAGCCCTGTGGAGGGAAGTGGTGAGGCGGTCTAGGCCGGCAGTCATCCCCGCCGAGGTGGAGGGAGAGTCCCGGGGCCCACAGCTGGGTGCCTCTCATCAAGGGGAACACAGCCCCGCCTCGGGGAAGGTGCCGAAAGGCGGGGGCACGATCACGTCAAACTTACACGGAGGTGGGGAAGCTGTCTCCTTTTAATGTGCATTAAATAATGTGATTATGTTTATCACAAATAGCCTATAATTAACGCAGAGAGTTGGTAGGGTGTCTACAAGCCTTGCTGTCAGGACGGCAGGGGATTTACGGCCAATCAACAACACTCCTTAGTGTAGTTTAATTGTGTGCCCACCCCCCCCCCACCCCCCACATGCTGTCAGAACGCTAGCTGTAAACATGCACCACAGCCTGATCGCTATTAATGAAACAGTTACCACGCTGGGAGAGGCTATGTTACAGATGTATACATATATGTTTTCTGCATAAGACAAGGATATCCCAAAATACATCATCATATGATGTTATTTTTTTAAAAAGATATTTAAGAAGACAGGGACCCATTTTCACACCAAAAGTTCTATGATTTAGCAAAGTATCATTAAATAACCCCGCCCTATCACAGCTTAACCATATGAGTGTATAGCATTTGGCGTGACCTTGAATGAAATGTCAAGGTCACTGTTTGCAGTGCAGTAGATATGAAGTTTGGATTCAGTGCATGCTTTGGTCAGCAGCTGCCCTGTACCCATAATCCCTGGCGCCTGAGTCTTTCTGTGGTGTGTGCTCAGGCAAGCGATTAAATCACAGCGGTCTTTTCACAAGCAAAGGGGCGATCAATCTTCTGGAGAGGTGGGGTGATGGATCGAGTCGGGCCCGGTCAGCATCTGCAGCTAGGGGGAGAGGCTGAGGGCTGAAACAGAGGACAGGACGCACTCCGGGCGGGAGGGGGGGGCCGTCACAGGCCGTCAGAGCGGGGCACAGGCGGCGTGAGGATCCGCTACCGCCTTCCCGGTGCCAAGGCACGTTTTTCCATGAGCGCGGTGCGTGTGACGCAGGACAGCTGACATCCCTGTGGTGTCCCCAGCGTGCCGGCTAATGGAGCCCAGCTGGGCCCATGGCACCAGTATTAGTGGTGTGCGGTAATTACAACGGACTCTTTGTGCTCCACTCAGCGGGGGCACGGGTGTCTGTCTGCGCATCGGGAGAGTCATGTGACTCGGCAGGGAGAGCTGGAGGTGATCTGTCGGGGGGGGGGAGCAGGTAGAGGAGGGGCTGCCTCTGTGCTCATTGCCGCAGGTGTGTGTGTGCGTGCGTGTGTGTATACAAATAGACGCTGTGTGGTAACGTCACACTCCACCTCATACCAGGTTGGTCACATGACCGTGAGGGTCCTTAGTAGGAGCAGGGATGGACACAAGAAATTAAAGTTGCTAGTTAGAGGCCCAAACAATCCCTGCTCTAATGTCAGGAAAACACCCAGCAGAACCAGCAGATTAAACTTTATTAAGCATGTGCGTTTATCCAAAGCCACATACGTTTTTTTTTGCAAAAGCAGGGTCAGACCCTGGAGCAGTTAGAGGTCAATGACCTTCCCAAAGGACCCAACAGCGAAATCACTCTGGCACGTCTGCGATCCGAACCAGCAACTTTCCGTTTACAGGTGCAGTGGCTGAGTCACACGCCACCCCTGCTTATTATATAGTCATTTGCATAAAAACATCATTTGCACAAAATAATGTGATAAATCAGTGTTACACCCATTAGGGATTCATCAGTCACCTAAGGTTCATCACTCACCGAAGGTTCATCACTTAGACGGGCCCATGATGTTGTATCATTAGCGAATTAGTGAACGTGAAAACACGGTGAACAGCACGGCAGGGTGAAGGAGCAGGAGGCGGAGTCATCCACTGACACCTGATACATAAGTGTGAGCAGCGGTATAAGCCATGGAGAACGAGTATGTGCGTGTGCGCCTTCCCCCAGCTGTCTGACGCGGTGAGGAAGTACGCACTCGGCGTGTAAGTGAGAGGCGGCTCTGCATCCTGTCATGGCTAATTACTGGGGCTGTCAGGCACTCAGGCACAGGGGGGCGGCCGGGTGCTGTGCAGCCAGGCACGTGCTGGGCAGCGAAGGCAGGAGCCGGAGAGGACCCTGCCACACTATCCCCCCCGCCCACCAGGGAAGATGCTTGCGAGTCCCCTAACACCCCCCCCAACCCCCAGACTGAGGAGAGGAGGCGACCGCGCACAGCTGGGCCACTGACCAGCAGGAGAGAGCGGCGGCAGGATTAACGGGGCTGCGGGTGATGGGCCACGATGGCACTCCTACATCACTGCTCCTTCCAAGCTCCGCCCCACACACAAGTCAGAAGAACCAACCAGAAAGGGGGTCGCAGTGACTTCCACCGTCCATCCATCTTGCAGCCGGGTAACCTGGCAATGTGGCGGGACCTTTCGCAGGTGATGCGACAGGAAACAAAACTCCACCCCCACCCCCCGCAGTTTTCCAGATGTACTTCCACTTGTGACCTTTAGATGGCGACAAAACCCCGTCATTCTCAAAAACATTCCTGAGAAGCCATTAGAACGAAGACGCAGTATCACCGGTGACTGTGAACTGCTGCTCTGTCGAAGGGGGTGGGGTGATTAGTGATATAAACTCTGCTTTTGCTGAAAAGGAAATTTTATTTTGGAAACGACATTGAGGCATTTAGGAAACTGAAATACACAAGGCAGGGAAACTTACCCTTAGGACTGGAAAGGAGCTGCAATTTACTTTTAGACATATGAACACCAATATCCTGGATCAAATCCCTGAACTTTGTATCTGATTTAGTCCGAGTTCTGCCCCACCAGCCCTCTCCACCCACGCCAAAGTCTCACTCAGGCTCACTGTGTATAACATGCTCCTGACTCCCCAATTACCCACCTGGATCATTGAGCAGGGTGGTGTAAGCCTTCCGGCCGTGTCCCAGTTAGTCCTGGCCAGGACCGGTCGCAGCTGCAGAGGATGTTGTGGCTCGTTAAGGACTCTGTCAGCTTACACCTGCTTTTGGGCTAATTTGTCTAGAGTGGTGTTTGGCCGGGGGGGGGGCATCAGGGTCCACATTACAGTCCAGCAGCACACATGCCCCCACACAAGCAGTGGATGTCAAGCAGAGGATTTAATAAAGTCATGTTATTGATCAGGGCTGGCCAGATGACCACAGTGAGTCTGACCGAGTCCATTCCTGAGCAGCACCGCTAGGCTGGGTGCTGAAATGGCATAAATCTCCCTCCGGTAGGACCCATCATGCCGTGCGTCTGCAGGCGGATTGGCGAGGAGCCCGAGCCAAGCGAAACCGGGCCTCGGGTCCCCAGGGCTGTCGTTAAAACCCGAACCCAGCCGGTCTGCCTCTCCCGGCAGCAGGAAGGTCCCGGTGCTGAGGCAACGTTTGGCAGGAGGGAGAGACAAGCAGCCGCTAGTAATTAGGACAGCATTTCCTCTGCGAAAGGGACGGAAAAGGGAGCCAGGACATGCGGGGGCCGCAGGAGAGAACCAGATACCTCTGTCCCTTTGACAAAGGCTGACACGTATCCAGGGTCAAGCCCCACCCCCATCGAGGGGAGGTGCTAAAGAGCAGCGGCCGCAGTCCGGCACATCACTGAGGAACACCCCCATCACAGCCCGCTGCGAGCGTTCCGCCCGCGCGAGGCCTAATGAAGGGCCCCGAACTGCCCGCGCGCGGTACCGTGGTTCCGAGCTGCAGCTGCAGGGACTGGGGACAGCGAGACAGGCCGGTGGATTAGTAATGGGCCCATTCCTGCTCCACCGGCCTGCCCGCGCCACTAGGAGAACTCCTGGACCCAAATCAGTCATGTCACATGCACCTGGGGGACGTGCATTACTCGCTACACGTAACAGGACCCCGGGAACAAAATCCAAACAACACCATTTAAATATAATCAGGAATCATTTATTAAACAAAATAAGACCTTCCCCAGCAAAAGTACAGCATCATTGGCGACGCCCGCGAACC
>JAODKM010000039.1:21238994-21255148 GCA_026780845.1 Petrocephalus sullivani
TTGGGGGGGGGGGGAAGGGGGGTGGTTCCCCCTCCCCCCCCCCCCCCCCCACATACCCCCACCCTCAGTCTTCCCCATGCCTTTTTGACACACTTGCTGCACATTTGCTTCTATTTATTTATGACAGTCACCAGGAAGAACTAAATATTCTGGGCTTTCTAAGCGGCAGCACAAAGCCATCCCATCGCTCTGCGGTCATTAGACAACGGTGTGTTCCTTCGCTCTGTTTTCGGGGAAGAGCTCTGAACTCCCACAATGCAATGGCAGCACTTTGATAAACAAATCAGTGAACACAATGGGGCTGAATGAAGGCCTCACGCTGGCTGCATGTGAGCGGGATGTTTATGGAGAGCATTGTCTGATGTTGGTCAGGGCTTGTTCTTCAGCTCATGGAAACGGTAGGGGAACCTGCCTTTGATGTCTATCTGCCTCTCCCTCTCTCCCCTGCTCGCTTTTATCTCTGAAGCGTCCCTGTGAAGTTCTCTGTGTAGTCAGGAGATGCCTGAGTCTCCGGGGAACTTGACGCGCCGTCAGGAAGGCGATCGTACGGAATGAGCTTCTGATATGGCAACCCACCGGAACGCAAACGGCACACCATTCTCACATGTGACCAACTCCAGAGGACGCCAGGGTCAGTGAATCAGCCAATCAGACAGCAGTAGCTACCAATCTACTAGATTTCACACCTACCTGATGCTGCCATCATCAATATGCTAATTCCATGCATAATGAATTAGCTTTTTGTTACATTTTCTGGAACAGAGTAACTGTAGGCTGCTGTGTTAACTATAACCTGGAAAACTGTAAATATTTTCATTAGCTTGAGCGTGGAACCGTGTTCTGCACAGAGGATATAATAATTTCAGCGTGTGAGTCAGTGAATGTCGTGCAGGAACTTTGCAGAGGACTTTTCACAGGCAAGCGAGAGCATTAAAACTGAGATCTGGACCAATAAAAGAGCTCATTTGTGCTGGAGAGCAGTTTCCATGCTCTCTTGAAAAAAGGGGCAGGCAGGTCCTGCGGGTGGGAACTTGGCGCTGAGACGCTCGCTCACTGGCCCCGCACTTATCGTCGGCCACTCAGCCTGACGTGAGCGAGCAGGGAAACACAGGGGCCGCTCCAAAAGCAAGCGGAGAGCGGCGGCCTGCGGGAGCGAAAGGGAAAATGTGCAGTTTGGGAACTAGGAGTGAAAGGAGAGGGAGTCTTTAAGCAGGAGCACGTGTGCGTTCTGGGAAAAGGTGCGGGGGGGGGATGGGTGTTGGTACGGAAATGGGGGAGGGGCACAGTGGCTCTGACAGGGGCCGGCTGGCCTGTCAGCAGCAGAGACGTTTTAATTTGACGTTTTAATGTGGCTGTCGGTGCCAATGCACCTCTACAAGGATGCAGGAGCTCCAGAACATGTGGGCTGGACTCCAGCCCTCGTAAAAAATTAAACCCGCTCGGGCCACGGCAATAAACCCTTTCTCCTAACGATATGATGTTAGCTTTGGAGGTACGTGGCAGCACCTTGGGCCTACAGGAGCGAACCCTGCAGATCATCTCTGTCCTCCATCAGTCCAGACATGGTTAGTTTAGGGCGGTGTTTCCCAATCTGGTCCTCGAGGACAGTCCACGTTCTTTCTCCTGGTAGGGAGCTGGGAGGTAGCCAAAACGTGGACCGACTATGGATCCCGCAGGACTGGATTGGGAAACACTTCCCCATGGTGTCTGTTCCTTACTATGTCTGCTTTCAGCTTTCAGATGACATGATTCATAGCATGTGTCGTAATAGACTCATACTTAGTCTGGCCCAGATTTGTTAAGTTAATTAATTAAACCACCATATTGAACGAGACCTGATGGCCTCACCATAGTGGTTGTGAGTTCAATTCTCACCCCCATGCCTGTGTCTGCATATGGTCCCCTTAATCCTGTGAGTCCAGCTGACATGGGCTGGTATCCCTAAGGACTTCTTAGAGGTACTGGGACCCTCAGATGCAATTACCCATCACATCCCCCACCGTGTAATGTGTGATGTCAGTCTAATAACATAAGCATTATTTTCTGTGGAGGTCTGCCTGCTGTAAAACTGCACTCGAGTCTGTGCCCGAACTTGATAGGAGCCCAAGTAACACAACTGGGCTTAATCCTGTAGCCAGAACAGCGTGTAATGAGGCTGGATCTCTTTAATCCTTTGAGCGATGAGTCTGGTATCTGATTCATGGGCCTGGTGTTCTGCCACTTAATTACAGCTTCCTGTAGGCGTTATGCTGCTGGTGTTCTGTCAAGGAGCTAACAGAAAGAGACTCCAGCGACATGTTCAGCCTGATCCCCGGAGACAGAAGGCCTAAACCTGCAGGCAAGCAGGCAGGCCGAGCGGAGGCGTCAACGGGGGTGGGGACATGGGGGCACCGGACCCATCTGAAAGCTGATTGGCTCCTGGAGTGCCCCCCACCCCTATCATTCAGCAACTGAAAACATATCATTGACCAATGATAAGGTTGGCCACGCTTATGCGGCCCATCCTAACATTTGCAGAACGCCCCCTGTCGAGGAGGCATAGCGTCACTCGTCATTGTGCTGGCTCTGGGTGTCTGTGCCCCTCCTGGGTGTGAAGCCCCCTTCCCAATCCTCGCTCTATAACAATCTCGCTTCCGTTTCACCTTTTTGCCACCCCCACAGCCGGCTGAGGGATAGTCACCTGGGCGGCTCGCCGGCAGAGGGCCACGTACGGGCAGGCGGAGGGCCACCATAGCGGCCTCTTCTGCACACCTCACACTGGCTGACCCCCCAGGTCACATGCTCCCATTTCCATGGCGGCACCCAGGGGGCGTGACCTGGAGCGAGAGACCACCCCTTCATAAAGAAGTATGTCCACATTCGGAATCTTCTTAAAAAAAAAAAAGGACCAGGCACACATGTGCAGTCAGAGCAGCTGCCACTGGAGCTTTTTTAAAAGTAACTAATCAATCAGAAACTAATGGCCATGTTGCCATTCCATGGAGGAAAGACCTCAGACTTTGGCCACGAGATGAGCCTTCGGAATGGACAGCTGCTCGGAGTTTACAGCTTGCATGAGGTTTAGGGAAAAGGCCTTGGACAGTGACAGACATCTGCACACACTTCCCTGCTGTAAACATACGCTTGTTTCTCCTCTGTCCGTCCTGCTAAAGCGGTAGTCCTCTCTGGCCACATCGACTCATCTTTGCAGGAGATCATGTCTGGGGGGAGAGGCACCTGGGGCCCATGTCAGCGTAACGCCGGGAATCCCCAGGCGGAGTTAAACGCCAGCGAGCAGAGTGATGTCACCAGTTCTGCGTTCCATTATGCCGCGGCCAGGGCCTTTGTGTCAGGAGATAAAAACGCTAAGAGACCGAACGGGACGCCGTGTCTCTGTGCTCCCCTCCTCTGAGCTTTCAAGATCTTTATGTTCCGTGCAACTTACGGCTCGTAAAGAATTCATGTGGAAGAAACAGCAACTTAATAGTGTTATGAAATGAGTAATGATAATAGCCCTAATGCTCAGTGAAGCTGAAATAATTATCATTACTTTTGTCCTGGCCGGAATGAATTTTTTTCAAATTATAAATGTTTCTGGGTAACTGTTTTATTATCTCTCACTGATGTGTCCATTTTGTCTGACTTTAGTGCAGGGGCGGTGCAACATTATGAATCCATTTTATTTCAAAGTTGAGCGTTAAGTGACCCAACACGCCATGACACTTATAAGAATTCATGTCCACATATACCCGATAGTACAGTTTATACACTCCCCACAGCCAGCCTGATGTTACATATACCAGTTACTAAAGTTTATACACTCCCCACAGCCAGCCTGATGTTACATATACTAGTTACTAAAGTTTATACACTCCCCACAGCCAGCCTGATGTTACATATACCAGTTACTAAAGTTTATACACTCCCCACAGCCAGCCTGATGTTACATATACTAGTTACTAAAGTTTATACACTCCCCATAGCAATCCTGATGTTACATATACCAGTTACTACAGTTTATATACTTCCCACAGCCAACCTGATGTTACATATACCAGTTAGTACAGTTTATACACTCCCCACAGCCTGTCTGATGTTACATATACCAGTTAGTGCAGTTTATACATTCCCCACAGCCAGCATGATGTTACATATACCAGTTTGTACAATTTATATACTCGCCACAGCCAGCCTGATGTTATATATACCAGTTAGTACAGTTTATGCACTCAGTTTATGCAGCCAGAGATGGGCACAAGTACATAAAAATGTTACAAATTACAAATACTTGCTCATCAAATGTATTTGTTACAAAATAAAATACAAAATACTGGTGTCACATAATGTATTTAAATAAAAGACAAGTAATTTGTAATTTGAAAGTAAAAAATAATGGTTTAACTTTAACTAACTTTAAACAGAATAGTAATTTTGTGATTTTCATGTAAATTAAATGAGCTTTGTAACATTAGCAACATTAGCTAGCCTGATTAATCACTAATGAAGGTTTCCATATCTGGGAAACCACAAGATGCCACTGCCTGAGCAGTCTGTTAAAATGAACTAGAATGCCAATAGCAGGCTAGCAAGCTATTCACAAGTTGTAATTAAATAAATGACATATTACATGACGTTTTTTAAATACAAAAAAAGAATTTTTTTACAAATCGCATTTGATTTTTTTCTGTCCAGCAAAATACAAATTACAAAATAATTACAAGTAATTAAAAATGCATTATAAATACATTTAAGTGAAATACCCCCATCTCTGTCCACAGCAACCCTGATGTTATGTACCTGTTGGTACAGTAAGCTTAGGCTGATTTCACTTTAGGACTACATAACCAGATGTAGATCTTAAACATCCACTGAGGCACATTTTACCTATTAGCATGAGCTGGACCATCCATGAAAGCTTGACGATGAATTATGGTCCCTATTTGATGTAAAAAATGCTCCATATATTACCCGTCTGCCTGGATGCCGCGATGCTCCTGGCCAAGTAATCATTACTCTCCGCCATTTTCTGGGGCAGCGTTCTGACAGAGATTTATCTGGTTTCCATGGGGTGTCATGCATTAATGTATGGCCTGCACATCCATTATGCTGCCCATCCTCTTCACACAAACAGGGCTGAACTCTTGATGATGTCATCAGTGATGTCATCCTCTGTCACATTCCCCCAGCCAATTGGAAAGGCAGGGGTGGCTCCTTGGGCGTTTTTAAACCGAGATGAGAATAGACAAGAGCTACTATGCCACTGTTTACCATCCTCATTATGTGCTGTATGTGGATGAAGGCAGGCTGACCTTATACATATTATATGACTCACTCTGAATCCTTTGGCTGTGCTCCATCCCCTTTGTCTATAGCTCTTCCAGCCATATAAAGAGTGATAGGTGGAGGGGAGATACAGACGGGAACCAGCCCAGATATGTGACGCGACCCGGAGAGCTCGGGAGGCTCCCTCCTTACGCCGCCAGACGCTAACTTTAAACATGCGATCCGCAGTCCAGCACACTTTCGCAAACAAGCACCCATGCTATGCCACCCTCTAACTTACACCAAAGCAGCAACAAGAAAATGATTAAATATCAAAGCGGGGTAGCTGCAATTGAAAATGAATGCTTGACATATGCTATAATAGTCGTAATATGATTAGGTCAGAGTCCCTCTCTGCTCTCGTACTCACGGAACCTCAAGGAGCAGCGGTATCTGCCAAGCGCAGGCAATCAAACGGCAGGAAAAAAGGAGAGAGGGAGCGTATTTCCGTGCGCAAGCTGCTTTTGGCTTTAACAAGGCTCAGGATAATGCTGCGTTTGAGTTATGCCTCTTGGTGCAGGATCGCTAGCACATGTAGGGGGAAAAACAAGCTTCCTGGTCATGGCTAATGTGAGCCAAGGCTAGCGAGAGGGGTTTCTGTGGGAAGCAGATCAGAGCTACACAAATCTGCATGTGTTACAGCTGGGCAAGTACAGGACTCACCACTGTGCTGTGGCAGGCAGGCAAGCTACACAACGTGCAGCAGTGTCCCTCAGCCCAATCGTTGGGGACCCCCATCCAGTGCACATCTTTGCTCCCGTCCACTTCCAGCTCGAGAAACACTAACAGAGGCCACTGTCACGCATGCTACACGCATGGAGTCACATGTTAGGGGCTGTGACATGATAAAAGTTCGAGAAAACTAAATATGTATTGAACTTCCTCTCCATGACAGACTCTAGGTAGACCGAGAACTTTCCAGGTTCCTGTGTGGAGTCGACGGCTCTGCACCGCGCCCTGTCCTCTCAAAGTAAGAGGACGGATGGGAGGGTTGCGGATAGGAAAAAAAGAGAGGATGAAAATCCAATCAAAAAGTCCGAAGGGAGCAGGCAGGTTTGACAGAAAAGAAGTGAGAGGGGGTAAAGATCGAGTGACACGGGCCCAAGAAAGTGAGCGTGAGAGAAGGCGAGGAGAGAGGCAGTGGGAAGAGGCAGAGAAGTGCACCCTGAATGGCTCGTCCAGCAGGAAATTCAATAAAAATTCTTCAAAAGGCTCAGACTGACATTGAAAAATAGCAAAATCATAAAACGAAGCAGGCTAAAGAAAGAGAAGAGTTATTGTATTTGGCAGAGGAATGGAGAAAAGGAGCCCAGGGCCACGTTTTCAAATGAGCCATCACCAATTGAGAGAGAGAGAGAGAGAGAGAGAGAGAGGGAGAGAGGGAAGTGAACTGCCTGCTGATTAAATATGGGGCAGAGGGAGACTGTCTGCCAGCCCCCTCACTCAGGGTACCCCAGTGCGTTCCTCAAAGTCGGGAGGCCGAAAAAAAGGTCTCGGCAGCAGCAGGATGACGCCACTGATCCTTACGTCTGTCACGGAGAAGGTCCTCGTTATCGTTAGGGCGTGGATAGAGGGAAAGATGGATCGAGCAATTGAAGGAGTGGAGAGCAGGAAGTGAGAGCGAGGCTGAAGAGCGGGACAGAGAGGGGGTACCGAGGGGAACCTGGGACTCCTCCAGAAATTAGTCTGCAAAACGGGACGAAAGTGAAAAGTCGGCGGAGTCCGGACATTAAGGTCGTTCTTCAGCCGTGTTCGAAAGTGCGTCAAGAGGTTGGCCAACTCATTAAATCCCTGACAGCTCTCTTTTTCTCTCGCTCTGTCATTCTCCTCTTTCTGTCTTTTCTTCAGGCACTCAATCAGCATCGTTCAGCACGCCGCCAGGCCAGCGCGTGTAGCCAAGACACCATGGATACCACGCAGCCTTGAGTCAACAAGGGTCTGGAATTGTTCTTCAAGGATCTGGCCTCATTCCATTATTCTGTAAGAGAATGTCGCTAATTCAGTGCGAGAAACACTTTTGTAGGTCTGAGGCCTGACGGCCGGATGGCCCACAGAGAGGTGGTGACTCTCTAGTCCTCCTCCTTGCACCACCTGTTGACAGCATCTGCCACGTCAATTAGGACACTATCCTTGAAAATCCCATTCTGCCAGAAACGAAACACCGCACTATGAGATGGGAATTACTGCTCCGAATGGTACCATAATACACTGGATAAACTCGCAATAAAAGGAGGCCACACGCTATTATTGAGCTGCTGGTCCGTTTTATGGGTGGACCCTCCCCTTGGGCTGTTTCTGCAAACATCCCATCAATGAGAACAATGTGAAAAGCTGAGTTCATCTCATGGCTAATGCTAACCCGCCAAGACGCTAGCTGATGATTCTTTGGATTAATGGTTTTATCCAAAGTGATGAGGAATTGAGAGAAGGTGGTCAGCCGCTTCCTGGAGCAATTCGAATTAAGGGCCTTGCACAGTGGCCCAACACTAAAAACTGGCAACCTTCCTATCATGGGCACAGATTCCTAACCCAATGAGTCACACTCCACCCCAGTTCATGGCAAATGGTTTAGGCTCATTTTGAGAGTGCCTATCTCATGCTCCTAGTCTGCAGCCTTGCTTTCTTCGCTCGTAGGAGCTTTACTTACACAAACATGTTCTAAGGCCAAAAAGGTTCAGAGTGATAACCAATCAGATTGTAGAGGAGGCGGGTCCAAGCAGGACCAAGACATTTGATTGGTTGGTCTGACATCTGACACAACACCTGATTGGTTATCCATCTGAAACAATAATTTTTCATGCTACCTTCAGAATATGTTTAATAAGTATAACTCCCATGAGTGCTTTCCTCCCCCATTTGATGACCTGTGCCTGGCCACACCCCCAACCTCTCCCCTTTAAGCCACTTCTTACACTCCTGCAGCTGTGGTGACCAGATGCTTGACATCGCTGCAGGATTAACTTTGATCCTGGTTCCATTTTTCTCCCCATCCTTATTTCTGTCTTCTAGTTACTCCCTGTCTGTCAGGATTTGGTGAAGAGACGCTGCAGGATAAAAACTCAAGACAAGCCGTAAACATGAAAATCTGATCTGAATCGGTGCCAATCGGCCCCAAATGCTCTCTGGCATGAGAATCACGTTAATGACTCCGGATTGTGCATCACATCCACGAATGCCGGGGACCTGCTCCAACTGAGCAGGACATGGGCCTAGAAGCAGCCACTTCTTACCTGCTCTACCGTCAAATAGGGGCCAGTTCTTATACCATGGGGGTGAGGCAGTGATCTGGGTGACCTCACACCACTGTTAGACACACACCATCTTCTGTTCTGAGCACAAAAGAAGAGGCAGAAGCCTCAAGGGACACAAGTTGGCTGCCATGGACCCAGACTCATCCTGATCACCTGTCCCAGCCTGGGGTGTCTGGGGGACCATGAGGCCCTGGAGCTGTAACCCGATCTGTTTTCAAGTTAACTCATGGTCCAACAGAAGTCCTTCGTGTGACACGAAGCCTGTTATTCAGAACAAAACATCACAAGACGAAAATACGCCTGGCTGCTCATGCACTTACAGCAAAGCTCATCCCGTAGTGTCCCACTTCACGGTTTTTACGCTCATGTGTGCTATATCACCCCCTACCGTGCTCATAAACTATAGCACTGTCCTCAGTCCCTGCATGCTTATGTACACTACCAGTCAATAGTTTGCATGCATCAAACCCCCTACATAGCAGAGTAATGGAGTGTTGCATCACATAATCTGGCCAGCTGTCCTAGTCACAGTAGAAACGGTGGAGTTTGACCAGGGAGTTAAGGAAAAGCAGCCAATGAGAACTCAACATATAAGTGGGACCTTCTTCAGGATGGCTGGAAAAGCATCCCAGTAGGCCACCTCATGGCACTGGCATAGAGGAGAAATTAGAGTCAACCTGTCCCTGGAACACCTGGGCGCTCAAGGACCCAATGGTGGGATCACTCTGTCCACCAAGGGATCTGAACCAGCAACCTTCTGAGACCAAACCTACAACAAATGTATATTTTTTGTTTTGGTCGGTGCATAATGTTATTTTATAATTATAATAATTATTCTAAAATGTAGAATATATATATATATATACACTTGTGACTGATGTGGTGTAATCATTCTGCCGTCTCTCGAGTGTCTCGTATCTGAGCTGTACTGCAGCACGGTTTCCCTGACCGACAGAACGGTTAGCTCTATTAGCTTGGCCTCCATGTCCGGGCGCGGAGCGGCGGCTCAGGGGTGTAACGGAGCAGAGCAGACGAGTGCCGGGCTGATCCGCGCTTGCTGCAGTCAGGGGGACCGCATGCGCCCTGGGCCTTGGCCAAAGGCCCTCTCATCATGGTGTGCTCGGCAGACTCGGGGTGACAGTATTGCTCGCAGCGGTGGGGTTCCTCTTACATCATTAGCGGTTAAAGGGAATGTCAAAGTCATATGTAGAGCTTGGACCGGGCTTCTGCACCCGTTTGTTTTCCCCTCTCTCTCCTTCTCATGTTTTCCCACCCATAATGCACTACTGTGTTTTGAAGTGAAAACATGACTTGGGGCCAAACAGAGGATATGCACTCATGACCATCTCCCTGGAGATCTGGACCACTGGGTCCCCCTGTGTCCTCAGTCTCCAAACACTTGGGACGGTATCAGGGTAGCAATAAAGGAGATGAAAACACTTTCCCAGCAAAGCAGGAGCCCCCACCATGTGAGCCCAGCCCAGGCTTTGCATCCATCGCTGACTGCTCCTCTCCTCGCCCGAGGAATTCAAAATGCTAACTTCTGATGCAGAACTAAATGGAAAACAAAACAAGGACAGAACTTAACAGTAAACATGTTTACTGTCAGCGGCTGTAGCCGCCACGTTGACGTCTGCGTGATGTATTTACCACTGAGGCTCAGTTTAATCTCATCTCCTCCAGGAAATGAGACTTGGTGACAGTGATGTCAACAGCCCTTTGTTGCTGATGTTCACAGTGTCTGTGTGTGCCGACAGTGTGCGTGTGTGTGTCTGTGTGTGCCGACAGTGTGCATGTGTGTGTGCCGACAGTGTGCGTGTGTGTGTCTGTGTGTGCCGACAGTGTGCATGTGTGTGTGCCGACAGTGTGCGTGTGTGTGTCTGTGTGTGCCGACAGTGTGCATGTGTGTGTCTGTGAGTGTGCGCCGTGTTGACTGTGCATGTGTCTGTGTGTGGTCTGCATGACGACTGTGCATATGTATATGCATGTGTGTGCCGTGTCGACTGTGCATGTGTCTGTGTATGTGCGTCTGTCGACAGTATGCATGAATGTGTGTCTGTGTGTGAGCCCTGTCGACAGTACGCATGCACGTGTGTCTATGTGTGTGAGAGTGTGCATGCATGTGTGTCTGTGTGTGTGCACACTTGTGTGTCTATGTGTGTGCTCTGTCGACAGTATGCGTACATGTGTCTGTGTGTGTGATAGTGTGCACGCATGTGTGTCTGTGTGTGTGTGCACACATGTGTGTGTGTGTGTGTGCATGCATGTGTGTCTGTGTGTGTGCACGCTTGTGTGTCTATGCGTGTGCTCTGTCGATAGTATGCATACATGTGTGTCTGTGTGTGTGATAGTGTGCATGCATGTGTGTGTGTGTGTGTGCGTGCATGCATGTGTGTCTGTGTGTGTGCACGCTTGTGTGTCTATGTGTGTGTTCTGTTGACAGTATACACGCATGTGTGTCTGTGTGACTTTCGCGGTTCCCCTTCATGTTCTTGTAAAATAACAGGTTCCCTGCCCACGCCGCCACTCCTCAAGCCAACCTGTAAACTACAGGAGTGTTCCTTCCGGTCTCAGTGGGAATGATGCTCAGCAGCTAGCATGAAGCAGGAATGTTCCCAGCAGCAGAACCATGTCCTGGGGCTGAAGCGCACTCTAGGACTGAGCAGGATTGAAAGTGGTCTCCCTTCTTACTTTGCTACAGCGGGGGCCAATCCTGGTTTTCAGGCGAGTCGGCCCTCCAGGTGAGCTTCCAGCCATACTTCGCATGTTCCTGCTCCCGTACCATAAAGTGGGTGTGAAATCTTCACAGGAGAAGCCACATTCCAGCGGCTGCTCCCTGCCTATAGACACGCATCAGTTAGCCTCTCCCTTCGCTGAGGGTTGAGATCTGGCTGTCGCTAGTTAGTAGGTGTCCCACAGCAGCAAACTTATCCCAGGGAGGAATTCTTCCTAAGCAGCACCACTCCATTTGACTAGCTAACGGAAGAGGAAACCCACCATGCTGAGTGATTTTCCGTGTCACTGATTGGTTGATCTAGTCAGAGCCTTCACATGATAGGTCGCAGACCTGTGATCAGCCACCACTACTGATCATCTTTGATCTGCTCTGCTTACCCAAGTTACTCCTTACAAGCCTGATTACTTTCAGATTTCTTGAGGGAGATGATTTTCATTAATTTGATTCCTAAAGAATGGATGAGTACTGATCAATCAAGCACTAAGTAGTAACAGAACATACGGTCGTGACGTCAAACCAAATAATTAAAAAGTGTGGAACAACAAACTGCTATCAGCTCGGCTCGATCATGAAGAATGCTGAGATTAATTAACTGCATAAATCGACTGCAGGCAGCTCGTTTAGGCCAGATCAGGACAGCATGGCCACAGTTATGCAGGTGATAAGGGGCTGGGAGGCGGGGTCAGGGGGGCGAGCAAACATCCCCTAGCATGTGTTTGTTGTTTTAGTGCGAGTGCGGATCCTGTGCTCTGCGAGGTCATTCAGAGGCCTCTAGGTTGAAGTCAGGGGCAAGATATCCAGGAAAAAACAAAGGAGGTAAGTCGGGGTGGCGTGAGGTGGGGGGGCAGACCAGCATCTCTCCGTCTGCGTCCCTCTCAGTTTTACTCCGAACAGCATCTTCGCGTTCATGCTGCTTTCATCTTCCTGTATTCGCTTCTCGCTCTGCCTTGGGGTGGTGGTGGTGCCTGACGTACACAAGCAGAATCAGCGTGCGATTTCCCATCATGCCTTTCAAGCCATGACAACGGACAGGAAGCCGGCATGCTGCGTGGGCAGTGTGAATGCACGGTCGGTGTTCCCGACCAAAAACTCCTTCCGGAACATTCTCCCTGAACGTCTAATGAAGAAGATGCATTGTGAATAGTGTGTCAGGTAGCTTACGGCGGATGACTGGAATCCCACGTAAAGGCCCTGTCAGCCAGGAGGGGGGCAGCCTCTCACCTCCTCACGCCAACACAAACAGGAAACCCCCGGAATCCTCACAAAGGCTCTCCCCCTAACAGCACGGGACGCGCTGGGCTAGTCCATGCCAGTCACCCTCGAAAGTGTCCTTTGTCCCATTTCTACTACCCCCTCACTCCACGTGGCTGTTTAAGAGGACTTGGCATCAAATAAATGAGATCAAGCCGAGGGAAGCTGTATGTCAGACTGTAAATCCACCCCGAGGACCCACATCTGATGAAGGCCGGCATGTAATAAATTTGACCCGTGGAGAAAACAACTCCAGGTTTTTTTTTTTGACAAATGAGTCAGAACACTTTTGATTGTCGAGCCGGTAATGAATGAGGGTGTAAAGTCGCCGGCGTTCGGCTCGGACGATTGGCGTGCGTCCCGCGGGCCGCCGCAAAGTGAAATATGAAAGCGGCGTTTTTAATGCTTTTATTTTCCCTCCTCGCTCCTTTTCTCCCAGCTATTCGTCTTAATACTCTACAGTGTTGTCAGAGAAGCCGATTCCTGTACACATTAATAAAAATAATACTTTCCAGAGCAAGGCCCGCTGGTCTAAACCCGACTTTTGCGGCATTCTGCCTGCCCGCCTGCGTAGACCATCTCGGAAAAGCTGCCCTTGCGCCCTGTGACGTTTTCGGCAAACCATGTCTTCTATAGTGCGCCATCCCGCCAGGCCTGGCCCCCGGACTATGCCTGCAGGGGGGAAGGTGTGTAAAATTGCTAGAGATCTGGGACATAGCGGCCAGAAGCCAACACTAAATGGAAGGGAGGGTAGAAAGGCTCAGCTAGGAGGCACACGGGAGGAACCTAGGAAAGGTTAGCATGGCTCTAGGTGGGGGGGGGGGCATTCAGGGGCCCTGTGACCCCGCAGAGCCCCTGCTTCTGTCTGTCTGCCTGATGGACGGGCAGTGGCATGCTCAGCGGGGCGCCTGTGTGTGTGTGTGTGTTACATTCCAGCGGGGGTCACGGCGAGGCCATGCCCCGTGGCTGAGCGTAGGGAAAGCCCATTAATTACGCTGCCTTGACGCTGGGACGGAACGGCGTGTAATTGATGCCTTCTGTGTTGCTGGAGGAGCGGGCAGTCACGCGGTAAAAGGGTCACCGTCCCACAGGGGAAGGGGGCACCGTTTTCGCGGGAAGTCCTGGCCCCCAGGTGGGAGCCGGTGGGCACAGCCTAGCTTTCAGCCTCTTATTAGCAGGATTTGTAGGGGGCCGCTGATTTGGGGTGTGTGTGTGTGTGTGTGTGTGTGTGTGTGTGTGTGGTCAGGCATTCTGACCATTTTTCTTACAAGCTCACAAAGGAACAGGTCCAATTAGGAGCAGAGGTAATGGATTAACCTGCCTGCTTTTTTAGGTCTTTCACAAATGTGAACTTTTCTGGAAAACCACCCCACAGTGACCTGTATGTGTGTGTGTGGGGGGGGGGATCCTGGCCCATTGTGTTTACTTAGGCCCTATGTGTGTGTCCCTGTGTGTTCTTCCCATGGGGGATGAGCGATTACCCGTCACAAGAAGGATGGTCTCCTGCTTGTTGGGGGTCCTTTCAGCACTGGGGCAGCCCTTTGATCTGCCTGTTGAATAATGAATAACGAATGAAGCACTGGCAGGACAGAGGGGGTGTTTGTGTGCTGTGCGGGTCAGCGGGGGGGGGGCTTCCCAGCCACGCTGGGTGCCTTGTTCGACCTCTTTCCCACCTTGCATTGCAGCTTGGAGGCGGAGATGTCTGACACAGGGGTGATTGAGAGGGGATGGGACAGGGGTCAGAGGTCAGTGAGAGGGCTACCACCAGGCCAAGATCCCAGATCACAGCAGAAAGGACTGCTGGAAGCTCACCTGGAGGCCTGACTCGCCTGGAAACCCATTTTGGCCCCTGCTGTTGGAAAGTGAGTACAGGGGCCACTTTCACTCCTACTGAGTCCTGGAGTGAGCTTCAGCCCTATGATACCCGGGGCGGAGGAAGAGGGCAGCTGAACCAATGATATGTTGAGGCATAGTTTTGTTCAGTCCTGGAAACTGAGACCGTTTTGTGTCATTGGTCCCATCGGACACCTTCCTGCTGACAGCAGCTGTCTTGTACAGCTTTAACAGGTAAACTACATGCAAAACCCATGTCTCTGACGACCCATACCGATGCATACAGTACCCGCTGGAACTCATGGAGGAAGACAGGGCGTCTCGCTTCCTGACGAGAGAATGACGGATTGATGGACTAACACACTTCTTCGGTGGTGTCATTCACGCTGAAGTTAGCGGCTAGCCCATTAGCATTTGTGAGGGATGGTGGACTGTGGACCTGCATCCTGAGGTAAAATAAGTCATCACCATTTCCTGAGACCCCCCGTCCATAAATCTCGCCCAATGTGCTGGGTATCCATTCCTGTCGATTTGAATGCTAAAACAGAACCCAGGGAATGGGGGAACAGGACACTTTGTGCCGGCTAGCAACCATATGCTAAAAGGATTCCTTTGGCATTTAAATCGATGGCCCAGGGAAGGGGACTCTCATTGACGCCAGTGAACTTTCGACACAAGCCTTTGAAGAAGGAAAATATGATCCCCGCTGGAACATTTATGGGGAAATTATCAGCAGCAGAGAGGACCCAAACAAGGTGAAATACGGCTCACCAGATCACTCTCCAGCTTGAAGGAGCAGCTAAGCAGACAAGCCTAAAAAACAAAGACAAACAGAGCTAAATCCAGGCCCAGCCAGCGGGGGGCAGCGCAGCTGATTTATGGCCACATTGATACTGAATTGAGTAGAAAATGCAAAACAAAACAGGTTTGCGAAATCAGCTGGGTGTCCCACCCCCTCGCGGCTTAATCCCTTACAAGCTTCACCAGTGTGTGTGGCAGTATCCCCATGAGAGCACATGTGTGCAGGTGGAAGGGGCTCCAGGCTGCCATGGGGGGAAATCAGAGTGATGTAATGATCGCTCTCAAACCCAGAAAGAAAGTCTATGCCTCTCCTGGAAGAGGAGGAAGGAAGGAGAGGGGGAAGGGGAAGGCGAGGGGAAAAAGAGAAAAAATAAGGCCAAGCCTTGAGATTTGATGTGGGCGTTTTTCTGACAGCTATAATTCTCCAGCCTACAGAATTCCATCAACAGGAGTTGTGTTAAAGCTGGTGCCGTAGGCCTACCGCCTTTCATGTCTCCCGCACTGACAGGTAGATTTATTAGTCCTGAAATTTGTACAGATCACATGTCACCCGTGGCAGACTGTCAAAGTGAGAGCACGGAGCACTCCTGTAGGCCTTCTGCTGTGTGTAGGCATTTCAGTAGGGGATGGGGGGTGGAGAGGGAGGGAGAGAGGGAGGCAAGACAGGGGTTGGCAGATGGAGGAGAGGGAGGTAGAGAGAGAGGGGGAGGCAAGACAGGGGCAGGCAGATGGAGGAGAGGGAGGGAGAGACGGAGGGAGGCAAGACAGGGGCAGGCAGATGGAGGAGAGGGAGGGAGAGAGAGAGCGAGAGAGGGAGGCAATACAGGGGCAGGCAGATGGAGGAGAGGGAGGGGGAGAGAGAGAGAGAGAGGGAGGCAATACAGGGGCAGGCAGATGGAGGAGAGGGGGGGTGGGAGGAGGGGAGGGAAGAGAGGGAGAGGAGAACAGGGGGGAGGGGGGGGCAGAAAGAGAGAGAGAGG
>JAODKM010000039.1:21264758-21279846 GCA_026780845.1 Petrocephalus sullivani
CCCTCGCCCGCGCGGAAACCCAAACCACCCACCCACCACGACCACCCGCCCCCGCCCCCCACACCCACCCCACACCCCCCGCGGCAGACAGCACGACGACGGACCATAGCGGGCGGAGGGCCGCGCGGCGCGTTACTCCAATGCATGATTGACAGCACAAAAAAGTCCCACCCACCCTGGGTGTCAAAGCCCATTTCTCCTGTTGGCACTGCAAGAATGAATTAAGGCATTATATGGGCCAAGCTATGCTAGAACACACACAGACAAACACAATGCGGGCATTTCCTTTGAAGCAAAGTGAGATCTCCTCCATTTAGACATGATGGTCACTATGAGAAGCAGCAGTTTATTCCACGTGTGGCCTGACGGGGGGCTGTGGCTGGAGCAGAGCAGTGTCCCCCGCGTGTCATCGGGCCGAGGCCCCGCCCACACCATCCCTCTGCCTGCCGCTGGCCTGGTGCACTGACCTTGTGACTCAATGGGCTGCCGACTCTGAGCCAAGAGAAACCGCGGCAGAGGCAGCAGGGCGGCATCACCGCGCGGCCCCCCAGCCAAAGTGCCACTCCTTTATTTGAATTTTTCTAACATTTTCTGAACATACCCCCCCCCCCAACCACCACACACGTGTGAGCCCTGGGGGGGGCCATGCCGGCGCTCAGCCAGACCAGGACAGCGCCGGCGCAGAGCATACCCCCCCCCCCCACCCCCCGTCAGAGGACTTGCCTCGACCTTCACAAAGATCGCTTACAGATCCAGGCAGCCGGCGAAAGGGGAGAGGGGGGTGTAAATCACGCAGGGACACGTCTCGGTGATGGCGGCAGCTAAAGAGGGACGCCTTTTATTTAATAATTAATCCCCCCACCCCACCCCCCACGGGCCCCTTCATCAACACTGTCATCAGCGGTGGTATCGTTTGCTCGGCCCCTGGAAAAGCACAGGCAGCCCCATACACTCCGCGGTTGGGGGGGCCGTGTGCTGATCCGGGGGAGCCAGGGGTGGGTCGGTGGGGGGGGATTTGGTAGCCCAAGTGATGACGACCTCCTACCACTAAATCACAGCAATAAGTTATGGGGAAAACAAGAATTACTGCATTATAGGCATGTCAGCAGAACCACAGAGCATTCCTCCGAGGATTGTGGGTAAGAGGACAGAGCGAAGGGCCTCGCACCATGTCACGCCAGTTCATTCATATTTGATGTCCCTTTTCATGTTGGTGTCCCCTTTACGAAGGATCCATCTGCTTGCATTTTAGTGCCTTGCATCAAGTCGCAGTAGTGAAACACTGGGGTGCCCAGATAAACCACGACGGGTCCCTGCCAGCAGGAAATGCAGCGTCTGAGTGCACCCTGCGGCTCCTGCCTTTAAGCGCTCGTCCTTCCCATATTTTTTTTCACATCACCACCCCCCTGGTCCCCACTGTAGAAACCAATCTGCCCCCCCCAACCCCGGCTGCTCCGCTCACTCCCCATTAATCTTGGGGACAGGAACACTTTAATGGGTAATTAATTGATGCTGCTTCGGTGCTGTAATAAGACAATAAATTACGACAGGAGCCAGGGAGCACAGTGTCAGTGTGTACTGCTAATGGGTCCTCGGGGCGGCGACGCGGCCTGATGAATTAGGCTGAAATTAAGCCCCGCCTCCCCTGTAGCCCAGAGCCTGGGGAGGCGGGGCCTAGATGGGCCACAGGCAGGCGCACGGAAATGCTGCACCCCGTCTTCATAAGAACCAGGCAGGCGCAGACAGAGTAGCTGACGGGGGTCGGCCGAGCTGGCCTCTGCGACGTCGCCATCATCGTGCCAAACGTAATGCGGCCAGAGCTTAAGCGGCCCAGTCATTAACCGAGCGCAGGGCCATCGGTCAGGCGGGTTACCTAACGCGCACGCAATCTCGATCATGCCAAGAGGACCTCACAGAGTGATTTCATCACCAGAGAGCGAGAGAGAGAGAGAGAGAGAGAGGGTTAAGGTGAAAGCGGCAGCTGGCCCACTTTCTGCTCATGTCCACCTTGGCTGGGCCTGGTTTGCTGAAGCCTTTAGTGCACCTGCTGCCTCTGCAGCCTCCTCCTACCCAGCCCCCCAACACCACCTACCCCGGGGAAAACCTCTCGTGTGGCCGACAGAGAGAAGCCTCTTTAGATCTGAAGGGAAACAAAACACCAAAATAAAAAAAGAAAATCGGAGCGGAGGGATACAGAATTAACGAGCAGTGCTCATTCAAATGGGCGCCCCGGTGATCGTTATAAAGGACAACTGCGTGTTTTAGCCACCGGCGATGACAATTTCCACTTCTTCCTTTTTTCTCTCCCTCTCCCGGTCCCCTGGAAATGGGGCATAACAGCTGTCGTTGAGACTAATGCGGGAGGACGGAGTTGGAGACACCCCGTCCGGGCGCAGGGGAGGCCGTCAGCCACCTCCCCTCTCAGCGATATGGCGAGGCTGCCGCGTGTCACTTTCAGCCCCGGGTCCCGCGAGTCATGTCAGCCGAGCTGCGGCGACAGCGTGCGCCCGGCCCACCGAACAGCGAGATCCGTGCCTACAGTCTTTGGTGAAGAGCCTGCCGTGGCCGGAGGCGAGCGGTGTGCAGAGAAAGGCTTCGGGACTGCTGGGACGGAGGAGCGGGCATTAATTTGCTCCGGTGACATGGTTCGGGGGCAGAGATGACACGCCGAGATCTGTGATTAAGGCGCCCGCCCGCTGGCTGAGCAGTCAGGCATGGTGTCGGGGGAGGACAGGAGCCGCGCAGCTCGGGGGTCACCTCGCGACTTCAGCGCGGATGATGGAAGAAGCGCGACGTGGGTGACAGCTGTTGTCATGACGATGATGACAGGAGCGACAGAAACAACAACAGCGGCAGCAGTGAGACCCGGAGATGCGGAGGGAGCGGAAATGCGAAGGGGGCCTGCCCATCACCGCTCGCCTTGTGGGAGACACCATAATTACGTCCTCAAAGAGCGGCGGATTCTGACGGTCCTGGGGGGTTCTGGGAAACTGGAGGGAGGAAGAAACGCTGCCATGCCGCCTTGCCGGAGCCCCCCCCCCCCCCGACTTGTACATCGACGGGGCGGATGTACAAAAGCGGGGCTTAATAAATTAGGGCACGCCGGCGAATGCGGGATTTCCGTGGGTAGCTCTAATCCCATTTTACTGCTTGTCTGATTAGCAGGGGTACGGGACTGGGAAGGAGAACGAGAGAGGGAGACATGGAGAGAAAGAAAGGAGGAGAAGATTTAGACAAAAGGGAGGGGGGGGCGCAAATGAGATTAAAAGTGAATGGGATAAGAGATGCAGAGGAGAGCGGCATGGCGCTCTGCCGCGGCCTAATTAAAAATGCCGCCCAGCAGTCCTCTGCCAGCCTTCACAGAGGCAGTGAGACAGATAAAGACTCGCTGTGACTGATCCCAAATGCCCCCCCGTCTTACTCCGCCATATTGATTTCATTCCTAATTGAAAAGCGCTAATTAATATCGTTAATAAAAGGAACTGTGCTTCATTAATCCCATGCGCCCCCCCCCCTCCTCCTCCTCCCCCATCCATCCCTCCACACCATGCCAGTGCAGTTTAAAAATGGGCTTCAGATGCAGAACCAACATGTCATCACCTGGCAGATCCGTCACGCCTCCTCATCCGGCGAGACCTTCCCCGGCTGCGGGACCCCAGGCTCTCCCCACGTTCCTGTCCTCCCGCTCTGCCACGGGACGCCCTCACATGCTCCTGCCGGACGCGGCACTGCTTCAACTGCCTTCTTTGAACTAAATGAACTGAACATGGGTTCCGAAGGGCCGGGAAATGAACAGTTCAGTCAGCTCAGCTGTAAGAGGGAAATGTGATGATTCGTGTCTTTATTTGTTACTTTAATGAAAATCAGTCAAAGTGATACCGGATAATTAGCCTGAAGATTGGGCTCTGCTTAGCTTGGCTTGGCTTAGCCTGGTCCGGCTCGGCCTGACTCGGCTGAGCTTGGGCTGGTTTGGCTCCGGCTTAGCCTGGCTTCACACTGCTGGGTGCGTTGTCTCTAAGCTGCCTGTTTCAGGGGGTTCTGGCTGATGGATGCAGTCCCACACCATGGGGCCGAAGTGTGAGATCCACCCCCCAATACCCACGCTCCCCAGCAGAGAGGGAGGACGGGACGGAAAGCTCAGAGCAGGCGGTCAGGTGAAACCGCAACAACAGAAGGCAGGGGTGCGGGGGGGCTTTAAGGTATCAGGGGCCAAGAGACTTTAGCAGTATTTCTTGCGCCCTGTCCGTCTGCCTAATAAAACAGAGTGAAATATGAACGCTGATGTAATGTGCTCCATCAGTCTAATTCAATTAGCCTGCACAGGGGCAGGCAGAGGCTGGGGCTCACCGTGCCGGCTCTCAACACGCCGTCCTATTGGCGTTGCCCTCTCTTGCACCTCTGTGCTGTGCCTCTCGCTCCACCTCCATCCAAGCCACTTACCAGACAGCAAGGTCACCTAACAGACTAGATCCAGAGACAATGCTGGAGGTTGGGATATTATAGCATCACAACGAAATGAGAAAAGGGAGGCAAACACTCAACTGTACCATTAATATGACCTCATATCCCATGATCTGACGGGTATGAATGTGTGTACACAGTGCATTAATATTAAAATCCAAAATGACATATTCTACAGACTAATGGGAGTCTCTTTTAGAGTTAATCTCTGTGTGACTGAGAAGATTGTGTGTCTATGTTATGTGGGTGCCTTGCTTGTCAAGCAGAGATTAATCTCTGCTCATTTTGGTAGCTTGGTTTGATTTTTAAATTACAATTTCAATCAAAAGGGCCTGGATTTCACTTAAGCGCTGCATTTTTGCTGCATGCTGATTGGTCAGTCTCCTATAATCATGCATATGTCACTAATGGTAATGTGAAACAGCTGAACGATTCTTTCGATCAAGGAAGCCAATCAAAGCACAAAAAGAACTGAAGTGTTTAGCCAAGCAAGGGAGCCTTTCAGTTTTAAAGTAGTTTATAAAACCTGAAATAGCTCAAAGTGTCCTGGATGACATGGATTATCTAGTCACCCTAAGCGTATACTCTTGTTTGGTTTGTGGCCTGTAGTCTCTTTTAGTTTGTAGTCTGTGTCCTTGCCTGGTTTGTAGCTTGTGCCCATGCTTAGTTTGTAGACTGTTCCTTCAGTTAGTTTGAGGTCTGTACCATTGCTTGGTTTGTGGTCTGTACCCTCTGTTCCGCATAGCCCTCTGATTTTTACCATTTCCGTGCAAAACTGTAAAAAAACCTTAGCATCTCTTTGAAGCAGGTCTGAAGTGGGAAATACATCCAGGATACAGGCTACCTGGTCATCGTGACCTCGCTGCCTGTCAGATCCTGTGCTATGGTTCAGTTTTGCAATTGTGGAACCTAAAGACTGTGACAGATTCAGGCCCTGCGTGGCTCATGCAGCATCACACCGTCTCAGCTTAGCGGTCCTCTCGCTACCCTGTGTGTGGCCCATCCCCATGCAGGATCTTGTCTCCGCACATCAGCGCGAGGTAAGAGACTCGCCGGGGTAGAGTGGTCCCGCTCGAGCGCGTAGCGGCTCCGCGGCACGGAGGCGTGTTCATTTATCACACACCGCGTTAGCTAGTTAATTAGAGCAGGTGTCACAGCCGTGTTAGTGCAGCGCAGCGGCGGGAAATTAAGCAGCGAATCATCCAGCAAATGCACAGCTCTGTGCAGAGCCGGGAGACGCACGGAATTGTGGGAGAGTCACGCGTGGAGATGGGAGTTTCTGGGGCAGTGGGCTCTTCTTGGATGTGCCTTGTACTATCTGTGTGTGTGTGTTTCTGTGTCTACTAAGGTCCATCCCTCTTTCGCCTGTTAGGCCCCACCCCTAGATTCCAGACCGGGGGGGGTCTGGTATAAAAAAAAGACTGGAAAAGGGAAATAAAGGAGGAGTAAGAAATGAGGAGCCTGCTAGCAGCTTGTTCCACATGGCACCTGTGATGCCGGCAGCCGCCCCACCGACAGCGACATATTAGCCAGCACCGCCGCCCGCCATCCGCCACGCCGCTAAAGCCTGATAAATGCCATTCCATTTCGGTCCAGTAATTGGCCGGGACCGAACCAGAGAATAATCAGGCCCCTTCACGGAGGGAGCAAGGCAGGATGCTAATGAGCGAGCAGGCTAATTAAGCTCCCGGCACCGTGGCGACACTTATTGATGAGTGTTATGACAAACGGCCCCCGCTAAGCACCCCACGCCCACTCACACCCCCACCCTCGGCAGGATCCGGGATAAAGTGCTGACTTCAGTACAGCTTTGGGCAGGAGGGGCTGGTCTACTGATCACTCTCCTCCTTTTTTACGAGCACAGCTCTGGACGTCCTTGATGACCCCGCCTCCTCCTCCCAGCCAATCAGAGGAGAGGCTGCATGGGCGAATGGGGAGTCTCTGCAACAGCATGCAGGGGCGATGCTAAGATATTTTAAGATGGTGGGAATAAGAGGGGCCAAAATTCATACAGAGGGATGAAGCTTATCATTAGCTACTGATATGTTTTGAGTATGGTGAGTAACAGAGGAAAGGGCACTCCATGGGCCAATCAGCTTTCAGCTGGGGGCAGTGCCCTGTGGCTCTGCCCCGAGAGGGATTGGGCACAAATTGGGCCTGAGGAAGGAGATCTGGGAGGGCACTTGGGGCGCGTGGTGAGTTAACGACACCCTTTCCACCAGGGCCCCCTCTCACAGTTTCTAGTCTCAGCATGTAGGCCCGCTTGCTTTTAACTGGACAGGGTGGTTGAACCCGGGACCTAATCTGCACGTAGACAGGCGGGGAGATGGTTTTTAGATACACAAGGTGGATTCAGCCAGTCTACATACAGCAGGTGAAAAATGACCAGTGGTCCGTCATGAGGCCAATGATGCATTGTGGGTATTAACAACAGAGACGCACCCCTGGCCAAACAGCCCCTGCCTGTGTATGTGGAGCATGGCGGGGGGGGCATGTTCGGGTAGTGCCAGCTTGGTCCCCATTGGACCTCCATCACGTGGAGAGGTGATTCCATCAGCCTCCATCCCAACTCATGTCTACGTGACCCTTGACCTTCAGCTGACTAGAGGTTCATGATGGGTCTCGATGGGTCAGGAAGTTTCTCTGAAACAGACACTGGGGAGGCAGAGATCCTTCTCCCAACATCTGGCCTGCAGTGACGGGGAAGGCCTCCCATCCTCAGCGTGCTGAATCAGCCTCTCCTTGGCCGTGTGGAGCACGGAGGAGCCCATGGGGGGGGGAGGGTCCTGCTGTAATTATCCTTTACGAGCTGCTCCTTGCTAAAGGCTACATAAATCCTCTCTGACCGGTTATCATGCAAACATCGTAATGCCGCCCGCAATTTCCTTTTTATTGTCAGTCTCTAGTGATTTACTGCCCCCTGGATGATAGTAAATGGAGTGTCCGCTGTGCAGGGCCTGGGGGAGGTGTGTGTGTGTGTCTGTGGGTGGGTGTGTGTGCTGCTGACTCACCCTAACATCCCCCCCCCACCCCTTTGCCTTTCCTTTGTTTTCTTTGATGCGCACAGTGGCAGAGGGTCACTCAGTGCGGATGGATTGTTCTGCGGTTCTGTATCGGGCCCAGTGTCGATTAACGAGAAAGAGAAACATTGTCATGTGGTTCTTAAGGATAAAAGGTATTGGCTGGGGTGACAGAGGGGGCGGGGATGAGGTCTGCCAGGTGAGGGCCTAGGTGTACCTCTTACACGCTGTGTTCTGCTCTAGGGTGTAGATATTTATACTACTTCAGGCTCAGGGTTGGTCCGTAACGGTAGATGGTGTGATCAGAGTACAGGTCTGAAGATGTGTTGGGTTCCTATATCGGCTCAGCAGAGGTGCAGGGGCAGTGAGGAGTGGGGGGCAGTAATTTTACTGCTCCTTCTCTGGATAAACATCGTCACCAACTCTGGAATCAGCCAGTGGGACAGACGAGTGACCCTCTACACCGGGAGACAGATGAGGCGGCCATCTGTCACAGGGTCGAGGTGAGGGGGCCGGAGCGTGTCGCACAGGGCAGATTAATTGCCCCTCCTGTGGTATGTTAATCACCCTCTCTCGCCACCCGGCCCGCCCACTCTCAGCTGTTCCTCTTCATCCTGCCGCTGTTGTCATTTATCAGGGAGCCCGGACGCGGGGTCAGGGACGGGACGGCGATGTGGGCCGCTGCGGGGCAGGTCCTTCTGCCCCCCCCCACTAAACGGCTCTCAGCACCCTCACTTCCGGGTCTTCCTCCCCACCCCCCACCTAGGTGTAGGCCGGGAGGATCCGAATGCTGCCGATACTCATGGCCGCGCTGATTACCACGGCTGTCACGCAGAGCTCCGCAGCTGTGACTCATTTCCCGAGTGCGACGTGTTATAAACACGAGCAACGGCACCATATTGAGGGCCAGCAGATCATATATTACAGACCACTCACCATCTGCTCGCGACCCTGTAAACATTCATTACTTATAATGGGCACATTTGACGGGGCTCCTTAGAGATGCGCACACACACACACGCGCGCGCGTACACACAGAGGGAAACGCATCCTCCCATGAGGAGTCCATGGACCCGTCGTACGCATAAGTAGCGCTTTAAAGCGGACTCACGCGTATGTTTTCCCTCAGTGGGACAGCACGCTGCAGTCTTCACTGCAATTAAGAGCTTCCCACATCCAGTGAAGCACAAATCGTAAATCCGAGTCACGCGCATGTGCACCTATCTGAGGGGGAATGGGGCAGGACGCCAGCTTCCCAGCATTCCTGTGCTGGGACGGCGCTTGTCTTTGGGGGAACTCGCATTTCAGAACCCGCATCGCTGTGCTGAAATAGCCCACAGGTGGAAAGCAAGACATTAGAATGGTGACTCCCGCGGGAAGGAGTCTGCGGTCTGGAGGCTTTCGGGTCAGGATTACGCTCCGTGGCCCAGAAGCAGCGCATCATTGCACATTAAATGCATAAGAGGAGAGAGACCTAAAAATACTGCGTGTCACCAGGACGTCCTGCCCGCGAGACTTGGGAAATTTTATACCCTCCTGAGGGAGCAGCAGGGGTGTGAAACGCTGTCGTCCTGGTGAGTGGCCATCTGTCAGGCTCGGAGGACGAGAAGTGACTTTCCAGAGGCCGAGCGCTCTGCCTGTCCGCCTCGCCTCGGCCGCCCGACCACTTATGCCACACAATCAAGTTCTTGATGCACTGAGCCCAGCCACACCATTGGGCTCAGCAGAAACTGAAGACAGGAACAGGAGGGCCAGACAGACGTCTCCCTCAGTCCGGAGCACTTCCCCATCCTCAGGATAGTGAGGATACCTGAGGGGGCAGACAGACGTCTCCCTCAGTCCGGAGCACCTCCCCATTCTCAGGATAGTGAGGATACCTGAGGGGGCAGACAGACGTCTCCCTCAGTCCGGAGCACCTCCCCATTCTCAGGATAGTGAGGATACCTGAGGGGGCAGACAGACGTCTCCCTCAGTCCGGAGCACCTCCCCATTCTCAGGATCACCAGCAGTTGTCTGTTCCATGTGTAAGTTGAATTTCTATGTTATTACTGACTGTCTTCATGAGCAGATGAGCCAAAGTACTTCTAGGAAAAATTTAAAAGATGACTGTGATGATGAAGATGATACTGATGATCTGGGTATGATGTAGGTATGAAGACGTCGGTGATGATGATGATCATGGTGGTGTTGCTACAGATGTTGGTAATGATGCTAATTATGGTTGGTAGTGCTGCAGATGGTGGTGGTTATGGTTAGCAGACTGGCAGTGCTGGGGATGATGCTCATGATGGTGGTTATGGCTGGCAGTGTTGGAGATGTTGGTGGTTACTGCTGCCATGCTGGAGATGTTATAGGTTCTTGCTGGCAGTGTTGGCGATGATGGTGGTTATGAAATGAAATGATGCCTTATTGATCCCCATGAGGAAATTCTCTTTTCACCTCCCCCATCTTTCTTTCCATAAGAGCTTGGCAGCAAAGGGTCACCTTGTTGGAGATTATGGTGGTCATGGCTCGCAATATTGGAGATGTTTGGGATGATGGTGGTTATTGCTGGCAGTGCTGCAGATATTGGTGATGATGGTGGTTATTGCTGGCATCCTAGTGATGTAGTTATTTATGGTCTGTCGGGCACAGAGAGACAAAAGTCCACCTTTAAAAGACAGAGGTCAATTGGTCACAACCCAGCGCCCACCTTTAGCTACACACAGGCCTCTCTTATCCACACAGCCAGAAGTACGGGGTCACTGACACAGGAAGAGGAAGTGACACTGAATCAGGGGTTGCACAAGGAAAAGGGTAGAGACTGATTAAATCAGAGCAAGAGAACAATGGAGGCCAAAGACTCATAACTGAGCTTTGGAGGTTGGGTCATTAGTCAGCAGAACTATCACTTACCGTCAATCAGTCATTAAAATAACAGGAAAACAGCATTAAAATACAAAACCAGGAGTTTGGAGTGAAGGGCTGAATGAAAATTATATCTGCAAGCAGTTATAAAGCAGTTCCCAGAAATATCTTATGGCACACAGCCAGGTATTTAAAATATGAATTCTAATCTCCACACATTTTTGTGAGCTGGTGTATAAAAATGCATTTCCTTGCCAATTTGTCAAACAATTTATCAAAAGTAGGACTCCTTGCCATAACAGCTCTGCACTGTGATTTGTCACGCCGTGTAGAGAGGGCATTTCAAACATTTCATCGTAAATGAGTAACTTCTTAAGCACATGAGACCCTGTTTGACACTAAGGCTGAAGAATGAGGCTCCATCCGTCATCAAACAGGGCAGAAAATGACCAGATTCATTTTCTGTGACCACAAACATTTCTGCTGAAAATAATTACTTACTAATAATAATTATAACTATTCCCATCCACCTGCCATAGAAATATTCTACACAGATCCCCAGCGTAGCATGGTAATGAACTACCAAATTAAAAACAGAGCAAAAGTAATGTGTAGATGTGTCACAGTCTTAATTAATCACTGCCTTTAAGAAATAGATTGTCTGTCTGAGGTGGCCGAGAAATGTGTTCATTATGAGTGACTGTCTTGAGAACAATCACAGAGATGGATGTTCTGAAACAGCACAGCCCCTGACGGCATGAGGGATTTGACCCCAGGTCAGTCGCACTCTGCTGCCCTGTGTCCTGTGGTGCAGCACCATTAATCCTACTGCTCGGGGAGGCATGGAGGTGTGATGGGAGGAAAGGAACGGGGCATGAAAGGGAGGAGAAGGAGGGGAGGAGAGAGATTGGGGGAGGAAGGGGGAGAGAGGGAGGAAACAGACTGGAGGAAAAGAAGAGAAAGAGGGGAGGAAAAAGACGGAGTGCTGAGAGAAGGAGAAAAGGAGACTGAGGGGGTACTGAGAGGGAGAGGAGGAGAAAGGGAGTGCTGAGAGAGAGAGGATAAGAGAGAGGGAGAGGAGGAGAGAGAGGGAGTGCTGAGAGGGAGGATAAGAGAGAGGGAGAGGAGGAGAGAGGGAGGGCTAAAAGAGAGAGGAGGAGAGAGAGGGAGTGCTGAGAGAGAGAGGAGGAGAGGGAGTGCTGAGAGAGAGGAGGAGAGAGAGAGGGAGTGCTGAGAGAGAGGAGGAGAGAGAGAGGGAGTGCTGAGAGAGAGAGGATAAGAGAGAGGGAGAGGAGGAGAGAGGGAGTGCTGAGAGAGAGGAGGAGAGAGAGTGCTGAGAGAGAGGAGGAGAGAGAGGGAGTGCTGAGAGAGAGAGGATAAGAGAGAGGGAGAGGAGGAGAGAGGGAGTGCTGAGAGAGAGGATAAGAGAGAGGGAGAGGAGGAGAGAGGGAGTGCTGAGAGGGAGAGGAGGAGAGAGGGAGGGAGTGCTGAGTGAGAGAGGGAGTGCTGAGAGAGAGAGCAGGAAAGAGAGAGAGGGAGAGCAGGGGGGCTGTGCCTCGCTGGCAGAGGTTTGTCATCCAGAATGTAATAAGCTGTAGGCCCCATGTCTTGTGGAGGGTGATTTATGGAGCCTGTCTGGCAGCCCCAGCACTTTGTCTGTTCTTGCATGGAGGATGAATGGGGTCCTGTCAGCACAACCCCCCCCCACCCCCACTGCCTTGCTCTCAAATTACCTTTCTGTCTCTCCCTCTCTCCCCTTATCCTTGTCCTTCCTCACTATATGTCTTCTTCCTTCCCTTTACCCTCGGCCCCCCGCCCCCCGGCCTCCCTTCACGCCTGTCTTTTCCTCTTTCCCTCTCCGCCCGCTCTGCCCCCTGTCACATGTGGCACTGCTTCTGCCTGCGATTGGGCGGGACCCTGGCCCGTCTGTGTGACGGGTTCGCGGCGGGAGGGAGATGGGCGCTGGGGCTCGCTGCTTTTACCTCGGCCTCTGCACCAAGGGGCTGGTATTTTTGCAGCATGTATTTCCAATCCCAGCCTTTCCTGCACAAAAGCATAGAGGGGGGGAGAAAAACACTGTGTGTGTGTGCGTGTGTGTAGCTTGGACATGGATCCTCAGACAGACAAGGACCTTACCTGCTCCGGGGGTGCTGGATGCTGGCCCACCCTATGCTCTGATCCTCACTTAAATGTCACTTTGGACAAAAGCAACTCCTAGATAAATAAATGTACAAATCAATGGTAGTCAGTCTGGTTTATTGTCTCAGTGCTAATGGACACCCGAGTGACTCATAGCAGCCGTTTGCGGTGATGCTCCTGCATCGAGCTGTACTGCTTACAGTGTGAAGTATAGCTCACTCCCGTGCCCCCAGGCTTCCTGTCTCAGGTGCCCGTTACGGAGCTTCCTGGACGCACTCCAGGCATGAAGCTGCACGCCTCCCTCGGCCAGGCCCACTCCCAGCACCGCACGCTCACAGAGCCGCGGGTCGGGCTCTCCGGAGGCGCAGCGCACAGCCGGGGAGCAGGTGTTTTGTCAGGAGCTGCGAGGGACCCGATCCTGCTTCATCCTCCGTCTTCCTCTCTCTCTCTCTCTCTCTCTCTCTCTGTCTCTCTCTCTCTCTCTCTCTCTCTCGCTTCGCATCTCAGGCATGAGAAAATGGCCCACTAGGATCGAGGGGGGGGTGCATGTTTTTTTTTTTTTGCCGAAGCCATTCCTTCCAGATTTAATGCCCATGCCACCGCGATGATCTGCGGCGCAAACGGGCTGCTGATTTACTGCAGGTTACACTTCATCTCTGGATCATTAATCAGCCCTAGATTGGCCCATCAACAGGCCTGCCAGCACGCCTTTGTTTGTGGGGATCTCACTGGGCAGGGGAACTGACCAGGTCCAAGGGGGGGGCGGGGTGGATGTTGCACTACCTGTCCTCCCACCTATGAAATAAAGCGGTCCATTCAGCATGTTTGTGACGAGCGACCTGCCAGGCAGCCTCAGGCTGATTACCCTCTCAAAACAGCTGACATGTGAAGTATAGTGGGGGGAATGCGTCTGGGGCCCGCGCGGCTGCCACCCCTGGCGCGAGCCCCCCGGGATGAAGTACGACGGGCGCGCGGGAGTGCTGACAAATCCCCGTCGCTATTCCCGTCCACCTGCCATTGGGCCGCGCAGACATATCTGAAAAACATTAGTGCTGAACACGAGCGCTTGAGTGTATTACTATATTATTAATGCCGAACACTGCAGGAAATCAATAAGGCGTATGTGGGGGGTGTCAGAGCGGCGGGGTAATTGACTCGCAGTGCTGATGGCCTGAGCCCGGGATAGCAGCGAGCGAGACAAGCCCCCCCCATCGCCATTAGTCTGTCTCTTATCACTTCGTTCCCGCTGCTCAGATAACCGTCTAATTGACTGGTCTAATCTCCTTCACTAAAGTCATAGCCCCCGCCACGGGGCTAACGGTGACATGGCCTGCCTCACAGTGCCAGGCAGCCTCCTCCCCCCTGACCTACTCTAGGTTTCCCACAAAAAGCCCTGTACCGTCATTAAAGTCTTCAGCATGGTGACCCAGAGGAGCAGGCCCGGGGTGTTGGCTGGTCATCGAGGTACTGAGCTTTGATACAGCGCTGCCCTGACGCTTATTAACCCCACTTCCTGTTTCATATGCTGCAGGCACCCCTGACAGGAAGGGCGCGATTTACACGACGCAGTGAGAGACATGCCACAGGCCCGCACGTGGCGGGAGCTCCCCCCGAAATGGCGGCTGGGTGCGTGACGCTGTTCCCTCACCCCCAGGGCTGGCCCTTTGAGTCCCACCTCCGCCTCTGTATGGGATTTTTCAGGGTTCTCCTGATTTCTCCTGTAGCCCAATAACATGCTTCTCTGACTTGCCCCTGATGTATAACTGCATGTGCATTTGTCTTCCGAAGCCCTGGCATCTGGCACAGGCTGTACCACGGGATAGGCTCCGTCCCCCCCGACCCTGCTCAGGATAAGCTGTCGGAAAATGGATGGATGGATGAAACGGAATCCTACACTAAATAATATTCCTTCAGAATTTTTCATCGCCTTTCCTGCATATGCAGAGCATACTGAAAACTTTTTTTTTTTGAAAATGTCACTCCTATACCCACTATAAATCTGTGAAAGTTGCAGTGTTTGGACACCCTGGAAATCTGCAGTACTTTTCAAATCCGAAACGTCTGAACCTGCCACCTGCATTTCTGCTTTTCATCTCTCCAATATTCAGATCTTTACATCAAACGGCAGGACCCCCGAAGCTTTTGAAGGCAGGAAGACTCACAAAACTGGTAAAACTGGTGATCCGCATGCCAGCAAGCACACCAGAAAGATGCTGATTGCATTACTCACAGACAAGCAGGATCCTGCACAGGCGACCTGACAAAGATCACACAGAATCTCTATTTTTGAAGGAATTCTTATTTTCTGTACATTATGTTTGATTTTCACATCATTACCAATGGAAATCTTCCTTTAAGCTTCCAACAATACTCAAGGCTAAGTACTGCAGAGTGAGTACTCATGCCCATGTCAGTACCACTGCAGAGTCAGTATTCCTATTGAGCAAGTACCACTGCAGAATGAGTTCTCCTACTATGCCAGTACAACTGCATATGGAGTACTCTTGCTGAATCAGTACCCCCACAGAATGAGTACTCATCCGGAGAAAGTGGCTCTTGCGCTAGCTCTTTTGGAGTACGAACGGCTCCAAGCGTATGCCGTTCACCGTAGCAACACATCT
>JAODKM010000039.1:21322595-21341169 GCA_026780845.1 Petrocephalus sullivani
GTTTCCCATTGTTCTGCCTGCGGCTGTGTCTCGGTTCTGTTTTCACATAAGACGTGACACTGGTTCATTAACATTACAACATACATTCCAAAATAATTACAATGTATATTGTGAATTATGAATATAACCAAATTTTTATCATATCGCCCAACCATACTCCCAGCTAACTTTTCAGCCAAAGTGCCCCCCCCCCCCCACCTTCCCTCCTCCCAATAAGGTTGCGTGTTAGAAAAGGTGAAACACTTATGGGAAGCATGTCTGTGGCGTGGAGATTCTATACACTGTGGGAAAAAGACTTTAGATTCGCAGTGCGTAAGACATGTGAACAGAAAGCTGGCTATGGAGGAACTAGATCTACCCATTTGCCACAACCAACTTAATTCAACACTTGCAGAGCCATTTTTATTTGAAAGGTTTACTTGAAAAGGTTTTTAAAAATATTTTGCTTGCCGAAAGCCAAGTTAAAGCTTTTTGTAGAATGATCATTTTCTACAGAACACCTGACAAGTTAATGCTGCACAATGGTTGAAAAACTGTTCCAAACACTGTAATCCATGGGAAATGGTCATTTACGGACTCAAAAGGGCTTATGTAAACACATAGCATTCTACAGACCTCCTACGAAGAAGCTGGCATACCGGTTATGCATCCTGGATACTACACTGACTAAGAGTATACAGTACATGTACTGTTACAGTATGAAGTATGCCGCATGCAGTATGCAATTCGAAAACAGCTACTGTCTCCCTTAAAAAATATAAAGTAGCTTTCAGTTCTTGGGACCATTCTGCATCTGTAAAACTGCTAGACTCAGATATTAAAATATTGCCAGACCACTTTTTTTAACCTAAAACATACTTCTAATTGGCATGCAACCCATTATAACCCACTACTGTAGCTGTATCAGTGACTGTAATGCAGTTACTGACATTTATTTAGCAGACACTTTTACCCAAAGCAACATACAACTGAGAAAGTGTGGTCAGTCATTCACTGGAGTGATTGGGGTTAAGGGCCTTGCTCAAGAGGCCAGCACTGAATTTACTCTGCAGACCACAGAATTTGACTCAGCAACCTCAAGTGTTAACATAGGGAAAGAAGGAGATAAGCGTTAATGAGGGGAGGGGAGCATCAAGCCAGTAAAATGAATAATAATCCACTTTTGTCCTGAAAGACAGAAGACACAAGGCTTTCCTTGTCATACCACAGCCTTCTCCTGGTCATGGCACTCCTGCTCACAGCCTTAGCAGAAGCCAGCTTGGAGGAAGTGTCTCCTGAAGAAGGCCTGCAGCTGTGGGTCAGGCAGGGCCGCAGGGAGACAGAGAAACCAGACCCTTAAACAGACGAATAGAGGCATTTTTTAAAGGGAAAAACATAAGGGGATTATCTCTGGAGGATTTTTCAAAGTACTGGACCTATATCCAGACAGATAGGAATCAGGAGAGAACACAACACCCAGGTAGGAGAAGGTAGGAGATTCCCCGGGGAGGCACTGCGGTGTGTGTCACTCACCTCCAATTGGCCGCACCTCTGGTCTCATGCAGAAGCTCCTTCATGGAGGGGGAGGCGCTGACCAGTGTGATATGACCACACATCACCATGTAGCAACAGGAAGATCAGCGTCCCTAGCTATCTGACAGCTAGTGGATACAGGGGAGGCAAGGGGCAGCGGCTGGTGGGTCACAACAGGAAATAAATACGGTCGATTAGCCAGACCAACCCCGTGTTCTGGGCCAGCAGAACCCGAGCACGGCAGCAGAGCAGAAACGGCTCCACTGTGACCTTTGGAGCGGCAACGAGACGGTCAATTATGGCGAGGGAACACAGTCACACCAGAACAGACAGTGTGGCATCCTGCCTCCACACTGTTACCAAACTCACCCCAAAGCCAAAGCACAGCAAAACCCAGGTCAATGGGAAACTTTGCTCCCAGTGACTCTGATATGGCATGGGCTAGAACATCCATTGGTAGCTCTGTTGACATTCTTACTCCATGGTGAAGGTGCAGGACGCAAGGACTGAATCAACATTGATGGAAAAAAATGGCTCCCATCTTCACAGGCAGTACAAAATGTGAGAACAAACTTCCTCACTCCAGCATTCATTCAATCCTCCAAATCATTTGCTAATCATTTCATTTATACTTTCATTGGGCTTACTGTTGAAATCTGTGGTGGGCAGAACCGTGAACACAGCAGGACTGTACCCATCTGAAGTTGCTTTCTTCAAACCTGAAGTCTGCCAGTTAATGAGTCTGTTTGACATTATGTGGGCTGAGCCTCGGGTGGTGAAGTCACGGGATTGTAATTTTGTGTTTTTTGGAGAAGGACCGTTGCAAACCCCACCATTTTGTTATCATTACCTCAGTGGAGGATTGAATCACCCCCAGGAACCACCTCACAGTCCATGTTAGGAGAACTCTGTGGCTTCCGGCACTGACATTTTAAAAGCCAAAATGCAACAAGATACAAACGCTTGAGCTCGTCCACCTGAGTAAACACAATGAAGAAGAGCAGGCTTGGGTAAGACCATCAGGCCTTGACAGGGACAGCTATAAAAGCAGCAGGAAAACCAGGGTACAGAAGATCCTGGGTGACAGAAGAGTCCTGAGACACCAGCACACCTCAGAACCCCCAAGTCCTTCCAGCCACTTCCCTTATGCCGGTGTGCAAACCTCTGCTTTTGAATAACGGTGTAACGAGTCATCAATTCTAATCGATACGTTGATTGTTCAGGCCACTATAAAATTTCAATCAACTCAATTGATAAATATTGATTCATATCATTAAACCATGACAATACTGCCCTTCTTCAGACCAGCAGACATTGGCAAGCAGAACAGACTCCCTCACACGCTGAGTAAGCTCACGTCGGCTGTGAAGGCAAGAGTGTAAACATACAGTACATTCCACTATTCGTACATCTGCTTCCAATCCGGAGGCTGGCATGAGCTGACAGAACATTTTCAGCATCACATTAACTCTGTCATCCACAATTTAAGTAAGGCTGTTTAAAATGCGTGCTGAAACATCTTCGGATGCGGCCGGATGCCCCAGGCAGCCTGGCGGGGTTCACACTTCCTCCTGAGAAGCAGCCTCTTAAACCTTTGCAGATGTTTGGAATGCGGGACTAAGCAGGAACCCTGTAGCAGAGCCGTGAGGGGGAATCAATGTCCCTCTGCAGACATTTTATGCACGTTGAGTGGTTTCTGGTTCCATGTCTGACACCTGCACACATCCATGATGTCACATCCTGTCACATGAGCTGCCCAACACACCAGCCAACTGGCGAGTGTTGGCGCGGCCCGTCCCTCTGAAGAGCGGAATGACCAAACAGCACAGCACTGATATCGTCAGGTGTCCCCTTTATTATGAAGACTTCACAAATTACAGCAACTGAAAAGCCACTTCGAGTACCAACCACATGTTTACTGACCCAGTCAGTCCAGCCTATTTTTGCATACAAAAAAAAAGAGCAACGTTAAATAATCCATGTGAAAATCATATCCATTTATGACGGCATAGTAAAAAGAAACAACAAGCAGGTCGAGCATCTCAGCCCAAACAGCCCAATGAGCTACTTTCCCCAAACGACCACAAAAAGACGAGGAATCCTCTTTTCAAGAAGGTTTTTAAAAGATCCATAGGCACCGCCTATTTGTAAAGTCAGCATAAAACAAACTCAAAATAAGGCAACGGGTTGGCATGTCCAACGCCGCCCCTCACACTACTACCAAGGGGCAACATTGCAGTTCTAATCCTTTCAGGGATTTTACAAAACACTAAATAATGCTACTTCAGAAATGAAGAATGATTTAGACGATTGAAGCCGCCTTGCTGTCTGAGTGTATAGCACCGCGTAGCAATGGAAGCACCCTCAGCCCCACCACGCCCCCCCGTAAAACTGAAGGTGGTATAGTCGTTAATTCTGAAAGGATCAGCAATTAGTGATCCTAATTGAGAGAGTAGCTAATGACAGCGTATATTAAGCTAATGACACAAAGCAAGCTTTCATAATGAGGTGTGCATGTTCACCATAATTTTTACAGCCTTAGATGTGAAGAGAGGATATTTATTCACCGAACTCACAGCCTTCCAGAACACTGAGGAACATTTTAACTGCAACATTTATCAGCCTTGAAGAAAAGTGGCAGCAATGGCCCCCAGAGCTGCCTCAGTCTGACCACATCTGAGGAAAGCGGGCTTTGGACCCGGCTCAGGTCATATATCAGACTCCTACAACCAGCTCGGACTCTTGGCATAAGAACGGGCGTTTAAAAACGTCACTGAACAAACCACCAAAAAAGAACTACTCTAGAAGAAGCCAACTGCCCATAATTAAGCAGCAAATTAAAAATGGCACAGCCCCCTCCCTGTACAGCTGGTCTGACGCCAGGTCAAACATCTCGTGAGCAAATCCCTGGACTCAGTCCTCAAAAGGCCGAACACACGTCAGGTGACAGCACCCAATCCCAGCTTTATGAAAAATTCGGGTTCACAATTGATTTGAGCTCCTCACCAGTCCTTTAATTGTTGCGGATCGAAAAGGTTATATACAAGTTTGCATGGCGGCCTAGGGCCTCCCAAACAGCCATCAGTGGGTGGGGTACCCGCCGGCCCCCAGGCTCAGCTGGTTAGGGAGCACGCTTCCGTTCATTGTGGCGGACGGTTCCACCACCCCACCGTTGCTGACTGCCGTGCCCATGCCTGTCCAGCCGGCCCCTGCCTGCAGGTGACTGCTTGGGGGGGTGGGGGGGAGAGAGAGAAGAGAGAAAGAGAGAACTGACTGTCAGAGGCCGGGAGGCTAGAGAAGCCAGAGCAGACAAACATAGCCCAGAAGCCCCGCCCACCCACGATGAGGTCACAAGGCACTCACTTGAAGCCCTGTTGGTTCCATGCCTGTCCGTACACCCCATAGGCGGGCACCGGCCAGCTGCTGGACACATACTGCCCGATCTGCTGGGTGCCACCGTACCACTGCCCCCAGTGGCCATAAGGCTGGGTGGTGAAGCCCACCTTGTTCTGCCATGTGACAAAGAGACATGAGGTAAGCAAACCCACCTCCCTCGCACATCCAATCAGAAGCTCAATTCAAAAGCTCAGCAGAATGGACAAGTCGCCCTTATCTATTAAACCATCGCAGCAGAGCTTAGAAAACTCCAACAGGTGATCACATACTTAAATGTTTTAGTTACTTACTGAACCATAACAGCAAAAAATAGACATTTCGTATGTAGTTTAACAGAATGAAGTTTGGCGGTAAGGGAGACTGCTCCATACCGACGGCACGGGGACCTGGTGCAGGGGACTGGCCGTGTCGGGGGTCTCCTTCCCCCAGGAACACTTCACCACATGATTCTCTACGGAGGTCCCGTTGACAGACACGATGGCATGCGCTGCCACCTCATGGGAGTTGAACCTAAACATGGAGGAGCGAAGAACAATCTGTCTTTGCCCGTCCTCCCTGACAACCGTCTGTTCTCGCTTATCTCAAACACCATTCTATTGCTACAAACGGGTTGGGATTTTCTAATACATTATCTAGAATGCTCTGCTGAACAACTAACCTTAACTTGGCGAGAGACCCACAACCCGTCTCTCTACAAAAGAAGCCAGCTATAGGCACCTTGTGCACAGCTCACCGATGCGCATTACTTCCTCTATCACTGGATCAATAAAACGTTGTACTTTTATAATAACTGAGGGTTAATCACAGTAGTTAGCTCACCGCTGCTAATGGGGCCCTTCAAGCGCACTCAGTGACAGCAACAGAGTCAGCCTAGCCTACCTCACAAAAGAATAGCCTTTGTCCGGGAAAACTCGGATCTCCATGATTTGGCCAAATGGGGAAAAGGTCTGCCTCATCAGTTGTTCTACAAGGAAGGGATCAAGAAAAATGAGTTATGTGTTATGAGTAACACAATAAAAACCTTCTGCTCTCGGAAATGTTACTGTGATCTAATTGGACGGCTGGATGAACACCGCTTCAGCTCCCAAACCTCTCCTCAGGGGCACCTCAGCCATTCCATGTATTTATTAGATCTCACCACCAGCTCACTTAATTAATTAGTGAAAAAAGTCAATGAGATATTGATTAGCTATACGAGGTGTGCTAGCCCGAGTCAAAAAACACATGGGTATATAGGATGGTTGCTGCAAATACTGGGCTGATTTTAGCAGAGGATCATTTAAACAGTTTCTTTGACTGCCTAAGACTTTTGCACAATTCTGTATGCGTTTGTGTGTCATGGAGAGTAAGATGTGGAAGGCGAGAAGAATTTCTCCACAGGGATCAATAAAAGTATCATCATCATCATTATTATTAGAGAAATGGGCCAAGGCATCAAAGGAGAAACCAAAGACAGCGAGCCGGAGCCCACCTGTGAGGCCGCAGGAGACTCCGCCACAGTACACTGTGCAGTTACTGGGACTGGACTGGTTCAGCACGTCATCGAAGGACAGCTGCTTGGCGTTTACTGTAGAAAAGGGTCCTACTTAAACAGTTTCTGCACCTGGAGCAAAAGCTCCAAAAGAGTGTGGGATACACGTGCATCATCATAACCTTCAGGCCACAAGAGCTAAAAGACAGACGAAAGGCCCACGGCGGGCTCGCGACCCTAGCAAGGGCAGGCCAGATAGCGGCAACTTGCCAGCTAAGCCTGACAAGCTGTTCTACCACTCAAAGTAAGGATATCCGCTGGGATCAGCCGGTACACCTTAGGCCGTGGGGGAAGACACTGTGCATGAAGTACCTTCATGGCCGCTCTTGGGAACTGGGGGCTTTCTCGTGGCCCAGTTGGTTCGGATCTGCCTGCCGCCCAACCACTGGCCGCCCATCTGCTGGATGGCATTCTCAGCATCCTGTAACGAAGCCACGGGGTCCCAGCTCACTCAGCAACCACACATGGTGGGCTACACCCCAACACCACAACATCTACAGGGAGCACCATCATCGCTACACATTTTGGTTTGGTTCTGAGGTCAAATAGAGCTTCAAATTACAGTTAATCTAAAAACTGTAAAAACAAACAAACAGATCTGCTGAACTAGACAAACACCGAAGACTTACAGAGATGCCGGGTTCGGCATGATACAGCCCGACACATTTAACATGTCGAGTTTCCCAAGGCTGCCACCTCAGACACTTACCCACTTGTTGAAGAAAGACACAAAGCCGTAACCCTTGGATTTTCCAGTAGCTGGGTCTTTCACCACACGTGCATCACTGTGGAGGGAGGCAGAGACGGCAGGTAAATTCTACAGGCAACGCCGACCCAGGCAGACCTGTGCCTGGAAACTGCACTTCTGTAAGCTATCTGCCCATGAGTCAGCAGCACTTCTAGAGATTCTGAAGTGTTCCGTGCAGTCTGATTTTGGGCTGTACTTTAATCAGCCCTAGAAAAGTGGGTCAGGACGAGCTTGCACTAAGGTACTATAGCGGAACACAATGAAGGTCATCAATGGCAATACCACACATGGCACGCTACTCACAGTTTTGTTTGTGGGTCACACCGAAATTCAGCACTGAACAAACACCCAACATTAAAAGTTAACCTAGAAACCCTCAGAAACCTTCAGAGTGAGCAGTAGGATAAAGCCAACTGAACATGGGCCATGAAAATACAACGGGGAACCAGCAGTATTTTGGCTGTTCTTCGCATTTCAGGGGCACCTCTGAACACATGGAGTAGTCACAGCTCTGCTGCCCGAGCCACGGCCGATGACTGCAGCCCCATGTTACTTTGTAGGCATGTTATCTGCAAATGGAACACTTACGATGTTCTCCCAAAGGGCGCAAAGGCTGCTTTTAGGTCCTCCGTGGTGATTTCAGGGCTGAGGTCTCCAACAAAGACATGGAAGTGATCTGGAATGGAGGGGGGGAAGCCACAGTCTTCCTTAGATCCTCTAACATGAACCATCATCACCACCACCAGCTACGGGGAGTTGAGACACACTTACTGCTCGTGTCCTTTTTCTGACTGCTTGGAGTCGTGGCCCAGTTAACTTTGACTTCCTAGAGAGAACGGGAGACACAACAAGGTAGCAAAATGAAGCCTCGGAGATGCAGCAGGGCTCACTGCTATCTATGGTCTTATAAAGCGAGACCGCGTAACACAGAGGGCGGTGTCTGGGTTCAGTGACGAGGATGAGGAGGGAGGAAAAAAAAAACAAAAAAGAAAAACAAAAAGAGGGACAAACCTGATCACACTCAACTGTTTAAAAATGCAAAAAATGTATAGAGAATACTTAAAAAAATCTAATAAGTAAAAAGGTCTAAATAACAAGGAACTTACAAACGAGTGAAATTATGAACTTGTATTACTCCTCAAATGGTCCTTCAATACCTGTTGAGGATAAAATATTTACACTGAATAGATTTGTACTGAGAGTAAAGTGACGCAGAAACTCTAAGAAAGAACAAGATAAATACAGAGAGAAGAGGTCAGGATGACTCCCTCAATTCCAGTAACACCAATAGTAAAGTTATATGTGTACATCCCCAAAGGTTCACAACTTCACGTTTTGCTACAGAGGTCTCACAAAGCAGAATCTACACACCAATGAGCATTCAGCTAAACTTAAAGCTTCCCATTTAATTCAAGGGGGACACCGATCCCATTAAGTGGCTGCTTCTCCACATAAGATATTTCCCCAAAAAGGTCTAATATTATCAAGACATCCATTAGATGTGCTCTCTGGAGGGATACAAGCACTGTTAGCACTACTAGGGACTAACGACACCCTAACGACTAAGTCAGAATCAGTGAATTGATATGTCTCATCAGGAGCACAGATCGTAACGCTCAGCAGGCAGGTCTAGAGCCGTAACACCCATGGTTTCAGAGAAAAGCCATGGAGAACTGGGTTCTGAATTTCCCTTAATGATACCCAAAACCACCTGCTTAGTCTGGGGGCGCCTGATTCGCTCATCAGCCAAGTGCCCATTAGCAAGAGGCACCACTTTTGCAGAAGTGAGAAGCTGCTAATAGCACAGGGATACACGTGCCAGAGGGACAGTGAAAACACCTCCCCTTTAGTTACTGGACCATTCATTAAGAATAAACCTCATTTTAAATGTGGAGAAAGACAAAATGTTCCCTATCCATGGAAAAAGAAAATTTGTGTCTGTCAGGTACACGCCGACAGTGTGATTCTACGCACTTTGATCAAAACAGATTGTTTGCGAAAATAACTATTCCTGAAAACTACAAATTGCAAATGTCAAGTGCTGTTCATTTTAGCACAAAAAAAAATCCAGATACAAAAACATACTGAGCCTGTGAACACCTGATTTCATCTAACTCATCTCTGTTCTCAGACTTTTTCTTCCACAATGTAAAAATCCAGAAGTTCAGAAAGCCAAACTCACAGCAGGGGGTTCAAGGTACGGGTCATTTACGAGTTATAGTTAAATGAGAGAGAATACTACCTGATGCCAACGATGAGGCTGCTACAGTTTAGAATTCACGGTATGCTAATCCAAAGTTAAAAACAATCAAATACACTATTAAGTAAAAGTTACTTACCTATAAGCATTGTGGGTTAAGCTATTAAGCCCACGGCACTATAGCTCGGGCAAATAAGGGAAAACAGTGTGTCTGAAGATGACAAAACCCACCTTCGGATCTAAACACATTTGAACACACATAACTGCCGATTGTAAGTGTTTAGCACAGAGGGATCAATTCCAATAGGCTCCGCTCCCGTTACCATGGCGACACAGGCCTGCCCCCATGTGTCCCAACTCACCCAGGAGATACGATAGCTTACCTTACCCATTATCTTACGGCCGTTCATGGCAGCCAGGGCGGCAGCAGCATGTTTGTGCTCATAGAACTCCACGAAACAGTACGGGTCGTTGCCTGCCGTCTGGAGGAAAGGAACAGGACAGTTACTGTGGAGGCCATCCATGACTGTAGGGGGCGCCACATTGCTCAAGGAGCTGTATTCTTCAAAAGGGTGACTAGCCTTATATGTGACACAGAAATGTGTATAAATGAAGCAGAAACCAACCTCTTCATGCAGCTCATGGTAACTGAACCATAGCTGGAGAAAAAAACTTCAACAGAACAGAGGAGAGGGAGGTGATCCCTGCAGCCTCCACCCACCCACAGCCTCCTCCCTGCCTCCCTGCTCCAGCAGGTATGCACATCCATGCCACTCACATCTAAGATCATTTTGCAGCTCTTGCAGGGTCCGATCTGGCTGAAGAGCTGCAGGATGAGGGCCTCAGTCACATCCCGGGACAGGTTCCCCACATACCTGTGGCACAGGGAGGTCAAACTCAAAGGGGGGCGCCAATGCTCTTCCACGGACACCCTTCAACCCCTTAGGGTCTGGCATTGCTTAGGGTACTTGACAGCTTCAAGAATGCCCTATCACACGAGTCAAACAATGACTGACATGAGCAAAATGAGGGCAAACTCTTGAAAGGTGAGTAACAGGCCAGAATATGAATACAGAAAGTGCCCAGGGTAACAGCCAGGGCTGCATACCATCACCTACCTGGATTAAATAAAAGAAAACTGTACTGGAATGAAGACACGTGGAGACTGGTAAACACGCCATCACATTCACACACAAAGGGCGTGTTTAAAGACCACACTGTGTCACAGTTTAATAGCAGCATAACACCGCAGTAGCTGATATCCGAGTGTCGGTGCTGGGATCGGCCAGCAAACGGTAGCATGGCCCCGCTGCTTGATTCCGTAATTCTTATCCAAAGATAAGTCGTGTTTGTCACACGAGGCTCTCAATGCTGCCCATCCGCATTAAACCTCCGCGCCTCTCACCGACAAAGGTTTAGCTAACGGCACTGCCGGACTCGTTCTCCATTTTACACGGATTGTCACGTAAACAAACACTCGGCGTTTGCGTGGAGCTGGAGCTCGGGTGGCGGGGAGCCTTCCTGATGTCCCGAGGGATCGGCAACCCGGACTCCGGGCCCCGTGAAGGATCCCCAGGCGGGCCGGCGCCTTCCCGAGGGGCTGCGAGCCGGCCGACGCTCGGCTAGCTATAGCCACCTAGCCGGCCGGTTACTTACAGCGTTTTCGGCTGCTCGTCGTCCATTGTCGTGCTTTTCAAATACCGAGCCCCGAGGAGGGAAATACCCGGGGAGTGCTGCGTTATGGCGCTGTGTCGCAGTGTTTACGTCTCGCTGACTTCCTCCGGACGCTATTCAGAGAACGATACGAAGCCGCCTGGCCCCTCTCCCCCGGTCACGGACAATAGGGAACCTACAGAAGATGGCGGCCAGCCGGTGCGCATGCGCGGAAGGGCTCCGCTCGGCCCCGCCGCGCTTATATTAACGCGCTTGTATTAACACGCTTTAAAACGGAGCTGGCTGGGGTTAAATAATAATTTTTCATCCGAGCGGTTGTGTTTGCACGACTCCAGCACGGTGTTGCCTTTAAAACAATACTGAGAGTTTTCATAGGTATCGGTTGCACATGCACATTTGCGATTAGGTCGGACTGCCAAACCGTTCCTTTGGACATGCCGGTCATCGGAATCATCTGCAGTTTAAAAGTCGTGCGCCGCCCGGGAATCGAACCCGGGTCGCAAGAATGGGAATCTTGCATGATACCACTACACCAGCGGCGCTGTGATAAACAGTTTTTCCTATTTATTTATAAAAGTCCCTCAAATAAATTATAACATAAACGTGTGTATGAAGATAAAACCAGCGACAGTCCTCTATCTCACCGTGAGAATAACATCAGATATCAACCCAGCTCATTAGCACGGACATCAACCCACATTCCACTTAATGACCATGGGAATAAGGTCAAACCACATTCTGCTCTAACACCATGGGAATAATATCAACCCACAGTCCACCACGCTATCGTGGGAATAATCTAGCCTCGGAAAACATGACACAATGCGATTTGTTTAGTCTTAGTTGGCTCTGAGCTCATTCTTAACAGGAAATGAGGTGTGTTTTCTAATTATAGTTTAGCTGCTTTACATACTCACTTTCAAACGTATTTCATGTTAGTTGAGTAGCAATAATTCAGATTGTGGTATAATTCTATGAAATGTAGTGTTGATTGCATACATTCTAAAACATTTCGCTCACAAAAAAACAATTGGCACCAAACAGTTATTTTGACTGACTTTAATTACTCTGCTCAGTTGAATTGATGGTATTGGGAAATCAATTAGAATTTATTAATTCTGAAAGTTAAGAACGTTGCTTTAGCTAACAGCTCTGAACTGCAGAGGGCGCTACAATATTATAGAGTAAAATGCAGTTGGAGCATTATTACCTATTACCCAAAGACAAACATCAATGCCAGCTTGTAGGATTTTGCATACAAGTATAGAAGCTAGGTTGAATGATTAGCTGAGGCAGCACAGGGGACTAAAAGGTATTGCTAGCAGGGTCCTGGACATGGGTTCAACAGGTCAGGCCTAGCCATTCACTGTACCATTCAGAGGCTGGGCGTGGGCAAACGCTCTACCACAGAGCCTGCATCTTCAAGCCTATCATAAATGATGGTGAGAGGAGACATACAGCACACACATACACATCTAAGGCAAGACGAGACGAGACGATGGTCAGATACAATCCAGCTGTTATATACAATGTGGAGGTGTTCTTGATAAATGTATAATAAGTGTAGGAGTGCATGTGTACAAGGACTACTAGTATAAATACAGTACAGTATGTTCAGAACAATACGGTAAGTACTGTGAGTTATTTATAACAGTGAGGTATTGCTTATTAAGGGGAATTTGAGCATTTGAGTTGGGCAGATATACCTCAGAGGAATAGGGTGCAAATCCAGATGAGTTTTTGTTCATTTGATTGCATCAGGCAGTCCAAACAGGCTGGGGATCCCCTGCATTCCAGGTCAGTGTGGGTTATATATGACCTTAATGTGTACTTCGTATTTATAGTTCATGATTTCTTTTTCTCCTGCAGTGTTGATTTGTGATTCTTTGCCAGGTGCCAGTGCTGGGAGGAATGTTGTTGCTGATGAGCAGAGCACAGGAACAGCTCTGTTAGCTGGGCCTCCCCTCAAGGGACTAAGACTGCCTGAGAGTCATTTAAAACAGCCAGTTTGTGAAGGGCTTTCTGTGTCATGGTTGCAAATTACAAGTGTACTTTTTTTTTCCTTTCAAAGTTTTCAGAGGGTGTTTTTTCTTTGCAGATGTCTAAATACAATCTAATGCAAATCAGGGAGTGTGAGTTTCACATGCTACCTGCAGCTCGTCTTGTGCATAAGGTTTTCCCTCCTGGCGTGCAGTTTTTGTTCATAATGCAATTTTGACTGGTCAAATTAATCACTAGTAACCAGAGGAAGAGATTAGCTAGAGATGGAAGGAAACATATAGTAATCAACTGTACACACCTTTCCTCTGTGCTGTTTTTTCCTTTAATTTTTCATTATATCAGGAAGCGATTTGATAACTTGGGTCAAAAGACTAAAAAAACACAGGAGTTATCTGCTTCTGTTTCCTCATGGGAAAATGATGGCAATTAATTGTCATTGTTGACACATCACAGCACAACAACAAGATGCATCTTCTGCATTTAACCCATATGTGACATAGCAGTGGGCAGCTAATCCAGCATCCAGGTAGCAGTACAGAGAATCAAACCAGTAACCTTTTAATCATAAGCTCACTTCCCTAACCATTAGGCCACCACTGCCCCACGTGAATGGTAGGTGTGAAAAAAAATACTTACTACTGCAGAGAATGCAGCAGGACAAAATGGCAGAATGTATAACAGGAAGGTCACCATCAGTGACAGTGAATCTGGATGTATTCACTGGACCAGAACTGCAGCTTAGTTAGGCCTCCTGTTCCTTTCCTTTTACTGTCTTTGAACCTGTTAGCCAAACCTTCAGAGAACAGATGAATCAGTATATATTTCTCATTTGGTGTTGTATGATTTCAGGATGTGCTATAGTTTTAACTACTTGCTAAAAATAAAGCAAACTTCAAGACTCCTCTTCTGGCATTGATTTTACCAGTTATGCCAGATATTTACTAGTGTCCTAGACCAGTGTTTCCCAATCCGGTCCTCTGGGAACCACAGTGGGTCCATGTTTTTGCTCCCTCCCAGCCCCCCGAGGACTGTATTGAGAAACGCTGCCCTAGACATTTTCCAGGTCATTCTCCATGTGTCCATTCAGGGATGTTCCCCTTTATCCTTTGGATGATGTGACCCTGTATCTCAACATGACAGGAATGTGTGTAAGTATTAGGGACCGTTCTGTCTGGAATTAATCACACGGCATTGTGGATCACAATACTGTCCAGCAGAATTAAGTGGTTTCAGTAATTAACATTATAGTATCATCTCTCTGGTCAGCTCTGTTGTGGCACTGATCTACAATCATAGTGCTAGGACTTCTGGACTGTGCTGACCCGTTTACCTAAAGTGACTCCACCTGTTTGGACAGCTGCAGAAGGGCACAGCCCGTGGGGGTGAAGTGGAGTTATTTCAGCTTGCTGCCTGGTTAAGAGGACCAATGGGTCAAAGCTATTCATCAGTCTGGAAGTGCAGGAGTAAAGAGTTGAAAATAACTGACGTGAGCTTTTGATACTTGGTCAGACAATTTTGTTTGCATACTTCCTTATCATACAGCCATCCCTCACATAGTACCTATTTTGTGCGAAACATTCTATTGTATTGCATTGTCTGCTGTTTTTTGTGCTATTCTTCTGCGTTTACACAAACTTACATTTCTCTGTACACCTGCCCTGGAATTGTATAATGAGAATGAGGTCAATTGAATTGAATCTATGAATGACTTAACGGCATTGTAGTTTGCTGCGAGTGCAGGTTGTCCGTGATACTACGGGTTTGGGCCTGGCGAGTTCATAAAGCAGCTCGGAACTCCTGCTGTTGGCCCAGTTACTGAACGCTGGGAAGGCAGCTTATACCTTCTGAGGACATAGTTATGGTCTGACGAGAGGCCAAAACTCAGGAATCTTTTGGTGCTTATTTTTCTTTTTGAAATGTGATTCTTCTGCCAATACTTATTATTCTTCTAGATGTCAGGAAGGGCTCTTAGTTGAAAGACAAGCCTGATATTTATGCATATTTAAATTCTATGACTCTCTGAATCGCCGATAAATTCCCTTTCTTTTAGGAAGTAGACAATATTTGGGTTCCCAGGCTGACCTGTATTTGGAGACTGTAAAGAACAACAGCCCCTTAGTGACTGTGGCAAAGAAGCTCCGTGACCCCACGGCCCCTTCCCTGGCCTTTCGCACTCTACACGCCGCCACGCCATTTTTGCTGTGCTCCAGGGTCCGACCCGACCTCCCCAGCTGGCATCAAAAGAAGGTCTGAGGCTCTGAGACCCAGGGTGAGTCAGTTACCTTGTGTGGTCCATCGCTGCCTGCTTCTAGCGTGTACAGCGCCTGATAGGCAAGGGGCTAAAGGATAAAACAGCCTGCGAATAAGGAGATGCAACCAAATTAACCCCCCCCCCCTTCCAAGAAACCACACACGAGAGCGAACTGACACAGCGCAGCCACTTGGATGGCTACTCTGGTGGATATACAGCTACGTTTTTAATGGAATACAACAGAATAACAATACTTTATTCATCCCCGTGGGGAAATTCTCCCTTTCACCTCCCCCATCTTGCTCTCTGTGACTCTCTTACACTGCAGGGTAAGCCCGCATTCAGTGCCCCCGGAGCCAATGGGGGTTACGGGTCTTTCAGTCTGCCAGCCCCGGAATTCAGTCAGACACTGCCCCCAAATCAAGAGCATATGAAACATACCAAAAAGGAAAAATTTATTCTTACAAATAGCCAAACAACTGTGCAGCATTTGATGAAAAGGGACATAGGCAAAGCTCAGATTACATATGACTTCGCAGGGTTATAAATACTCCTGGACCTAGACCTTGAAGGCAAATACAGATGTACTTAATATCAACATTTTATTTAACAGGTTATATACACTGTACATTCATTTATTATTATGTTAAGATTTCCTGTAGGATTCACTTTCAGTAAAAGTATGGATAGAAGTACTCCTAATATTCAGTATCTTTGGTCCCTCCATAAGAATTTTAAAATATCATTATAAGCATCACAACCTCAACAAAATATTCCCAAACCCCACCTGGAATCCCATGATTAAAAAACGGAGACCACCAAAACACTAGACCATAAACACACCCTCTCATTGCTGCTCAGGCACTCCCTAAGTATACATAGCACCATGTAGATTCTCCAGTCTGTGCTCCATCTGCTTCCTTCGCTCCTAAACCACCAGAGAGATCACAGAATGAGGTGTGCAGAACCCCCGAGGGCTAAGCTGTTCATCCAAACCACCAGTAAACAGACAGACACGCTAAGCTCGCGTCCGGTGCCTCCGAATGGCTCCTGCGCTCACCTTGTCTCTCCGGAAGTCTTCATACTCTGGGTTGTCTGTCGGCAACTCGAGGCGACAGAGCGGACAGGAGTTCGTCTAAGAAAAACAAGCAGATGGCCGGCTAAGATATATTTGGACTGACTATATCCCGAGAGTCACATGAGGGATACCGACACATTACCCTCACTACAAAAAGCTGAGGGTTGGAATGAAACTTAATGCTTCAGCTGCTGACAATTTAGCTCCTACCTTCCCCAGCCACGGCAGGATGCAGCTGGAATGAAAAAGGTGTTCACAGGGCATCTTTCTCACGGTCTCATCTTCCTCAAACTCCAGCAAACACACGGGGCACTTCAGACCTCTGTCTAGGTAGAACAGGATGGAAAGTCAGGAGGACGATTTAAGCAGGGAGCGCAGAGATGAAGCAGGCTAGTGACCTGCCACCCTGCTCCTGAACCAGGAGTACCTGCTTGCTCAAAGGTGATAACCACCGTGGGAAGGTTCTGTACCACGGTTTGGGCGGCAGGAGGCGGCAGGCGCTGGTCCCACTCCGATATGTCAAACGGACCAAGGTCAATGTCCATGCCCTGCATCAGAGACCTGCAGATATGCCAACCGGGGGTCACTGACACATGCCCGGCAGTACGTGTCCCGCTGTCACCGCCCCCCCCCCCCAGGCGCAGCTTCACCTGGCGAGCTCCAGCAAGGCGTTTTGGCGGTACTGCTCCTCCGGGTTGGTGGGCTCGCAGTCATGCTCGTCAAAGTAGGACGCCATCCTTCCGCCCTTGCCGAATTCAGCGGCTCCAGGAGCAGGCAGAAGCTGTCAGGGACCCAGCGCCTGCGGACACATGCGCGGGATGGAGTGATCGCAGAGCCTGCGCAGGCTGCCGGCAAAGCGAAACCACCCATGACGGCAATAAGGAATTACGCGCGCTAATTATTATCTCATCTCGCCAAGAGAAACGCACCGTCTTAACATTATTTAAATACGTTTAAATTCCATTTACCTGATACGAATACCAATTGTCTTTAAAATATGCCGATTCTCAACAGAGCACAGTCATACATCCGGCATAAACAAATTGCTCTATGATCCAGTGGCAGTGTTTCAACCAATCGACGTGGGGGTTGCGCTAAGAAAGCCAATCAGAGCAAAACAACTTATCTCAGCGCGGGGAAAGCCAATGAGAGTGAAGGGAGGCAGGTATTTTATGAGCACGTGACGGTAGTTTGCGTGAGAGTGGTGAGTTATGATTGGCGTAGATGCTGTCAGTCTATATGGAACGTACGCGGGTTCCGAGTCTGACAGCTATCTAATAACATATATAATGTTAATTGGGTTGTTAACCTATGTGCCGTTAGGTGACTGTCCTGCTCAGGCTGAAGTGACAGGTAGTGTGGTGTGCACCATTCAGGGAATTAAGGGAGGCTTGGCTGGTGTTCAGCCGAATAATGCTGCCCGCTCGAATAATGCTACCGGAGCCGCGGATAGTGCTACCTTATCGAATAATGCTACCACATGGCTGCGCTCGCTGGCTCGCTCTGTCAACAGTTTTCTGGTGCGCATTCTCTCTCTTAAAGTAACATTAAATATTAAAAACAGAAGCTGACGTAATTTCTATGTAGTCAACATGCGGTTTTGGATTTTTTTTAATAACAGAGAAGCATAATTTCCCCTTTTAAGTGAGAACATTTTGAAAAGTTGACGCAGTTGCCCCAATTCCAAGATAAAGTCCCAAGACAAGCGCGCAGCACTTCTGATTTGACGGAGACTGAACTCGGAACATTTGCTGAAACGGCTTTATACTTGCTTTGGCGACTATAGTGTAAATTAAGGTCCTGCGATACTTCTCATCATTGGAAATGTGTACAACAGAAATGCGAAATCCACATTGGAAATGGCTTTCAAACAGGGAGGCCGAGTTATGAGGAATTGCTGTATAATTGTATTACTTATATTTATTGCATTTGAGCATACACTCCTTAACCCTTGTCTAAATTATGCATAAGTTAAATTTATGATGAAATGAAGTGGAACATTACCCAGATAGCACACATACGTTGAAATAACATTGATTCAATATCAGATTTTCAATGTTGATTTAGCATTGATCTTGCTCGTTGAAAATGCCATCTATTCAACGCTGAAAAATCAACCATTTGTGACAGTGATTCAATGTTGTTTCAACATTTTTTTGGCATCTTGTTCATCCATTGATTTA
>JAODKM010000039.1:21412065-21430080 GCA_026780845.1 Petrocephalus sullivani
CCTCTGCTAGGATAGACACTGAGCAGGCTGTAGGAATAATAAACACATCCAAACTGAAGGAGGTGCTATGTTAGTCAGAGTCAAGTTTCAAGACTGAAGGTTAAGCTGTATAAGGAACTGAATCAACAGCTTGAAAATGACTGCTCCAGATGTTGCTGGCAACAATACTCAGGGGGAGCAATACATTATCTGGGCTTTGTAGTTACTTTGTCCAGCTTTGATATGTGATGAGGTACTTGCTATTCAGGAGAATACATTGTTAATATTGCTGCATAGGTACAGAAGGGAGGGAGGAGGAGATTCATGATGACAGGCATCGACGTCAGTGCAGTCCAACTGGGAAAAGGTCAGAACTACTGAGCCGCACTGAACCCATGTACACAGAAGGATGCAGACTGAGAAATGTGGTATGAAAACAGAACATTACAGTCCCCAGGAGCACAGACATGACAGGATCAGACCCTTGGCTTTTTGAAAGTCCCATCTTACACATTGATATTTATTCTCCGAACAGATGCTCACAAAAAAAATGTTTTTTAGCCATATTGTGTTGATGTTTTTGATTTAGTTGCTGCAGATGCTACGATATTCAATATATGTCGGAACTAAACCCATAGTTGTGTCTTTGTTACAGGTAAAACAAAGATATTCAAAGGCCTTTGTCTGACGACAATTAGGCCACTTGACCATAGAAATCCCCTTCCCTGTAGCAAAACCCAACCCACAGGCAAACTGTGTGTGAAACTGACACTCTTCTACTGATCTTGTTGTCTGTGGTATAGAGAGAGCTTGACTTCATGAGGAGGACTGGAAGCCCACAGGAGCCCAAGATGAATGGCCCTCCCTATCTCCCTAAGTTAGTACCTGCCTGCTTCCTCTGGCCATCTCCAGATGACCTTTTTGTAGTAACCTACACCTATTTGTAGTAACCTAAACCTATTGATTATTCATGAGGATGCATTATTGAATATTATGGCAGTTCAGGAATTCAGGACATGTTTACAAGTGAGCTCAAAAGTCGGTCAACTTTATTGGCACTGTGCTCATGCACAACAAAATGAGGTTGTTACAAGACAAAAAAACGACAAAGACAACAAAGCGTCGCACAGTTTGGTGAACCTACTGGCTGCTGTATGCTTCTGCACTGCCGTCTTTAATTGGAGACAAAATCCTCCCATGTGAGGCTCTGGCTTTGACCCGTGCATGCTGCTAGCAAAGGGGCACGTCCTCTCCGTGTTGCGTTGTGTGATTTACTCCTCCAGTTCAAAGATATGTAGTGAGATATCTGAAAGCTTCCCATATTGTGTCGCAGTATGTGTGTGTGTGCCTCTGTCATTTGCCCTGTGTTATCTGCCGCAGGCTCCAGCCCCCCTGCCACCCTGCCCAGGATAAGTGGCTAGAAATTAAAGATATTTGCAGTATAAGCATTTTCTAGCTATGTCCACCAGCTTCACATTTTTCATGAGAAATAAGACAATTTAAAATATAACCAGTACAAACACAACAGGGGTCTGCTGTTTGGACCCCTTAAATCGAGAAACTCTCCAGAATGACAGACGTTATTAAATATGAGTTTAACTATTTTTAACAACCCAATTGTTATTTACCCAAACAGATAGAATTCTAGAAGTGTGATATTTTGTACATATGTGCATCGTTTTGTGATTTAGATGTAAACCTTATGCCACATAATGAGCGCCTTGACAGTTCTGAAGGAATTTCCTGTTATTCATTACAGTCTCAATAAAGGACTTCACTACTCAGAGTTTTTCTAACAGATTCTGTGAGGCTGTGCCAAGCTCAATTTGTACTCAAATCAAGTGATTAAACCTTGACAAAGGGGCAATTTAACTGCCTGTCAGAAATGATGGAAGGTTCTGGAAATGAGAGGTGCCTGAGGCAGCCCCCACCCCCAAAAAACCCATGTGTTTTTATGTATTTTGTCTCACATATGTGTAGGCAAAAGGGGCATGAACAGGAATACTCAGCCTCACTTGATTTCTAAGAGACATTAAGAGATCTATGTTTGTAAAACATTACTGCCTATTGTATAACACTACTGTTTATTTGAATGCATAAGATGGTAAAGCAGAAATGTACCAAAAGGCCAATGAGACTGTGAAGATGATGGCATTTCATCACATTATAATGGATCGCATTTGATGGGAAGGTGACACAGTGGCCTGGTTGGCGGTGCCATTCACACCTCAGCTGTGTGTGTGTGGCTTATGTTTATATTACTTTGTGGGGACCAAATGGCCCCCACAATGTGATAAAAACCTGGTATTGTGACATTGTGGGGACCATTTTTCAGGTCCTCACAAAGATCTGTGACTGCAATCGAAAAACTAAAAAATGCCAAATGTCTCATACTTCGTTTGGTTACACATGGTTAAGGTTAGGGCTGGATAGGGGTTTAGGTTCTCATGTTGGGATCAGAGTTTTGCCCATAGAAATGAATGGACAGTCCCCACAAAGAATTACAAACCTGTGTGTGTGTGTGTGTGTGTGTGTGTGTGCGCGTGTGGAGTTTGCATGTTGTGTCAGTGTGCAGCACAGGGATATTTGGGTAATTTGATTGTCTCCACTGACCACGCACACTAAGGCATTAGAGAAGCAGCTGGCCTCAGCTTATCTCCACTGTCTTTGTCACCCCCTATGTATGGGGCACAGATTTGGCTCCTACTTTGCCTCTTTTTCCGGACGGTACCGAACCAGCTCTTTTAGCTAAGGAGTGACACTCAAGGGTCGTTGGTTTTACTGTCGTTTATTGCAATATTGTAATATTTAAAATACTTTAATCAGGACTCTGGCGGTTGGCTTTTCTGGATATCGGGACACGGACTGTAAAAAGCGGCAGTCTCGTGTCCCCAAGCGCCTGACATGGTTTAATTAAAAGAAAGAAAAACATTATAAAACAACGCTTCAAGGCAACATGAATGGAAGCTGGAGAGATGCGACAGAACTTGAGCTCGACAGGTAGTTTCATTAGGGCGCTTTGGCCACTGGTTCTGGGAAGAAGCGGCAGGCTAACGCGCTAGCAAGCTAATCCGCTCGTACTCTAATAGGCTAACAGGCTAGCACGCTAACAGGCTAAGCGGCAGATAGGCGGTGTCCCCCGGGGAGGGATGTGGAAGTCCGCTCCGCGACTGTCTACTTGCGCTTTCACCCTGTCGCCGGCACCGAAATGTCGCTGTGTTACGAATGGAGGAGCAGCAGCCAGTACTACTACTGCGTGAAATTCACGCTGAACGTTTACTCCATGCTGTTCTCGGTAAGCGCCCCGCTCCCGGCCGCCCGGCCGCCCTCCTCGCCGGTCCTGCGCCGCTACATCGCTACAGTGTATCTCCTGTTGCTGGTCATTTGTTACATTCCGACTGGACGCCCCATCCCAGTACAGTTAATCGTATTGATATCATTGTATCATTAAGCCCGAATGAGAGTTCGGACGCCTGTTTGTGGGTAATCCGAAGTATCCGAGTCTCTCTTTGTCTTATCGCGCCTATCTGCCTGTCATTGTCGCAGCCTGTCACCCGCTCGCTCTCCCTTTCTGTCTGGTAACCTCACCGGCTGCATTGAATCCCTGAAACTCGCGGCCAGATTGCAGGCGGAAGCTTCAGTTTGCTGTCAAAATCCACCCGAGAAACTTAATTCCTACAGATGCAGTACGTGTGCCTTTTTAGGGACCAGTGGCAGTAGTGACATGTATTATTTAGAGACTTTTAAACAGGACGGGGTACTTTCCATCACCGCTAACTGTGGAAATCCCCAGGCTGTTCTTGGATTTGCAGAGACGTTAAATTCATAGACCTCCAAATGAGTGCTTCATTATATCACTGTCTGGGGCTGGGCTGTGATAAATGACCCGGCCGGGCAGTACTGTGGAATCAGCAGAACTGATCTGGGGGCCACTTGCTGCATTGCGGTCTTCCATCGTTTTTTTCCCCACCAGAACTTCAGCCCTGACAAGCTTTGTGAGACCATGAAGTTCCCTGAATTTCCAGGTGGCCCTTGTGCTTTCCTTGACTGGCAGCAGTTATTTGTAGGGATAAGCCATGCTTGATTTGTGAGCTGGGAGATGAGTGTTCCACTGGCTTGTATTAGTTCATGCTTTTTTCTTGTTGTTGTTTTGTTGTGAAGAGCATTTATGTAATGAGAATATGAGATACTGAATAGGATTTAAACATTCATAACCACATCCTTGGGGTTAAAATGCAGTGGATGCCTCTCCTTCCTGGCCGAGGCCCTGCGCTGGAGGAAACTGTCATGAGAGGTGACGGGGTCCGGGTAGAGAGCCGTCTCTGGCTAGCAGGCTGGAGGACACTGTCATGAGAGGTGACGGGGTCCGAGTAGAGAGCCGTCTCTGGCTAGCAGGCTGGAGGACACTGCCATGAGGGGTAATGGGGTCCGAGTAGAGAGCCGTCTCTGGCTAGCAGGCTGGAGGACACTGCCATGAGGGCTGGCGGGGTCCGAGTAGAGAGCCGTCTCTGGCTAGCAGGCTGTGTCACTGATCTCTTGGTCTGCGATTGTTTGCTTTCTACTTTGTGTTTTTGTGTGTGTGTGTGTGAGCGTGCGTGTGTGAGTGTGTGCATGTGTGTGTGTGCATGTGTGTGTGTGTGTGTGTGTGAGCATGTGAGCGTGCGTGTGTGAGCGTGCGTGTGTGAGCGTGTGTGTGTGTGCGTGTGCATGTGTGTGTGAGTGTGTGAGCGTGTGTGTGTGTGTGCGAGCGTGTGTGTGTGTGCTCGCAGGGAGGGATCTCTCTTTGCTCTTTTTCAGGCTGCAGTTTCGTGGCCCTGCTCTGTTTTAGAAGGACCCCGACATAAGTGGTCCTCGCTCTGACTGCTCTCTTGCTCTCTCGTTGTTGTCTGTTTTGTTGGTCTGACATTATGCTGCTTCCATCTCTCCTCATCCCTCTTGTGTGTGTGGTTTTTTTGTGAATATTTCATCCTGGAATCAATCAGCAGAAATAATGATTGTCTCCCGTTCACCCGCACTGTCCCATCTCTGCTTTTCACCTCTCGGGAAATTGCAGCCATTTTACTGTTCAATTTGTGCCGTCTCTGTGCCTTCATCTCTCCTGCCCCCCACTATGTGACCTCTGAGAAAAAGTGAGTCATTTCACATCCTCCTCTGCTCTTTTTCTGTCCTTCAATGTTGTCCATTCCCTCCTTTCTTTATTTGGAAGACGTTTTTAGCGCTGAGGCTCATGCGTAGAATGTAATAGAAGCTGGCTTTAACATTTTGTTTGGAAATGATAACTGCACACATGTAAAGGAACGAAACAACCCTGAATAGTTTACAAGCCCAAAGTTGCCTTGACTCCATCCGGCTGCTTTGTGCGTGTTCCTATTCCTGTCTGCCCCTCCTCAGCTCGGTCACCGTTTGCCCACCCACAGCGGTAATGATGGAAAGAAACGCATCATGCTTTTTTCACTTAGGCTTTCTAAATAGTGCCATGTGGTATGAATGCGGCGCCCATCTCCTTCAGATGCCTTGTGTGTAGTCGAGCTGCTTTTAAAGGCCGCTCCCTGGTCCTCACCCTCTCTGGCAGCTCCTCTGCCACCTCCTCCCGTTTCCCTGTCGTCTGGTCTTAGCCGTAGCCAAATCATCCGATAGCTTACCCCGTTTCCTGATGGATGCTGGTATTAGGAGGGTGGCAGCAATGAGAGCTTCTCCTCTGGGGACAATGGGCCCTAAACATAATGCCAGAATAAGTAGCTGCCTGTCAGATGTCAGCTTTTTCCTTTACGGAGGATAGTCTGTCTTTTAATGGTAATCAAACAGGAAGGGAAAAGCGGGCAGCGGTCATCCACTTCCTGGAATGTGCTAATGGCTTTCCAAGGACAGTCTGGATTGCCACATATTCGCAGAATGGTTTCTTTATTGTGACTCATTGCGGTCTGGCTTTGCCCACCCCTCGTGGCGGGGTCCGAGTCGTATGAAGAGGACAGAAAGTGACCTTACAGGTGGGGGAGGTTGCTCTGGCAGTCCGCCATTTTCATTCTCCCTTTGCGGGAGAATGGTGCACACGGTGGGGTACTGGGGGGTTCACGGGAGAAAGGGGAAACTTCCTGAAGAATGACTAGCGCAGAGTGATAATGCAGACAGCTCTCAGTCTATCAAGGTGTGTGAAAGCAGTAATGCTGGCTTTAAAGTTTAGCCTCAACCTTCCAAGTGGGCAGAGAGACTGATAGTCTGCTGGCCTCTCTCCAGATAAGTGTCCATGAAAGATTTACTCTGGTTTACACGCACTCCTCAATGAGAATTACCTGTGTCTGAGGTAATGACACATCTGTTTTAGTGCTGCGTCATTTTAAATGTAATGGATGGGACACGGTTGTGTGTGTGTGTGTGTGTGTGTGACCAAAAGACCAAATGCTTAGAAAACTACTTCAGTCTTTTATAAAAATCAAAAAAGTTAAAATGCTGAAAGTCTTGTATTTTGTTTGGTTACTTATGGTTAAGGTTAGGGCTGGGTAGGGATTAAGGGTTTTTCCTATAGAAATGAATGGACGATGCTCATTAACATAGGGATACAAACGTGTTTGTGTGTGTTCACCCTTCAAAGGCACAATGGGGTGTCTTTCTCCCTGTAAGAGGGGCAGTGCTGTACTGGGATGCTGTGTCAGAGGTCAAAGGTCATTCACACAGTAATGACGCTTAAACACACTGCTCTGTCAGTTGGGACCCAAAACCCACAAACACTGACATTCAGTTCTGTTTTTGCTTTGGCTCCAGAGATTAATCTTCTTGTTAATCCTCCCACAGTCCACAGCCAAACTCAGACACTTCTTTCTTGTGAAGAAAGAAGTCCATCCATTCAGATACCAGTGCCCCCTCACATTGGTTCCCCTGGAGGGTCATGCTTATTCCTGAAGTTTCTTTGTCACATGGTTTGTTTAAGTCAAAGTAAATATATCAGCCTTTGGCAAGATTATGAATGGATGCAACTCCTGGCCTCTATGTAAATTCACCCTGTTTCTACCTGTGTCAGTCCCCCCTGTTTCTCCCTGTGTCAGTCCCCCCTGTTTCTCCCTGTGTTTGCCTGGGTTTATCTATCCAGTGTCTCTCTGAGTTACCCTCTGTCAATGTACCCTTTTTCTCCCTGTGTTAATCTGCCTTTGCCCTTCAGCTCCTGGGCCTGTGCGTGCTCTGCGTGGGTCTGTATGCAGAGGTGGAGCGTCAGAAGAACCGGACCCTAGAGGGGGTATTCCTGGCTCCTGCCGTGGTGCTGATCTTGCTAGGCCTGGTGATGTTCACAGTGTCACTGGTGGGCATGGTGGGATCTCTACGTGATAACAAGATTCTGCTGCACATGGTGAGAACCCCGGGGTAGGGGGCGGAGTCTCAGCTTCTCACCGCTCTGTAACTTCGTCTGCTTCTTTACAGTCAGGTGGTAGGCAGTTAAGCTCCACTAATGCCATTGAAATTACACAGTCTGCTTGCTTATCAGTTTGCTTATCTCTGCTTATGTGTGTTCCTGTATCTGCGTGTGTGTTCCTGTATCTGCTTATGTGTGTTCCTGTATCTGCGTGTGTGTTCCTGTATCTGCGTGTGTGTTCCTGTATCTGCGTGTGTGTTCCTGTATCTGCTGGTGTCTACCTGTGTCTGCTTGTGTGTTCTTGTGTTTGCCACTGTTTCTGTGTCTTTGGGTGTTTCTCAATATGCATAATTCACCGCACTTGTGTTCTCCTGTGCCTGTTATACGTCATCTCCCATTGCCCGAGACTAAGAACGGATGGATGGTAAAAATCCTTGCCATACAGGAACAATCCCATGATTAATTGTGTTCCAAGTTCATTCATTGGAGCCAAGTTAGCAAAACCGCTCTCGCTAAGACCTCAAGTATGACCTTTGCATTTTTGCTGTTGAGAAACAACTTATATATGTCTCCTTCTGTCTGCCTGTTTGTACTTGGTGTGTTCCTGTATGCCTGTGTGTGTTCCTGTACCTGCCCTTGTTCCTGTATCTGGCTGTGTGTTCCTGTACCTGCCTATGTGTTCTACTGTCTGCCTGTGTTCCTGTGTCTGTCTGTGTGTTCCTGTATCTGCCTGTGTGTTCCTGTCTCTGCCCATGTGTTCCTCTATCTGCCTGTGTCTGCCCTGTCTCTAACCGCAATGATAATCCTAACCCTCTCCTCTGCAGTTCCTCTGCGTGCTCTGTGTCCTGCTGGCTCTCCAAGCTCTAGCCCTCATCATCGCCCTCATCTTTGAGAAAAAGGTCAGGTCACCACTGAGCACCGCTGCTGTAGATTTCCAATGACCCTCTCTCGGGTGGCTCCGTTAAACGGTGTGGCCGCCTCACTTTCTCTGTGCAGACGTCCGCCCTATTCCAGAGCAGCATACGCGAGGGCATTAAGCACTACTACGACGACCTGGACTTCAAGAACATCCTGGACTATGTGCAGGAGAAGGTGCGTGGGCGTGGCCTGTACTCTGGGACTGGGTCCTGCCTGATGTACATGGACTGTGCCGGGTCTGGCACTTTCCTAACGAGGGATTCAGTTAGGTTCTCCATTTCAGAGTTCCGTCTGGAGCCAAACTCTTTAACTCCTAATTTCTCAGCTGATGTTTTGTACCCAGAGCTAATTAGTCTTTCTCCCATTCGCCCATTGGATGGCTGGGCTGTGTGGGAGGGAGAGTGATTGGAGAAGAGATGTATCAGTCAACCAGGAGGCAAATCAGAGAGCAGGTGTCTGCATAAGCCTGTGAGGGTCTCTGCAGAGGCGTCCGCAGTACATGAAGACTGTTCTACCAAATCTTGGGGGGGTGAGGAATCATGTCAAGCTATTGGGCAGTGTGCCTAGCTGTGTGGGGGACACTGGGGGTGTCACTAATGGGCCTCCTCTCCCCAGTTCTCCTGCTGCGGTGGGGATGAGTACAAAGACTGGGAGGTTAACCAGTACCACTACTGCAATGGCAGTGGACCCCTGGCCTGCGGCGTGCCGTACACCTGCTGCGTGCGTCACAAGGTGAGCTGCATCCCTGAAACGCGGGCAGCCGTGGTGCCCTCTGCTGTGCCAGGCACAGCAGCACAGTCAGTGAATCATCAGCCCTATAAATGGATTAATGGGCTCAGTATTTAATTACCTCCCACGCTTAGGAAAGGACTGTCCCTTCAGGTTTCTGTCACTGCTCCTAGGTCGTGGGAGGGCCTAGACCTAAGTGGTCCTTGATGTGCCAGGAAAGCTCATTGTAGGTCTGGGTGGCGATAGAGATGTTTGTGTCGGCTGTAGATGTAAAGGACTCAGTGTCTTGCTGCATCGTCGAGCCCAGCTCTTTATAATAACACGAGTGCTGGTCCTTAACGATGCTTTTCAGTCCTGCTCTGCCATCCATTCTATTTTTCTGTTTCTGTCTGTCTTTTAGGTTGTAGGGGCCGTCATCAACACACTGTGTGGGTACAGAACCCTAAACCAAGAGGTAAGCGCATCAGACTCGCCCCTCACAGCTGTTGACCTGGTCCCTACACCTCTCTTCAGGTGACCACTGCCCCCAGTTAACCCGAAATTCACTGCTCTGTATCACAGAGACACATGCTGCTTGTTCTGGTTACATTGCCAGAGCGGCATCTTTATGTCCCCTCGTTTGAAGTTGCTCTTTAGATATGGGAGCCTGGGATGTCGGGATTTGTAGAGAGAGGGGGTCTTTGCCGTTCATCCCGGGCCTGGATCCTGCCCCAGGAAGCTGAGTGTGGAGCAGCTGAGCCCCTACATGTGATGGCAGCCTGTCGCAGGGCACGCCCTCCCAGGCACAGTAACGCGGTCAGAGGCCCCTGGGCTTCTGCCTGGGCACGCCTGTGCATTGAAGCGCCACAATAAGCACTACACACGCAGAGGACTGGAGGTGTGAGACCCCGTGGCCCTCTCGGGAATACTGCATCACACAGGGCCTCACAGGGCTCCAGGATCTGTCACATGAATACAGGTGTTCCTGGCACTGATTCAACAATTTGCACTAAAGGCATCATCCAGTGCTTTTACCGTTGTCATGGAGACGGAAAAGGTGCAGCTGGCGATTTGATCATTTATGGCCATTATGGTGGGACTTTGAACGAGCATGTGACCCCTCTCTCTGGCTCTCTCTCTTTCCCTGGGTGGCTCATCCTGCCCTCCAACACACACCACGTCTCTCTTCATCAGTATCTGTCTCTCTTGGCAGCGTGCGCAGCTGGATGGGGTGATCCATGTGCGAGGCTGCATCCACGCTGTCAACTTATGGATGGGGGACAACGTGGGTGCCACAGTGGGATTGTGTTTCGCTGTGGGGCTCCCTCAGGTTAGTGAGCCCATTGCCTGCCTCCCCCCCCCCGCACAGAGCCACATACTGCCTGCCCCCAGCAGCAGTCCTGAAGCACAGCTGTCAGTCCCATGTCTGCTTCTAGTGGTTGGCACGACAACACCCACAGCCGCACACCCATCACCTGCTTTCGCTGCCGTGGTTACGACGGTCTCAGTGGAACCCCCACCAGGTTATCTGGTATAACTGGTTGATCATTAAGAAATTGCTTTTACCAAGAGTGAGTTCATTTCATTTAGTAAAGGCAGCAGGTGAGGAGGATTCAGGGAGAGACATAGGATGAGGTGAGGAAATCGCATGCTAGAGAAGCTTTCATTTTCAGTCTGGAGGGAGGATGGAGAGGAGGGGGGAGAGAGGAAATGAGTCTCTCAGGAGGTACCAGGGGAAAAAGGGGCTGGAAATGTTCCAGTCTGGGGCCGACAGTCCCTCACAGCAAAGAATGAATGTTGCATCTGTATAGCACTTTCCAACAGACCTAGAGCACTTTACAGAAGCAGTGGGGGGTGGGGGGGGGGCGCTTCAGCCAGCAGCACTGTGCCGCTCCCAGCTGGACAATGCGACACCAGTGCACTCACCACACAATAGCTAAGGTGGTGAAGGGGCAGGAGAGAATTCACCAGTTAGATATAGGGGATGATTAGGAGGCCAGATATGATAGGGCCACAGGGGGCAATTTTAGCCAGGACCTTGGGGTACCACCCCTATTCCTTCAAAAGATGCTCAGGGATCTTTTATGACCTCAGAGTGTCAGAACATTGGTTTTACATCTCACCTGAGAGACAGCACTATTTTTATAGCACAGTGTCCCCATCACTGCACTGGGGCATTGGGATCGACACAGACCAGAGGATGGGTAACCTGCTGGCCACACCAGGACCTCTTCCAGCAGCTACCCAGCTTTCCTAGTGGGTCTCCCATCCAAGTACTGGCCAGGCCAAAACCTGCTTAGCTTCAGATGGATTACTTAGTCTGAACTGCAGCTGGTATGGCTGCTGACAGGCAGTTTGTAGTAATGTGATCAGAGCCCAGTGGGCCGTGTGTTTAAAGCTCCAAGCAGTGAACCTGTTCTGCTGGTCGTTGCTAGAAAACGGCCGTTTTTAATCAGGCGCTCAGTGCAGCCCGACATGATCAGCCTCAGGATACATGGGTTTCAAATTTTTAAGCAAATAAAAATCTGAAAAGTGTGCCATGATCCCCCCAGCAATTTTCAAGTCTTGCCACAGATTCTCAATGGGATTTAGGTCTGGACTTTGACTGGGCCAATCTAACACATGAATATTCTTTGATCTAAACCATTCCATTATGGTTCTTGCTGTATGTTTAGGATCATTGTGTGTTCTTTGTGTCGGTCTATCACATAAAAGCTCAATGAAAAACATTTAAGTTTGTGGTTGTAGGGTTACAAAATGTGAAAAAGGGGTATGAATACTTTCTCCTATTTTGCTGGAGAGGAGGGGGCCGAAATGAATAGAGACTCTTCACACTTTTATCCATACATCCATCTTCCTGCTCGCTTATCCAGCACATGAGGTGTGTTTATCCTTTTAGTAAATAAGGAGCCATTGAGCCGGACACCCACTCTGCCCAGGATCCCTCACACCTCCACCACAGCACAGAATTTGCCATTGAAGAGGAAGGGAGGCCCCCTTAAATGTCTCATTTATTGTGTGATGTTCCCCAAGCATATAACATGCAATTTGGCGTAGGCAAAGAGCCCTATAACGCCGGGCCCCCTTACGCTTCCAGGGTGTCCCCGTCCCTGCGACACGCCTGTGCTCACCGCAGTCGCTGTGGCTCTGTCGTCCTCTTCCTCGCACACAGCTCCTGGGTATCATCCTGAGCTGCCTCTTCTGGAACCTCCTGGTGGAGATGAGCGAGTCGGCCGACATGGTGGACTTCCGCTCGCTGAAAAAGGCCGGATTTGAGTACAGCGAGCTGGATCTGTCCGGCGCAGGCTGGTGCCTTTGTCTGCCCCGGGACGGGGGCTACCTGCCTGTTCCTGCCTCCGAGCCTGAGACCTGGGCGCAGGAGTCCGCCGGGTCGCAGGAAGCGCTCCCCCCTGCTGGATCAGAGCCGGACGAGCTCGGAACAGAGCCGGACGAGTGTGGGCCGCAGCCTGCAGTGGATGAAGTGGACAATCAGCCCTAGAAATGGACCTTCTTTTTTTTTTTAATTTTACTTGAAGTCATGTTGACTGGGAGATGTTATTAAATATGGCACCTAAAAAACATTAAGAAAGAAAGCCCAGTCAGGTTCGCAGGTCAGAAAAATGCGAAGAACAAGCATTTTGATATTATCTTATGTTTTTTTTATACTTTTTTAACCGTTTGTATTGTGATGTTTTTGTCTCAGTTTGGCCTTTATTTCAAATGGATGATAAAAAGGACTCACTCTCAAAATTACTATGACTTTTCCAAGCTCAGGTCATGTTAAAGGGCATTTTAAGGAACAGGATGGTTTGTTTTATGTGAGAATGCCATCATTTCGGTTCTGAATTCGAGCTGGTACCTGTATATGGTGGCACTGGTCTTCATGGTGCAATGATTCCCACATGGCTGTAAACACATACTTTGTGGATGAATCGACATTTCTTTTACCAAACACGAATGCTGACACTGTTCACTGTGCTTTTATTAGGTTATGACTGTTAAAAAGCTGCTTTTGTTAGGGATTAAACAAGTAGAGAATGGGATTTGTTTAGCAGAGGATGTTGGAGGGTGGATGTGTTCTGGTTCCCCTTAGCCCCATGTCGTGGGAGTCACAGGGCTGGATTTGCAAGTCATTCCCAATAAAATGCATTTGGTTCCATGTCAGCTGTGTGGCAGTGGCCTGTGTGGGCCCAGGGTGAGCCTGGGTCCGGTTTGCAGGATGGCTTCAGTCTGAAATCATGCTCATGGCAGTCAGGTCAGCTATGGCAGCATCACTCTATATTCTGTGCTTCCTGGGCTCAGCCTTGCAGCTTGGAGTGTGTCTGTTCATCTCTGTGCATCTCTGTGTGTGTGGGTCTCCATCCACTTGTGTACCTGTGTGTTTTGCTCCCGTTTTAAATGCTACAGAGACCATACCTGAAGAAAACTGGAGGTACATGAAATCCCACCTTTCTCAGACATCCATCACCTTTCTCAGACATCCATTGCCTTCCTCAGACGTCCATCACCTTCCTCAGACATCCATCGCCTTCCTCAGACATCCATCACCTTCCTCAGACATCCATGCCACGGCACGAGCCTTGGTGACACAGCTGGTTTTGATGTACTTTCTAGGTCTTTAACTACTAAACTGCACGCTTTCCATTAATTGAATATATCGATCTATAAAAGTGCTGACTAAGAAGGGGGAGGGGTGTGAAACTCCTGGGCCTGGGTGGGCAGTTGGGGGTCATGCAGTCTCTGACCAACCAGGAGAAGGTGGAACTTCAGCTTATAGATACCCTCTATATCACCTTTTTATAGACTTTCTTACCCTCAGGATTTTGGTTTATAGACTCACCCGCTGGCTTTTAGCTGACAGACTCTCTTACCCCCTGACTTTTGGCTTATAGACTTAGCCCCAGGTTTTTGACTTAGAGACTCTCTTACCCTCTGGCTTGTGGTTTGAGAGTGTAAGGCGTCTTTCCACAAAGCAAACGCATAACAGTGTCCTGCTGTTGTTCTAAGTCACATGCTTTTAAATCGTTTTCTGACTGTAGGTGATTGTATGGGGTGCCCCTCCCCCAGGTGTATTTATAGTTCAGAGTTTGTAGAAATGCTCTGACTAATTGCAGTACAATTTATGTCTCCCCAGCCAGTTCAACGACATTCAATGTGCTGACGCACTGGCAGCCTCCCCTCTCCCCCTAGCCCTGTTGATTCCTGAATGCGGTTGTTGCCCTAACCTCCACCAATATTAGCCCCATCACCCTAACCTGACTGCAAATGAATGCTTGGGCTTGTGTGCTTTAAGAAGGACCATAATATTTACTTTGCTTCATGGTTTCCGATGGCGGATGAGGGCTAAGTACTTATGCAAGACAGCCGAGGCGTGATCAGCAAGATGCTTTACTTGATAGAGAAGCTGGGATTAGTGCCTGTAGACAGCTGTGTGTGTGTGTGCGTGCATACGTGTGTGTGTGTGTATGTGTGTGCACACATACATGTGTGTGAGAATGTAAACCGTATTTGTTATTTAGTGTGCGGGAATGAGTTCAGGATTTACGCGCACTTCCTTATATCTGTCGCTGGGGATGCTGGAGGACTCGGGCGACCTGAGGCCTGGAAGTATCCACACACAGAGCAGCGAATGGGCAGAAGGGCTGGGTATCTCTGCTCCATGGTAAGTTGTGTGGATGCGCGGTGACAGCGCTCATGATGACGTGGGAGCATGCGGAGCACCTGTGAAGGATCCCCCGTCTGTCATGAGCGTCGCGCGCAGGAAACTACAGCTCTGGCCGTCTAAGTAATCATCTCCTCTTATCTCAAAAACTGTCCCTTTCAGAAGAGAATGTCCCTTAAATGCCTTTCTGTTTTCAGAAATGGGAGCAGAGACGAGGACAAGAATAGGTTCCAGAACCGCGGGTTACACACACCTGGGGCCCCACACACGGCTCCCAGAACAGCAGGTAAGAAACCAAATTGGTGCATGTATTACTGTCGAGAAGGACTGAAGGAACAGCCCTGAAAATCATAGAAACTGTTACCTACAGGTTGCGATACAATTAAACTACAGTGCTCTTAATAATGAAAGAATCCTATATCATAAAATTATAATTTTAATTATTTACAGATAATAGAGAATAAGTTCATCATTTATATTTTACAGAACAGAGCATCTTGAGCAAATGTTCTTGCCCTTAATTTTCTATATTTTATGGCTAATTAACCCTTAATTTAAAGTAGGCAAATATGGGTCTCCAGGCTAGAGAAACCCATCAGAAGCTAGAGAACAGTGAAAAGAGCAGACTTGGCCGTGGGGGTGTCATAACCTGGGGTCTTGGGGGAGCCAGCACACTCTGCCCGCCCGCCCGCCTGCCCGCTCGCCCGCTCTCTTGCTGTAAAATATTCATTATGCATTTTTAAATATTCTCTTTGTTGCAGTTATATCATGATACATTTTAATGTAGTGACCTGCTGGAGGATGCCTGTGTACTGACAAGCAGGTGGCGGCGATCAGTCTGCAGTTCTGTATTCTTTCCCTTCGAAGGTGGGGGTTCGACTCCCAACTCCACCCTGTGGGAATTTGTGTGCCCTGAGATAGATTGGCATCCTGTTCAGGACGTGCCCTGTGCTTCCAGGGATAGGCTCCACTGTGAAGCAGTTAAGGAAAACGGATGGATGGTATTCAGCTAGCTAAACGAGGGTGCTTTGTGTTGGTGTCTGTCAGATGGCTGACCGAGGCCATCTAATGGAGAAGTGTGGCATAACAACGCTTCAGTCACCCATCTATTTTCTGTTCCTCTCGTCCAGATGGGGCTGGCGGAGCTATGCAGTTATTTAATAAAGTTGCATAATTCACTTTCCAAATTTATGGGCTATTATTAGAATCTGATTACTTATGTGTTTCATCTCCATCAGCGTTTTTGAGGTGAGTCATCCATCCATCCATCCATCTTCCAACTGTTCAGGGTTGTGAGGGAGCCTGGAGCCTATCCCAGGCAGGGATGCAGCACTCCTCACTGTGTAAGGAAGGTGAGTGGGGGTATAGCTGTGTTGGGTGCCCCAGGGAACTTCAGGAAATATCAGCTGCAAAACGAGAGGAACCATCTGAAGACATCACACTGCCAACCTACAGCAGCCATCAGACATCAGATCTACTGAGGCTGATCCTTCAGGGTATGCTAGTCTGTGATGGACGGCACAAAATATCTTTATAAATAACACATATGCACACTTCCATTCATCATATGAGAAGATGAATCTCATTTATACTGAAAAGCAACAGGTCTTATCACTTTATGTCCACTGTTAATCATCCTAAATTGACAAAACATCACATTAGCGATAAGCCATTGTTTGCCATTAATTATGTCACGGGAATTTAATTAGGTTTTTACTTCGTGGAGGATGTTTGCTACAAATGGAAACAACACTGAGATGCTGCACGACCTGAGGGGTGGTTTATGTGATCCATTGCATGTTCATTAATCTGTCTCAATGCCCATTTATTTTATTGAGAAGGACGGTGATTTGAAGGCCATCCCAGGAAGCCCACGCTTTAAGGCAGAGAAAGCAATCTGTCTGGCTGCTGCCACAAATTCCCGGGGCCTCCTGTAGCCGTCTGAGTGCTTGTTCTGTCTGTCACGTCTGATCCTCACCGATGGCTGCAGGACATTGCCTCTGACCCGCGATCATCCAGGTGATCAGCACTGACATCATTCAGCTCCTCGCCTGTGTGTGGTGCAGTACGTTTCCCTGCCTGCCTCTAGGGGACGCTAATCAGGCTGCCTGAACCCATCCAGGAAATCCTGAGTGGAATCAGTCAAAGCACATGGATCAATACGATCATGTCCACTTAGAGCCTGAAAAGGACAATGTTCTATTAATTAACAGATAAGACATCATCCAGCTGCTTCTTAGGACTGTTGCACAACAGAAAACATTTAACTGGTTTAAATATGTCACACGTCTGAGACTTACACACAGCAATGCACGAAAAATAAGCCTGCGAGAGCCAGCTGGCTGTTTTCCCAACGCACAGGCCGGGACTGAGCTGCCAATACTGCTCCCTTTTCCTCTTTGCTCCGTTGATCTATTTTGATCCCAGCATCAATTTTAACTACCGATTGACCTGCTCCATCTAATCAGAGCGTTGTTCATTCACTCTCTCCAAGCCCCACCTACATGATATATTTTCAGAGCTGCCCTGTATGTCATTGGTCAGTCCTTGACCTAGAAGGTGTCATGGCAGCTCAATATTTGCTGGGTTTTACACGGGTGTGCTGGGATGTGAGATGTCTATGATTATGTTCTGGTATAGATTATAGCTTCTGTGGTTCTGCGAGCTGACGGATGAAAGTCTCCAGAAAGCCTCCGATAAATGGGAGAGTTGTCCACATCCATGGTCTTCCTTTCCTGTGGTAACAGCATCAGGCGACGTTGAACACAGAGGGACAGAGACTGGGGGTGGCCCCTGGGCTCGCTGGCTGAACTTGCCTGTCCCTAGGACCCGGCCGATGGTTTTGTGCTGCCAGATCCTGCGTGCCAGAATCTTTCAGGAGGTAAGGGACCTCCATCTCTAGGCTCTAGGGTGCTGGACGCGTGTCGTGGATGTTAGACATGGTGTCTCTGGGCAGGATTTGTGGGCTGATCAGGTTTGTGGCGACTCTTCTGCTGGGGCTTGGTGCCGAACACGGTCAGCTTTAGCAAGGGATGACTTCCACACGACATACCTGAGAATACGGCAGAATATTGTAGAATTCAGGGCATCCAAAGGATCTTTTAATGTAGAGCAAGGATGTGTGTTGGTACATTGCCTTACCTCACTAGAGTTAAGAGTTATTTTTCAGAAATGAATGCTGTGACATACTCTGCTAATTCTTTCACATTCAGACAAATATATTCCATACAGAGCCCCGCAAACCGCCAGTCACAGATAAGATTTATTAGTCCCACAAGAGGGAAATTTGCATTGCTATGGCAGTACAGGTAAGAGTGTTTTACTGTTTTAAGTTTAACCGTTTACTATGAGCGAGAGCCGCAGGGGTTAAGCCTATAAATCTCTGAGTGTGTGAGTGTGTGTTTGC
>JAODKM010000039.1:21435437-21454985 GCA_026780845.1 Petrocephalus sullivani
AGGCCTCGTTTTCTTGTGGCGGGGGCGTCCCGAGGGGGGGGGGGTGCAATGTGGCACTACCGGAGGCCGCCCACGTCCTCCCCGGAGCCCACGAAGTAGGGACAGGGCCCCCCCCCCCCCCCCCAGGAGCAACAGCATTGATTACATGGAGCTGCGTCTTTGGATTGGAATTCACTCCTGTCTCCAGTGCTTTCTGCTGGTCGCCACGGACGCCAGCTACATCATCAAGTACATCACCCGCTTCACGGAGGAGGGCTTCTCCAGCCTCATATCCTTCATCTTCATCTCAGATGCCATCAAGAAGATGATGAGCTCTTTCAGCTACTACCCCATCAACTTGGGCTTCGAGCCTGACCTCATCACCATGTACAGGTGCGAGTGCATGGCCCCTGACCAAGGTAAGCTGGCCTGACAAAGCCTATGACTGAAGATAGTGAGGCCTTGGCTTAACTGCCTATTTAACTGAGACTGGTGAAGGGTGACAGCTGTTTAGTGATTTGTCAGAACATCTGTAGGCTGATTAGGATAATGTGGTTGTGAGGGTACAGGATTGTGGTGCAGGCTGGCCAGCATCTCCCCATATACGGTAAGGAGGACCTTCCTTCCTTGAATAATTCAGCTCAGGAAGCATGTGCTCTTTTATTTGACTATTGTAACTGATTTCTATTGTGTTTCCTTTTGCCCACTAATACCAACGGCCTGCTGACTGCTCCTAGTGAGTAACCACTCCTGAATGAGCTTCTTTCATCCTTACTCATACATTTGTTAGGAAAGTACTGCGTCAATGGCTCGACGTCAACATTCCCTCCATTCCTGTATCTGCAGTGGCTCCAATCATTTTCAATGTCTCAGCTCTGCTAACGCCAGACAACAGCACTGATCTGTCTGTGGTGAGTGCCACCTGTAATGTGTCCGAAACAGTCCACTAAATGGGATGTAAACAGCTGGCAAGCTGTGTATTGAGGAAGTGTGATGTCATCATCACTGACCTATCCATGATGATATTGGTGACACCATGTATAGCAGATGGACAGCTCACTTGTGTTAACCTCGGGATCTGGATTGTTTGATATCTCATTCCCAGCTGTGCTCTGTCCTCCCAGTCACCTTTGGCTTTTCTCACTGGTCGCTCTCCTCACTAACTCCGGCCTTCACCTCGCCCGCTGTGCCACCCTCCCCCCTGTGCCTGATGCCAGCTCAATGTGACAGCGCTGGACTGGAGCCAGCTCAGTAAGGTGGAGTGCCAGAAGTACGGGGGCTCTCTGGTGGGCAGCTCCTGCAAGTTCATCCCTGACCTGGCACTCATGTCCTTCATCCTCTTCTTCGGCACCTACTCCATGACGGTCTCACTGAAGAAGTTCAAGTTCAGCCGCTACTTCCCTACCAAGGTGATTTCAAAGGAGGGTGGACAGGAATTAGAACATGAGTTAGAGTGAGGAGGGCTGAAAGTATCAGGACCGGGGGGGGTTCCATGAAGCAGCATCCCTTACTTAGCCGGATAATGTGTTAGATTTAAGGTAGCCTGCCCTAAATGGACTTTATCTGCACTCACTTACATTTAGCCCGGACTACCTTAAATCCGACAAGTTGTCCAGTTAATAAAGAAATCCTGCTTAGTGGAACCCCCCTCCCCCACTAGCTGAACTGAAAGAAGGGAGACGGGCTTATGTTTTAGCGTACAAATTAGGTGTAAACTCAGGTCTTGTGAAATTCTAGAACAATCTTAATTAGTGGCCGATTTATGCCCAAAACAGCAGGTTAACAGACTAGTCAACACTTATTCCATGAAGCACTGGCGAGTCCAGAGTCAGTCATCAGCATTCTTTCGGTTGACCCCTGGTTTCTCCATGGGGCCTGTATGCTCACCCGCAGTATCAAAAGTATAAATGAGAAACAGCTCAGCACAGGAAATGGTCCGAGCAGGATCTACAGGTGAGGTCACGCATACAATGTGCGCCAATGTTCATTCAAATTTTATTAATCATATTCTAAATAAATGATTCTGTTCATAAGTGGATACCATCTTTTTTGAAACTCTCTTGTACACTATATGGCTAAAAGTATGTGGATACCCCTTTTAATTAGAGGAACTGCCTAATTGAGCCAAACCTAAAATGCTTTTAGCCATATAGGGTCCCCGTGTATTAACCCTAACCTCATCGTACTCACTCTCAGTCTCTCTCTATCTGGTGTGGTTTCAGCTCCGGAAGCTCATCAGTGACTTTGCCATCTTCTTGTCAATCCTGATGTTTGTGGCTCTTGATATGGTCATCGGGCTGAAGACCCCAAAGCTCATCGTTCCGACGGAGTTTAAGGTCTGCTGCCGGCTGGTCCTTGCTAGTCTAGTGACACATTGCCAGCCATGGTTGACGTTCGGGCTTCTTTGCAAATGTTCTCGTAGCCGACTCGCGCTGACCGAGGCTGGATGGTGATGCCGCTTGGGAAGAACCCCTGGTGGGTGCACCTGGCCAGCTTCATCCCTGCCCTGCTAGTCACCATCCTTATCTTCATGGACCAGCAGATCAGTGCCGTGATAGTCAACCGCAAAGAGAATAAGTTAAAGGTGAAGGACATCATCTATGTGTGTGGTTATGAACACCCCATCTCCACAGTACAGAGCTTTCATCAATTCAGTATTTTGATTGCTCCCATGAAAGAGCCTCTGACTATGCTGTCCTATCTGCTGAGATCACACTCCATTGATGGTGTGAGCCTGGATATGTAACTGTGCCATTTAAAGACTCCGCAGCACCACAAGTCTCCGCCCACCAGGCAGTGCAGCTTCTCTCTGGCTTTGTGTGCAGAAAGGCTGCGGGTACCACCTGGACCTCTTCTGGGTGGGCGTCCTCATGGCGGCATGCTCCTTCATGGGCCTCCCGTGGTACGTGGCCGCCACCGTCATCTCCATCGCCCACATCGACTCACTGAAGATGGAGAGCGAGAGCAGTGCCCCCGGCGAGCAGCCGCAGTTCCTGGGAGTGCGGTGAGCTGGAGTGGGGGCCGTGGGGGCCGTGGGGCCGGGTGGGGGGGAAGGCCTGGGTGGTATAAATGAGTTTTTGACCCACTCTGTGTGTGGGGCACCCAGGGAGCAGCGGGTGACAGGAATCGTGGTGTTTGTCCTGACTGGAGTCTCCATCTTCCTTGCTCCCATACTGCAGGTGAGGAAAGAGTGACAGGTATAAAAATCATAAAATAATGAGCAGTGAAGGTTGTCAGTCCTGCTGAGGGAAGCCTGTAATAGTGAAGCAATCTCCCATGTCTTTGCAGTTCATTCCCATGCCTGTGCTCTATGGGGTCTTCCTCTACATGGGTGTGGCTTCTCTCAGCGGCATCCAGGTGTGTCTACTTGTGCACCTCACCCAAAGACATTACGTCCACAATACAATACAATACAAGAGCCTCCGGCCGTCTGTCTTGATCTGGAGTGAACTTACACCCAAAAGACCACTCAAGTGTCACTCAAGTTGAATGCTGTGACGGCATGTGCCAGAGGCAGTTATCACTGTTCCTTTACGTTTACAGCATTTGGCAGGCACCCTTAGCCTGAGCGACAGTGCTTAGAAGTCTCTATTAGTGAACCTTCTGATACTGGTTCAATAGAACCAAGACTAAGAATACTATTTGTCTGAAACTCTGTTTGGAAATACGGATTGTTTTTTTAAATGAGCAAATAATAATAATACTAGTACTGGAAGAGCTAAACCAGGAGGTGCGTGCTCAGCAGTGCATGACATGTCCCTCTTCTGCCTCCACAGTTCTGGGACAGGATTAAGCTCTACCTGATGCCATCCAAGCACCAGCCCGACTTGTCGTTCCTGCGCCACGTCCCCCTGCGTCGAGTCCACCTCTTCACCCTGGTGCAGATCATCTGCCTGTCTGTGCTCTGGATTCTTAAGTCCACGATGCTGGCCATCATCTTCCCAGTCATGGTATGAATGTGAAAAATGCAGTGGAGTTCTGTTTCATGCGTCTGCTTCAGAGCAGCGCCAACGCTCGTTCATGGAAGTCTGAGAGTGCGATCGTGACCCGCCGGCAGATCCTGGGCCTGATGGTGGTGAGGAAGCTACTGGACGTGGTGTTCTCTCAGCATGACCTGGCCTGGCTGGATGACCTGCTGCCTGAGAAGGAGAAGAAGGTGGATGAGAAGAAGAGCAGGGTCATCAAGAGGAAAGCCAGAGGAGGGGAGGACGGGGACGACGAGGTGAGAGACAGGGCAGCGAGATGAGAGGAGGTGGCGAGATGAGACGAGGTGAGAGAGGAAGGGGCGAAATGACGTGAGAGAGGAGGTGAGAGACGAGGCAGCAAGATGAGACGAGGTGAGAGATGAGGAAGTGAGATGAGACGAGGTGAGAGAGGAGGTGGCGAGGTGAGAGAGGAGGTGAGAGACGAAGCAGCAAGATGAGACGAGGTGAAAGACGAGGCGGCAAGATGAGGTGAGAGAGGAGGTGAGAGACAAGGCGGCAAGATGAGACGAGGTGAAAGACGAGGCGGCAAGATGAGGTGAGAGAGGAGATGAGAGACAAGGCGGCAGGATGAGACGAGGTGAGAGAGGAAGGGGCGAGATGACGTGAGAGAGGAGGTGAGAGACGAGGCGGCAAGATGAGGTGAGAGACGAGGTGAGATGAGACGAGGTGAGAGACAAGACGGCAAGATGAGACGAGGTGAGAGAGGAGGTGGCAAGATGAGGTGAGAGAGGAGGTGAGATGAGACGAGGTGAGAGAGGAGGTGGCAAGATGAGGTGAGAGAGGAGGTGAGAGACGAGGCGGCAAGATGAGACGAGGTGAGAGAGGAGGCGGCGAGATGAGGTGAGAGAGGAGGTTACTTACTGTGTTTGTTCATTGTGTATTCTCCTTCTCTTCTTTGCTCTCACTCTGTCCTCACTCTTCCTCACACCATTCCTTCTCTCCCCCTGTCCTCACTCTTCCTCACTCCATGCCTTCTCTCACCCTGTCCTCACTCTTCTTCGCCCCATGCCTTCTCTCACCCTGTCCTCACTCTTCCTCACATCATGCCTTCTCTCACCCTGTCCTCACTCTTCCTCACACCATGCCTTCTCTCACTCTTCCTCACTCCATGCCTTCTCTCACCCTGTCCTCACTCTTCCTCACACCATGCCTTCTCTCACCCTGTCCTCACTCTTCCTCACACCATGCCTTCTCTCACCCTGTCCTCACTCTTCCTCACTCCATGCCTTCTTTCACATTTCCCATCTTTCTCTTTCACTTTATCATCTCTCTGCACAGGAGAAGTACCACACCTACTCTAACTGCTCTCCCACTGCATCTGACCTGGACCGCAGGTACTGTGCTATCCCACTGTATATGAAACCCCCTCCCACTCTGTTTAAGATCACTGAGGTGTTTGGTCACCAATATGGGCATCATCTCGCTAACTCATGCACAGTGCTGCACCCCAAATGTCTTTCTTTCCCTCTGAACCCCCATTCCTCTGGTTCACTGTGTCACTCCATCTCTGCTGAGTCACCCTGCTAAATTCTGCTGATGTTTCCCAGCATCACCCTGCACCTGAGGATCTCCTGTCCACCTTCCCCTGCCGGACCCTTTGCCCGAGGTCTGGGCTGTAGCGTGCCGCAGGTTAAGATAGAAATGGAGTCGGACTACGAGGACAGCGAGCACCGGCACAGAGATATGAGCAGTGAGACCACGCTGTAGAAAATGGGGAGACCCTCAGTGAGTACACAATCACTGTCCAGGACCAGCGTGACTCATAGCCATCCCTCAGAGAGCGGGGACACCCTCAGAATTTACATGGTCGCCGTCCAGGACCAGCGTGACCCACAGCCTTCCCTCCGAGAGCAGGGACACCCTCAGAACGTATACAGTCACCATTCAGGACCAGCGTGACCCACAGCCTTCCCTCCGAGAGCAGGGACATCCTCAGAACGTATACAGTCACCATTCAGGACCAGCATGACCCACAGCCTTCCCTCCGAGAGCGGGACACCCTCAGAATGTACACACTGTCGGGAACCAACATAACCCAAAATGGGTTGCACTGGAGAATCAGCCTCATATTAGGATGTTTCTACTCTACCACTGACACCATTTGCCAACAATTTTAACTAGTTGTAACACGTCCAAACTGAGTCAGCCTGCTAACTGAGAAAGCTTTTTTAGACTATGTACATTTCTTGCACATCTTGGTCCAAACATGTACCTGGTTCTTCATTCTCTGCACTGACTGCAGTTTACCAGTGTGGCACTCTGCAGTCTGTGGCTCTCAATACCCTGGCATTGCTGAGGAAACACTTTTGTGCATGTAAGGCCTTCATGAACGTGTGTGCTTGGTCACCATGTCTGGGTGGAGACCCTCAGAAACTTCTAAGGGAAGCTTTAACAGAGTCAGTAAAAACACGGTAATATTTACCACACTTGAGTCCCCACTTCACATTCTGTACTTGAAGTAAAACAACCAGAATACCTTCAGTCTTAAGTTTAATTTTGTGTGTTTGTGCCTGATAACTCCTGGATGGTGTGTTGTTCAGGGCCCTGCTGAAAAAAAACTGGGATCTGAGCTATGCTCCACCGACATTTCCGTACGTCCGACTTGTGATAAACCTCTGCAAACTTCACGCTGTTAGATGCAAATAAAAACAACATATGGGTTAAAACTGTCTTTTTAATGTTCTGATGTAGCATATCAGACAACTGAAATCCATTTAATTAAATTTAAGTAACCAAGTGTCTGGAATTATGATTGTATAAAAATCAAACAACTACCCATTCCGCATTTCAGGTCAAAGTGTGCAGCTTATGTTGCCTGGAGTTTAGAATGGCACATTCCCCCAGCATCCATCTGGAAACTGACCATTTCTCCGTTGCGCAGCTAACATTAACGGCTGACTACCTGGTGATATTTTTTGACCAGTGCTATAATTTAGCATTCTGACAAAGTTCTGTATTCAACTTGTTTCTTGCAAATCAGACCGAGGTCAGCCATCCCCGCACCAGCGTGAGTCCGTAACAGGCTAATGTAAGAGACAGGGTGTTGTGCGAGTGTCTGGCCCCGGAGCCTCCTGGGTAAAGCCGTCCCCAAAGCCGCGGGTCTCCTCGAGGCGGGGCGGCTGGCCACACATGGGGCACAGCTTGTTACGCTGCTGTGATGCTCGCAGCCACACAATGAGGTTCCAACGCTCCCCGGAGGAGATCCGCATGGCGCCGTGCATCTGCTGTCCACGGTGCAGCAGGCCACTGGCCACGCGGTGCTCCACCTCCATGCACGCCGTCTCACTCAGAGGGACCTGCAGGGGGCGCCCTCGTTACACAAGGCAGCCACTGTCATCATTTCCAGCATCAGAATGCCAGACTGCAGTTAATTAGCCAACAGATTATATTTGGGAAATTGATTTTAATGTATAAATTACATCTAATAAGCAGCTGCAAAATGCAAAAAACAGCTGGAAGTATGATGGGGGTCAGCTCTCGTCATGACCCCCGACTGGTGGGAGGGGGACGAGATCATCACCCACCTGCCTCATATCCCCGAAATACAGGTTTCCGTCGGTGAACTCCTTCCCAAGACACACGTTCAGTGTGACCTCTGCGTTGTCATAGTGATAGCTGAGGTCCCGGTCTTCACCCATGGCGTACTTCACCACGAAAGCTTTGTGACTGTCCAGAGAGTGGCCCCCACAATCTGGATACAGCAGCTGCGTGACGGGCTGGAGGTAGCGTTCACGTAGAGGGGTGATGAACCCCTTATCGAACCCGAGCTCATTCAAGAGGATCTGAAAACACACGCAACCATAAGCTAATGTCCCTGGGTACAGTCAATGGGGCTGTCTCCACGGCGATCTGCATCCTCACCCCATAATTGTTCATAGTGTTGGGCCTCCCCTTTGGTGCCTCAGACTGCTCAAAGTTCTCCAGCTCCTCGATCAGCATCCCGCAGAATTCCTTTCGGAAAACCGGGAAGCGATACACTCTCTGGGCTCAACGACAGAAAAGACACACGTTGAAAAGGTGTCTGATGGTCTGGTCATTCAGAAAGGCAGCGAGACACAAACTCACCTGCTAACAGCTCCATGTGGTCCAACAGTCCCCTGCTGGTAGCTCCTTCTGAACAAGCATAACTCACAAGCTGCAGGAACTCAGGGGCCAGGAAGGACTCCTTAACAGAGAGTGACGTGAGACAGTTAAGAGGGGATTCCCAGATTCCTTAGAGCCCCTGCAGGACGGCTCATCGCACCTGTAAGCAGTACAGCTGCCCATGGACGGCTCTGTAAACATCCTTTATGATGGCCACTCTCTTTGCGGACTCCTCAGGCAGGCCCCTGCGTCTGTCCACTTCAGATTCAACCTAAGGGGCAGTGATCGGTGAATCAGCTCAGGAAAGAGCAAATCTAAATTTTGGGGGGGGGGTTAAAGCAGAAACAGGGCCAGACCTTCTGCAGGACACCCTGGAGAAGAGCATCAGTTTCACAGCCACAACTCCTCAGCACCTGGAAGCCAAAGGCAGGGACAGAGTAAATGGATAGGCTCAGTAACTTACCGAGGGCCGGACCCATGCATAGCCCGGTTTGGTGTGGCGCCCTCACCTCCCGATAGTCTCTGAGGAACTGCTCCCTGGAGGTAAAGCGCACGTGAAGCTTGTATTCCTCCACGAAGATGTTGTGCGTATAGAAACAGCTGCAGCTGTAAAACTCCATGCTCTTTCAGTGGGCGACCATTTAACACGGCGGTGCCGGTCCACTCACTGTTCCGCCTGCCGATGTCTGTAGGGTCAGACGAACGGACCGATAAATCGCTTGCACCAGGGTTTCGGGTCCGGTCCCGGTTCAGTGCAGTGACCGAGCCCGTCGTGCGAAGCGAAGCGCGTGCGGCACGGCGTCGCTTCGGGTTTGCTGTTCAGTGCCGGTTCGCTTTACTTAACCTCTCGTACGTTTCGGTTTCGGGTTCAGGTCAGGTTAACTTCGCCGGACTCGTTACGCTCTCTGGATGCAGAACCAAACGGCGCTGCTACGGTACCGCCGTTCGGGCGTGTGGCTGCGGCGGCTCAGCGTCGGACCGGAGCTGGTCCCGGAGCGCCTGGGCTTTACCCTCCGGTACTTCCTGCTCCGTAGTAGACCTTCCGGGTCCCGCAACGCCCCTTCAGTCCCTTTCCGCTCCATCTCGCCCCGCTTCCCGGCGGACGCTACGGCTGGTTCGGGATCCCCCATGCTTCTGGACCGGGGGGTGCATCGGCGCCGCTCGCAGCCCCAATGTTCAGCATGGACGCCCTGCAGGTGGCCGAGGAGGAGGTGGTGGAGTCCACGTCCAGCCGCCTGGAGGACATCTACAGCTTCCTGGCGGAGGGCTGCTACCCCCAGGCCATGAACCCCATTCGGAGGAAGAACCTGAAGCGATACGCGCTGAAGTTCGTGATGGAAGGTAATGCGGTTCGGGCGGGCGCGATCCGGGCGAGAGCCCCGCACCTTCCAGCCCCATCACTCCCAGCCGTGTCTCCGCAGAGGAGCGCCTCTACTACGTGGGCCCGAAGAAGGACGAGAAGAGGGAGGTGGTGATCGACGGCGAGCGCAAGCGGCAGATCTTCGCCGAGTGCCACTTCAACGAGGTCGGCCACCACCTGGGCCAGAAGAAGACGGTGCACCGCATCCAGAGCAAGTACTACTGGCTGGGCATCGTCAAGGACGTGGTGGACTGGGTGAGGACGGTTCGTGCCTGTTGCGGGCTCGTCTTGGTGTGACAGCCATTTGACGTGGAGTGCCTATGGTCGTCTTCTTCTTCTTCTTTTAGATCAAAGTGTGCGAGACGTGCCAACGCGCAGAGCGCAATAAAAGCATGACGAGGACGATCCGCCCCATCAAGGTGGAGGCTCCCTGGGAAATAGTGGGAATCGAGGTTTTCGGTAAACTTGCATTAGCAGATGGATTTTCCCATGCAGTATTAGTTTGAATCATTGATTTCTAATGTAATGGCGCAGTACATTTGTTTTCTTATTTTTGATGAATTGCAACAACTTGCACGTTGGACTTGTGGTCATGTATCCCTCAATGTTTAATTTGGGTTCATTCATCTCCTCCAATTAATAGACCTCTGTATTTAATTATGACGTCCACCCCTCAGATATAAAACTCTCTCATGTGCAGTTGACTGTATATTGTTATGCTCCTGGATTTGTGTGTGTGATGTTTTATTTATTTATTTTTCTTCTATGTGAAGGACCTTTTCCTGAGACGAGACAGGGCAACACCAATGTGGTCATAATTACAGATTATCTGAGCAAGTGGGTAGAAGCCACCCCTGTACAGAAGAGGGACTCTCTTTCTGTGGGGAGATGCATTTCAGCTGCCATATACAGGTATGCAGAATATACAGGTGGGCTTTAGATAAAAATGTCATAATGCTAGTTTTATGAATGCTGCTTTTTTAATTCACCTGGAGCATTTCCAGCTGGCTTGAGTTAAAGAAAATATTAAAAAACTGCCAAACATCAGCTAATAGCCCTGAATGACCCAGTATGATCGGTGACTATAACCCCAATAATATATGCTCTCACCAGTTTAACCCTTTTGACGTTAGTGCCGGTGTTGGGGTAAAATGGCACTTCCCCAGTGCCTGAATCGCTGCGGTTTTGATAATCAGAACATGAAACATCATTCTGAATCCCTGGTTACAGGTTCGGGTTGGTGAAAACGGCATTCTGTTCTGAGAGCGTGGACTTCTGCGAGGAGGTAAGATGCTGTCATTCATCTATAAGATGCATGTCCTTGTCACACAGTGTCTTTAGACCCGCATATGCCCCTCCCTCTCAGGTGAGCAGGCACCTCTGTGACAGGTGGAGCGTGGTGCTGAAGGTCACCCACGTGGGCCAGCCCCAGGTCAAAGCCCTCTACGACCAGAGCAGCAGCACACTGAAGGAAGCAATCAGGCAGCTGGTGAGCGAGAAGCAGGCTGAGTGGGATGATTTCCTGGAGCCACTTGTCTTCATCTTCCGCACCTCCGCCAACCCCATCACCAAGTTCACACCCTACTACCTGATGTTTAACAGGGAGGCCAGGATGCCCAATGAGGTGAGATGCTTGACGCGGTTCTGCCATTTCCAGGAAACGTAAGGCGACTGGTTATTGTGGTCTCCTGGATCACCAGACGTGGAAGAATCTCTGATTTGGTTAAAGTTAGCTTTGCATATCTGTCTTGCTGTCATGCTTGCGGATCTGATTTTGGCCTGTTCTGTCCTCAAAGATGGAAGCTGACTTCCTTAAATCTCACCAGGGACAGGAAGTCTTCACAGCCAAGGATCAAGGGGGCAGCAACTTCATGACAACCATGCAGGAGCAGCAGAACACAGTCAGGCAGCTGGTGGGTCTCCTCCCCGCAGTCGGCCCCGCCCGGCCATGCTCCCCAGAGACTTGCACACGCATGTGATCCGAATTTGGCCTCACACCACTGCAGCAGAACTAAACGTCATGTCCTGGGGCAGCACCAGAAAGACTAGAAGTGTGGGGTGTTGGGAGCCTAGTTCACACTACATTTTATTGCATGTAGTTACGGTCCATGCAGACTCTTGCATTTCTTTATGGACGTAGATGGTCGCAGTCAGCACTTGTGTACAGCTTTGATGTTCCAACAGACCAGCAGAGGGTGGATCATGTCTCCTTAGTGTTCATGGATTCGCTTCTTTGCCCGGTGTTTGTGCATTTTCATTCTATGGATTTGTGCACTGAAATATGTCTTTATGCTCCTTCAAATGATGAGTTATACACTGATAAGCCATAACATTAAATCCACTGACAGCTGAAGTGAATAACATCGATTTTCTCGTTACAATGGCACCCGTGAAAGGCGCAATTATATATCAGGCAGGCAAACACTCAGCTCTTGAAGTTGTGTTGGAGGAAGAAAATATGGGCAAGAGTAACGATCTGAGAGACTGACAGGGGCCGGATGGTGATGCTAGACGACTGGGTCAGAGCATCTCCAACACGGCAGGTCTTCTGGGATATTCCCAGCATGCAGTGGTCAGTACCTACTACCTACTTAAAGCAGTCTAAGGAAGGCGAACCAGTGATGGGGTCTTGGGTGCCCAAGGCTCACTAATGCTTGCGGGTAGTGAAGGCTAGCTGGACTGGTCCGATCCCACAGGAAAGCTACTGTAGCACAAATTGCTGAAAGAGTTAACGCTTGTTGTGATAGGTGTCAGAACACACAATGCATCGTAACTTGTGACGTGGGGCTACGTAGCTGCAGACCAGTCTGGCTGTTCTTAATGTTATGGGTGATCAATATATGTATGCAGGTACCTCCCTAACTCCTCGCACAGCTGCCCTTTGAAAGTGTCCATAACTACAACTGCTCTAACTTACTCTTTTTCCATTGACCTCTGTTCTGTGAAAGTCAGTGCTGCCACCTACTGGAATCACCCAGTCAGCTTCCTTTCATTCTGCACAGTCAATGCAAGTGTCTGCTAGGCCCACTTTATCTATCCCAGATCCATCCATCTATCCGTCCTCGATTCTTTAAAAGAGTGTTTGTACTCGTGCAACATGTATACGATAGATATTGCAAAACACAGGTGATTCAAACCCTGGAGTGACTAGCACAGGGATGGGCAGAAAGGGCTGTTGTGTTATGCAGGTTTTTGCTGCCACTCCCTAATTAGAGGACTGGCCCTTTCCGGATAATATTGGCCACCCCTGGACTGGAAGCTACTTCAGAACCTCACCACACTAGTATGGTAGCTGATTACCCATTGGTAATTTAATTATTTAGAATTATTAGTGTCAAGAGGGTCCTGGTCACAGTTGTCCAGCAGAATATTTCCGACATATTGTACATCTGCTGTTTTACGCGTCAGTGATGTAATGACAATGTGCCATCTGCTGTCACCAAACACCAGAGGTGCACAGGATGGGGGGAAGACACCTTAATCTTCTGGTATGGAGTTGAATTAAATGTGAATTTTAGCAGCTATTGGGCTACTAGCATGGCTCATTCATGCACCAGTCAGCATAGCTGCCGACAGACTACAGCAGTCGGCTTGCTTGGTTGCATACTGCGATTGAGTCAAGTATTTGTGGTCCAAGGTGCGGTTCTGCTTTCCCACAGGTCATTGCCAACATGAACGCGGCCTACAGACAGGAGAAGAAGCTGGGCAAGCGGCAGGCTAGGGCCGGGAACCCTCTGCTCGCAGCCGGGGAGGCTTCGCCCATGAAGAAGCAGAAGGATAGTTTCCTCCTGCCCTTCCCTGTGGATGCAGTGCTGAACTCTGAGCACAGCGGCCCCCCGGACAAGAAAAGCGGCCTGGAGTATCCCCTGCCCATCCCCGATGTCCACTGACAGCAGCCGCGGCGGAGTGAGCCCCGGGCGGGCATCTGTGACACTTCATCTGATCCCTGAGGGGAGTGCAGACGAGCCCCAATAGTGAGGAGGCAAGCGTTTAACCCCACCCTTCCTCACGCCGGCCAAACCACAGTGCTGACCAATCAGAGCCTAGCGTCGGCTGGGTTGTTATGAACTCATCTTCACCCGGTGTCATGTGGTGATGGCGGAAGATCATCTTACTGTCAGGAGAAGCTTCCCTTAGGGTCCTTATAGAAAGGGGTAGAGGAGAAGACCACCATCAACAGCGAGTGAAACGCGGGGTGGTCTCCTACCTTGGCAGATCCCTGTTGTACTCCCACCTCCACTACTGAATCATAAGATAATTTTAACCATTTTAATTAGTTTCAAAATAACTTCTCCTACCTACTTGTCCAAGATTGCCCTTTGAGCAATGTTCATAGCGGCACCATGCCGGTGAGCATTTCCAAGGGGAAGACATTTATTTTTAACACCTTTTAAACCTGATTTTGAATGTACAGACTTGCCTACAGACTGGTGAAGTTTTAGTTCCCATCACAGCAGACGGGCTTTGCTTTTCATGAACTGAGGAATCAATCTGATTGTGAATGTTAGCTGCAGGGTTTGTTTTACTCTTAAAGAGTTTGGCGCGTGATTTCGAGAAATGACACATCGTCTGTACCGATGATTGCTTCATCTTTAATTCTCCCTGCAGTAACTTGTAAGTATGAACAATTCTGTTGTGCATTAAAGGATTTTTATGTATTTAAAATACACGACTGTGCTATTTTCCCGTATGATATTAATTTCAGCGGCTCATCATATCTGCATTTGAACACCGCCGGAAGAGTAACTCTGGCTTCACCGACCCTTCTGCAGACCGTTCAGGAGTTTGCAAATAACGGGTGATTGTGTAAGCGTCTCCTGCGGGCTCCTGGCTTGCCTTGCGGTCTGTGATGGAGAAGGACGCTGACAGAGGTGCCTTTAAGAAAGGCTTGCCGTGTAGGAGATGCTGTGTCGCAATGGGGCGGGTCGGGGCCGGTGCCCGCGGTGTGACGCCGCTGCTCACACGCACTTACCTGCCATTAGGTTTGCCCGCCTTTGCGTCTACGGCAAAGAGCGCAGACGCGCTTACTCTATAGGCTACGCGCGTTGCTGTGCGCGATTAAATTGCGCGGACAGGATGCTGACACAAGCGGGGGGCTCCTTCTGAAGCAACGAGGGTCGCTTCTTGCATGATCACCGAGGGAAGCTCACCGCTTACGATCGCTTTCGAAACCAAAGCCGGCCTGTGCGCTTCGTAGCTTCCGCTTTCGTAGTCGGCGCTCATTGGTCGGCGGTTAGGGGGAGGCGCAGTCAGTGTTGCCTACAGCAGCGGCTCCCGGAGCTCCTGCTGGACGAGCATCGGCGTGCCTACACCGTCCTTAGCAGAGCCCGATCGTCCCACTCTGCTGGTAGACTGCCTCTCGGTCCCGGGAAAAGGGAATGACGCGCCTCATCCATAGGTAGAACAAGTGAGTTTTTTGTTGGCATCCTACTTGATCTATTACAAATATTACAATAATGCATATAATAATTATTGGGCCTCTTTAATCGAAAACATCTGTGTTTTTAAGATCCGCGCGTTACCTACGGACGGTAATCTGATTTAATAGTTTACTAAAAACCGAGAGTGGAAAGACTAATATGGACAATATAGTCCTGATTTAAATTTGTTTAATTACAATAAATGCATTTTTATATAACAGTATAAGAGTTATAATACTTCAATTCAGTTAATTTTTATGTAGCGCCCTTCACAACAGAGTTGTCCCAGGACGCTTTACGTGGGTGTGTTGGAATTACTGTATGCAGTACAAAACAGACATATAGTCCCCATTTGTGGGACTAGACCAGGACTCCGCCCACCCCGGGCACCATCCGGACATGTGGGAAGGCAAATGGCATGGATGGTCAGAACATGCATTGACAGACTAATGGACAGGCGTAGTGGGTACAACATGGCATGTACAGCGACACCAGCAGCCATAGTTACGGTGTGCTATGTGTTCGGTTGCGGGTAAGCTGAACTGAAGTAATGGGTCTTCAGACGAGACTTAAAAACTGAGACCGATTTGGCATCCCGAACAAAAGCAGGCAAATATGGGGCCGAGGAGAGCATATTGGCCAATATGGGGGCCCTGTAGCAGAATGCAATGTAATAGAAGAGGGCTTGGGATAACATCAAACCTGTGCAGATGAGAATTCCTCAAATGTTTGATTTTCTGTGAATATTTATCCTGCTGTACTTGGTGATGCTTTGAGCAGTATGTTCCTGTCATTGTAAAGCTCTGACGCAGACTGATACGGAGGGATCCAGCCTCAGCTGCAGCTTCCAGACCCGCTGTGAGGGAGATGGAGCTGGTGTCTGCTCTCAGCTGTAACCTCCTTTTCATCCTGGTGGACATTGTGGTGTCCACTGTCCTCTACATCCACGGGGACCAGCTGATCACGTTTGCAGAGGACATGTGGGAATTTGACATATTCCATTCAACGCTGGACCTGTGGGGGACGCTGTTGGTCAGGGTCTCGCTGCTCCTGGGGGCTTCGATTGGGGTGTATAAGAACCGGGAGGACGGGCCCCGGAGGACGCGGGACCTGAAGACACTGAGCTCGTTTCTGTGCCTTGTGGTCATGGCCTATGCCCTGGCCAAGCTGCTGATGTTCTCAGAGCAGGACGCCATGATGTACGAGCCGTGGTTCCTCAGCCTGTTCACCTGGACTTGTGTGGCGGCCATCGGGATGGTGTTCATGTGGCACGTTCTCTCCAAGACCACACGGGCCGGGGGGGACGGGGGGGACGGCGAACACAGCGAAAGGCTGCTGGATCAGGCAGCTGGGAACAGCTCGGAGGAGGAGGAAGAGGACGAGTGTGGGGAGAGGAAGGCCTGGAGGAGGAAGGGGCAGGCAGGACAGACCAGCGCTGGGGCCACGGTGGGCCACCTCCTGTCCTACTGCCGTAGGGACACAGGTCTCCTGGGAGTAGCATTCTTCTTCCTGCTCCTCTCTGCTGTGTGTGAGTCTGGCCTGCGCCCCCCACCCCCACCATCATGTGCCCCAGAATATGACCCACTAGGGGGAGCCCTAGTACAGCAGGTTTCAGGACCAAAGATTTCACAGTAGCCCTCCAGTGTGCCGCAGACGCCTGTGTCCTTTATTAATAAATCTCATTTATCCTGCATAAGTAGGACATGAGCCCTTTAGTGGGCTGCTTACGTGCCTGCTGTGTGCAATTAGCTACACCAGTAGCTAATTACACTCCTGTAATGCTGTGTGTGTGAGAGAGAGAGAGACCTCAGCTGACTCATTCAGACCTCAAACCCACAGCATGGTGACTTTCCGTGCAGCTTGGGTAGACCAGGCCGCACAGAGACACGATGCGGAGAGAGTGTAATGCTCTGGTGTTCCCTGGCTTCGCAGGCGAGGCCTTCATCCCCTACTACACAGGCCAGGCCATCGACGGCATTGTCATCCACAAGAGCCTGCATTACTTCGCTAAGCCCATGGTCGCTCTCACCCTACTGGCACTTGTCAGGTAATCAAGCTGGAGCTTCCTTTGTGATCCCACCCATCTTCATGTTCTCCACACCTTTAAGATCTCCAAAAGAAGACACCCAATTATCTATCTGCGGATCACCCAGGCTTCTAGCACAAGGCTGGTCGAGGTCCTTGATATGTGTCCATTAGGGAAATAAGATGAGACTGACCTGAATTATTTTATTTATGGACTTAAATAGACCTCTGTTTTAAGTACTCTTTAAAAATGGAAAACTTCAACAGAAAAGAACCGTGGATGTTAGTACTGTGACTGGCATGTAACTCCTCTCTCTCTCTCTCTCTCTCTCTCTCTCTCTTTCTCCTTTTCCCCATAGCTCGGTGGCCATAGGGATTCGAGGGGGTGTCTTCTCAATCACCTTTGCCAGGCTAAACATTCGCCTGCGTAATCTTCTCTTCAGGTCATTAATGCGTCAGGAGATCGGTTTTTTCGACACCAACCACACAGGTGATTTTTGCTGCCATTGATGAGTGCTTCTGTCATACCTAATTACCTTGCAACTTTCCCATTGTTCGGGGGCCAGCTGCCCACTAAGGTTGGTCGCTGAAGAGCATTCTGTTGTATCTAGGTGACATCATCTCCCGGCTGACGTCAGACACCACGCAAGTGAGCGACCTGATTTCAGAAAATGTCAACCTGTTCCTGCGCAGTCTGGTCAAGGGGCTAGGCTTCTGCGTCTTCATGTTTGGCATGTCCTGGAAGCTGACCCTGGTCACCATCATGGGCTTCCCCTTCATCGCCGTCATCTCGAAGCTCTACGGGGAGTATTACAAGGCAGGCTTCATCTTCTCTGGCACGATTCTCCTGCTGGCTGGGAACTAACTGTTGCTCGATTTTTCAGCCTCTGGTAGCATTTTATCAATTATTCTAGCATGTAGTCATGAAATTTGTGAAATGTTTAGCATGGTCTTTTAAGAGTGGACGGAAAAGTAAACCCAGAGTAGGTAGACGATTGCCCTTCTGCTCACATTTTCTACCACATATTCCTGCCCCCACAGAGGCTGACAAAAGAGGTGCAGAGTGCATTGGCTCAGGCCAACAAGGTGGCCGAGGAGACCATATCGGCCATGAAGACGGTCCGCAGCTTCGCCACCGAAGACCTAGAGGCCGACTCTTACTACCAGAAGCTGCAGGAGATGTTTGTGCTCAACAAGAAGCAGGCCTTTGCCTATTCCTGCTACATGTGGTCCAGTTGTGTACGAACAACCCCATCACTATTCAGGAAACCTGGGCCGGGGGGCGGGGGGGGGAGGGTGTATTGTAGGCTAACATCTCCCAAGCTTTTTGGGTTCTTAGTCATGGTTATGGCTACCAGATGTTAATCTTCTCCAGCGCGTACATTTATGGAGAGTGATCGGTCTATAATTTCAACGGTAGGTTTATTTGAACAGTGAGAGACAGAACAATAACAAAAAAAATCCAGAAAAATGCATTTAAAAAAAGTTATAGATTAATTCGCTTTTTCCATGGATGAAATAAGTATTTGATCCCTTTGCACAACGTGCTTCAGTACTTGGTGGCAAAACCTTTGTTGGCAATCACAGAGGTCAGATGTGTCTTGTAGTTGGCCACAAGTTTTTTACACATCTCGGGGGATTTTGTCCCACTCTGCTTTGCAGATCCTGTCCAAGTCATTAATGTTTTGTGGCTGATGTTTGGCAACTCGAACCTTCAGCTCCCTCCACAGATTTTCTATGGGATTAAGGTCTGGAGACTGACTAGGCCACTCCAGGACCTTAATATGCTTCTTCTTGAGCCAATCCTTTGTTGCCTTGGCCATGTGTTTTGGATCATTGTCATGCTGGAATACCCACCCATGACCCAGGGAAGGAGGTTCTCACCCAAGATTTGACGGTACATGGCCTCATCCATCCTCCCTTTGATACGGTGCAGTTGTCCTGTCCCCTTGGCAGAAAAACACCCCCAAAGCATAAAGTTTCCACCTCCATGTTTGACGGTGGGGACGGTCCTCCTCTGAATCATTTAGATGTTCAGTGGCAAACTTCAAACAGGCCTGTACATGTGCTTTCTTGAGCAGGGGGACCTTGTGGGCACTGCAGGATTTCACTCCTTCACGGTGTAGTGCGTTACAAACTGTTTTCTTGGTGACTATGGTCCCAGCTGCCTTGAGATCATTGACAAGTTCCTCCCGAGTAGTTCTGGGCTGGTTCCACACCGTATCACTGAAACTCCACGAGGTGAGATCTTGCGTGGAGCTCCAGACCGGGGGAGATTGGCAGTTATTTTATGGTTCTTCCATTTGCGAATAATCACACCAACTGTGGTCACCTTCTCACCCAGCTGCTTGGCGATGGTCTTGTAGCCCATTCCAGCCCTGTGTAGGTCCACAATCTTGTCCCTGGTGCAGAGTTTGGAATCTGAATAGATTGATTGCTTCTATGGACAGGTGTCTTTTATACAGGTAACAAGTTGAGAAGGCTCCCAATGTCAGCTCGTTACCTGTATAAGATACACCTGGGAGCCAGAAATCTTGCTGGCTGATTGGGGATCAAATACTTATTTCATTCATGAAAATGCAAATTTATAACTTTTTTGAAATGCATTTTTTATTTTTTTATTATTGTTCTGTCTGTTCAAATAAACCTACCATTGAAATTATAGACTGATCATTTCCTTGTTAGTGGCCAAACT
>JAODKM010000039.1:21515789-21532752 GCA_026780845.1 Petrocephalus sullivani
GGGGGGGGGGGGGGGGGGGGGAGGGGGGGGGGGGGGGGGGGGGGGGGGGGGGGCGGGGGGGGGGGGGGGTATGATTGTAATCAGATGACTTCCTCACACTGGTAGCCCATCCCTGAGCTTGTAAGCTCATACTTGCACGTTATAGTACTACTCCGTTATGCTGTGTCATGAGGTGGGGGGTCACACTTTATGACGCTGCATCACACTGTATTATACTGCATCACACTGTACTAAGCTGCATCACCCTGTATTATACTGCATCACACTGTACTAAGCTGCATCACACTGTATTACAGTTATACTGTATTGCACTGCATCACACTGTACTAAGCTGCATCACACTGTATTATGCTGCGTCACTCTGTGCGTCACCCTCTCCCTGCAACTCTTTGTTTTTTTTACTCATTAACTGAGGAAATTGGCAGTCATAAAAAGAGCGCAGAAGTAAAAGATTCATGTAGGAGATTGTTTGTAGAGAGCTAGCTTGATCTGGCAGTATGACTCGACGGCGCCTTCCGGTGGTGCATGTTCCTGACCCTCACTTTCTGCTGCTCCCTTTTGTTTGATGACCCCTCAGAAATGCTCAAACTCGTGTCTGTAGCCATGGCATGCCCGGCATCCTCTTGGCATCGCTCCCAGTCTAGGTGGCCCAGTGACTAGTGGTAGTTAATCTGTGACCTGTACGGATCCGTCCCACGGTTCAGCACGCATATCAACCACAGATTATTTGTGAAGTTTAACCATAACAATGTGAAATATAGTTTTACTGCTACTGTTACATTGTTAATTAACAATTCCCTAAATCTCAAGAAAATGGAAGTGCATAGAGGACATGCATTCAAGGTTTGAGATTCATTTCTTGCCATGGGGGAGAATTCCCCCCTTATATACAGCACATGGGGGCTTTTTAGATCCTCGGTGGGATTCCATAGCCGTGGCATTTTTAGTGGGATCTGCTCTCTTCATTCTCTTAACAGACACTGTTTTTGTGTCTAATTAGAAAACAAGACAGAAAAAGATAATGACGGCTACCCTCTAAGGGCTTCCGAACGATGCAAATCCCCTATGGTTCCCTTGTCCAGGGCTTGCCCCCTCGCTGAGCTGATCACTCTGCCTTTGTTTTAGATCCCCTCTCTGGGCTGATCACTCTGGTCCTCTTTTAGATCCCCACACTGGGCTGATCACTCTGGATCTGTTTTATATCTCTGCTCTGGGCTGACCACCCTGGTCTTCCTTTAGATTCCCACACTGGGCTGATCACTCTGGATCTGTTTTAGATCCCCACACTGGGCTGATCACTCTGGATCTGTTTTAGATCCCCACACTGGGCTGATCACTTTGGATCTATTTTAGATCCCCACACTGGGCTGATCACTCTGGATCTGTTTTATATCTCTGCTCTGGGCTGACCACCCTGGTCTTCCTTTAGATTCCCACACTGGGCTGATCACTTTGGATCTATTTTAGATCCCCACACTGGGCTGATCACTCTGGATCTGTTTTAGATCCCTTCTCTGGGCTGATCACTCTGGTCTTCATTTAGATTCCCAAACTGGGCTGATTAAGTTGTCCCTGTTTTAGATCTCCACAGGTGACGGTTCATCCTGATGATGCATCATCTGCTCCCCTTGTCCTTGTCCAATTCCAGCCACATGCCTGAGGTTTGCTCGAACAGGAATGACAGGAGGCATTTGTGTGATTTGGTGACCACCCCCCCCCACCCCACCCCCCTGGCTCTTATTATCTTGATCTCAAATGTTTGTTTTGTATTTTTAGCTGTATCTGAAAACAATCCAGTTTTTACTTCAACAAGCCTGCTTCATTTCAGCGCAGTTTGCTGTGTAGAACCAGTTTCTGTACAGCTGGAGTTTACGCAGCACTCCTGTGTGCGCTTGCCTGCTGAGCAAAGAGAGAATAATACAGGTGTTTCACCATAAAGAAGGCAGAGTCACGAAAAGGCCGGGAGCTAATGGAGGACGGGTGACGGGTGTCTGTGCCGCGCTGTGTTTCCTCTGTGTGATGCTGTGCTCTCTGTCGCCAGGGCCGAGTCGAGGTGGAGGCCGGCAATGAAAACATGAAGTTTGAAACGGGCCCCTTCTCCTATTACGGCGTCATGGCTCTGAGCACTCCAGCTTTGGGTGAGTCTGTTTGTCTGCCACCCCAAACACGTCCTTGAGGCTCCCTGAGTCTCCCAGTGCTGTGCCAGCCCGCCTGGCCAGGTTAACCCCTGGCTCTGAAGTCCAGTTGTGTATGTGTATGAGTTTTGGTTTGTGAGGGCCTTGGTGGGCGGAGCTTTGATTTCAGTGTACAGGACGTGAGCAGATTCAGTTCAGGTATCTGCATAAATCCGCCACAGATGCACCCACACCCATCCTGGGCCAGACACCTAGTCCTCTGTCTGAGGGCCGGAGGCACTGAAACAGAGCAGGCACGTGACCTGGATCCCTGCACTGTGTCACTTCGACCCCTCCGATGTCCTTTTGGGGAAGTTACGTGCATCACTGCTGCCATCTAGTGGCAGACTTTGGTATAGAATTTCATTGCCAATACTGCTGTGGTCTGTCTGATTACTGCCTTGTCCCCTGTTACACACACACACACTCACGGCGCGCTCCTCTTCCTCCTCGCTCTCTCCCCTTCTCTTTTGCTCTGATGATTCGCTGACCTTTCTGTCCTCTGACCGACCTCGTCCTGTGTGAGCACATGTATGCCGAGTCTCCTGGCTTCTGCGCCTGCCGGTTTGGACATTCGCTCAGCTGAATGCTGCAGCTGTTTCACCTGCCCACGGAAATGCAGGAGCTCCTTTATCCTCACTCCTTTCCGTGGACCTGTCCTCTTTCCATCAAACACCGGGGCTGTTTGTTCGCTTGTCAGCTTTTTTGCCCGCTTCTTTGTTTCTCCATCTTCTTGTTTGTTTGCTCGTCTGCTTTGTTGTTTGTCTGCTTGTTTTCGTTGCACGTTCATTTGTTTGCTTGTTTGTTTGATACCCAAGTCAATTACTCCTTAGCATTAGCGACAACGCAGCATGTTTTTTACAGTGGTGTCATATTTTGTTATTATTTGTTCACTATGTGTGGATACATTATATTTTCACAGATGTGTTTTTTATTAGAATTTGTTACATTAATCTTTACTTTGCTAAAAACAATGTGAGAATGAATGTGATGCAGATGGTGAAGCCAGCAGAAATGTTGCTGGTTTGTGCTTGTGTGTGTGTGTGTGTGTGTGTATATGTGCATGTTTGCTTGTGTGCGTGCGTGCGTGAGTGTGTGTGCATGTCTGTACATGTGCATGTGTGTGTGTGTGTGCATGTTTGCTTGTGTCTGTGCGCATGTATGTGTGTGTGTGTGGGTGTGTTTGTGTGTATGTGCGTGTGTGTGTGAGCGTGCGTGTGTGTATATGTATGTATGTGTGTGTGTGTGTGTGTGTGTGTGTGTGTGTGTGAGAGTGAGTGTGCATGTTTGCTTGCATGTGTGCGCGTGTTTGTGTATATGTGTGTGTGTGCGTGTGTTTGTCTGTATGTGCGTGTGTGTGTGCGTGGTTTAGGTGAACCTGTCTAAATCAGTGCCCGGCTCTCTCTTCCCCTCTCTTCCTCTCCCCTTTGCTCCCTTATCCCCTCGTTCAGTCCTCTGCAATCATGGCTTTTTCAGATCTCGCTCTCTGTCTCTCTCTCTCTTTCTCTCTCTCTCTTTCTTGCTCTCTCTCTCTGTCTTGCTCACTGTCTCTTTCTCACTTTCTCTCGCTCTCTCTCTTCCTCCCTAACCCCCTCACTCACTCCTCCCTCTCCTGACTTTTTCCCTTTTCCTCTTCCTCCTCTTTTGCTCTTTTCCTCTCTCTCTCTCCGCCTCTCTCCCTCCCTCTCTCCCCCTCTCAGTGGCATCGCTCCATCCTCGTCACCTCTCTTTACAGAGGTACTCTCTGTATTCTCGCTTTCCAGGTAAATTCCGGCATGTCTGGGGCCCAGCGAGCCTAACCGGGGCTGGGGGGGTGGTAGTGGTAGCTAGCATTCACTAGGGGGTAGAATGACAGCTGCCTGCCTTCTGCCCACCTTCCAAAGAGCCCTGATCCAGCATTCTGTTCTCTCTAAGACGGGAGGAGAGGCCTTCACGTGAAAACATATGAGAAGGGGGGTGGAATCTGCTGGATCCGGGCTCAGGCAACCAATAGGCACAGCTGTTGAGTGGGTGGACTGCTCTAACTCTAGGAGGCACTCTGTCTCATAGCATCATCACCCTTAGCATCATCTAACCAAACTGACAGCACTAACTCCCGCCCTATCCCAAGCAGGCCCGCCCCCTGCTCTGGGAACCCCGCCCTCTCTGGATGAGTCCCTCCCCTGGGAGCTTTGTCCAGTCCCAAGCAGGTCCACCCCCTGCTCTGGGAACCCCACTTTTTCTGGATGGGTCCCTCCCCTGAGAGCCATGCCCATTTCTAAGCAGGCCCGCCCCCCTGCTCTGGGAACCCCACCTTTTCTGGATGGGTCCCTCCCCTGAGAGCCACGCCCATTTCCAAGCAGGCCCGCCCCCCCTGCTCTGGGAACCCCACCCCTTCTTGAGTCAGTTTCCACACCCATGCAGGAAGTCACCCTAATTCATCTAGGAAATTCACATTTTGATAGTGGGGATGTCGGTGGGGATCATGGCTTGTGTTGCCTTATTGAGGGTGTCCGCCTCACATGCACACCCCAGTCTGCACACACGAGTAATGCATCTCCCTGGTATCGGGCCACAGACAGATATGATCTGGAGATGTATTCGCGTTTCGCTGTGTTTAGTGAGCAAACCCCCCCCATCTGCCGCTCCCCGGTTTGTGTCCTCCCAGTCTCCCGCTCTCTCTTACCAGTAGGTATTCCCACTACATTGTGTTCCCGCGCTGGTGCTCTGCTCACTGTCGCCCCCTTGTGACGATGTCTCCATGTGTTTCAGAGTTTCGCTCTCCTTCCCACCCCAGCGGCCTCAATCGCGCCTCCTCCCTCAGCTGCACGGATCGCTCCGAGTCACAGTCGGTCAGCGACAGCAACAGCCAGCTCAACTGCATCTCCTCGTCGCAGTACGTCCCCGACTTCAACGTGCGCGCTCTGACAGACCTGCAGTTTGTGAAGGTGAGGCTCCCTCCTCCTCCTCTCCGGCTCCTGCCTTCCTCCACTCGTCCCCCCTGTGTAATTCCCCACCCGCATCCTGATTCACGTCTCGGCCCGTGAGTCGGCCCGTGGGACCTAAGCTCCGCCCCCTGGGATGTCCTGATCCCCGTTCTCCCTTGGCCCCTGTGTGTCAGGTGACCCGCTGCCAGTACCAGAACGGGCTGATGACCTCTCGTCTGGACAGCACCCCCCAGTCCCCTGAAAGCTGCCACACGAGGTTGGAGCCCATCGCGGCCACGCTGCAGGAGAGCGCCGACGGCGGGCCGGACGAGACCACGTCGCTGCTCAACGAGCAGAACTGTCAGCCCGGCCGGCAAGGCACCCCCGTCTCGCACAGCGAGAATAACATCTGACGGACGTCACGCACGCAGGCGCCCCCCCCGTCCCTGCTTCGCACACCCCCAGCCTTCTGTCCTGCAGACAGGAGGTGTCTCAGGAAACGGAGATGCAGCACGGATCCTTCTAGAAGCCTCCAGCCGGTCCCCTTAGGATGGAGCCGGTGCCGTGGCGGCTGGGCAGGACGTGCTGGTGTTAGGGGGGCGTGGCTCAGTGGCAGGACAGGGTGGGGGTGTGACTTTGGGGGCCGGACCCATACTCTTTACCGAGACTGTACAATGGACTGCACAAAGTTTTTATACAAACCGTCATAGAGGTATATTTTCTGTTATAAATGTTTATTTTTTTATTTTTATTTTTGCACTCAAACCCATTCTGGTGTGTGTTTAGCTCGACTCCTCGCCACGGAAGCCCTGTTGCCCTCCCCATGCTGCCCTGCCCCCTGGATCTGAGCAACCCCCCCCCCAACTCGGGGAGAACAGATTCCTGACACTCCTCATGCTAAACAGAAGCACAGCCCCTGTTCTCCCGGGACCTCTGGGTGACCTGGAAAGGTTTTACCTTTATTCAAAATCTGTACATCAGTGGAGAGCGCCCTTTAGTGTACACGCAGATGACCGGAGAACGCCCCCTAGTGTGCACACTGATAACCAGAGAGCAAGCAGGGCCCTCCCACACACAAGCCGCTGCTCTCAGTGGGGGTTGTTTGGATAATTACAGCCTGGCGTGTCAGGCTGTGGAGTTCGGGGTGGTCTGATGGGCCTGAACAGGGCCTGGGCATTTAAGATACATGTGTGTGTGTATATATACTTAGCGTATTTATTTTTGCCTGGGATTTAAATTGTATATTTCGCTGACATTCTTGCATTTGTGCATATCTGTAAATCAACTGCTGCATTCACTTTGGCGTGGATCCCCTCATGCACCTCGCGAGGACCCCTTGCCTGTGAGACAGTGCCACTTTCTGGCTTTTCGGGTATTAAACGATGCGAGTGCTCTGTGGGGCCGGGCACGTTCTGTCTGAGACGGGCGCCGTGGCACCCGAGCGCTGCGGCTGAGTAAGGCTTTGCATCTTAGTGTTTATTCAGGTTTGAGAGCTTTTCTGACACTGTTGCTTTCTGGAAGGGAAATTAGGAAATGCATTGTGACATAATAATGATAAGTTACTGTTAAGGGAGGGGGGGACGAGTTGACACTGCGGGGTTTGACTCTACCTGACCTCCTCCCCTGTAAAAACTGTTGTTGTTTTTATTAACACTTGTCCCCGGGACCAGGCCTGGGTTTTTCTGAGTGTCCCAAGTTGGCTGGGTCTTTGCCTGTTATGAAATGCTATTTATTTATGTCTGCTTTGTTCTGGTGCTGGGTGTAGGTCATCCACGGTGTCTCCACATTGCTGCTAGATCTGTCCTGGAATCCAGCGCCATCCAGTCCACACTGCTGTTCAGGAGCAGGGACTAGGCTGTGGAATAGGCCCGATGGCAGAAAGAGACACAGTGACCTCACATGCAACAAAAATGGTTAGCTGAGGATTATTCAGAGTGCGGGATGCTGGGAGAGGACACTTCCTCAGTGAGCAAGCGCATAAAGAGGCTCTGTTTCTTCAGCACAGTGGGGTGATGGCGGGATTGGGCCATTGAGGTTGACTCATTTATAAGCCGGTTAAATCCACACCATTCTTGTCTCCCCATGGTTTCATATCCACTTTAAAAAAATATTTACAAAGATGGAATTTCCCTTCAGAAAGCAACAGTGTTTTTTTTCTTTGATCCTAAAGAGATTATTTGAGGTTTTGTTTCTAGGTCCCATAGTGGGACCAAGAGATGAGTTCAGTTTTCAGGTGTGGGGTGGGGTCCTTCAGCCCCTGAGTCGTTCCTTTTTTACTTAAAAACACTGTGTCGGGAGTTTGTGAAAAGCAGACTCTGTATTCACTGGCTTTTAGAGAATGAGGGCGTCCTGGACAAGCACGCTGTGCCCGTCTACCGTCTCCTGCTTTACCTGAGGATAACATGTTCATATGCTTTTATAATTACTGTTGAAAGTTTTGAAGGGAAGTTAAAATAAATCTCAGCTATATTTCTGTATTTTACATTGTGTTACTGAATTGATGACTTAATGAGGATTGCACCTTATCACCAAGTAAGAAATCCTAAGCCCCCTATCTCTGCCCCACACACAGAAAGGGGAACATTCACATGTGAGTTAGGAAGGTCAGGCCTCATCCTGATGGTCTTAGGCTGCTTTCCAGGTACATTACCACGCACTTCAGACACACAGGCCATCATTAGATGTGCAGACCTCTCCTTCACACCCTCTGGTGAGCATGAAGTAGCAGTTGTACAAACATGGTGAGTAATGGTGTTTGCACAATACATTACATCTGTTACCCACATGCACATAAAAAGCACCCCCCTCCCCTTCCGGACACAGCCGACGTGAGCGTATTGATGTGGTTTTTTGCACGGAAGCAGAGATGCACTTGCTTCACCCGTGCCTTCCCAGTGTGACTTTGCACTCTCTTGGCATCCAGAATCCAACAGGGGGGTGTGCAGTCTGCACCACGCCCACCCCCTGAACCTGCACATGGGTCACCTTGGCAAAGTGGAGGCCTGGCGCGACAGTAACGCCACAGTGGGCTAGAGAATAGACTGTGCCCCATTATGAGAATATCTCCCCCTGCTGGCCACGTCTCAATACAATAATTCAGAAAGGAGAATTTCATTAGTGAGCGGCATACCTTCTGCACAGGAGGCATTGCAATGGAAGCTTAAAGTTCTGCAAAAGCAATGAAATGTAGCTATTCAGTAATATAAATGTAGCAGCGTAGTCTGCTCCTCTCCACCTGCATGACATTCTGCTGCGCTTCGGGAGGGAAACTCAGTGTGCTGTGCCCCGGCCCGGCCGGAACCGGAGGTGATGCCATGCTGTATTTTTCCAGATTTGCGCACTCCCCGATTCTCCAGGGATAGATCAGCCCCTTCGCACTCTTCCCAGATTGCATTAGCCACTGCTTCTTCCCAGGGGCTTTCCCCGGCTTACAGTATAAAGGCCCAGAGGAACTTCTTCTCACCCAAGACGACCCAGGGCTATCTAACAGCTCAAGCGCAGCAGGACCAGGATCGCTGACCCCCTCTGCCAGGTACGCTCCTGTTTCTTCACATCCCCTGAGTGCACTTGAAGGACAGTGTCTCACATGTGCCATTTATAGTACAAACTTAACCTTTTGTAAAACTTTCTGGCACAAACATCCGGATATTTGAACATTACTTTGGAAGTTCTTAACTGTACCTCCTTTTACTAGCATGAACACGTAACCAAACATCCCAGAAACAAAACTTATAATTCTAACGTATCATTGTTCAGCTTAACAAGCTTATCCCACTTGGTGTGGAGATATGTACTGCATTCATTTGCCTAAAATGTTGTTCAAAGCGATTTTATTGACATTGCCACAGGGATACCTGTGTGTATCTCTTTACTTGACTGGCACTTTTGCTGTGTGAAGTCGTACTTTTGAGACCATATTTCCTTAAAATGATTCTGCAGTGGGACTGACAGTGAAGGTTTGGCTCCTTATAAGATTCACCGTGGTTTAGCAGAGATTCAATTTATATTAAAAGACCATACAGTCAGTAAATTTAAAAATAGACTTGAAATGTGAAGGACAGGAGGGTAGGGAATGTTTACATGACATGGTGTCGCCGTGGAGGGTGCTTACATGACATGGTGTCGCAGTGGAGGGTGCTTACATGACATGATGTCGCAGTGGAGGGTGTTTACATGACACGATGTCGCCGTGGAGGGTGCTTACATGACACGATGTCGCCGTGGAGGGTGCTTACATGACACGATATCGCAGTGGAGGGTGCTTACATGACATGATGTTGCCGTGAAGGGTGTTTACATGACACGATGTCGCAGTGGAGGGTGTTTACATGACATGATGTCGCCGTGGAGGGTGCTTACATGACACGATGTCGCAGTGGAGGGTGTTTACATGACATGATGTCGCAGTGGAGGGTGTTTACATGACATGATGTCGCAGTGGAGGGTGCTTACATGACACGATGTCGCCGTGGAGGGTGTTTACATGACACGATGTCGCCGTGGAGGGTGTTTACATGACATGATGTCGCAGTGGAGAGTGCCTCCGACCTAGTCGGTCAGCTGGTGTCTTCAACAGGGCGACTTCGAGCTTCAGTGCACGAAAACCAGTAGACGTTAGACCACCAGCCCAAGGATCCGTGTCACGCAGAGCAATGATCAGTGCCCTTCAGAGGATGAAAGACAATGAAAGAATTCTAGCCACAGAGTTTGGTGAACAGGAGCTGATCTGCATGATGGTGGAGACCAAAGTGGATGGTAAGCAGGTACTTCTGTGGATGTTCCAGTCCTGTCCAGTCCTCCTATATCCTTTAATTACCAAAAGAAGTACATTGACAGACTCCTCTTCATTAATTCATTTCCTTTAACCTGTTTCCTCTTCTTTAGTTCTGTACTCCAGTGTATTTCAATCTCTTTGTGCCACTGCACATTTTTTACATTTAGAAAAACAAAAATGTTACAAAATGACACTGTAGCCTAGTTTTTTAGACCAATTAAGTGAAATTGGATAATTTCCCACGGTACACCTTATAACCTAGCACACTAGTGTCCCACGGCACAGCGGTTGAAAATCACTGCTGTACTCCATCCAGTTGTGGTTCTGTGTTCCAGCGGTGTCACTGCTCAGGGATACCTGCCAAACCCAAAAAGTAGTGCCTGGGTTCAGTCTCTCCAGGACAGTGGAGTGCAGCATCAGTGATATGACCCAGAAGAGTCTGGTACTGAACTGGGAGAATCAGGAGCTTCTTGCCGTTGCCTTGCAAGGTGGAAGCATATACAACAGGGGTAAGTCCAGTGCAGACTCAGGGGGCAGGAGAAGCACAGCGACCAGCATCTCAGCAGGCCTGGTGGCTGTTGGGAGGGTTAGTTCAAGCCTGAGTTTGACACTGTTGAACCCACATTGAAAATAAAATGTTGTTGGGTGATTGGAGAGATACTTGGGTCACCATGCCTATGGGATCATGTCAGAGTGGGGAGATGATATTATATTTCATGCACAGTATATAGTGATAGGAGTAAAACATTCCATCTGTAGTTAAATCTGCAGGTCATACGGACCCCGGTTAACCCGGGACTCTTTCTCCGGTTCAGTGCAGCTGAGTCTGTCAACATACCAGGCGCCCATGCTGACCGGGGACTCGGGGCTGCCCACAACACTCCGAGTCTCTGGCACTGATCTCTACCTTTGCTGCACCGGCCCATCAAGCAAGCCGTCCTTAAGCCTGAAGGTAAGGGGTGGATTCGCAGGGCGTGGCTAATAACCCGGCATGCTAGTCATTCCCGAGATATTTTCACGAGGAACCTTTCAGTGAATTAACTCCATATTGTATGATTACATTGTTCATCTTCCATCATTAAACAGATGACATAATTATCTGTGATTTTTTAAAACGGGTCTCTATTCATAATTATGACAATATCTCAAGATCATTAATTTAGATGCAGTCACAAACTGGCGAAACGGTCTCCTCATAAATATATTTATTCCATAACCATCTATGCAGAACAGAGTTACAGTATATCAGGCTTCTGTCCCAAGAAGTACAGGGGACACCCTGGATGGGATGCCAGTCTATCACAAGGCATACAAACATACATTCTGGGAAATTTAGAGCCACATGTTTTTGGGCTGGGGGGTGGAGTAATGTGCAACCTCTACATACACAGGAGAAATTCAAACCTTCAGCCCTGGAGAAGTGAGAGAGCGGTGCCATCCACTGAACCACAGCGCCACCACATGTTCACAGAGTGTTATTGAAAAACTTTAATTTTCACTATTCAAATAAGATTCCTATTTCACACTGAATGGTGAAAGATGTGATGACGCAATAACAATTTAATTACAGCAGGTGAAGATTTTCGTCGTTTTCTGTCAGGTGGTTAAAAATCAGGCAACACTGGGGACGATCGAAACAGGAGAAGACAGCGTACGTTTCCTGTTTTTCAAGAAGAACTCTGGCATCTCCATGTCCAGCTTTGAGTCGGTCAAGTTTCCCACATGGTTCATCAGCACAGCTTTGGCAGACAGGAAGGCCGTGGAAATGTGTCATGCTGCCACCCAGGGCCGCAAAACACTCTTCATAGTGAAACAGATTTGAGGAAGACATTGTGTGTGTGTGTGTGTGTGTGTGTGTGTGTGTGTGTGCGCGCGCCAAGGACAGCACCTCTGTATGTCAAGCCAACACAGCATGATGTAGACATAACATAATCTGCTATAGAAAATCAGAGCATTTTCAGTTTCTTGCCACAATTAATTTAAAATAAGGAATATTTATTATTGTATTTAAGATATTTTGTTGTCACTGCAACTTGTAAACTAAATCCATGCATTTTTGTCTTTAAATTAAAGATAAACAGTTTAAGTTAAGTAAAATATCATTCCTTGATTTAGTTATCCATTTTATTCAGTGGGTACTTCATGGTGCCAGGGGGCTGATTCATCACACCCATGAAAGGTATGCAACCAGAATGAATGGAAACGATTAGGCTGGAAGGGGGCACGAAATGTATACGAAAATATGGTACAAACTAGTTCAATACACGGCATTTTATTTTTAGTACAAGACTATCGCAAAATACAAGGGACAGGTGGCAAATCTCCTGGAGACCCAGAGGCGACAAAATCGGCCAAGTAAAACTACAACGTGCGCAAGTTAATGACGTCATCACGGCAGTGTCAACGCACCGGAAATTGAGACTTCTCCGGCGGGGAGGGGATGCAGCTGGCCTCGTATTGGTTGGTTTGAACATCCAAAGCAGCCAATTAGCGGCGGGGAGCGTTTTTTGGTTCTGAATAACAACAGTAGCGAGTTAGCATAGGTTAGCGTGTATTGCAGTTCACGCTTGGCTGGTCGACTGACAGGCAGACTTATTTCCTCGTAAACCTTCTATTGCTGTCTCTCAGTAAAGAACAGGATGGAACAAGACGAGGCTCCCAATAAAGTCTCTCAACGAGGTATTTCAGCCTGTACAATGCTGGTGAAACGCTGCTGACTCGCTTTGTCGCGATGGTCGTAATGATGTCGCTATTATATTTATTTGGATTGTATTATTATTATTGTATTATTGTATTATTAATGTGAGATACTGTAGCTCACGAGAGAACTGCCAGTAATAGAGTAAGCGTTTCTTAACTCGACTGACTGACTGACTGACTGACTAAATGAATGAAATATCGAGGCCGTTCGGGATGGTCTAGAAATTAACGACCGCACCGGCTAGCTGATGTTCTAGCGCAATGTATATTGGTTTTTTATAATTGGCTATATTTCATTTTAGTGCTGTCATAATCTGGTGTCTAACATTGCTATTATATATGTAGGCGTAAAAGGGTTATTGGCACGCTTGATGAAAATGAGCTAAAATTAATATATAAGGAAAGTCACACCTGCAGTAAGTGAGATTTGGGGCGTATACACAGGGGAAAGCCTCGTACTTTTATTTTCAAACTGAAATGTGAAACAGAAGTTTTACTTTGATAAAATTTTTGGAATCTTCATTTTTTTATGTATATTGGCACCCCAGATTTCAGTATTTGGTGGAACTTCACCTGGCTTCACGCCATTCACTGACCGGACTCTGCTTCCTTCTGTAATGTTTAGCAAGATTGGAGAACTCATGTGAAGGGATCTTGGACTCTTCCATGCAGAACATTCCCAGCTCACTGAGATTCCTTTGTTTTATCTTGTGGACTGCCCTCTTCAATTCCAACCACAAATTTTATGTTCTCGCCAAACATGATGCCAAAAAGAGTTATCTTAATTAATCACAACACAAAATTCCAGTTATAGCTCAATGTTGCTTGGCGAAGTTCAGATGCTGGCATTTGTGTCATGGTCTCAGGAAGATCTTTCGTGGAATTATTCCAAAAGGCTCCTGGTCATTCAGGTGGGGCCTCTGCTGATTTAAAAACTAAACTTTTGTCAAAGTTGTTTGGGCTCCACTTTGCCTCTCTTAGCAAATTCTCTCTGATTCCATGCATTTCATTTTTTGCAGTCATTCCCCAGTCTAAGCAGCTCAACAGCTTTTAATTCTCGTTTGAGTTGAGAGCCCTTTGGTTTGACCTAGTGCTGGGCGGTATACCGTTTCATACCGAAAACCAGTGTTTGTTTTTGTTATGATATGAGTTTTTCATATACTGAAAAACCAGTGAATAGCTTAAAATGTTTGGACATAGCGCACAGTGTTTCGGACCCTTTTCACTGCTGCACCACCGAAGCGCATACTTAGGGTGCACAGCTGTAGCTATCACTGCACTGCCGAAGCGCATGCTTAGGGTGCACAGCTGTAGCTATCACTGCACTGCCGAAGCGCATACTTAGGGTGCACAGCCGAAGCGCATGCTTAGGGCGCACAGCTGTAGCTATCACTGCACTGCCGAAGCGCATACTTAGGGCGCACAGCCGAAGCGCATGCTTAGGGCCCACAGCTGTAGCTATCACTGCACCTCTGAATACTTGGTAGTATCAGGTGTTGAGCTGGAAGGATGGGCAGGTTACACTGTGAAGGTCCCGCTGTAAAACTTGCTGACACAGACAAACTTGGGGAAATAGGCGCCGTGTCAGTTGTTTTGAAGTTTTTTCGTTTGGTAAACAGTCTGACGTGGACCAAACAACCATTTGCTTTAAGTGTTTTACATTTTACATTTACTGTCGGGCTAAAATTGTTGCCGGAGGTGGTAACACGAGCAATTTATTCCTCCACCTTAGCCGAAAACACGTATTAGAGCAGGGGTGCAATTTTATTTATATAGTGCATTTTCACAACATTACATTGTCTCAGTGCACTTTACATAATCTCTGCCACATAAACCCCCCAGTGAGCAAGCCAAAGGCGACAGTGGAAAGGAAAAACTCCCTAGAAATAAGAAACCATGACTGATTCTGAGCGTGTTGGACCGGCTCCTATCACATACCAAGCTGAAGTATGGAATCATTTCGGCTTTCACGCTAAAAAAAGCATGTTGGAAGTTACAGCAACTATTTTCTTTAATCCTTTAAAATGAAAAAAATTTAATAAGAAAATTTAAAAGTGACTATATTTAACCGTCTGGAGTCGGCAATCCTGCCTGCGGGACCAAGCATAAATCTTGCTAAACCGTTTAATAAACTCCACAAGTTTTTGTCATAGAAATATTTTAAAGACAGCCCCAGAAACCTTGAACAGACTACTTTTCAAATATGTATATTTCTAGGAAGAAATGAAATATATTTGGAGCTTTGCAAAGAAAATAAGAAGTATAAGAGTGACTGACTGGAGTGTCTGAGTCTGGATAGTACAGTGATAACATGATAATACAGTAATCCGGCGGTCGTTATTGGATAAATAAATGTGAGAAAATGCACAATGTAACTCGTACAAAGAAGAGCACATGTCCGGCTTGTGACTGTACAAACATTGAACAATTTAAACATAATCAAGATGAATGTTACTTTTGCTTTGAAAATTATTTTACTTCTGTCAGCTCCTCACAGGAACAGCATAGTATTTATCGCTTTCTATAGCGAAAATTTCTGCTCATTGTATTGGGTTCATGTAGAGTTGTGTGCACTGAACTTGTTTACCTGAAGTAAACGTTTTTGGTTAAATCTGTATGCACATGGTCTTCATTATACGATTTATAGTTTTTCTACAGTTAGATAAAAAAAACAATATATGACACCACTTACAGTATTGCGATATATCGCAATACATTGAATCGTAACTCCGGTATTGTGATATGCATCGTATCGTCAGATTCTTGCCAATACACAGCCCTAGTATTCTTCAAGGGTGCTTCAATTTTGCCACATATACTTTTTGACAGAATAAACTATTCTGAAGATAATTCCAGCAAATGCATTGTATTATTTTTATTGCATGAACAGTCAGCAGTTTCTCCAAACTTAAACAAAATTATAAGAATTATAATATTTTAGATCACTTTCTTGAAGGGGTGCCAGTATTTTTGGAGTTGATTGTATAAGCAGCTCTGATCTTCCCGTTTTTACAGAAGCACGCAAACAGAAGCTGATGGAGTACCTCGCCAGAAAGGGCAGGCTGAAGGCTCCCAATCCCAAGTAAATTAAGATTAATTTACCTTGTCGGGTTGTCAGTTGCATGGGGCTGACAGTTTTCCACATATATGCCCGTAGCTGATCTACTCATTATTTCTGTTTCCTCAGGCCGTGCCCTCAGCAAAAATCCACTAACCCTAAAAGGCTCACTGACGGCTTTGTGAAGCCTCCCAGAGTGAGTACTTTGGTACTTTGCATTTGCTTTCTTTGTATCTTTGCATCAATTTGGAGACATGAAGTCCGCTATTAGAGTAAGGCTGCTCTGTATTTTTTACAGATTCTTAAGTATCCATAACACAGTTTCGGCAAGAATAAGACCCTTAAAAATAAATCATCTAATAAAACTTATATGCCTGAGCTGGATATACCAAATTCATAGATGCATTAAAACCATTAATACATTTTGCTTAAGAGTTTGGTAACGCGTTTAAATTAGCAGTAAGAGGCTCCATGTTGTTGTCATCTAATGTTACACGTAACGTGAGAATCTCATAGGGATGAGTAGTGTAAGTACTGTAATGTAAAGTAAGATAAGCAGCACGGAAGCTCAAATAAGCACTGGCGCTGCTACATAACGTTATTAACACTATGTCATTACAGGTAACAGTGCTGGCTCAAACGGCAGCGTACTGCATTCACTAAAGGAAAAAAAAACCTGGTCTATCTGAATTAATGAGATACATTTTACATAAAAACGGGTGGATGTTATTTTTTTCTTTACTGAATGCTTGACGCTTCGGTGGGCTCACGTTATCGCCATAACAAGGGTCATTATCCAGGCATGCTTGGCGGTGTAACTGCGAAAGCGGGCAGCCTTTTCATTATGGAAATGGCTCACAGGAGCTCGGTGGCGTTTTGTAACTTCAGTGTGTAGGACTGTAATGTTTTAATTTGGGGAAACATCAGATGCTTTAACTTCAAATCTCAGCAACAGTCCACGCTCAGCTGAAACTCCTTTCCTCCTCGGAGCTTCACGCTGTGTACGCTTGTGAGTGTGGTATGCCTGACAGCAAGGCTTAAGCGTTGATTGGCTATTACTCGTGCGACACAGCCAATCAGATTGTTGTGGGCGGGGCATTAAATGACGCAGCGGTATGAGAGCGCAGAGGAAGAGACTGCAGTAGAGCCACGGTAGCGCACCTTGTAATTGCTTAATATCGGTGAGCGTTCAAATAAAACGCCGATACCGATAATCGTCAAAATGCCTAATATCGGCCCGCAACATGGGCGTCGCGAGCCCATTTTTAGGGGGACTTTAGCCCCCCTAACATTTGTACTCAGCCCCCCTAAAAATTCTCCGTAAACTTTACACAAATTGGTGATCGCCCAC
>JAODKM010000039.1:21576080-21595315 GCA_026780845.1 Petrocephalus sullivani
GCCAGTCAAGTACCCGTACCCTCTTCCTCCGCAGCCAGGACTTTGTAATGTGTGCAGAATGTGGTTTTGCATTGTCTGGTTGAAATATACATGAGCGTCCCTCGAAAAGATGTCTTCTTGAAGGCAGCATATTCTGCTCCAAAATCTCTATGTACTTTTCAGCATTAAAGATGCCATCACAGAAGTGCAAGTTACAGCGTCCATTTCTCCCAAAAAATACCTGAAATACTGATTCATCTGACCACAGCACACACTTCCACTGGGTGATGGTCCATCCCAGATGCCTCCGAGCCCAGAGAAGGCGACGGCGCTTCTGGACACTGTTAACATAGGGCTTCCTTTTGGCACAGGACAGTTTTAACTGGCATTTGCGGATGTAACACCGTATTGTTTTTTTTCTTTGTGGAACATTATTTCTCGTGTATTTGTTGGCAAACTGGTGATCCTCGGCCCATCTTTGCTCCTAAAGGACTAGACCTTTCTTGGATGTTGCTTTTGTACCAAACCATAATTACAATCACACATGTTGACATCACCTGTTTAAAATCACATCATTATTTAACCAATTTACCTCATTACTAGCCTTAAATTGCTCCTGTCCCAACTTTTTTTGAAATTTAATACGTGTTTATTTAGTAAAAAAACAATAAAATTCATGAAGGACACATTAAATAATGTGCTGTTGTATTGTTTTCAATGTAATACAAGTCAAAGTAAATTTAGAAATCACTACATTTACTTTTTTTATTTGAGTTTTCCGTAACTTTCTCTGATTTGGGGTTGTAAGATAACCACCCATGTTCCCCAGAAACCAAGGAGACGTTCTACTTGAGGCATGAGCAGCTAAACTGCAGTCTGTTTGGGTGTCGGGACACCCTTATTTAAAGACGTGGGCATTCTGTGCGCGATCATTGAACCTTCGTTATGGAACCACCTCTACAGCAGTGAGGAGCACCTTTGTGGGGGAGGGGGGGGTCAGTGATGGTCTGTTTTCCACTGTGGAAAGTTCACGCTGAATCTGAGGAGGTGCTGGATGATCCACAGCATCTCCAGCAGGATCTGCTTTCCCTCCCCTGCCTGTGGCAATGTTAAGGGTGAGCGTATATATATATAATATATATGATGTTCCTCCATTAAAAATGTCCCCACCTTCTATCCCGTGTTCTTAGACGGGCTTCAGGCTCACATCCTGGGTGATTTGTTATGAAGATGGATAGATTTTCAGAGAACTCCAGTCAATTCAAGTAAGGCATTAAACCAAAACAGCTAAGCAAAATTTACACAAAATACGTGTGCAAAATCCATACAGTTTATGCTGATTGTGCTGAGAAACAGTTCAATAAAATTCTGTACCAGTACTTTGCAATTTTCTTTTTGAAGAACATTTTGTACACGTGGTCTGCTAGTTAACATGAGATTTTTCTGTGGTGACCCGGGGGGGTGGTAAATGTAACCTTCTGTTTTTTTATATCTCACACTCTGCAACCCATCAGTTGAAAAACACTGATCTTGTATCATAGGTACATATGAATAATTGTAATGCAAACCCAAATACAGAGCATAGCTCCAACAGAACCATCTCCTCACTGCTCCTTTTAACTCCTGAGTGTTTTTAGGGGAATCCGAGTATGATCTCTTCCTATTAGTTTGCCACGGCGATGGGACAGGGGGCGGGGCCTTCCCATACTGGCCCCTCCCGTTTGGCCCTCAGCAGTCTGATTAGTGCCAGCCCGGCCTGTACGGCGTACCGCAGCACCAGGAACGCCAAAGGCACAGTGATTCCCATCAGGCGGAAGATGAGGGCGCTGGAAGAGCCTGAAGCAGAGGCCAGGCAGAAGGTGCCCAGGGCCGCACAGGGGAATAGTGCCAGCTTGGCCAGCATGAGGGCGTGGTCCCGTCCCCCGTAGCGCACGTGGTGCTGCAGGGTCCCGCCCCCGGCCACCAGTGCCACCACCCATATGGCAAGCTGGAAGAAGCCGGCCAAGAAGAGGATGACGCAGCTGATCTGCACGGCCGCCTGCTCGTTCAGCGAGCTCTGGGACAGCTCGTGGGTCAGCTGGTAGCACAGGGGCAGACCGCCGACGAAAGCCAGGGAGAAGGTGTTGAGGAGCCCCATGGTGCGCGTGGGCCTGAGCACGTGCAGGAAGAGGGAGTGCTGCACGCACCAGAGCAGGCCCACGGTGGCGAAGGAGCCGAAGTAGGCCAGGAAGTTGGGACCATATTCCTGCAGAGCCACGGTCAGGCTGCCGTTGAACCTGTCCTTCAGCTCGCTGGGCTCGGGGATGTTGTCCTCGCTGCCCTCACATACAAGAGGGACATGTGGGGAGAGGAAGACGGGAGGGTCAACACCCCCCCCCCCGGAGGAATATGACAGGAAGCCGCAGAGGATAGCATAGCCTGCTGAGTGGTAGTATAGCCAGCTGCCATTATGTAGCTCTGAGAGTATAGCTCAGGGGATCCCAAAGTGGCGAGAACGATCAGGGAAAACTTCCACCCAAACTGGCAAAATCTAGTGAAGGGGTCACAGATCTCTGGCACTGTTATTTTGGGGGTTGTGGGCTGAAATTATAATAATAATGCAGATAATGATGATAAACTCACCAGATGTCTAAAATGAGGAGTGTGGCTACGATGGCATAGACTCCATCAGTGAAACCTTCTAGGCGCTCTTTAGAAAGAGGCTCCCTGGGGTGGTAGGAGTAGTACCCTGCCGGGTCAGCTGGGGGCGCAGTCTGCGGGCCTGATAACAACATACAGTTTTATGATTCATTTTAAGACAATTTTGTAAGGAATGAGCCATATTTAATTACCATTTAACTAGAGTATGTGGAGATTCTCCTGAATAAAAGCAGTGAAAAGATAATTTTCTCATGTCAGGGTTTAATACTTCTAGGACTCTGTTGGATCCTTCAGGAACTTGCATCTGCCGTAGGATGTAGGATTCTGCTGTATACATTTCCGGGGATTCCCCCGTAACCTAATTAAAAAGGAAAGTTTCTTACCAATGAGTTTTCTGTAGCACCGTTTCAAAGACTGAGAGATGTAGGGGAGGAAGACGGCAAAGACCAAGGTGACGAACGACTGTGGAACAAGACGAGGGGCGGTGATATCAGCCGAGAGATTCCATGAAGTGACCGCGATGCATTTGAACAATTACACTCATAAGTGTGTGCGAGGTGGTCACGAGTGCCGCTCACCAGGGGGACGCAGACGAAAGAGGCGGCGGCCGCAACGAGGCATAGCAGCGGTACTCGCAGGATGACCTTTAAAATGTGCCTTTTGTGAGGCGCGTGCCGCTCGGTCAGGAACCGCGGGCGGCCGAAGCCATACAGGACGATGGCGGCCTGCGGATGGAGAGGCGGCCGTCTGACACGCTGCCGGTCCTCCGACGGCCGAACTGGGGACGCCATCCGCCACGCGGGGGCTCTGACCTTACCTGCATCAGACCGATCATCAAGATGCACGCGCAAAAGAGGTTTATTCCCAGGATGTTATCCGGGAAGGCAGCAATCAGGGAGAACTGCGGGAGGGGAAGAGAACGGCAAGCTGACGGCCCCCCCGGCAGGTTCAAAACTAGGAGTTTTTAAAAGATTTTGCATGCAATTCACGTTTCTGTAGAGATGGAGTTCCTGAAATAAGGAGAACGTTGATTTTTTTTCTTAATAAGTAAAATGAAAAATGAACCCCCCTGCAGGGTTATTGTGATGAAAGGAGAGGAAAACTCACCGTGTAGGGAAGGAAGGTTATCAGCATCATACAGGCCTGGCAAACAAAGACAGAGGGGCAGCTGATCCACATCACCGCGGTATAATATCAACGAGCCCTCGTGAGATTGACTTAAACAATGAGGGTAACTTTTAGTGCAGTGGGAAACTGCCCTGAATACAGTGGTGAAGGCAGCTCTGTGAAAAGGGTCGGTTTCTTTGCCGCTGTGCAGCGAGCAGAGCGCGGATGTGATTAAGCGGGGAACAGGCGCCCGGCCTGTGCTCATTCTAATGCAGGGTCACTGCCAGCAGGAAGCACCAAGATAATGGGTAGAGCAGCGTGAGTCTGAGCACCAGTGTCCCCCGATCAGCGTGATAATAAGACGACTTTTACACTCACTAGGTTTAAGAGCGAGAGGCAGTCATCGACTCGGACGATGACTTCAAATAACCTGCGGATGGATAAATAAGAATGCAGGCGGCTCTGCGGCACAAATTGGAAAATGACTCGTTTCTAAGGACCACATGAGGAAATCACAATAACAGCCAATCCGACAGCGGACGGTACATGGAAATAATGAATTATATGGTCTCCGAATGACCTCCACCCGCAGCTTAGAGGGCTCACGCCCAGCCCCTGTTACGTTAAGCCCCCCCGTCTTTACCTGGTATGGGCAGACCATGCCACCGAGACCACGAGGAAGCTCATCAAGTACACGGCAATCTTGGAGGTCAGGAGCAGCTCCAGGTTGTGATGCAGCTCCTCATGTCCAGGGAGTGAAAAGAACATGAAAAACTGCGGCGGGTTTGCGGGCCGGCGCACCTGTGCCTTTATATACCTCGTCGTCTTCAAGTTTGGTGTGTGTGACCGGCAGGATCTGAAAATCAGCGCGAGAGGTGAGATTTTCTATCCGTCTCTGTTTCCGAGGCCCGTGACAGGTGACGGGCGTCTTCCTTCTTACCATGACGGTCGCTATAATGGATATGAGGGCGTCGCTGTACGCCAGCAGCCGGTGAGACGACTGCGTGTCGCTGTGTCCGTCCTTCTCCAGAAGGGCCTCGCTCTCAGAGAGAGAGGAGGGCAGCCTCATGCTGCGACTGCACTCTGGCTCCTCGCGGGCTCTCTCAGCGACCTCGTTCCCTGCCATCGCCGGCCTCCCCGCGTGCTGTCCTGAGCAGCGGTGCCCGTGTGTCAGCTGGAGGCTGGCACAGGAATAGAGAAGCTCAGCACTTAAAATGCAGCAAGATCCCGACTCAGGAAGTGACCCAGTCCAAGTGACCCAAAACACACTTCTTAAAATTCCACACGGACACTGTAACTGAGGATCATGGCACGTGATGATTAGACACTGAGAGTTCTCATTTCTCAGCAAATTAACCCCAGAACTGTGACTGACACACCATCGGCTTTGTGCAGCGTTGTGATGATGCCTGTGCATGAGTCTCACCGTATAGCCAATTTTTCTGACATGGAAATGTCAAAGGTTGCCAGCTAATGTTACCCTGGGGGTGACCCACAGTCCACAAAATCTATCATAGGGACCCCCCCATCCCACTTAGCAAGGTTAAGGAGTTTAAGGAGGTGGCTCTCTGTGCTCATCAAATTTATAGGTCTTTAACACCCCTCTCGCTGTTTTCACTGCAGGTTGACGTGTGCCATTGGCTGGGGCATTGTGGGATGTGGTGATGACACCTCTGTGATGCTGTGCTTTCCTTAGCTGTGCTCTTCCGATGGAGACGCTATAGGATCAGCCGGCAGAACCTGGATATTCCTCAGAAGCTCAAATACCATGTGATGCGAGGTGGAATGTTATGGGGTCAGACGGTTCGGAAAATCATTCTGGGATGATGCTGCCTCGCAATACGCAGCAATTTAAACTTAGGCTTAAGTCGTGAGCAGGGGGTCTGATGAGCACACCCATTTCATGATATTGCGTAAGGACACTTTGTGTCTCTCTTTTTTTTTTAACATATATGACCTTTCACCTTATATGGGGGAGGAAATAGAGGAAGCGGAGGCACCATGTGACACAAGGCGTGGGCATCTTTGGGCGGCAAGGTTGTTGTGTTGGGTTGTCTCAATGAGTCAGCACTATTACCACGTGTGTGTGTGAGTGTGTGAGTGTGTGTTTCCTCCCGATTATGCCAGCTTTCTTAATGTCTATGCTATTTTGGTGAAAGTGCCTCCTCAGGGGGACACGTCACGAATTGAAAACAACACACCGCCCCATTTTCCTCCTGCACACCAAAGACTGTAGCTAAGCAGACAGCTACATGTAGAATGGGGTGTAGTACATGTACCTTGTCACTCTGCTACAAAAAGCCATAGTGGGGACCCTGGAAGGAGGGAGCGGCACAGAGCACAGCAGATTATAATTAGCCAGCAGTGGATATGGAAGTGCAGTTAGAATGAAGGAGGCCTGTCTTCTGTTGGTCATCGCCCTGAGTCTGCAAGGAAGAAGCTAGTCCCGCTGATCTCAGTGTACGTCAGTACATAATTCATTTTCCAAAATTCCTCCAATCTCACTAGACCAGTCTTAGAAAAAATATCAGAAAACAGGTTGTTTTGCATTCATTGGTGTCTGTTTAAAGTCAGAAAACGCCTCCTATTCTGTTTGACTTAATGCAATTGCAACCTAATGCAAACACATCTATCTTAAGCTAACATAACCAAATGAAATGCCATGTAGCAACATCATCACTTGTTTACTAAAGAAAAATATGATGCGCCAACATCTGCAGCATAACAAGGAAACACATTCAACAGTGTAAATAGTTATTTATTTCTGCAGGCTAACCTCAGATTCATGTTGACCGTTTTCACTACACTGATCAACGGTTCTATGCTCCAAGCTCTATTACTTAATAATTTAAACTAGCATAACCTTACTTTCCTCCTAAAGAGTATCAATACTCAACTTTTCCTTTCATGAGGAAAAAAAGATATATAGATTCTTCATTAAATTTTAATTAATAAGTAATCACAAAGCATCACAATTGATATATTGTGACTAAACTCAGGGATATTACAGGGATATTAATCTGATTATGTAACAGAACATATTTCAATCCTCAAACTTTCCAATATGGCCCTGCACAAAGCAACATGCACAGTTTTGCCCTGTGAAAAATAGATTTGTACCATGAACTCATATCATGAGTTTACCCAAAAAATTTACTAGTTGCTATAAAAATAAAAATGAATGTAGTAAATACCCTTTACTCAACACTGGCCTATATGCCAGATAAATGTTACTTTTGCAATAGCTCATTTACTCTCTAAGCCATATCCTAATCATTTTCATCCTTCCTTCATTTTTATTTGCAATATCCTGCATCCTAATTATGAAATATTAACTATTATGAGATATCTAACAATATACAATGCATCATTCAACATGGGGTAGTAAAGGGACATGTGACAGAGTGAAGGTCCAGTATGATGTGGAGCAGTGGTTAGAATACAGAGAATGCTGCAGCAGTGTTACAAAATCGGCACTGGATCGCTGTGGAGTTCCGTGAGTGTACATCCTAATACAAACAAGTGAGACCAGAAATGAAAGAGCCGACCCAGATGGTTGTCTCACACTGCCCCCTGGTGGACATGACTTTTAATCCTTTAAATTACTCGCTTAAGTATAGTTGCTATACTACTTCCGTTTATATATAATAAACATTCATCTTACATGGCACCTTTCTCATGCCCAAGTTCGCTTTACATACAAGGGCAAGAAGAAAAAATTAATTAACGTTAAAAAATGAATCACTGAAATATCTTTTTTAGTCATATAATGAATGAAATAATGTCATAGGTTACATGGGACTTCGGTCGGCAAGAAAAGGTTTACTGATCTTGACTTCACTGACAATGCTGTGATCTTTGCGGAGTCAATGGAGGCTCTGATCGGGGCTCTTGAGAAACTTAGCGAGGAGTCTGAGAGTCTGGGTGTTCGAGTGTCCTGGGTAAAAACTAAGATTCAGGTCTTTAATGACCTCTTAGGCACAGCCATCAGCAGTGTATCTGTTTGCGGGGAGAGTGCCGACCGCGTTGAGAGGTTCACTTACCTCAGCAGCGACATTCATGTCTCTGGTGACTCTTCCTATGAAGTCACTAGACAGACTGGTAGAAAATGGGGAGTCATGAGGTAACTGGAGAGGGGTTTGTGGTGCTCCCAAGTTGCAAGCGGACGAAGGTCCAAGTCTTTACAGTCCTGGTGCTCCCTGTTTTGCTCTATGGCTATGAGACATGGATGCTGTCCAGTGACCTGAGACAAAGACTGGACTCCTTTGGTACTGTGGCTCTTCGGAGAATCCTTGGGTACTGCTGGTTTGCCTTTGTGTTGAGGGATCGGTTGCTCAGGGAGTCCCGAATGAGGCACGTTACCTGCATTGTGAGGGAGTTCCAGTTGAGGCACTATGGCCTTGTGATGCGACTCCCTGAGGATGATCCGGCTCGTAGGACCCTCCTTGCCGAGGATCCGAGAGTCTGGACCAGGCCAAGGGGACGCCCATGTGACACCTGGCTGCAGCAGATGGATGGCCACTTCTGGAGAGTGGGACTGGACTACGTATCTCCCTGGGGGGTCGCCAACCAGGATCCCAAGATGTTTCGTCGTGTGGTTGGTGCGGCAACGCGCTGTGCCAGCGCATGCTCCCCAGCCTGACCTGACCTGACCTGTTTTATGAGAAACATGCAAAATCAAATTCAACGTTTTATGGTCATGAGCCAAGGCAAAGTTCTTTTTTGGAAGTACAGTGGAAACCTCTTATAGTGATTTTGGTTATAGTGATTCGATGCTTATATTGATCAAAAAGCTTGGGACAGAATCATTCCTGTACAGACAGTGTTTTTTGTCACTTGTAGTAACTAAGTAGACCACTTACAGTGTTCATTTTGGGGTGTTTTATACATGATAGCAAATGGACAAAATTAAAACTATGGATATTTTGTTTTTTTTTTTTATTATTATTAATTTACTTTGATAGCCCAACTTTGCCTTTGTGGTAACCCGTCTGCTTCTGGCTAGTTATTTGAGGCTTATGCTGTGTGCACTGAAAACATGATGTAAAAGAAAGTAATTTTCTCTCAGTGACAAATATATACTCATCAAAGCTTATGATAAACTGCCAGAAACAAGCCAATGAGATGCAGCAGTGAAACTACAATAATGTATATTTTATGCACAGTAGTGTACTGTATTATGGCATATCTGTATCATACATAGTTCAGTAATTAAGTTTGTACAGTACTGTAATTTGAAAAGCATTAGAAACAGCAGTACAGTATTTTGAAAAAGTCAATTAAATTCAATAAATAGCAACGCTGTCTGTTTATTACCTTATATTCATGAAATAGGTATACAAATGTCAATTTGATGAGACATAAAGAAAAAGAAAAAAATTGCTTATTAGCTTATAAAAAATGCTCATCAGCTTATAGTGACCGATTTCATGTTTCATGTATGATTAAAACATCATCTTTGGTTCCGACTGCTTTAACCTATAAATAATTTACAAAGTTCTGAAATGCAACTTTAACTGAAATTCTCAGGTACACCTGCAGTCAGGTATGACTGCACTCATCCATTTTCCGGAACCAAGCCAAGCTAGCCTTCCGGAGTCTATCCCAGAGGCCACAGGTACAGAACAACCCAGGAACGCGTGCCAAGCTATCACAGGGCACACTCACATGCACATATCTATGGTAATGGGAAACTGGAGTACCCAGAGAGAACAATGACAATGACATGAGGAGAACATGCAAACTCCACACATATGGAACCTGGGCAGAAACTTGAACCCTTGGTCCCAGAGGTGTGAAGCAACAAGTGGAGTGTTTTATTTTTATACTTGCCCAAAAACAGATCGCACCCCTATAACCCAACCCACCTACAGTCAAATGGAATATGAGGCTTTTTCTGACTTCTTTAAACAGACACCAATGAATCCAAAACAACCTGTTTCCAATTTCGTTTTACGATTGGTCTGGTCAAATTGGGGAAAGCGACTAGTATTTTTGTTTTGGTTTTATTAAATTGGAACACAAATTACACTCACATACATGGACCGATCTCCTACAACGTTTCTCTGGCCTGGTGCCTCCTGACACGTCCACCAGGGGGGGCTCCAGCGCGGCAACCTCAGGTAGGGTCCCATGACTCCATGTGGCACAGGTGCTAGAAGGGAGCGGATGGGTGGCCCATTACCTCACTGCAGTTAATATCAGTCCATCCTACTGCTATAAAATCAGCACACTGTATGGGGAGGAAAAAAGCTCACTCTATTTGGGAGCCGACAGCACCAGTATGTCGTTAAACACGCCACGGTCGCCTGAGCTATAGAAGAAATGGGGAATGGTTGAAATTCTGAGTCTTGGGGTTTGAGTTTGGTAGTGATTTGTTTTCCAGAAAAGCAAGGAAGGTCAGAACTAAAAATATCAGGGTACTTAATAGATTGTTAATTGTGTACAAGAAAATACATGGTTCACAACATGACTCAACCTTCTGAAAAGCAGCTAAGAACATTTCCCATAACTGGCACGTATGCGGAGAGCTTTGCACATACCTCGCTCCTGCCAAACACCATACAGGCACCTGCAGGTCAGACTCTCGGACATCACCTACCAGCTGAGCCTTTGTCATGAAATCCAAAAAGTCAAGATGTCTCCGGTTAACCAATTCCAGCTTATTCAGGAAGATCTAGGAGGCTTTTTTACCCAACCTTAAGAAGCACAGACCACCCCTCCCCCCAACCTGGAAAACAGTAGCCTGTTTGTCCGAGCTCTTGGTCACCATATTCTCGGTAAATGGGCCTTCAAGCATGGGTAACCCTGTTTCAGAAACCTGTTGGGACATGCCCACAGCTTGTGGTTTAAGGTCACAGGAAACCTGACCTGTCTATTCTGTAAGAACCACAGGTCTACCTAGACGTGTCAGCACACACATCCGAACAGAAACTCATTGTTTCCAAACCAGTCTATTCCAGTTCTTTGGGGACACTTGGCTTGATTCTGGACCCCACACCAAACACCAGTGGTCCATTTTCCATAAGTATTGTAGATCCAAGACGACTGAAGGTTCCATGAGGACCACTGAAATTACCAATATCCTGGTGCCATAGTGCTTTGGGGAAACACTCCCTTGCTCTGCTCACGGAACTCCTGATTTGCTTGTCTACCTGCCTGTGACGTTTATCAGATAAAAATACAGTAACTGAAATACTTAATTTCCCACAAGGGGTTGCTGTAGGTGGGGCAGGCACAACCCTTCTTGGGTCCCAAAGTAAAATGTACTTGCCTTAACACCCACACACAACACAGGCCTTAGTATGTTTTTCAACATACATGGGGCTTCCTGGTAGTTTGCTTATGCCTTGGACTGGATGGGATGCAAAACCCTGAAGCCCACCTGGGTAAGGACTGAGCTCACAGACTATGAAAAGTGACCAGCTGTGGGATGAAGGGTGAAGATGCAGGAGCTGCAGGCGTCCAGGTAAGCTATGCGGCCTCTGGCCATCTGTCACCGCGCCATCTGTGGATGTATCGCCCATGACAACTACCCCCTTAACAGGAGCCAGTCTTGGGTCTGCTTTGGTTCTCCTTCAGTCTGGACTCCCTCCAGTTTATGACACAGGAGCTGGGCATCCAAGCAAGGGGTCTGAGGTGATCAGCCAGAGCAGGACGGAAAGACACCCAGCTGTAACCGACAATTCGTCTGTCACTTTGGACAAAAGTTTCAGCTAAGCAGCTAAAAGTCTCGATTCCATGTAAGATTAGGGGAGCATAAGCTAATTTGCTGGCTAATTTAACTTTACATTAGCAGTGGCTGAAATTACATCAAACCAACAAACCCAATAATTACAAACCTCAAGATTGTTCAATTAAAAATGAATTTCAGACAGATGGCTTTTGATTAATAAGTTGGAAAGCTGAGTGAAATGTCAGCGTATGAATAATCACACTGTATACAGACATAAAATTAAGAGTGGAAGCCTCTGGAACGTTACTATTTGTTATATAAATAGCTCAGTAGGTGGTAGGGAGGCTCACACATCCAGGATAGCAGGAGTTCCATGTCTCTTGCGTGTGTAACTGTGTCCTTACACAGTCCAAAGACATGAAGTTAGAGTAACACAGTGTTTCTCAAACCAGTGCTTATGGGACCTCAACTGGGAGAGAGCAAAAATGCGGACTATCTGGCAGGGAGCTGGGAGGGAGCAAAAATGGGAACCGTTTGTTGGTCCCCAAGGGCCAAGTTGAGAAACACTAGATTAACGGATGTTGCCAAATTGCCTGTAGAGTGTTTATATGCCTGTGTGTGTGTTTATGTGCAGCCCAGCCTTGTGCTGTCTGGGATAGGCTACAGGCCCTCTTGTGAACCTAGCCTGGTCAGGATAAGTGGTTAGAAGATGGATGGATGGACGGATGAATGGATGGATGGATGGATGGAAACACTTGAGTGAAGAAATGATGGGAGATGATGTCACAATGTTTTGGTGTAGTTAGAATCTACATTATGAGCTTAGTCCTATTGAACTGTTTATTTAGTAGTTTAAAATAGTATCTCTTACATAACTAAGCTAATTAAAATTGTGCAGCACAACACAAACAAACCTATGCCAACAGCCCTGCACAAAAGCATACATTTAAAATGCAGTCAGAAGAAGCTCCAGTGAAAGATAGTGTCCCTCTGAAAGTGGACCAGAGACATCAAACATTTTGCCTCTACCTGGTATCTCACGACATGCACTGATTATATCATGTTGCTGGTGCCTCAGCTGGTCTCTTTCAAATCATCAGGATTTCAGCCCAGGCCTGGATTGGTCCAGATGGCCAGGAACTCAGTGGGATTTGTATGAAACTGCCAAATACTGCCCCATGCCTTGCTGCAAATAGGAAACATATGACATTCTGTAATTTCAGTGGGATTCCCGTTTAAGACATAATTAATTATGTTAACCAATTTAGGCTGTCCCAGAGGCTGGGGGTCATGTCCTAATGATTCAGAACTTTCACCTTTAACCTGAATTGCCCTGATGAAAAGCCAAGAATAAATCATGCATTACTTTGGGTAAACGTGTCAACTGCGCGAGTGCATCTAAATGTGTGGTACATGACACAACCTGGGCACCACCAGGGGGCAACAATGAGTCATTTAGTCCTCGAAGCACCAAGGAGACGAGAAAAGGGAGAGAGCTGCCCGCTGGACGAGCTCAGCCACAATACTGGTGAGGAAGACACAGAAAGCTCAAGCAGAATGTCACCTCAGTAAAGCCCCAAATATGACGGGCTAAAAGATGATGAGGTTCAAAAGGCCTTTGCTATCTGAAAGGAAATTGTTTGTTAGACTGGTTTGTTCACATTACACAACAAGACAAAAACAGGCAGATGAAGGATGAACAAGTATGACATCTGGAGATGATGAATACCGGGTGTAGATGGGTAATCATGGTGATGGGTATGGTAAATATTGCACGTGAAAGATAATAGATAAGTATTGATGAAAATGGGTATTATTGTACATATCATTGCACATTTACAGACTGATTAATTGACCAATCGTACAGCGATATTGCTGTTGGAATGAATGATTTCCGCAGGCATTCCACAGTGCCTTTCGTGCCGATCCGTCTGAGCCTGAAAGTGCTCACTGTGAAGCGACACTCTGCAGCGGCTGAGCACCACGGTCCACCATCCTCCCTTCCGCTGGTGTCGATAGTGATCAGCGTCTCTGCCAGCCACAAAGCAGCCTCCCTGAGCAGTATTGTGTGCATGTACTGCATGTGTACCGTTACACAGTTTCTCTGCGTAAGACGCAGGGACGGGTCAGGAGGGGCTTCAGGCCTCACGCCACCATGACGGACCGCGGCACATTCCTTTGATGATGTCTCAGACCGAAAAGGTGTAAACCCTTCAAGACAAACAGGGCAGAATTATTGAAGTAAGACCCCCCCAGCCCCTCCCACCTTCTTTGATAACCGCCCGGTGGGGTCCGCAGATGGTCATAAATCACCGCACATTCCCGACCTCCAATCCCAGCCCCCAGAGTGAATTACAGTCATATAGCGGGAAGCTGTCATCTGCACGAAGGGCGGTAGACGTGGCACCCCTCCGTAGCTATCCCTCAATGGCCCGCTTGTGGGCCGTGTGCACGGCCTCCCTCCAGATGCAGCCCAACACGGGCATCCTGAACACGGCCCGTCGGTCAGCCCACTGCTCGGCACACGTGGATGTCCCGGAGACCTACACCCCCACAGCAGACACCGCATGACATTTGGATTGTCCTTCAGGACCCACCTGCACACCCATCTTTCCTCTAATTGGACCATAAGCAGTGCTGCACTTCCCTCTCTTATGATAATTCGGGGAAACTCCTGACTGTCCAGATGTTCTCTGAAAGGTGAAGCGGGGTCACCCTGACCTCAGTGTGATGCGCTGGACGTTACCTACAGAGAGACAGAAGGACACGAAGGCGCACCAGTGACACCCTGCAGACGGCTGGATGGAAAAAGCGGAGGTTCTGTACAGAGCCAGAGCCCTGAGCTGAACCTAAACTTCTCTACCAGGCTCACTTTGATGATGCTCGTATAATGGAAAGCATTAAAGGCCCCTGTGATTAAACACACCAGCATTTACCAATCTACTGTGGCGAATTTCCAGGCCTTCCTGGTAGAGAGTTCTCCTGTCTGGATCAGAGCAGGTCACGTGACTCCACATTTCCAGATACCAGCTTGATTTCTGTACACATAATGGTTAAAAAGAAGGACAGACGACCCCTGATTAGCTATTAAATTTAACAAACATGGCTGCATTTGAATGGGGTTAGGGTTAGGGTTAGGGGAGACAGGGAGCACTGGTAACACTGCCCATCAAACAGTGTGAGTGGCTTCGGCTGTGGTGACTTTCTCCGTCCCGACAGGGTCACAGCCAGCGGCTCAGCCCGCCCGCCCTCCTGCCCCTAACGCCACCCAGCCCTCGATGGTGCTTCTTGCAGGTGGACTCGCATTCCTCCCATTTTTGCTTTGAGGATTATCTCTCTGCGATTTGGCACCTCGGACAATCTAACGACTCGGAAAGGGCGTTTCTCCGCATGGCATGGGGGACAGCAGAGTTGCTTTGATTACAGAGGGTAATTAAGTGCACAATGATTGACCAGGACAGTAAACTGAGATAGGGGGCACGGTTAGGGAGCCTCGCGCTTTCCTTTAAATCACCCACCCTACCCCCACACAGGCAGGCCCCGGTCCCCAGGCCTGACATGAGACCCCTCCCATTATCACAGAAACTGTTTCCACCAAGATTAACACTTCACAAAATAATTTTAAAATAACCATGGGTTTTATTTATAAAGTGATTTTGTGTGATACTTCCATCACTAATTTAATAGTACGCGGCTTGCGTGAGGTGGATCAGCCCACTTGCATCCTGGCCGGCCCTCTTACACTGAATTCAGGGATCTCAGTAGGCCCTAGTCTGGGTTAATACCCCCCACCAGGCAAGGGGTCTTTGTTTCTGGGGCCCCTCATACCACATAATAATGAAAAATTAAACAAATAGATAGTGAGTAGAGGTAGGATAGGGTCACCTGCACCCCTTAATGCCCACCCACCCTCCTACTACGACCTTCTCATGCTTGCACGTCATGTGTAAGGCTTAAAATGCTGCTGTCAGGCATGTTATATAAAGCTGTGACATGCTATTTTTATATCCCTTCTGTTTATGTATGTAATCATATTATGGTTGGAGTCATAACACAAAAAATATTTGACACAAACCTTAAAACTATTTTGAAAATAAATGTAATAGTTTATAATGTTTTTTTGTCAGTCTGTTGCTGAGATGTGTATTTTATGAAAAAAGCACATTTATAGAATTTGCTTACTACTGCAGTGCATGATGGGTATGATATTGGCAGCAATTGCTACTCCAGGCATAGGCGGGCCCCAGTTGCCTTGTTGTAAGACTGTACCAGGGTGCAGTCTCAGGAGGGGTAAGACATGCAGATGCAGGATGTCACTGACATAGCGCTGTGTCATCAGGGTCCCCCAAATCACTACCAGAAGTCATACCCCATGGCTCCCCACACCATGATGCCAGGAGTTACGCCAATGTGTTTCTCCACAACAATAACAGGATTGGTCCTCTCACCTCACCACCACCATACAGAACTGTGCAGAACTGAGATCCATCACGGAACATAACTCCCGGTTACAAACACAGCCGTCTCAGTCCTGGCATTAACGACGGCCTACGCATGGGACGGAGAACCTGTAGTCCGGCTGATGCCAGTCGTCGGTGTGGGATGACATGGGGGCTCTGGGCAGGGGCGTCATAGTTGGGTGAAAAGTGGGACTAAATTACCAGGGCGCCCAGTGGGGGGAGGGCCCCTGAGGTTGTAGGTAGTTGTGAACCTCGAGCTTACGGGGGCCCATGGTCACTGCTTGTGCATAGGGCCCAGAATTTGGTGCTACGCCCCCGGCTCTGGGCAGAGATAGTGTAAAGTGCTTTGAGACAATGAAATGTTGTGAAAATGAGCTATAGAAATAAAACTGAATAGAACTGTAGAGAGTCCAATACCTGTGTCCGGATGGCAGGTGCAGATGTCACTGAGTTCTGTAATGCTTGACGACGATCCTCCCTTGGAGTGGTCTGTCTAGGGCGACCGGAACCATCACGACATGTGTGTATATATATAGATATATAATAGATATATAATTATGTGTAAGAACTGTTTGTGGCCCAAACCTCAGGGTCCCATGCAAACCACTGCGGCCTATCACTCAGGGCCTTCAGCAGCCGCGCAGTGTTCAATTTCCCATTGACAAGCCTCTGGGGCATAATGTCGTGGACTCATCATTTGATGAGATTTGAAATGAGCTCCGTGAGTCACCTCTGCTGTTACTATCACATCTGAAGCACAGCGCCCTCTACAGTATGGTGCTCTCATCACTGCACTCGGACTCTGGTCCGTCATTTGAGAGGAAGGAAAGAGCTCCCTCTACAGCTCAAAGAGCAAATATTTCATAAACTAGGCTCACCTGAGCTGACTTGCCTGCCCTGTCATTGCATTTATGAATAATATTCAGAATAAATATTCAAATATTTTTTGAAGGTGTTTCTATACTGACAAAAGCTAATATATTCTTATTTTTTTCACCCTTAAATTCACAAACCTCAAATTATTTGTAATATATTATTTGGTCTGATGCAGATGCATTGAATGCAGGAGATGCACCACAAAATTGTAGCAACTTAATCAAACCTCATGTTTTGGGAGTTTAGCTGACACCGAAACCAGTACACCAGGGAACTCCCAGTAACGGGACATGGAGTCATCATGCCCGTCCCTGTCCAGCATCAGAAACAGAAGGTGACAGGGTAGTGATACTCACTGACTCCCAGAGAAAGACCCCCAAAGCCCATAAACCCTCAATGGTCCCCTGCCCTCCCTGGAAGCGCGTCACTGTGCCCCATCTCTGATGTCAGGGGTTGGGACACTGTGGCCCAGCCTGTCCCAGGGTGACCCTGTGCTGACCCGCTGCCCCCAGACTGCCCCAGTGTCAGGAGTGGCTCCGCCTCCCCGATTTTCCCTGTGATGGTCAGGAGTGCGATTCCTCCTCTGACTGATGGCCCCATTTCCCCACTGATCTGTTTCAATCTCCAGAGCGTCAGCTGCGCTGTTACTGTGACTATCGATGGCCAGGATGGCTGCTATCTGTCACCGTGCCACTTGGCGTCACAACAAGACGGTCATTCAAGGCTCGTTCCGGTCAGCGGCCCGTCTGCGGCCCAAATGAGCTTGATTCATATCTATCAACCAGACAATCCCGCACAATGTCCGGGTTAATTTAATTGTATTCTTGCACGTGAAAGCTGCCACCATCATGCATCACGCACGTGCATGATCACGTGATCACACTGTCACCACCAGTGTCAGAATGTCACGCTTTTACATTTTCACCCCGACACAGTAAAATGTACCATGAGCCGTTTCCCCTGGTGTGCAACTTCGTAGCCATTTATGAACGGTTAATTATATTTACGTGGCATTATTATATCAGTACCTAGCATGTTAAATAATAATATCCAAAGTAACAGCTAAGAATGGCAAACCGATTTGGCAAGGGCGGGGGGGGGCGATGTCTATGTGTGGTTGTGGGAGCAAATTCTCAATTTCCCTATAAAAAGGGAATTCATTTGCAGTGGCTAATGTAGTGTCATTGCTGTGTTTACCGAGCATGGATGATGTATTGGGGATGTTGCATTGAGTGGGACTGCTTAATGATGCATAGAATTAAGTCTGTGACTTTCAGCTGAGCTCCCTTCCTCTTCACATCCGCTGCCGCTCCCAGTGCACCCTGGGAAGGGGCCTTTCCCGGACGGCCGGCTCGTCCGTCTCCGCGGTGACAGAGAGCAGAAAGGGAGGGGCGAGAGGGTGAAGGAGGAGGGATTTAAAATGGAGCAGGAAAGACGCGGAAAGGGGAATAATGAATCAGTAAACTTCGCTAGGTCCAGTGGTGCATGGTGAGGGTGTTTTGATGAGACACGTCCCCCAAAAATGGTGGCAGTAAGAGTACAAGTTCTGCTGATCTGGCTGCCGAATTTTGGTTGACTTTGAGATGGGAGGGCTTTCTGTACGCCTTAATCTGTCGTGGCAAGCTTACAGTTACACGTGGCTGGGTGACTGATGTCTGTACCCACTGGATCCCACAGCCTCGACCTCTCATTGTTTCACCTTGGCCACTCACGTGATGACCCCCCCCCCCTTGGAAATCTGTCAGTCTGTGCGTCCTGTGAGTGTGCTGTTTTGGGGAGTGAGTGCCGGCCCATCAGGCAATAACAAGCCTTCTTCAGCCTTTCCTTTCTTAGCTGGACTGTCTGTTTGAGCATTGTAGGGAATCATTGTAGGGAATCATTGTAGGGAATCATTGTAGGGAATCATTGTAGGGAATCATTGTAGGGAATCATTTTTATACCAGCAATGAGATTCCTATAATATAATGTGTGATGTAGTGTTTCAACTACAGTCAACTGTGCTGAAAATCCGGTTATGCTGTAGATGAGTGTGGGCTGGAGTATAAGATATTTGGGACTAAATGAGCCAATGAACAGCCCTGCTTTTAAAGACACAGATTGTGTGAAGCCGCTCGTGTTATATTAGCACTTTGATTCATCTTCGCGCCCCTGCAGTCCCGCGGTTTCCTCTGAAGCCGCCTGCCCTGCTGCTCCTGATATGCGACATAAACCCCCCCCCCCCCCCCGCCTTATACACGTGCATTCTGGCTCTGCGTTGTCCTGTCACCATTTTATGTCTTTCTCTTCTCCTGTTCTGCCCCTCCCCTGCTCCCATCTTCTATAATCTACCTGCCCACACCAATCCATCACCCTGCCACACTCCCATGCTAAATTATTATTTCTTTGGTGTGTTACCAGTTTAAAACAAATCCAGTCCGCTAGCCATCAATTTATCACTGGGGACATGGAAGTCACTGCTGAGCTTCAGCCATGCCTTCTCCCTGCTTCACTACTGCGGG
>JAODKM010000039.1:21597106-21612202 GCA_026780845.1 Petrocephalus sullivani
TGTAGTGTGGTTAGCTTCCGTGTTTTTCCTGCTTCCCCTGTACTGCGTAATAAACGCCCCTCGAAAGGGCTGAGAAAACCTGTCAGCCGCATACCTGGGTCGTTCCTCCTGTCGCCGTCCATGACAGGATCTGCATGGTGTTTTTACCCAGAATCCCTCTCTGCCCTGTCAGGCTTCCATTCCACCCTGGTAGAGTCTGACACAGTCTGGATGGTGTTATCTGAGCAAATATGCTATGTTTTATCCAGACTTTACACTGACGATGATCTTGAGCAGCTTTGCAGGTCTCGGCCTTGCATTCCCTTGGCCAGACATTGGCTTGTCTTTGACATCTCTGACCAGTGGCCCTACTTAGGCAGGATATGACACTGGAATTGTGGAATCAGGTGACAGGGTGTATTATTCTCAGTTCACCTGATTAATTTGCTGTACCATTTCTGAAGGCATCTGCAAGCACCTGTGATGCCTGAGAAGGCAAACTGGAGACAGGAGGCAGGATTAATGTGCTCCGTCAGCCAGCACCTGTTTCCAGACACGTACCGTTATATCGTTGGTCCTGATTGGCTGATTGACAGCACATGGTGATCTCTGCTTTTCACTGGTATCCTGATGTGTGGGGGGGTGAGTCCGCAGAGGAACAGGGAGATATAGGTGGCTTAAAGGGGGAGGGCAGGGGGGAAAGGTGTTTATGATGAATGAAGACGGTAACATTGGGAAGAGCTCATGAAAACAGACCGTGTGTGTGTATGTGTGTGTGTGCGTGTGTGGGGGGGGGTCTGAGTGCATAAAGGGAGGGAGGCAAAGGTGGGAACAATTGTAAAGGTGCAGGACACAGGAGCAGGCGGGATAGGTTTGGATTTTAAAAGCACCGTGTATCATAAGAGGAAGACAATGTGCAGATATTCTGGTCAATAATCACAACTAGCAGGTGGCCAGTTTCATAATGAGAGTACTGATGACCCGACGTTGACCTGGTGACAGGGACACGCAGGTGAGATGGGAATGTGGCATGCGATTATGTGCCCGTGAGCGTGTCATCATGCAGAGAGCTGAGTCAGGGTGCAGCTCAGGCGTAGTCCCAGCTGACAGCTGCATGCTGTCCACATGATCGCAGCGAACGTGTACAGTGATCAATGATATGGATAAAACCTGCGTGTTATGGTGCCCAGGGACAGCCCGCCCTATAACAGGTACAGGGTGCCTTTCCAATGGGGGGCGCAAGAGAGCAAGTGAAAGAAACCAGCAGAAATACCTCTGCTGCGTTCCATGACGTTACAGTTATTTACACTAATTATAATATTTCTGTACTTTCCTTGTAAAACATGCCAGCGAACTAGTTAGCAGCAAGATACCCTGTGCTACTGAAATGTTATGAATATAATATATAATAATGTAAATGAATTGACAAAATTTGCTATCTGCTGCTCATGGGGGGGGGTTCAGTAGAGTCTCACCTAGGCCCTGGGGAGGACAATAGGAAAGATTAAATAGCCGAAGCAAGGCGGCGGTGTGTAAAGTCATATTCAAATACCGGTAAAATGGAGAGTAAAATCGCCAGGGTTTGATTTCAGCTGTTATGATTTAATTATCTCGAATCACTAACCACAACAAAATAAGCATAAGGACAGGCTTATAACAATTGCTGTGAAGATGTAAATAGGGTGATCCATCTTTCCAGGCTGACAGCCGGCGGCGCGCATAGCTGGCTGCGGGTTTTAGAGGCGTGTGCAATTCCGTCGCTAATCCGGAGGACGGCCGCAACGTCAGGAAATATCGTTTTATTAATCTGATACAATTTTACACATCAGATAAAGAAACAATTTCACTAAAGTAAATGTAGTTAGACAATTTTTGGAATTTTTATTATCTGTTTCCGTATTTAGAAACTCACTCGCGTTATTAACATTAAATAATTTCTCAGGGGCTGAATCGCACGAGCAATTAAACTTTCACATAACAATCACGATTTGATAGCGGTAATAAAAGCTATCAGTTTCAATCATAGGCGTGAGAGTTCGCCCAGAACACTTGTACGCCTCCTCTTCTCCTTACTTTTATTTAAGCGCCATTAAATTACATCTTTAGGAACCGAAACACTCATCCAGTCTCGTTAATCTGCGTTTATTTTATAAATAGCCGGCTAAAATGTAAGCAATGGGTGGACCTGCAGGTCAGCCTTTCCTTCTGCACCCCTAACGACCGCACTGTGTTAAGTCCGTCACCAGTAATATGTACGGCGATGTTCTGGTTTATACTTCATGTTGGGCTTCTAGTTTAGACTCCACCATGTGCTCCTGCTTTAAACTATTCGGTAAAGTTCTGGATTAAACTCCGGGATCGTTGTCCCCTGTTAATAATCCTGCTTGTCATCACGGACAAACGCAGTGTGAGCCGCGCCACCTGTTGAGGGCCGTTTCTGTCTCAGCTTTAGGCTGGAAGCTTGAAATGGGAGTTCAATGTTTTCTGGATGTCTGGTGCGCGACTGCATGGCCAAATATGAACGTCCAAAGCATGCCGGGGGGGGGGGGCAGTCGCCTGCGTCGACATTGTAATTAATTGGCCGGACCAGCACTGCACATGTTCTGCGTCGGCACTATGCACCTGAGCATAAGCGGTGTGACGGTACAATAATAGGTATTGTGTGCGTCAGATACCTGCGTTAATACATAAGGTAGGCAGGATGCCGTTTTAGCACTCGACGCAAAACTTCGCTTATGGTCCAAAGACTTCACTTACTAAGGGGAATGTAGTAATTAGTCGGAAAACAGCTGCATTGTAAGACATGCCGATAACCACGGCAGCATGGTAAAATTTGGAATTAATTAATTCATATATGTCCCATCCTGGGTGTACTCCCCGCCAAGTGCGTCCGAAGTCAGAAATGAGATAATCCTGATTTGCCGATCCAAACCGACCCTTCGCTGGTTCTGCCTTGACAACTTTGCGTTACTCACCTTTATCACTTCAGCTCCTGTAACCAGCGCCGTAGATCCAAGTCTAGTGAGTGTTACATTTAAAAAGTAACCTAATGGAGTTGCTGATCATTAGGTCTAAACATAACGTTACACTTTCCATTATATTCTCAATTTGAATCATATAGATACATATTCTTTAAAATCATTCATATTGAAAATGTTAATATACCGGCACATAATATTAAAATATGTGTTTAATGGGTTTCTCATTGAAGTTATTATATCAAACGCACTGAGTAGCATTAAGTTTAACAAATTTTTATTGTGATAAAAAAGCGTAAAATATTTCTGCATTTGGTAGTTTTTGGTGTTCATTTTCAATCTCTGAAAACACATAATAATAATCATGATGATAATAATAAAAATAATTATAATAATTATTATTATAATACATATTAAAATTTCCGACACGCAGAAGCTAGTAAGTTGCACGAAGGAAGGCGCCCACCCCCCCACTCTGTAGGGGCATGTTAAGCCCCGTGTTCATGGGTAATGTGCACCTTACAGAAATCAGCCAGCATGACGCCCAAACGGCGCGCTTGACAGCACATCGACGACGTTTTCTAAGAGTGCGTCTATACCGGCTATTAACTAGTTTTAGCTATGATTCATTATTATTAATTTTTACAGATAATATCCACTAAGTAATTAATGAGATATATTTTGTTCATTTGCGATTGGAAATTATTATACGGATACGTGTCCGCGGGTGTGTTTTGGTTCCGTACGTAGTTTATATTTTGGACGAATTTGCTCTTGTGGGCTGTACCGTGTCTATGGTCGCTGTTGGTGCTGCTATCCAATGCGTTAATTGGTACTGAAATTGCAGTTCAACTTTCAGCAGTGACTAATCAGATGCGAAAATTGCAGGACAGTATAAATAACAAACAAATAATAATAGCAATGACGACGACGACGACAACAACAACATCAATAATAATAATAATAATAATAATAGTGGCTTGTGAGTAGCCTACTGCTTTAGTCGGATTTAGCATCCGTAAATGAGAGCGCCTTTTCGGAGAGCCATATGGCCGGGCCGCTCAGTGTTTGGGCTCTGCTCAGTGACCGGCTAAGCGAGGTGCCAGAGCGCCCATAATGTTTGTCTTTGTGTAAGTGATAGCGCTGGAAGTGAGAAGACCGCAGGCATCCAGACCAATTCGCGAGAAGAAACGCGGCCATAAACGTTACATTACAACGCGAAAGCAATTACTAATCTAAACAAAAACACAGAAAGAATAACAGGGCCAGTATGTATTTACATACAGATAACCGCAGAGAGTTTGTGGAGGGGAAAAAAGCGCTCATTTTACATAATCGTACATTCAAACTCATTACGTGTGAAAGCAAAAATATATTTTTAGTATAACAAAAATAGGAGGAACTACAGATCGTGTCAGACCAAGATATCCGCCCGTGGGCTCATATTTGAGCGACTTGCTGCAGTAATGAGCGCCTTATATGACAGTTAACAGTCTGACGCTTGAATTTCACGCTGGGTCATTTTTTGACAAATGAATAAATTGTGATTAGAATGAATAACGCGCATATGGGGGTTCGGTCAAGGCATTTATAAATGCTAATACAGCACGCCGTTGTTGTAAATAAAGTTCTTTGGGGGCGGGGATCTTTTATAGTACATCACACAGATATTTCCATCAGTTTTATTAAACAAAAATATTGAGGCTAAATATATGAAAAGTGTGAAAAACGTGCCGTAATAAATTCGATTGCGAACCTTTTTGAATAACTCAACAATACACGGTCCTACTGGCTGGTGCCTGCCGGTGTAACACAACACAAAGATTTCTCTGAGCAATGCCGCTTCTCACTTACAGTGGATGGACAGTAATTTGTCCCGGTGGCTCGGTTTGAGTGGCACCGGCTTTAATGAGCGGAGCTCCTCACCACGCCTTCACCGAGTGATGGGGGCGCGGCGACCCCCCCAGCGGCATCAGCGACATAAAAGCGGCGCACAGTCCTGGCTGATGGTCAGAAACTTCCCAAGCAGCCTTTCGTCCCGAGGAGTGTCACCTGGAAGCGGTTTAGCGGCCGTGCTGTACACTTTTGGATAATACACAGCCGAGTGGACTGAGATTTTATTTACTCACTGTTGAGGTAAATGACCGGTCTCGAAAACACCGGAAGGTACAACTAGCACTAATATAGCAAGGCTGGAGAATCTGAACTTGCTTTATCTTCTAGGGTGCATTGCGCTGTCCAGATCTCCTCGTTTCTGGTTTGTTTTTTTTCCACAGTTTTTGACGTAAACATAATAATGCCCATTTGTATGGAGAAAGCGACTGACATTTGCAGAATAACTTCATATCATATTGAGCACATTATTGGGTTAGACGATGACAGAAACTCAGCTAAGTTGAGAGATGGGTCGAGGTGTAAAGAGGAAAAAATCCTTTCAAATTGTACAGGTTTAAAGTGTGCAGCTATAAACCATAAAGGGGGCTTGTTAACTAGGAGTACTCATGCGAATCAATGCGTGCTTGTTAATTAGAATCGGAATGTAACTGCGCTTCACCACCGATTAATTCCATTAATTTTACACCATCGTCTTTTTTAGCCGGTTTCGCACGGAAAGACTCTCTTTAATGCCCATCACAGCCCTTCGACGATTGATCGGGCAACTCAGTAACCAACTGCGGGAAACACGTACCGGCAAGTCCAGAGGCGCCCTCGGAGACTGCGGGATGATGTCCGGCGCGCCGGGACGAGGTAAGACGGGGAAAGCCCAGCAGAAACCCCGGCTGTGCCAGTGTGCAGGAATCTTGTCCAGTTATCCCTGAAGCCTGTCACACTTGAATATGAAAGGCTGTCGTAGCAAAAGACCCGCTTCGTTTGTTGTTGTGTTCGATTATAATTGGAAATTTTGACAATAATCGCAATATTGAACACATGTTCACTAATGAATTCAAATACGTCGCTATTTGTGTTGCAAATCGCAAGACATTTGTATGTTCAAAGCATGTGTGTAACTTTTAGACGTTGTGGGGGGTCACGTTTAAGAAAAAGATAAAGCTATACTGTGCCGCCGTTTAGTATGAAAGTTTCTTATACAGTTGAATATTACAGAATGGGCAATTAAAAGTACTATATCGTGTATATTATATATAATGAATTATATATATTGTTTATGTAATGGAGATTTATAATGGTTTCATAAGTAAAGAAAGTATGTTCGCTAATTGAAAATATTCACATTTTACTCTAACAGCCATAAAATAATAATAATAATAATAATAATAATAATAATAATAATAATCCAAAATACAATGTATAATAATATATGATACTAAAAAAGTAAGTTATATCAATTCAAAATCTACATTGATTAAACGAATATTTATAGATATATTTGATCACTTTTATTTGTTGAATTTTATACTATGAGAAAAATAAGGCTATTAAATGAAAGTATATTTTAAACGAAAACATATTTTCATGCGTAGGGCCTAAATACGGATTAATATTACTTGAACTAATGTTATACTTCGCTTTCAGTAGTGCACATAAAGAAACTGCGTTATTTAACATTACCTTGTTAAAATAATAATTTATGGACAAACCGGGTGAGCTGGTGAGAGCTTTCCTGTGGTCGGCCGCTTTCTTTCGCGTAACTGCGCAAACCCCTACCGATATTAGCGACTCCCATTTACATTCTGAGCCAAATATAATAATACAATAATAAAAATTAATATACTGTAAAGAATGTCTCAAGGATTTGCAGTATTGAATGGAATTAAAGCGATTTTATATTACGAATTTAAAATTTGGAAAGCAAACTTGTGTGATGAATCAAAACGAAAGCATTGCGCTAAGCCGCTTACCTGGAATTAATGAAGATAATCCAAAATAAGGCATAAGAAATGCGGAATACGCTTTGGTAAGTTCTTGTGATTATTATTCATTGTTTATTAAATATGGAAAACTTGTCTCCCCTTGGCTGAACTGTTTTACTTTTACCTGCAATGCAGATTTTCGCTTTCCAGCGCTGCGTACCTTCCTATTAAATTCAATATATTTAATGAGACATACGACAAAGTAGCCTAATTTACTTTAAAAGTAAATAAATTCTATAAAGAAAAAAGAAAATAAAAAAACAAGATAGAGTTATAATGTGCTAAAACAATTTTGTTTCTGGGTAATTGATAAGAAAATAGTTTTTCCCCTACAAATGTAGGCAATTGATAGACCTAGCTTAGAAAGGTAATTAAAAGCTCATTTTAATAAATTGCGAGAGATCGGGGAAAAAAAGATGGTTATCGCGTGGTCTTTGTCAGTTTAATTACGACATTGACGGATGTGATGGTAACTCTGGCTGGCGATAACGGCAGGATCCAGCCAGTCCACAGACGGCCTATGTGGGCTGAACTTTTGACGTGAAATGCAGCACGGGGCGACTTGTCAGGCACCGTTTGCTCGTTTAAAATACACTAATTTTAAACTACTCTTGCATTCAGCCCAGGCTACATGGCTCATTGTAAATTTCCCCAAAAGGGGGGCACACGGGCCTTCGAGTTTAATGTGCCGTTCTCGCGCCTTCCCGCCGCCCTGATATACTGTGTAATTAAGTGAGTGAATTGGATAGTCCTTGTAAGTGATAACTAGCTCTCACTTTGCCTTCCCATTGGATAAATCATGTTACAAATTCTCTTATTTTGCCAGTCATTAATAGTAACCTATATAGCATACAAACGCTTAAATTATTATGTTAAAATAATGGCATACATCCGCGTAAAGAGACTTATTCGATTTAATACCATGTAACCCCCTTTGCAAATCGCTTCACTGCCAACACTTAGGTAGATACCGGCGCAATCAGATTAGTTGTTATATCGCGAACCTGCGGTAGTGTGTTGGTAGTATATCTGGTGGGTTGTGCAGCGTTACAGGCAAAGGGCGTAACTTTGGTTTGAACATTGGGGGCGGGATGAGGTCTTCGCCTATTTAGGGGGAGACATAATTATGGGGGGGAGGGTAGTTGTATTAGCCAGTTTTGATTATCGTGGGGGAATTTACGCCCATGGTTACAGGTGTTAAAATATCCCCTTTTCAGACAATGTAACTTAATTGGTAGCTTGGATTGTTTAAAAATGTCTGTAATTTGTAAAACTGATTTTGTGTAGGTGATTTTGAGTTATGAATTAGAATATTTGGCGCCTAAAAGCCGCGGCCGAGACCTCAGTACGCGCGCACTTGTTGGACCTTCATGCAGCCGCGATCTGTGGCCAAATAACCGTCTCCATCCGGCCCGATATCGATATTTGGTCCAACCGTCCGACTTAGCTCACTGACACAACTGGCGATGTCTTGTATAACTATTAGAAATATTGATCGTTCTCATATTCGTGACTGCTTCATATGACACGCTGTTTTATTACGTTTTTATTACGGAAAATATACAGACCTACTGAGCAATTGGGAGGTGCGGCCACTGACGTTCCAGCTGTCATTCTCATGCATATTATTTAACGCTAAGTTGCACTGAATCTTGATTTGAATTAAATGTCCGCGTTTCTTTGCTTGGCGAGTCTGCCGGTCCCCGGCAGGCCCAGAGGGCTCAGTGCCCGAACCTCACAGCACTCTGCCTCGACAGAGACACACTTATGGTTAGCAGCATAATCCGCATTTAATCTTGTAGGTGGCACTATTCGTCTCCAAACACAAAACCAAACAATGAAGACATTTAAAATGACAACCGTAAACTGTTTATGACAATAAACGACAGCATATGAATAATCAGCACGTTAGTCCCGCATTCTAAACAAAATTATAAAATTAAAATATTGAAATGAGGCACTTAACAAACCGACTGTAAATCCCGACACTGCAGACCTTTCCTTTTCACACATTAGCCGTTTTTATATTCCAATGTTGCATTTGCAAAACAAATTGACTCAATAAGCGAGTGACGAATTAATTTGTTTTCATTTTATTTTTATAGTATATTAGGCTACCTGTTTACCTGTTTCGCACGTAGTTAGGCTGCAATTGCAGACAGCGTTTCCACTCGCTAAGGACCACCAGGATCACAAAAGAGAAGATACACGTTTAATGATTTATAAATTGAAACAAAGTTTTATTCTTAATAAGTTACACCCTATCGCCTTCAGAGCTTCCAGTATTGACGATATGCTGAGGTGCAGAAAAGTATCCCCCATACATTAAAGTCTAATTTGCACTGTGGCTTTAGTTAAAGATTAGGGCTAAAATTTTCCGACGCATGTGGGGCTTCGGAGTGAGACGGAATCCAGCGCAGCGCAAAAAAATGCCGTAATAAACGCCGGGATGCTTAACCTGCAAGAAGGTCTGCATCTTATCATAAGTAAACATTTACCAAACCATCGTTTTATTGTTCAATTTGGAGTGCAACTGCACGGCAATCGTGGACTGGATACGCGGAATAACCTGGATGGATGGATTCAATTAAATTACGTTGGCTAGATTTAAAGGCATTTTAAAAAGAATAAGGTGTACCGGCGATTCAGGTAACATATGCTTTAAATATTAAATTAGTTGTCGGAAATTGGATGCTTAGGTAGCTCGCCTGTCGTATCGCGAAACCATCTCTTTGGTAATGTATAAATGCGTCATAAATAATTGATTGCGACTGAATTCCGTTTAGCCCTTTAACCCTTTAATGTAAATGGGAATGAGCATGGAGGTTAAACCTACGAAAACGGGGGAGACTTCGGCTTTCACATCCGTAAAGCCACTTGCAGCCAGACCAATTTGTCCGCGTTTCCTCTAAGATGAGACAGACCCCGCGCCTGTGCTGCGCCCAGTCCTTGTCCTTATCGTCGATGGCAGGTGCGGATAAGTAATGGGATCTTTCTTTTAGTCCATCTAGGTTTCCTGTCCCTATCCGGTCCCCTTGGGGCTGTCCGATTTTAATATCCTCTTGACCGGTGGAGCTTGGCGAGGGGGCCCTTACACACTCCGCTACCACCGTTAATGGCGCACCCCCTCCCAGCTCCTCCGGCCGTTTGATGTGGAAATGAAAGCGAAGCGAGGTTAAAAGCGGGACAGGGGGGAGTGTAAGCGGGACAGGGCCCATCAATGGGTTAAATTAAAAGCCTGGAGATGCTTCGCCAGTCAGCGATGCCGCGCTACTGCGGGGACCCGACACCGCGCGTCTGGCCGCATGTGTTATAAGTGGCGCCCCTCTCCATATCGCAGCTGCAGGTTTCTCTGATCAAGATGCGGTCCGGCTTGGAGAGAGAAGGACAAGTTATTTCTGGCAACATTTTCGCTCGGTTTTTCGTAACTTAATTTGTTTCTCTGTCTTCCACCGCAATGTTCCTAATTTCTGTCACTTCTATCACCGTGGCTTCCAGATTTACTTCTCCTACTTCTGCTCATACTGTCTGCGAACTTTGTTCTTTACGTTTTTTAGATTTATTTTCACTAACCTAACCCCCATGTGCTTTTTAGGTAACATTGTTGAAATAAACCCAAAACAACAACTAAAAAACTTACCTAACCCCTCTTACCTTCATTCATAAAATATGCACATTAGCACTTTTATTTTTAATCCATGAACATCAAAATATAAAGCATACATTTATTCTTATATATAGGTGATACTTGGTCATGGAATCATGGGTATTTTAATTTGAATTCATACCAGAATTTTACATTTTCAATTTCAGTATTTAACAGGTCTAAAATGGGGAGTATTGTTTAAATACTGACTGTGGACTGATAGTTTGACTTCCCTCCTCCCCCCAGGCCATGGGGGCCTTAATCAACTAGGTGGCATGTTTGTGAATGGGCGTCCGCTTCCCGAGGTGATCCGCCAGCGCATTGTGGACATGGCGCACCAGGGTGTCCGGCCCTGTGACATCTCCCGCCAGCTGCGGGTGAGCCATGGCTGTGTCAGCAAGATCCTGGGCAGGTGAGTTGTTGTACAGTGTAGCCCACCCCCAGGTGCACTCCCCCGCCCATCAGTCACATGCCCCACCAACAGCATAGACACCACACCCACAGCTCATGCTGCATCGGCCAATACCCAGCGAGATCACACTATGCCCCGCCCATGAGCCACATGCCCCCTCCCACAGCTTAGACACCACACCCACAGCTCAGACTAAATACTACCCATACATCGCAATCAGAGTATGGCTCATGTCTTAAGCCCAGCCCTTATGTGCCTCACTCATAACTTACATGCCCTGTCCAAAACTCCCTCTCCATAGATCCCATATCAGGTGGCATGCCATCTGCATGACTATGGTACCTCCCTTCGTGAACACGAACACCAGGCTGACAGTTTATGACCTGGGGGACTACAGCACTCAGCTTCTGGGTTGCTTACAAGACTATCAATACTCATCACATAGGTGGGGGAAGGCAGGTCAACTTAGTGAGATTTAAAATATGCTGAGATATGCTGCTTAACCCCCCATCTATCCCTGTGGCAGGTACTACGAGACGGGCAGCATCAAGCCAGGTGTGATTGGAGGCTCCAAGCCCAAAGTGGCCACACCCAAGGTGGTGGACAAAATAGCAGAGTACAAGCGACAGAACCCCACCATGTTCGCCTGGGAGATCCGGGACCGCCTGCTGGCCGAGGGCGTGTGTGACGGTGACACCGTACCCAGCGTCAGCTCCATCAACAGGTAGGAAAAAGGACTTCTGGTGTTACGCAGCCCAGAGTCCCTCCTGATTCCCGTCTAGCTGCCGCCGTTGATGACCGTAGGGTGACGTAGATCAACCGTGACCATGACGCCTCTGCAGGATCATCAGGACCAAGGTGCAGCAGCCGTTCAACCTGCCGCTGGACTCCAAGGGACTGAGCCCTGGTCACACACTGAGTGAGTTTCAGAGGCCCAGCCTGACGCAGATGTGGGAAACCACAGCACTTAGGAGACCATCCCCCGGCTTTAGACATACCCAGATTTCTGAGTAACGACAATTGTGTTGTCGAGGTCGAACAAGGCCATCGAGCTGTATTTCTGACAATGAGTGTGATCGCTCTAAGGGGGGGCTGTAAACTGCGATGAGACCCCATGTAAATAGCTGGCCTGCCAGTGGTGGGTCTGTCTCTCTCCTCCAGTCAATCACCTAACAAGGATGGTGAGTCCATGCTAAGTAACATTCTGTCCCCCTCCCCGCCCCCCCTCGACGCTGCAGTTCCCAGCTCGGCGGTGACTCCCCCGGAGTCGCCTCAGTCCGACTCTCACGGCTCCACCTACAGCATCAGCGGGCTGCTGGGCATCACGGCGGCAGGCCCCGAGGCCAAGCGGAAGCATGACGACAGTGCGTTTGCTCGGTCATTCCTCCCTCCCTTTTCCACCACTCCCCCCTCCCTCCCCCCGCTCATCCCTCCTCTCTCCTCTGTCCCCGGCTCAGCTGACGAGGACGGCTGCCGGCTCAGCGTGGACCCCCAGGCCACTAGGGGGAGCTGTAGAAAGCAACTGAGGCCTGAGCATCTCCCTCCTCTCCACCTGGAGGCTCTGGACTGTGGCTTTGAGCACCATCACTGCCTCCCCGAAGCCTTACCCTCTGGTGGCCATGGCAAAACTGAGCAGGTGCATGCCTTACCCATCCCCCCCCCGCCCCCCAGTCCTGCCCTCTGCAAGCCCTGAGAGTGTGTCTCTTGAAAGCGTTCATTGTTGTGAATGTCATAATGCATTCTGCTTGCACATTCCTTTGAGGACAGTGGCATTAGCTATCCTGTTTGCACATAAGGTCGGCTGCATTGCATAAATAATCTCTCTGTCCGTCCGTCAGCAGGCCCTGTATCCGCTATCGCTGATCAGCAGCAGCCTGGATGGAGGCAAAGGGAGCCTGCCAGTGGGCCGCAGCCTGGCTGCCCCTCAGAGCTACTCCGTGGTGGCAGGTAGGGGGTCTGCTGGTGTATGAAAGCCTGACGCTGAGCCCATGGCAACGTCACCGGCCCTTCAGAACGCACCTGAGAGTTTAGGCCTCAGTGGCTCATTGCTCCATACCATTCTTTAATTCCATTTTCATTTCCCTCATCCACTCACCCTCCTCCATGGTGCCACAGATCCTCCACAGGCCCCCCCAATCTGTCTGAAACAGGAAATGTCCCCAGAAGTGACCAGCACGACCAACTCCCCCGGCGACATGCCCGGCTCCGCCTTCATGGAGCTTCAGCCAATCCCAGCTGCCGCCTCTGCTCGCAGCGGTGGGGGTGGCGCCTCCCATCTCTCTCATGCTTTCAGCTCATTCGCTCATCATAGCCCAGTGTACGGGCAGCTCAGCACTCAGTCTCTCATAGCAGGTATGCTAAGGGTCCTACAGTGCGCCCCCCACCTCACATTCCTCCTGCATTCCTCTCAGCCCCCAAGCCCATGTCATCCCACCTTCTACACACTCTAAGGGTCCAGATCTCCTACTCCTAAATGTGTGATGGTGCAGCTGGGTAGCGCTCTCCCTGACCCCTACACTTGGCCTGTCTCTGCTGGGGTTGCAGGTAGAGAGATGATGGACTCCAGCCTGCCTGGATATCCCCCTCACATCCCCGCTAGTGGTCAGCCTGGCTTTTCCTCGCCCAGCATAGCCAGCATGGTCGCAGGTGAGAGAAGAGCTCGGGGGGGGGGTTCTGTTCTGCCTTAGTGCATGAGCCTTACTATGTATGTTTACTATGGATCAGAAGCTCTGCCGACTTGATAAATAAAAGTGTTTGGGGAAATGCTTATATACACAATAGTGACTATTTAATGGCAAAGTCAAGAACACACAGTATAAATACAGACTTTAAATTATGATAAAGACATTCAACAACAGGTCCATTTCCAGTATTTAAATGAGGCAACACAAGCCTTAATGCCTTAGTATTTATTATTATTAAATTAGCCCTCTTTGTTTTTAGTCTTACAGATTATAGTCTTGTACAGCTTGTCTTCCATTCTCTTCCACTCATTTACAACTCCAGCACTGTTTCAGTTGCAAACATTCTGAATCATGTGATCAGAATCACACAGACACACAGACACAGACACACAGACACAGACAGACACAGACACAGACGCACAGACACACAGACACAGACGCACACAGACAGCCACACAGACAGACACACACACAGCCACACAGACACACACAGACACACACAGACACACACAGCCACACAGACACACACAGAACACGTCCTCTAGGTCCAGGCCAGACCCGGGGCAGCTCACACCTGAACCAAGCTGGTCCCATTAATCCCTAGACGACCCCCAGTGTATCTGCTGGGTAAATGGGGCGGAGATGTGTGAAACGGAGCTGTGGTCACCACACACGGTGGGGGGGGGATACAGCCTGAGGAGAGGAGGATGGTGGAGGGAACAGAGGAAAGGGCCAGAGAGGTGGGGGGTGGGGGGGCAGAAACACCTGTGGGAGGGGCTTTCACTAACAGAGGGGAAAGGTTAGCTAATAAGTAACCTGCTTAACCGCTGAGCGCCATAACAGGGTCCCCCACATGGGCATCGCCATGGAGACGCAGCCAAGGGCAAAGGGTGAATGATGCGGGAGTTTGTGTGAGCAGAGGGATGCTGGCCTCATAACGGGACACACTGGGGTCCCACTGGTGTGCTCACCCCTTAGATACCGGAATGGGGGGGGGGGGCTCCAAGCAAGCTCAGATTAATGGGTTACATGGCATTAGCATGTAAAACTTTTTCGCAAAAGTTTTACAGACCTTATGTTCAAAATCATTTCCTTGTGCAGTTAGAAGCGATAACAAAGCCTATGGAAACGAGCCACTCTGGGTGATTAACAGGAAGAATATGTATCAAGGCCCCCGGTGTGTGTGTTCCTGTCCTGCAGGTGCTGATTACTCCGGTCAGGCAGCGTACACACACGCCCCGTACGCCTCCTACAGCGAGGCCTGGAGGTTCACAAACTCTGCCATTCTCGGTGAGTCCACCTCACCCTGAAACACCCAGCAGCATTATTAAGGTCGTCCTTCAGGTTTGAGGGGTCCTGAGGTTTAAGGTGGTCCTGCAGTTTAGGATAGTCCTGAGGTTTAAGGTGGTTCTGCAGTGTAGGGTGGTCCTGCAGTTTAGGATAGTCCTGAGGTTTAAGGTGGTTCTGCAGTGTAGGGCGGTCCTGCAGTTTAGGATAGTCCTGAGGTTTAAGGTGGTTCTGCAGT
>JAODKM010000039.1:21629933-21652621 GCA_026780845.1 Petrocephalus sullivani
GGGGGGGGCGGGGGGGGCGGGGGGGGGGGGGGGGGGCGTATAAACAATTCCGCCCGTCGGCCTCATTGGGGTACATTTAGCCACTGGCTCATTCCGCCATAGTATGCTTGAAAGTGCTACTATCTTTCAAGCCATCAGACACCACGACGGCTCCCCCCGACATGCCACTCGCCAGCCAAAACACATCAGGAAGTGACCCATCTTGGCAGTACTACAAATTTGGTGCTGCTTTTTTATTGAACAAATACCATCACTAATAATTTATTATTGTTATCCTTAAATATTTCTGTCCTTAATATTACAATATTCTGTTTTTCAAGGTATTCTACTTGTGCACTGTGTACATTTTGATTTCACTGCACCATGTTTGCACTAGTGCAGTGTCTACACACATTGTCTGTTTTTCACTATATGTACGTTCATCCGTGCCCTAGGTACTTGCTGTTGAATGCACAAGAAAATTTATCTTAATCTTAATTTACAGGTAGACACACACACACACACACATTGCAGGAGACCCATTCATGCCTGATGCTGTATGCAGAACAGCTAAGATGAAAATATCTATTGTGGCTTACGCTCACCTACTTTTATTTGATGCAACTCACAGCTACCATACAAACAACAAAAGCGTACATATGGCCATAGGGCCACCCTATCTGAGTGACGGGAAAATGGCAGCATTAGAGACTGAATCCTTCAATAGACATAAACACAGGCGTATATCCATCAGAGAGCAGCGCAGACCTACCTGCAGCCCGCTACTCAAACATAACTCCACCAAGAACCAGCCGGTCAGAGAGTAAAACACGGAGGTACAGCAGAGTGGACGGCCCATCATTTGACCACTTTTAGGCTTCTTCGTGTTTCAGTTCCAGAAAACTTGTTCTGCTGCCTACTTCAGCACGTCTCTGAGCATGTAAAGTGCGTCATCAGATACCTGTTAATGGGACAGCCTGAGGCCTGTCTGCCCAGGGTCACTTCGCCCTTGCTTGAATGACATATACCCCTATGCAAAAGTCTGCGGCCTACAGCCATTACAAAGAACACCCGTGAACAAGAAATGTGTGACTGACTGCAAGTTGCAGGAGGCATAAAGACACCTGCACCACCATGTGGCAAGAGCCTGGCCCTGGGGCAGCTAGAAGCTTGACGATGAGTTAGTATAAACTTATTCCTGCAGTACGCAAATGTCTGGGCATTGCTACAAATGCAAGTTAGCCTGCTGACACGTCATATCTGGAATCCTATAATGTAATCTACGAATCAATCAAAGATGTGTTAAGGGCTAATTTCCCCTCAGGGTCTGATAATTCAAGTCACAGTTTTCAGTGCATTATCACTCTGCACACTGACTCACCAACCAACCCCACCAGCTCAGTCTGTTTTTACACCGTTTCACTAATAACTATTAGAAATGTATAAAACAGACAGGCACACGGGTTGGGGCAGATGGACAGACACAAGACCTGTGCTCCAGCATCACTGTAATTTTGTAGAGAGATGTTACTATCACTCTGACAGGTTCCTGACCATGTGATCATCAACTGTACCACACAATGCTATAAACAGAGCTCGAAGGGTAATATTTTTCTAAAACACAATATACAGCACTCAACTAAATGGAACAGAATGATAGCATGACAGAATGCTTTATAATGTGCTAGGCTATACTGCCTGTTCATAAGGTACTTCTGATATTTATTTACTTAGATTTTAATTTCTAAATTAAAGTTTATTTATTTCCATAATTCCAATCAAAATGTGAAACTTTCATAAATTATAGATTTGGGGCCCACAACTTAAATGATTTCAAGTACTTAGTTGTTTATTTCTATATAATTTGGGCTTCCAGCTCATAAAACCCAAAAATTAGAATACTGTGAAGACATCAGCCCAAATTTTACAGGGCATGAATGTTTTAAACTCATCTACTAAATTCAAAACACATGCACAGGTTTTCCCAGGTATCATTAAATTGTTTGTTGGAAGTGTCTCAGGTGGGCCAAGGAGAAGAAGGACTGGACTGTTGGCCAGTGGTCCAAGGTCCTCTTTTCCAATGAAAGTAAAGTGTGCCTTTCATTCGGGAATCAAGGTCCAAGTGTTTGGAGGAAGACGGGTGAGGAACAGAACCCAAGCTGCTTGAGGTCCAGTGTGAAATATCCTCAGTCAGTCATGATTTGGGGTGCCATGTCTGGTGCAGGTGTTGGTAAACTCTGCTTTCTTAAATCCAAGGTCACCACAACAGGCTACCAGAATGTTTTAGAGGACTTCATGATTCCTTCTGCTGAGGATCTGTATGGAGATGCAGATTTCATCTTCCAGCAGGACCTGGCCCATGGCCATACCGCCAGAAGCACCAAAACCTGGTTTGATGCCCATGCCATCACAATGCTTGACTGGCCAGCCACCTCGCTGGACCTAAACCCCACTGAGACCCAAAAACAAAGAAGAGCTGACAGCAAGCATCAAGGAAATCTGGGCTTCCATAACTCCCAGGCAATGCCACAGGCTGACTGCCTCAATGCCACAGGCTGACTGCCTCAGTGCTGCAGGCTGACTGCCTCAGTGCCACAGGCTGACTGCCTCGATGCCACCGGCTGACTGCCTCGATGCCACAGGCTGACTGCCTCAATGCCACAGGCTGACCGCCTCAATGCCACAGGCTGATCGCCTCGATGCCACAGGCTGACTGCCTCGATGCCACAGGCTGACTGCCTCAATGCTACCGGCTGACTGCCTCGATGCCACAGGCACAGGCTGACTGCCTCGATGCCACAGGCACAGGCTGACTGCCTCAATGCCACAGGCTGACTGCCTCAATGCCACAGGCTGACTGCCTCGATGCCACAGGCTGATCGCCTCGATGCCACAGGCTGACTGCCTCGATGCCACAGGCTGACTGCCTCGATGCCACCGGCTGACTGCCTCGATGCCACCGGCTGATCGCCTCGATGCTACCGGCTGACTGCCTCAATGCTACCGGCTGACTGCCTCAATGCTACCGGCTGACTGCCTCAATGCCACAGGCTGACTGCCTCGATGCCACAGGCTGACTGCCTCAATGCCACCGGCTGATCGCCTCAATGCTACCGGCTGACTGCCTCAATGCTACCGGCTGACTGCCTCAATGCCACGGCGCATCAAGGCAGTGATTAAGGCAAAGGGATTCCCAACCAAGTATGGAAGATTGACATGTCGTTTTTAAGGTGCCATTTTTTGATTGATTTGATGCGATCCTAAATGGTGATGTCTTCACAGTATTCTAATTTTTCGAATTCCTGTTTTCATGGGTTTTATGAGCTGGAAGCCCAAATTATTTACAAAGAAACAACTAAGTACTTGAAATCGTTTAAGTTGTGGGCCCTGAATCTATAATCTATGAAAGTTTAACGTTTTGAATGGAAATATGGAAATAAATAAACTTTTCCATGATATTCTAATTTTTTGGAAAGGGTTAGTATCTTCTCAAGCAGAACAGAAAAGAGCATTTTCACAGTCATAGGTCTCCCATGTTCTTCCTTTGGAATTGCAAATTATAGTATTTTGGTTAAGGTGGAGCTGAAGAACAAATGGGATATTTTATCAAACCAAACCATAAAAAATAAAACTCTTATAAAATATGTCAGATATGATATTTTGAGGTGATACATTTTGTTTAAGGACGTTAATAAGGATTTCCATAATGTTGTGATTGCAAAGTCACAAACCCTCAAACCACATACCTTTGAATAGATGCAAATAGGAATAATGAATGTCGGTTTTTCATAGTCTATCTGGTAACACTTTACTTGATGGGGGACAAACAACATAGTATTATGCTGTTACTTATATATTAATTACCCACAAACTATGCCTCAGTTTCATACTGACCTCATGTTAATTCATCATTAATAAATCGTCGCGCATTTTATCTCACGCAGTAATAACTATATGTCACCATCACCGTTAATTCCGCAACCCTTTGTGAACTACTGAATGAAGAACTGAAGGGACAAGTAATGAATAACAAAAGTGAAATACTGAGCTCATGTTTGTTCATAATTAATGAATCGTGATGCATCTTTTATCTGAAGTATACTTATATAACATATATAAGTATATAGCGACTACATTTGTTAATAATTTGTAGCCTACTTCAGTAGTAACTGAGTTATTACTAAGCATTTGTGCCCCATCAATAAAGGGTTACCGTTAATTCATATCCAAAATATACTGCTTAAAGTAGTACAATCAATAAATTAAAACCACGTTGAATAGTATTCCTAACTGCGAATTTTTAACAAAATGTCTAACAAAATTCCGTGTTTCCATTTAAGCAGAATATTATCGCTATTTTTAGCAGTGAGATTATCGGCATATAGGGTAAATGCGTTAGCCTGGACAGATCCCCTCATTCCCCTGATACGAATTATCGGCATATCCTAGCTGCACCACAACTTCTTGCTCTTTTATTAATCTGCTCGCTGTCGGTACTTCCCGCAAGCAGGAACCGAAACCACTTCCGTAACGCTGATCTAACCCGGACGCGAATTTGTATTTTTACATCGTGGTTCGGAAAAACTCATGTATATTCATGAGAGAAGCGCTGCCTGAGTGGCCGGTGAATGCCTAACAAACCGCATGGTACTCGATCACTACCTAGGAGTCCACGGTAATCGCTAAGTACCAGAACCCATAAGTCAGAATACTATTAGCCCATGACAAGGAAAACAGACGGTACTGCGATCGGGTTCAAATTCTTAAGATGTCTTACAGCAGATGTATTCCTTTTTGAATAATAACGTCCCCACACTTTAATTCGTTGATAAAGTTGGACTTCTTAGAAAAAACAAATGCACCAAATTTATTGTGAAGTAGGCTCCTGTTGCAAACAACGACTTAAGGAAATTCATTTAAGGAGTTCTTTGGGTAGATAAAATATCAACTGTTGATGGAAGGTTGCGCAAATGTGTCTGCTTGGGTTCTGTAAGGAGTGTTTGGCGTGGAGACAGGCAGCACGTGTCGACGGGAGCAGGTTCACTGGCCAATCACGTGTCACTTCCCTCGTGAATATTAATCAGTCTCACCAAACCACCCCCCCCAAACGATCCTTCGCTACCCGGAAGTACGTCGAACAAACGGAAGGTCAGCCTACCAAAATAAAAGTCTGACGAATACACAGCCATATATTCATACAGTGCGGTAAACACGCGGAGGGCCCACATTTGCCCGTCCCCTTTAGCACCGACACCACCGTACCTTCCACGCCGATGGAGACTTCAGCTTCCATCTCCATGTCTGCGCACGTTGCGCTCCTGCGGGTGGCGGCGCGGCGCTGTCGGCGATGCGGCCTCCCGCACTGCAGGTGGCAGTGTGCCCGAGTGTGCCTACGTGTGCTCCGCGGCAGCCGAGCTCGTTATTTATTATCGCTTTGTTGGTGCAGCGGTCTTGACTCGACGTGATACAATAGCCGTAATTAGCCGTCCGGTAGCGCTCGATCGAAGCAGCGTCGCCGATCCGTCGTGTACCGGTCACCGCACGCCATTCCCGGGGACAGGCAGCAAGCCACCATGTCGCGATCCAAAAACCTCAAAGCCTTTCTGGAGTCGTCCCTGAACGAGATCTTTAAGGCCACCGTGAATGACATCTTGGACTCGGTGGAGCAGACCCTGTCCGAGTACCAGGAGCGGATCCGGCGCATGGAGACGGAGAACGAGAGCCTTAGGCGGAGGCTGGTGGGCCCGGAGGAGCCGCGGCAGGACGGGATGAGTGAGCGATGCCGGGGCTGGTCTCCAGGGAGGGCCGTGGGCTGATGGCTAAATGGCGTGCGGGGGTCCCAAAGATATGCCGCACCGTGAAAAGGCCGTGGGTTTCAGTCCAGCTTTCCCATAACCCATACACCCACATTTGGCTGGTTTTACCCCAGCGAAAAGCTGAGCTCTGTCTGTACTGACAGCGATGGGATCCTTCTCAGAAATAATCCTTTACTTAGGGAGAGGAAGCTGTTTGCACGGCAGTAAGCGTACCATGCAGTGTGGCCATTCTCGTATTTGCGTACGGTTTAACCTGCTAATGATCGCCGTTTTCTACAGTGAATTAATCTTTTGACACGTATAGTAGAAAGTGTCCATTGCATTAAATTTGTTTTGCCCTCTAATATGTGTAAGAGGTCAGGTCTGCTTCAGCACCTTGCAGATGGTACTTGGAAGGGCTTCTGCAGAGACCTGTGAAAACTCATTTTCTAACTCCATAGTAAAGGATTTGAAAGGCCTCTGCACCCTCAGCATTAAAACCAGAAGCAGCTCATGTTCCAGCCCTGTCCCCTCTGAGCGGATGGGTTATGACCTGTGGCCTAGTTAATGTGTAAACCAGTGTTACATATTTACAACTAAACCTCTTACTTGTCAACAGCAGGGCTGGCACATCACAAGTGCAGCTCTGATCTTTGCACAAGTCTGTGATGCTGTGTCGTATGTTCTGAAGCAGTACTGTGTTGTCTCTCACGTCATTCCTCTCCATCTGTACTCCATGCAGGAGTGGAAGGGAAAGGCAGCGGCCAGCTAGGTCACAGCGACGAGGCACGGCACCTCCACAAACAGCCACACGCTCAGAGACGAGCGCCGCGGCGCGCCGTGGCGTGGAGGGAGATCCGCGTGGGCGAGGACCACTTTCTGGAGGAGCACGGGACAGAGAAACGGGAGCCGAGCGACTGCGGTACCAGCGGACAGCAGGAGGACGGGGACAAGTCCTTCACGAGGGTGCCGCTGGACGGCGACGCCTCTGGCACGCTGGTGTCGGTGGGTACGAGCCCAAATCGGAACCAAGTTCCGGACATGGACGACGTCTGCGCGGTGGACATGTCCAAAGCAAAGCTTCCTTCGGGGGTTGTGGCCATGCAGATAAAGACCGAAAACTGTGACACTGGATACATAGATCCAGATCATTATGTGAGCATGGGCTCGCCTGGCAGTGCAGAGCTGGATTCCCGAGGGAGTGACTGCGAAGTGAGCGTGACGATCATATCCGACCATCACCTGAACGCGGGGCTAAGTGACAACGAGGCCTCTGATGTGGGGGAGGCGGATGCCAGGTCAGAGGACGGGCGGCCCGATAAGGATCTGGCAGCAGAAAGTCTGTCTCAGACACTTTTTTCAGACCTGGGCGTGGAAATAGGTGGAGGTGCAGGTGAGGATCTGACTGTGGAGCAGCAAGATCCAGAGGGTTCTGGGAGCCCCCAGGCCTCCACCTCCGCCGGGGTTCTGGATACGGCCGAGTCCCCCAGAGTCCCACAAGGCATCTATCACTGCTCCCTGTGCGATAAGAGCTTCGGCCGCATGGGCTCGCTTAACATACACCTGCGGACGCACAGCGGGGAAAAGGCGCACTGCTGCAATTACTGCGGCAAGCGCTTCAGTCGCGCCGACCTGCTGAAGGCGCACAAACGCACCCACACCGGCGAGAAGCCGTACAGCTGTAACGTGTGCGGCAAGAGCTACGGGCAGCCGGGCCAGCTCAGGATCCACAAGCGCGTGCACACCGGCGAGCGGCCCTACTGCTGTCCGCACTGCGGCAAGCGCTTCAGCGAGCACAATCAGCTGAAGGTGCACCTGCGCACTCACACGGGGGAGAGACCCTACCATTGTGGCTACTGTGAAAAGTCCTTCAGCAATGCGGGGAACCTCAGGATGCACCAGAGGATCCACACTGGAGAGAAACCCTACGGGTGCTCTCAGTGCGGGAAGAGGTTCAGTGGTTTGGGAGACCTCAAGACACACTACAGGGTGCACACGGGGGAGAGACCTTACCATTGCACTCTTTGCGAAAAGACTTTTAGTCAAGCTGGGCATTTGACCATACACATGAGGATACACACGGGCGAGAAACCGTACACCTGCAAAGACTGCGGCAAGAAGTTCAGCGTGGCGAGCAGCCTGAAGCTGCACCTGCGCACGCATACGGGCGAGAAGCTCTACAGCTGTTCCTACTGTAAGAAGAGCTTCAGCCGCTCGGGGCACCTCAAGCGGCACGAGCAGGTGCACACCAAGGAGAAGCTGTACTCCTGCACCGAGTGCGGCAAGACGTACAGCGACCAGTCCACCCTCAAGAAGCACGTAAAGACTCACGCGGAGGAGGCCCTGGCTCAGAACGACGAGCTCTCCAACGAGTCCGACGGCTCGCTCAACCAGCTGCAGATTCAGACGGTCGAGATCATGTAGCGGCCCTGCGCGGACTTTCTACGTTTTACCACAAATTTACGATGATTATTTTTGTGAGAAGCAAACACTTTTTGTTAATGTCTTGGACCCAAGTGTGTGGTTTTATAAGTATTTTTACCCTGGAGTACAAATGAAGGCTCGCACGTAGTTAACACTAAGATGTAGGGAACGCCAGACACCCAGTGACACAGACCGCTCACCACTGTCTACTGTACTTAATGTCGTGTCATATCCAAGCCTTTCGACCGTCTCTGTTTTGTATGTAATAGTCCAGAAGGAAACCTAGTGAGTATAAATGAATTAGTCTGTGTGGGGGTGTTCTGCTGGGGTGTGTTAGAGTATTAATGGACAACAATGCCAGCATAGTTGTGTCTAGGAAAATGCCCCTTTTTCTTACCCCTCGAAAGCCTAATAAAATCCTATTAACCAGCCTTGTGTTCTTATACTCGGTTCCTGTATGTGAGTGACTACTTGGAATGCTGGGTTTGCACCCGGTGCTGCCCCTGTGCGATCCAGTGGCCTGGGGAGGTGGGGACAGACACCGTATTGGAGAGGATCTTCAGATCTCGCAATACTGTATTGTGATGTACAGAGTGGCCAGTATGGCTGAAAAATAAAACATCTCTACACATTATTCTCTGGCTTTAGGACACCTCACTACATAGAGGAAGCCTGTTTTTGAGGGCACTAGCTGAATGGCGTCTGGAAAGTATCCCACAAGCTGGCTTTATATATCAAAGTATGGCGACATCAATTTAAATGTGCTTAAACATATTTAAATAATCTGCTCAGAGATTATACACATAGTGAAACAGAATATAACACCTCCTATAACACCGTTGTCATGGTATCCCTTAACAATAATGGAAAGCGGCACAGCGCCACCTGTTGGCCGTCCCCTGTGGTCACCATGGAAACTGATCCGCGCGCCGGTAAACAAGATGGAGGCGGCGGCGGCTCGCGGACACGCGGCGGAGTTTCGCAGCTACAAGGACTTGCTGGATAGTCACGTTAAGCCCCTCGATCTGTTTTACCTGGAGGTAACTTACCATCACAATACGCTGATATGCGGTGCTGGTTAGAAACTTTAAGTCGTGTATTATGCATCTGTAATTAGGCACCATTACAAGTTTTAAACGCGCTAAATTAGAGAAAACGCCCTTGTGATTGCGTTATAGTCTTTTTTGTTTAATATAATTCAAACACGTATACTTCAGAATGTTTACACTCAGTACAGAAGATCAGAGAAATATGCACATGCGAGTACTTTAAATGCAGCCACGCTCTCGCTGATGTCTCGGGCGCTGTGTCTCCTGCTGGCCCAGGATGAGGAGCTGGCACGTCAACTGGTGCAACTGGGCTATAGGGGCAGCAGAAAAGTCATGACGAGGGAGGACTTTGAGAGGGCTAAGGCTGCAGCGGAGGAGGAGTCTAGGCTCGCTAGGAGTCAGCAGCAAAAGCAGTGAGTCCTCGCGTACGGTCCCCTCTGGAGGCACAGCACTCCCCACACTGACCCATCTTTGCAGCTCCCAGCCGCTTACCCTGGTCAGGCAGGGGCCGATCTAAGGGGCTGACTGAGGTGGCTATGGCCACTCCTGTTGCCACCAAACATCAAAGTAATAAAAAAATATGCATTATTTTATTTTCTAACCGGAACCATAGAATAGACACTGTGCAAAGTGGTCATCCCCCAAAAATATGCCCCCTAATGCCCACCTACAATCAAAAATTTCTGCTGATACCACTGTGGTCTTGGTCTTGGGAGGCCTGGAGCCTCCTATGGATACAGTGCAAGGTAATATGGACTCGTAAAATTCTTTGACTTTAACTAACTTTTCTCCATATGAATGTGCTGTCGAGCAGGCCGCTGGCCAGCATGGGTGCCGACCTGGAGGATAACTTCCTGAGAGCCCTGGCAGAGCGGGAGGAGCTTAACAGGAGCGGGAAAATGACTGTAGGTGCAATGTCACTCACCTTCATTTGCTGTATAGTGGGAAAAGCCCCCCACTGGCAGTCCACAGTATTACCCCACCTCTTACACTGCTCCAAAAATCTGTGACTCATCATATTAGATCCGTAACACACAAGTTCTTAAGGACTTAGCAAAATGAAGAAAGTAGCACTTTGTCCTCACCGCCCCCTAGTGGTCATGTAGACATGTGCCTCCAAAATGGGACTTAAATTTGAATAGTCTGTATAAGTCTGAGCCTGTTTCCAGTTCGGAGCATACATTCATACTATGGGAACTCCCCAGTTCCTGTGATGAGCTGAGTTTATCTATGTGGCGCTCGCCTCGCCATTGCCTGACTCCAGTAGGAGCCCATTGCAGATCAGATTCTGAAGTGCGGATGCTGTGTCAAAGTGCCGATTTGTGACGCTGTTTCCATCTCTTAATCGCCGTCGGGCCTGTGGCTGATTCTCTGGGAGCCTCAGCCATGGCTGTTTTCTCATGTCCTCTTGCCTTTCCCAGTCTATTATTTTTATTAGGGATCAGAATTTTCAGGGACATGAAGTATCTGGGTACATAGACTACAGCCACAGACTGAAAAGCGAAGACTTCAGACAGTATTTCAGAAGAACTAAGAAACTGTTGCCACGACCGAGTGACTTAAGGCAAGACTGCTTACATCTGAACAAATCATACTGTATTCCAGTAATCAAAGGCACGAAGCGATGAATAATCCAGTGAAATCCAGAATTTTCTGTTGGCCACTTGCATTCTTATTTCTTTAAGGTCTGAAGGTAATGTGCATTTTAAAAGGTGTTCTCAGTTCTAATTCCTAATTGGACTGGATATAAACATTAACTTTTGTTGTGTTTATCACATTGATTTTTATTCTTTAAAAGTCATTAAATCCCTTTGAAACATGATCTCCTTTTAAAGCACACAAAAATGGAACATTTAAGACTGACTTCTTTAAATTGTGTGTCATTACCTGCTTGGTATCTAGTAACTGTTTATTCCGTATTTATGAGTTACAAGTTAAAGAAAATGCTTTCCTAATAATGGACTGTACAATGCCCTTGTTTTTGTGACTACAAGTTTCTACAATTGGAATACACACGTTTGTACCACCAACTCAAGTCCAAATTTTGAGGTCTGGACTGAGGATTTAGGTGGCTTGCTCTTCGTAAACAAAAGAGACCAAAAAATCCTGAACGTGGACCCACAGGTGAGTCCAGCCAATGTTTCTGTGTCTGTTTACAGGGGAATTAACTCTTCCAGTTGGTCCTGGAAAGCTCTGCTGATAATTAGCCCGTGTGTCCTTTTTCCTGTCAGGCTAAACCTGGTGACAGCTCCTTACGGACCCCCCTCCAGTCAGACCTCTACCTTCAAGTTGTCATCTTTGATCATATTACCAGAAGGAAGATATAAAATTACATAACCTCCTTTATGCTTATGAGAATTGCTGCAGTCTTAGCAGTCATTTAAAATAAATTTTGAAACTTTATTTTGTGCAATTTCCATAAATCTACAGACACGATCTGCATTCTGGGACAGAGTAATGTGTTATAAGGAATTTTTAAGTGAAAAGAAAGAAATCACCAGTGTTGGGGACATTACTCTCAAAAGTAATCCGTTACAGACAAATCCAGGCCAAGTTTGTTTTTGTTTCAACCAACCAGTTGAGCATAAACAGTCAGAGGCACAGAGAATTCAAGTGGTTGGTTGAAACAAAACCTTGGTCTGGATTTGTACTTTCAGGACCTGAACTTGTCTTAATGGATTACTTCACATTAGGAATTCACATTAGGTGTCAAAGATGACTTTGTACCTTAGTTTCCCTGTCAGCTCAGCCTAGACTCTTTTTACACCTAGAATGTATAACAACAATGTATTGGTTTTCTTAAAAAAAATGAAGTTTAAATCAAAAGCAGGAGATAGGTAAACTTTTAGGAACAAGAACATTGACAAAAATGGACATCATCGTGCAGAAACTTGGAAAGGGGTTTTCAGAGCTGCATGCTGCAGCTGAAGGCTGTCCTTCCAGCAGATGGATGTTCGAAAATGCAATCGCCATAAACGTAAGGCAGGGAAGGCTGCAGGAGATCCTTTATTCATGAGCTTTCGAGCCTGCTCACAGCTGTGTCGTACAGTATTACCATGGCACGTTCGTACAAATGCATCATGTACTGGTGGGAGAGTCACAGATAACAGCAGCGACCTTGACGATCCGTTGATAAATACAAGGTTGCAGCACGGTTTAATCAAAAACTTTACTAACCTTTGGGCTCACTCTTCTGATAAGCCGACTGATACGTGATGCAGATTCATCCGCTGATGATGACAAGGGACAGGTTTTCTGTAGTGATTCATCTTTCTGCATGCCAGCATTTCCTTTCTCCCAGTATTCCCAATATTATAAATCTGGTTTATAAAGCTGGTTTGGACCCGTCACTGTAGGAGCCAGTTAGTGCAAACACTGTATCATAAGCGCAGCTTTCTACCACTTCACATTTCTGTCCAGCTATCCCTCACTACTGTGCTAGACCTACACATGAGAACATAGCAAGCAGTCAGCATGTCAGGAGGTCTCTGCAAAGTAACAGTGTCTTCTCTGGAGTGGAGCATATCATGGAAGTTTGGGGTGGCCCATGGAGAAGAGGCCAGGAGCCCCGGACTCAGGGATGTGCCAATGAATGAATGAGGCTCACTCATCCTACCCCAGGGCTGTCATCTTCTCTCTTACTGGTTTCACTGGTGACCTCCTATAGGAAGAGCAAGAGCCCACAAGAGGACAATTGAAGTGGAGGTGAGTTGCAACAATGTAGATCAAGTTTGACTCAAGTAAGCTTGAGTCATCAGCCGCCACGTTACCTGAAGACGTTAGCTCTGTGAGGAGGTGCTTCTGATTGGCAGGTTGGTTCTTGATGCGTCATGGGATGTGGAGCAGAAGCCTTGGGAAATAAAACTCCAATGATGTAGAAGACATAGCAGATCACCAGCCTCACTGAAATGTATGTATATGTAGGGGCTCCAGTGATTTACGTTTATACATTTTCTTCCTGAGCATGCAATGTTTCTTTCACGGTAAAAATAAAAAAGACTGCATTTTTTAGACAAGATTCTCCCCATGATTAAACCTTTCATTTTTTCCAATTGACTGTACACAATGTACTATCCTGTTTTCTGTTTTTTTATCAATGTACAAGTTTGTGGGCAGTGTGGTGACCTGGGCGGTTGCTGTATGACCTCAGAAGGTGAGTTTGGATAACGTGAGTTAGAAAGGCAGAGAGTCTGCTCGGTGTGTAAAAGGCGCGCATTTACCATCCCATAACAGGACATGAGGTCACGGAGGCAGCGGTTCACCTCTTGCAGTTTGGGTATCAGGGCATTCAGATGACTCTGACTGGGTTTCAAGAACATCTCCTAAGAGGAAAGGTTTGAAGATTGTCATCCCACGAGCCTGCGGAGTACTGTGCGGCCGAGCAAAGCCCTTCTTACGTTCATACATTCATAGGCATATTGCTCAGTGGCGTTGTGCCAATGTAGCTAGGCGCGCGCCTACTGGATAGTTTGTAATAACGCATGAATTAATTTATTCAGACAACCAATAATACACCTACATTGACTGTGAATAACAGGTCATTCAATTTGCTGTAAACTAGCAGTCAGGGTAATCTGGCCAATGAGAGAGCTTCCTCCGTCAGATCGCATCTCTCAGTCCCCTCCCACGTCCCACATCATTCCTGTCTTTTACCGGTAACTCTAAGCATCATCAACAAGTTGTCACATTGTTATATTAGCGACTAACATCTCAGCGGCAGTAAACAAGGCTAGCTACCTTTAGCTGTTAGCGATTGCTAGCCAAGCGAATGTGCTACTGCAAGTATGAGAAGGCGACTGAATTGTTCTTGTGTTGTTGTCCCGCAGACATGCTGCATTAGCCAAAAACTATCAAATATCCCACACGTCTGCTTGGGTAGCTGAGTAATCAAGGCATATGGTCATATTGGGAAGCTGTGTTATGAACTTATGTCAATGTTAATTAGCTAACACTGGCCAGCAAGGCAGACCAACTCAGTTTGTAGCTTTGTCTGTACAAATAATACATTTACATAAAGATTCTGTCATGCCCTGCCCGACTGATCCTCCTGTGTGCCACGCCCCCTCATTGCCCTCGTGAGAATCCTAGTGTTTTACCAGCTGTGTCTCATCGTGTAGTAATGATCCTGTGTATTTAGTCTGCGTTTAAGTCTGTTTCCCCAGTCCGGTCATTAACGTCTACAGTCGTGATGTGCGTTTCCTTGCTTGTCTTTGGAATAAACTCCTGTGCTTCGCCTGCAAACCTCCGTGTCCTGCTCCTGCTTCCCCGGTCCGCACCCTGCACGCCCGGCGATCGTGACAGATTCAAGAACATTAATATCTGCTAACTGGTCTGTAATGTTCTTCCCTTACTAACAATTGCTGTGACATGGGTTAAATGCAGAGGACACATTTTTTTGTTGCGCACTGTGTGCTATGGTGTATCAACAATGAAAATGAATCGCCTTTCATGTGCTCCACCTGTGGTTCTCCATAATAGTTGGTCCCTAACAGACTCCCTTTCAGAGACAAATTAACAAAGTCTTTATCTCTGTCCCTCTCCAGCCTCTGGTGACTCTAGTGTCCAGGTGAAGCAAACGACTGTCCCTCCTGGACATCCCAGTGAGAGGTTTGGAGTAATGATTCTGAGCAGTGATGGGCATGGCTTACCATGTACTGAGTACTCTTCCCCACCTGCCTCTGCCTCTCAGTAACACTGCAGATTTGGTTCCGGTACCAATTCTTGGCCTGCTCCAGCACATCCAGGCCAGCCAACAAAGAGTCTTTCTCCTGCTCCAGTTCCTTCATCTGCTTGAGCTGAGGAGAAAGAGATTTCTGGAAGTAAACACTGCTGTCAAACCCAAGAAAGACAACAGCAGAAATGTTTGTCACCTCCAGCTTCACGGATACTGCGAGGCAAACTGTAATCCTAGCGGTAAACGGAATGCCCCGATCGGCTAGCAACTCAGTAATAACAACAAATGGCCTTTGCTAGCTTTTTATCACTTTCTGTTTGCTCACCTTTTAAAAGATCCTTATGTATATATGGGTGTGGTGAAGGTCAAAACTGAGCAAACAAGCAACAATCCCCCTGTCTGTCCTTCCCTGTCATTCTCCCTCCATATGTCTCTCTGTCTCGCTGTCCTGCAGACTTGCTGCTTTAATCTGCTGTGATGCAGGCAAAAATGACACCCCGAGTAGGAATGAACGGACAGCAGCCCCCTCCATAAGCAGTCAGCGTAAAACGTGCACCGCGCCTTTCACTGCGTCACCTGGCAGAATCGGCTCGAGCTGTGAAAAGTCACAAGCCCTCAAAGATGTGGCAAATCTCTTTTTCGTCCACTGATGATAGATTTAGTCTTTAGTCTTGGGCTGAAAATCGCTGGTAACTTATTATATAGTCTGTACTGATTATATGGCTATTCAAGGAAACGCTCTTCTGTATATTGGCACTGTAATGACGTTATTAACCGGCCACATTCACAGTTTCTTCTGTAATTCATGCAGGCTTCCAAACACACCATGTGTCACTCCAATTCCTCTCCCTCCTCCATCTCGTACCTCCCGCTTTTCACTCTCTCTCTCTCTCTCTCTCTCTCTCTCTCTCTTCCTGTCTTCCAGTTCTAAGCCACCGCCCCTGTAAACAGGTCCCTTGTTGTGTTTCTCACTCACCCACAGGAAAAACCTAAGGGCCTTGTCGCTGTAAAGGCTGCTGCTCAGAGGAATGAAGACTGTGGTATAAGCTGCCAGAGGCGCTGTCCAGGCTGGGCCAGGCCGGCCCGACAAATCCCCAGCGTGTAGGCCCCGGTGCCCAAGCCACCTTGTTACCATGGGAGCCAGCGTCAAAGGGCAAGGGTGAGAAAACAGTAAAGATCCAATTCGACAAAAGGATGGAAGGAATATACTACACAAAAACAGAAAGAGGATGACCATTCACAGACTAATAGAGAGATGGAAAGAGATCTCTATCTGCAGGGAGGTGAGGATGAGATGGGGAGGTACAGTGCTGGGGAGGGGCACTGACTGAAAGGGGGTGGGACACAGCTGGGGAGGGACACTGTCAGAATGGAGATGGGCACTGACAGAAGGGAGAGGCAGGCCTGGGGAGGGACACTAACAGAAGGGGGAGGGGCACTGACACTCAGAGGAGGGGCAGGTCTGGGGAGGGGCACTGACAGTAAGGGGAGGGGCAGTTCTGGGGAGGAGGACTGACAGTAAGGGGAGGGGCAGGTCTGGGGAGGAGCACTGACAGTAAGGGGAGGGGCAGTTCTGGGGAGGGGGACTGACAGAAAGGGGAGGGCTGCCAGATGTAATGGGCTGTGTGGGCCAATGAGCAGAGGGAAGGATAATCCAATGATACAGAAAATATCCCTCATTACTTCAATCATTTCGATCCTGGGATTCAACCCATATCACAGTACTTACAAGGTCCTTATGCACAACTGCTCCAGCGGTGCTGGATGCTGGCCGACGCTGCCATGGTAACGCCAAGCTTTTCTCTCACCTGTATGCGTCTGTGTCCTCGTGAAGAGCAAGGTGGGCTATGTGATTGCTGCGCATTTCCCCCATGTGGATCCATGAAGTACCTCTATTCTACTCCATTCACTTGAGGATTCCCTCCTCCATTAAGGCACATGCACAGGGCGCTGGCACCTCGTTCCCGGAAACACCACTCTGTCGTCAAAACAACCTACACTGGCGCAATATGGTCATATATCTTCTGTGCTGCAGAGGTTCCTGGACACACATTGTCTTTGTTCGGTGACCCCAGCCCAACATCAGTGAAATCAATGCGGCCTCTGTGTTGGGGGATTATCTGCGATAGCATCTCGCTGTCACACAAATTCCTTCTGCCCAAGCTGGGTGACCACAGAAACGTGTGCATCCATGCACTCCTCTGACACCTTTCCTAGCTATGCAAAAACTGTTCACGTTCTTGTGCCCCTGACCCCTTCTGACAGAAACCTTATTTGAATGGGTACATTATGAGAGTCTGTGTTGCGTATTTACAACATAAAGGTTATGAAAACTGGATGAGCTCTCAATCTGTGCATTTTATCTGCATAAATGTTGGTCTCATCACCTAACAAGGCGTTACGCGACAGGTTGAATAGTGTCCATCTTCCTGCAGTGCAGAGCCGTCTGGTGTCTGCTGTCTCTGGCAGACGTGCTGCTTTCGGCCCAGGAATGTGAGTTAATTAGCACTAAGGTGTGAGATGTTTTAAATACCCGCAAGCTTCATGCACGGGTCACAGCATGAGGAAAGTAGTTTGGTATAAGTACATTATATCCATTATTGTTTCTTATCGATGTTTCTTGTCATAAAATCTGAGTGAAAGCAGGCTGATAGATTTTCACCTACAGTTCATGAATAGAGTGGTTATGTTGAAATAACATAAATACTTTTAGAGTGGATCTGAAATCAGAAGTTAGTGACGGTATTAATGTGGAATATTATCTGTATCTATCGTGGAATGTTTAGTAGTATAACATCTAGAGGATGTAATCATTAGCATTTTACTAGAACGCATATTGATTATTGTCTCATGATGTAATCCACACAAGTAATCAATTCATTATGTTTTTGCACTTCGTGTTAGTCTTACAGCTATTGTTGACTGTCTTATTCAGCTCTGTGTGAATACCCACACTAACGAGCTCAATAGCTTATCTATCCGGAAGGCCACACTAACGAGCTCAGTAGCTTACCCATCTTGAAGGCCAAATTAATGAGCCAGGAGCATATCTATCTTGAAGGCCACAGGTAGTCAAACTAAGCAACAGGTGGCTGGTTGAATGCACCAAGTCTTCCTTTTAAGGAGTAGGAAGCTACTCAACTGGGCCAAGAAAGAACAGAAGGCCATTTTAAAGCACGTGGGAAAGACTCTCACACCACCACTATGCTTTGCAGAAAGACTGGGCGGCATAGAAATATGATCAGCAAAGCGTATCATAAAAGGGTGATCAAGGATCAAGGAACAACAACAACGACGATGGTGAATGGCTAAAGTAATGATGATGCTTAAGTGAAAGATGGTAAAGACCACTGTTACTCCTGACTGAAAAGGATGACAAGCAGTGGTGCTGTCCTCTGTTGTAATGCAGAACCGAAGTTCCTGGAAGCAAGCTTTGACCAGCTTTGTGATGCCCTCTGGGACCATGAAAAAGTTGAAAGCTGTCCATTCTTGTGAGGCACTAGATCAAAGGGATCTAGGAAAACCACATGTAAGTCTCTCCTTTCCTGCTTGGCAGTTTGTATCTGGTGCCATTGTCGATCTCCCGGCACCTGCCCTGGTGGACCTGGAAACCCCTCTTTGATGTTATCTTCGTCCAGCCACACATGTACCTTTGAAGTCTGTGTCCTGCTGGCACTGCTGCTGTGCTGGTTGTCCGATTCATTGTCATTTTCATTCCGAGGTGTGTCATCATGTGTCTGTCAGTGAGTCATCTCACTCCGCCGCTCTCACAGACTCCAGGGGTAATTCACCATCTTTTCATAGCAGTAAATGGATGGATCCTGCTGGCATGAGTAGCTGGCCCGGTTTGGGTTTCAGTCACCCGGAGCCGCAAAAAGACCCCAGAAACCGAGGACTTTGGATTAACTCATACCTGGTGCTTCCTTACAGGGACACAGTCGTGGAGATTAGATGCTAATTGAAAATGTGCTGTCACAGAGAGGAGAGAATTACTAGTTTACTGAGGTAGAATCTGCAGTAACAGTTTTTCCCAAGCAGAGGGAGGCAAAACCTAGTCCATCCATAAATTATGATGTCATAGTGTGGAAAAATTTTCCTTTTACATGACAAATAAATGCAATGCTCAGTGTAATGCCAGATTGCCTGTTTTACACTAATAAAATCCTCATTTAGAATTTGTATAACTTACAATGGATAAAGAGTAAAATGTAACACAGATGATTGTATCCTAATAGAAAGACTTTTGCTTTTCTGCATTTCGGGAATTCACCAGCGCACAGAGATGGTGCTGCACACAAGCAGATCGCCGGCTACCATTCATTCACTCACAATCTCAGCCTGAGGCAGGCCTGTACTGAACAGTCTGACATACCGGCATTTTCTGGGCTCTTAGGTGGGCAAAGTTGAAACCTAACCCTAAGACTACCCCTCCCATCCCAGAAAAAGCAGTATTGCTAGAACAGCATTCATGGGGCTGAGACATTAATGTGAGCATTACCGTGCAGCTGCAAAGACATTTCTAGTGTCAGAAGCACAGTGAAGGTCACAAGCATCACAGATTTCAGCCCTGAACCTCGCTCAAACTCGCACCTCAGCATTCATAAATCTATAATAATGCGAATCAGACCGTCCAAATATTCTCAGACACCATCCACATCACAGGAAGCCTGCAAAAAGAGGTTTTTCCAGACAAAAACAGCCCAAAGGAAGCTGCCCCCTTCCCTGGTTGTTTCCTGAGTTTGTTCGGAGAAATTGTAATTTTAAGGAAAATGTGCAGTGGTCTGCACATCTAAGAACCGGAGGGGTTAGCAGAGGGGCATTTACATGTATATTTATGTAAGAACATTTATACAGATATTTATATATCACATATATAAATTAAACACATTTATACAGATATTTATGTATCACATACATAAATTATAATTATATTAACGTTTTAATAAATTTCACAGCTCACTGAAAAATGTGGAAAATCTACAAAGGACCCAAATGACCACGTTGTAACACCTATGACAGCCACACTACATGAATGTACAGTTTGCATCATTGTCCCAGGTAACTAAAGCATCACTATAATTTAATCTTAAATAGGTGCAGTGTGAGAAGTCCGCCAGGGCCGTGAGAGCTCCGTCTTGCACTTGCTTTTTCCCATCTTGACTGTGCTGTTGCTTTAAGCCTGTTTCATTTTCCATGCTTTCTGTTCTGACACTTGGCTGTATTGCAGGTGATCACGAGAAATAGAACCAAAGGCAATGTCAACAGCTATGTGACTGTAATATAAGATGTGCTTTCTTAATGAAAGTTAATATAAAAAAAAAAAAGAACCAAGACGCTGAGTAAGATGGCAATCAAAATGAAGAAGATGGCCGCTGCCCATTGGCCGTGCTCTACGCCCGTCACTGGTGTCAACGGCTCTCTGGTGATGAGATTGGTGAGATTTAGCATGTACCCCAACGTCCAGCCGATGTCTGCATCTCCTGCCTGGAGGAGGGACACACACATAAAGATGTCCATGATTTCTGTTCACTTACTGTTAACAAAGACCCTCATTGAACACGCCTGTTTCGTTCTGACAGTTTGTTTGTTTAGCAGTCTGATTGCAAAAGTCTTCGGTAGTCAATGAACACCTCTTCTAAATGAAAAGGTACTTCATCTGACCACTGCCCCACCTCGTATGGCTGATCAATGCCTCATTGACAGAAAACTATCCCAATTAATTGATTAAATGAGCTTGTGATTAAATTTAAGGAATACATGGAATGGCTGAGATGCCCCTGAAGAGAGGTTTGGGAACTGAAACAGTGTTCTTCTAACCAACAAGATACCAGTAACCTTTTGGAGAAAAGAAAAAAAATCTCTTAGTTTTTATTTTGTTCCGTATAATTAGCATATGTTTTAATATTTTCTTCTGAGTATACTTATTACCTAGATAAAAAAAAAACCTTCAAACATTTCCTTTGACTGCTTAAGACTTTTGCACAGTACTGTGTCTTCTCCTCACCTTCTTCTGGAAGTAGATCTGGTCCCAGTTCTGAGTGAAGTTGAAGCCATCCAGTAGGAGAGCCTTCATGTACACAGCTGAGCCGCAGTAGTCCTGGAGGTATTTATCTTTCTCTGTTGGATACGCTGTTTTCACCTGCAAAAAACAAACATCAGCCAGCGCTTTGTTTAAGTTCACTGTGGCCATTTGCTCCTCCTCATAATCTACTGTCACCTGTACCCTGTCCCATCACCAGCACAGAGCCAGGGGGTGCCCGTTGGGGTGCCTCACCGAAGTCCAGTTTCTCCTGCAGAAAGAGTCGATGGTGCTGTTCACATGGGACAGAGGAGCCTGAGGGGCCAGCCCGAGGAAGTTGAAGGTGTAGAAGTAAGCAGAGAATGCCTGGGGGTTGAGGAAGAGCAGGGATAAGAGGCGATGAGAACCTCCATTGGAGAGTCATGGTCTACAGTCACAAATGTAATGCCTTAAAATGACTTGCATTTTTCCATCACCCATCCATCCATCCATCACTGCTTTTCCAGTACACAGTTGGAATCTACATCTTATAACAATATAATACGTTTAAGTAATACTGCAAATAATGTATAAAAAAATTACCTGCAATTTTATTCTAATTGTAAATGCAATATAGTCATAAAGTGTATGATATATAACAGCAGATTGATGCAGTGCATGTTTGCATGCAGCTCTTCACATAACAATATCCTGCTTTTATTCAGTGTTGCCACACGAGAAATGCCGAAGGGAGTCTTACGAAGAAGTTGCCGTTAACAGGCGGCTGGTAGACGCCATTGAAGGAGCAGCTGGGCGAGTAGGAACAGCCACTGAAGTTGAATAAACGCTGGACGAGCTGCGAGCACATTGCGGGGTCACTGCTCCCGTAGAAGGTCACCTTGGCGGCCGGGTCAAAAGTCACCGGATTTTTGACACAGGGCGAATTGTAGAGGTCGCCCAAGGACAGGGTCAGCTGGAATCCCGTGTGATAACAGGGGTGCGAGATGTTCTGAGAAAGACTCGCCTGTGGTGGGTGTAAGGAGTGGAGATTACAGCTCAGATAGCATTCAAAAGCTACACAGAACGTGGAATGACCTCTAGCAGGTAACTATGGTTATTTGTTCAGAAAGAATGAGGTCTCAGTGATAAGCTAACAGTCAACATACGTAGAGTCTCCGGGGGTAAGACCTTATCCTGTTTGGAGGAGATGCCATCACCAGCCTCAGCATGACCACTTGGGTGGGGCCAGCACCTTTTTGATACTTCTCACCACGACCCCATATACCAGGATGCGGCTAACACGCGCCAAGGTCACCATCCTACTTGCCTTGTGGAGCTGCGCCTGGAGCTGCTTCATCGCCTGCTCCTTGCCGTAGCACAGGTAACTGTGTGTGTACACGCTGTAGTCAAAGCCGTACAAGCGGAAGTCCGCCGCTGTCTGCGGGTCCAGCACCGGGCCTCTTGGGACAAAGGTGATTTGAGTGGAGGCGCCACCCATGTCCAAAGCTCCCAGGATCTTGTTTCCTACAGGGTGCAGCCACTTTCCCTGGAAGGAGTACTGTCACCCAGAAGCATCAGAGATTACACCATGGAACCTGTGAACTTTGCCCCTCTCCACACCTACTGCAGATGCCCACTCATAAAGGATTAGACTGTTCCGGCACAAGGTACACCCAATCCCAACAGTGACCTGGTACACCCAATCCCAACAGTGACCTGGTACACCCAATCCCAACAGTGACCTGGTACACCCAATCCCAACAGTGACC
>JAODKM010000039.1:21661010-21672480 GCA_026780845.1 Petrocephalus sullivani
CAGCTCCCTCCATGTCTGATCTCTGGCCAGCTAGATCTGGAGGTGCTGCAGGTGCAGGGCTCCTTCTGACAGCTTGCCGTCTCTTTCTCCTCCGGTTAAACCGCTCTGTGTGCGTTGCCAACTGTCGTTTTCAAAAATCCAAAATTCTACCATATTCTGCCTTCACTTTAGGTGGCTCTTCAGTGTCCTCCATGTTTCTCTAACATTGAGACTATGCTGTTTGCTGGCAGCACGGGCGTAGACTTAAGGGTGGATAATATCACATATGAAGCCCACATACGACTAATATCGCATTACATAACTTAAAGATTCTCTATTAAAGTTTTTAATTGGAGAACCCATACCCTCTGTTAAAATGGTTTGGTCTAATGGTTGAGTGTTCCCAACTTAGCAACTTTGTCGCTAGATCTAGTGACTTCTCAGACCCCTTTAGCGACTTTTTTTCAAAAAGCAACAGGCGACAATATAAACAAGCATAAATAGAATAGATAATAATACATGGAATAGTTTGAGCTGCGCTAAAAACAGTAGCCTAAAAAGTGAGCACAATGTGGTGGCTGAATATGATGTGATGACGCCATCAATATGCAAATTAGCATGTGACGCAATCTACTGAATTTCTGTTGGAAATAGTTGGCAACACTTGGCAGACGCTCCCTTCCAGAGCCGCCAGTAAAGAGGCAGCATATAGGGAGCATATAGGGACCGGTGAGCACGGAAGCACAGTACAGCGTTGTACATAAACCTACCTCCTGTTCCAGCCTTTTATTGGTTAGCTGTCAGTTATGTGAAATGGTGGTATTTAATTGTCTCATCAATTAAGTTCCATAAAGATTATCTCATTTGATTGTGCAAACTGCAGCTAGCTTGGTTAGTTAACAGTATAACACAAATAGCCATGTCTATAACGCCGCTGTAAATAGCACTGGTGTCAGTCACAATTCTCATACTGCTGTCTTTCCTGTCAGGGCATGAGAATGAGTATGAAGCCCGTCAAGAAACGGGCCAGACTGGGCATTTATTTGGAAATCATCATAAAATAAGTTACTCAGTTACCAGAAGCTCAGAATCATTCAGTTCATAAACAGTGCTGGCAGAAAGTCGCATTTATTGCTAAGAAGAGATTCAGCAAATCTCCTATATTTACCTCTATGGGTCTCTAGGAGAAGATCTTCTAGCTGCAGTTTTATGCATTGTGTTTCCTTCTGGAAAGTTAGGATGTGTTTGTGAGAGTGACGGGGTGCGGGAGATTGACAGGGTGCGGGAGTGCAGGGCTGGCCCGAGCCTTTATGGGGCCCTAAGCAGAATTTGATTTGGGCCCGCCCCTCCCAGCACCTAAATTAAGGTATCTTGACATTTCAAGCACTCATGGGGGCCCCCTGGTGGCGTGGGGGCCCCAAGCGGCCGCTTAGTTCGCTTATGCCTTGGGCCGGCTCTGCCGGAGAGTGACGGGGTGCGGCACAGTGGACCCTGAGCTGAAGTCTTTTCTCCACAGTGAACAGCCTGACATTCGTGACAGAATCTCACAAATTCAGCATGATTTAACACACTTAAACTGCCATACTAGTGAAGATGAATGACAGTAAAATACAATGATAAATTTCAATCAATTTATTGTAAGTATAATAGCAATAGTTTACGAAAAAATAACTGTATACATCACGTCACGCCTCTGACCCCTAACACCCGCCCCCCCAATATTAATATGAAACCTACGGCCCCTGGCTGGCACCCTATGGCTGTACTGTGCACTGCACCATAGGTGATGTTTCTTCTTCAAATCTGCCGTTACACCATTGAATTGTTGGATTGTTTACGTTTTTAAACTGGCCATCCTGATATAGCAGTGTCTGTATCGATGCATGTATCCTCTAACAGTATGTCACGATATTATCATGTATTGATTTTTTGAGCACAGCTCAATTCCAGAGTAACTTTGGGGGCATGGCCTGCAGGCATCGGGTGCCGGGACGCATGATGGACAGGGAGGAAAGGCCAGCAGACATATTTATGGCTTCGGTGTTTATTCAGGCCAAAAGCACCCAGGTGGAAGTTATGAAGCCTCAGTATCACTGTCAATCACGGCAAGAAGGAAAAAAAAATGCGGAGTCACATGAGGATCGAGTAACCTCCAGAGCAGCGAACAGCGCGGACGCTTCCCGGACGCTAAGGGGGAGGCCCTACGCAATATCCCACATGCGGCAAGCCACAGAAACGTCTTCTGAGAAAGTAACACCAAGGAAGCCGCAGAAACGGCACATGGACGCACAGAGCAAAGACGGCGCCTCCCGCTGGCCACGTCAGCCCGCTCCTCGGAAAAAGGTCTTTCCCATTTCTCCACGGGGGGAACGGGTGTGGCAGACAGCCTGCGCCACATCAGGCAGGGTCCATCGCTGGTGTGTCAGCGCCTCCTGCAGGGTGAACGGCCCATCCCGCACGCGGCGGACCCCCACGCAGACTGCCGAGCTGCGCAGCTCCAGGCCCACTTCGTGCAGCAACCTGCGCAGGTACCGCTGGGTCTCGTTCATGCACTGGACCTCTGCAGGAGAGAAGCTGTAGGTGAGTCAAACTGCATAGGCAGTCAGCGGAGGGTGCTCTGTGTGTCTGCCGGGAGGTGCGGGAGGGGGTGCCAGGGTACCCAGGGAGAAGCGAGGAGGCTGGAAGTCCAGGCAGCGCAGGCCAGTAACAATGGGTGGGGTTTTCCCCTGGGGGCACAGCATCCCCCTCACTGCCAGCTCATAGGCCTCCTGAGAACGCATGTCTATATTGGAGTACCTGGGGGAAGAAGTGTGACCTTGATAAGACACACAAACCAAAAGGGGCTCAGCGCTGACCTCTGGTGTTCAAGTGAGGCAAGGACAGTCAAAGAAAACACAGGATGCAGCTGGACCCTGGGAAACATTTTGAAAAGTGAGGGCGACAGGCAGAGACGGAAATGAAAGCGCACTTACGAGAGCAAGGCTTTCTGGTTGGCCCCCTGGATTATGGCGAGAACCCTCTCCAGCTTGTCACGTGTGATGTGATCTGGAGGTCAGGCAACAAATCCATCATGTTACCTATTTACCCAAAGAATGATTATGACCATAAAAGACCAGCAGTACAGAAAGTCCATATATTCCTCTACGTCAGTGTTCCCCACTCCGGTCCTTGGGGACCCACAGACGGTACACATTTTTGCTCCCTCCCAGCTCCCGGTAGCAAAAACATGGACTGTCTGTGGGTCCCTAAGGACCAGATTGGGAAGCACTGCTTCAGATGAAGAATAAACTGACATATCTATATAAAAATTTGTATAAAGCCAACCATCTAAGGGCTGGTATAAAGCAAAAACGTGGACCATCTGTGGGCTCCTGAGGCCTGGACTGGACACCTTATGAAGTGTGAACCAGCACAGCACAGCAGTTTGTGCCAAACTGAGAGGAACCATACCGTAAGTTGTTCTCTCAATGACACGTCCATGATGCGAGAAGTCATCTGTAGCTCGACCGAACTCTCCCTCCACCGTGTAATCCTAAGGTGAAAGACAGAGAGAACAGCATGGATATAATAAACAGCTCCTGTATTTACACTGACACCCACACACGCAGCCTCAGTGATCTCAGTCACGCAGCTGGATGCACTGGTACTTACCCTGGTGTTGTAGCGCTCGTACATCTCTTTAAATCTGGAATTTCCGCTCCCCACTCCCAGCACTGAAAAACACGACGCGGTGTTGTTAATCGGCCCGGGCACAACGGCTCATACAGCACCCGAGCGTCACGCGTCTGGCACAGACCTAGGACCCCAGAGGAAAATACATCCAGCCGATGTCCCACTCCAACACGCAGCTTCTGAAACTCCGCTCCAGTGACTGGGAATGACAGGGAGAGGGAGGAGTCAGCTGCCATGAAGCCTGCTTGCAAACACCAACAACCTTTACTAGGAAAGGGGTCACATGCCCCTTATGATGGGAGATTAACTGTCAAGTTCATTTCCAAAAGCATATCATACCCTATTTTTCTCATTTCAGTTAAAATATGCACATTAGTCGTGGCATCTAGCATCCAGAAACGTAAATCTAGTTTACTCAAAATACACTATATCCCCTACTAAGCACACTATACTAGTGCTCTTTATTCACTATATCCCCTACTAAGCACACTATACTAGTGCTCTTTATTCACTATATCCCCTACTAAGCACACTATACTAGTACTCTTTATTCGCAAAATGTGTCTTACACCAACGCCAATTAATAACACTGGTCAACTGGTTAATTTTTACTTTGTTTTTGTTTCACAAATCAAAATAGGTGAATCTGACATATTGCTTGTGGGGATTTCAAGTATCTAAACAGAACTGACCTATCACGCAGGGATACTGAGTGACACAATCAAACCTTATAGGATATTATTTTATTATATTATATTATATTATATTCTTTGCAATTTTAATGATTATTCCTTGCATATATTATTATGGAAGCCCATTTCCGCCAATGTGAAGGAAAAAATAAGATCCTGTAAGTCATTATAATGAGACAGTATCTCGTTATTTCAAGATACGAAATTGTTATTTCGAGGTACTCTCGAATTTGGCGGAAATTTGCAGCTGCATTTGGATCACTGGCTCGCATGGCATGGAAGAAATTAGTATTTTATGATTATTATTTTTATTCCAACGTAAAACAGACTTTACTGCGGTTATACCAAGTCATTATTTTGAGATAGTATCTCATTATTTCGAGATAGTATTTCATTATTTTGAGATAGTATCTCATTATAATGACTTACGGGATCTTATTTTTTTCCTTCACATTGGCGGGAATGAGCTTCCATATATTATATTTATATCCAATATTAATATTAAAATCAGTTTAAAGTTTACCTCGCTGCTTTTGCTTGGGCGCTGCATGCGTTCTCCGAGACGATCATAATCATTCTCACCCTTGCTATTTAAATCACTCCTAGACAGGTTTGTGAGAAATTTATGTTAACTAATTTTTTATTTTATGTTAACTAACTTATAAATACCCCAATATTTATTACAACAAAAGCACAACTCTCTATCTGGAGACTCTCCAGCACCATGCTGCAGTAGTAGGCTATAGGTTAAATAAAATCCTTTTTAAATCTCTTGTTATGCCGTCCTGATCTTGTTGTATCTGTTTTTCTGACCAGATCGCAGTTTTTTTTTTACTTCAATTTCTGAGTGCGTTGCATTGTGTTTCAGAATCGGGCTGTTTGCATAACCAATCGAAAGCAAAAGCGTTTAAAGTTTCGCCCCAAAGTACCAAATAAGTACCCCAACTGGTTTGGGACTTTCGATACTTGAATTTTTGGTACTGGTACTCGACCGGAAGTCAATGGAAAAGCGAAAGTACCGTACCAAATCTATCAAACTTTGTGAGGTGGAAAGCGCCCTAAAAGGTAGAAGTGTATGACTTTCTGCTGTACGTGGCCTCAGCAACATCCCTTTTGAAAGTCCAGCAGACTTTCCACTTGGCTTGATATTGTTTTTCCATATCAGAGGACTGGACCCTGACATGTTAAAGTCCTGACTTACAGCACTTTTCTGCCTTCTGTAAAGTCCTAAAAATGTTCAGAAATAAAAGAAAAATATTTTTGCTAAATTGCTCTGAAATATGCCAACACATTCTTCAGGAATTATATATCATCAATATAGCCGAAAAATTACATCGCTGAAAAACTATGGGTGAGAGCAAAATTCTGAATGCATGTCTTAAATTAGCATTAAAAAGTACATGAAAAGACAACCCTTGATTGTTTTACAGTATACTCAAATTTATGTTGACCGGTGTTATGCCAAATACCCATGTTTTAAACATTTTACAATAATTACAACAAAATTGGCCATTTCTCAAAAACCTTATGTGATGCGAAAAGTTTCATTTCTGTGATCAGCGTCACAAAATCTAAACCTGGCACACCTAAAATTATAAAGGAAATAAAAACCTTGTAAACCAGTGTAACAGAGCATGTCTTCCAAGTAATTATAGATGGCATTCTCAGTGCTGAACAATTCTGGTGAACTTAACCACTGCTTTCAATACTAATGGACAACTCGTTTGTTATTATCCTGAAAGTGACACTGCAACACTGTTTAAAGGGCTGTACGAGTTCCGTATTGTTGCATTTGGATATGATGCACGTTGTAAATTTATGTTGCAGTGGGTAAGATGTTATTTGGGGGGGAAATGTTAAAATTATGGTTAATCTCAAAGACAAATTTAGTTTTTGTGTTGGATGCTTTAACTTGCGATGTTAAGTAGATATATTTCAGTGAATTTGATAATTTGCAACAAGAAAATCCGTTCTCTTTTCAAATTGGCAAAAATCTATGCGACTCATTCTGCAAATAAACACTTCAAATAATGAGGGGCGGAATGAGATTATAATGGCGTGAGAATGAAGAGAAGGACCCAACACAGACAAGTGAGGAGAAGCATGTTTAGCTCACCAAGCGGGTGATCTGCCAGCACCGGAAGCAGAACCGGCCTCAGCGTGACCTCTTTACTGCCCTGACTCCCAGCACCGCTCCGCAAGAGGAACTTCACCTGAGACCGCGACGCTGGAGGTGGAGCACAGTTAATACCTGCAGGTAAATAAGACAGAGCGTTGCTTTGACGGTACGCTGATTAGATGTTATCACTACCACGCCAATGAGGGCCTGGATGAAAAACAGATCAGTTAATTGTAAACCCATCATGAACGAAATTCCATTTTTAAAAAACCACTGAATTAATAAAAGAAACCCTTCATTTCGAAAAATGCGTGTCTGTGAATCCGCAGTGTTCCCAGTCTAGCGGCGGACGGCCTCTCCACCATGTACCTTTCAGCAGGTTAGTTTCAACGGTGTCCCGGACCAGCTTCCAGTGAAAACCTGCCGGTTTATAAACCGCGAACAGCCCCTCCAAGCTGCGATACAGCCGAGTCGCCGGAGTCCCCATTGCTCCAAAGCACCTATCTCGTTATTTATTGCATATTAGAGCCATCGACAGCCAGTCTCTCACTGAAAAGGTGCATTATTTACATGACTCGCTACTGACAGGGCGCCGCCATTATTCTCCACGTGAGGCTCGTATGGACTAGACCACACCCCACGTAGTTACTTCCGCTGGACGTGAATTACTATATTCCAAAATAAAAGTCCCAGATTGGAACGACATAGCGTAGTATGTGGGAGGTATATATTATGGGTGCTGTTTTGTGACAATATTCAGTAAATGCATATGCCACTTAAACGGTTATATAAATTATAATTTAAATGGTCATGTAAATGACTATTAATATAAATGATTAAATAATCATTTAAGCATAAGGTATTTATTTTTTTTAACAATTTAAATGATACAAGCAATCATTAAAAATTATCCGCCAAAGTCACCCATTAAACTCAGTGGACGGCTCTAAACAGCCAAACCTATAATATTTGGTCGGTCCTGGGGCTGCATTACAGAAACTTTCCAACTTGCATATACATTACAGATGAGCAATACCTGAGTCATTGTGCCCATCCTTAAGACAGGAAAAGTGTATTACACAAGCAATTGCTAACTTCCCATAATCTTAAATAACTTTAGGAACTACATAGCCCCGCTCATATGAAAATTATATAGGCTTATGTCGTGGCCACGTTGTATTACAGTAGTTCATGAGTGCAGTAGTGATTTTCGTGTACAAACAAATGGTCAAATTTAATAAATGATCGACGCACAGTGATATATTACCAACATCAAATACATTAATAATAAAGTACAATGTACGTTATTATACAGTGTTCCACTCTCTTGAATGAAATGGATTCTTACGTTTTCGCCTAATTTTCATGAAATTATAGAGAAATAAAAAAATATCAGTATAATATAAACAAGCGATAACAGACCCATCAAAGCAGGAAAGAACTGAAAAAATCGGTTTTCGGACCGATCGAGGTAAACCGCAGATAACAAACTGATTTGCGGGGATATACTGTAATTCATTCCCACAATTCATTAAAACGTGGCCGTAATAAATATAATTTTTATTGTTGTCTTAACCCGGGCTCCATACATTTCGTTGGTTATGTAAAAGCAACAAAGTAGCAGATATACCGATTAAATAAGTTTAGCTATAGCTAACGCTATATGGTGGCTGCAGTGAGAGTTATGACAGCTTAACTGTTATCTTAAAATTGGGAGCGCTAAGAAAGCTATTTTTAAGAGGTAAAAATAAAATTTTAAGCTAAATAGTTATCTGAAAAAAAATCAGCAGTTGAAAATGCCTCTGAGGCAAAGAGCGATAAGGGTGCATGCGCTGATGCAGCGCATTGGCACGCGCCACCGCAGAGAACCCAGGTGCAGCCATGCAGCGGGAGATGCCTCAGCACCACACTGCTCAGATGGAGCTGTACAGTGGGAGGTTTCTTGCAGTGGCTGGAGTGCCAGGTCTGCTACCAGTCCCCAAATTTTCCCTGAAATTGGGGGACCTGCTTGCAGGGCCAGATAGGTTAACGTCATACCCAGGATGAAGCAATTGCAGGTTAAGGGCCTTGCTCAAGGGCCCAAAGGAGTAGAATCACTCCTGGTATTCACAGGGTTAAACCAGCAACCTTCTAATTGCTGGTGCAGATCCCTACCCTTAGAGCCACCACTCTGAATAAACAGTTTAATTGACTCTTACTCTTGGCAAATACATGATGTATGGTGTATTTTTCAGAATTTGCATTTTTAAGATTTTCAACACCAATAAAATGTTTCTTGAAAATAGAAATAGGCCTCCTGCACGTCATGTGTGATTGATAAGACCCAAAACCTGGCTACAGCCCTGGTTAGGATGTAATACAGTGCCAGGACAGAACAGACGAGATTCAGTTATAAATGAGAATTTAATCAACTAGGCAAAACAGATTGATTGTGGCTTACTTTGTAATGTAACCAACCATACATTAAGTATTGTTTAGAGCCCGCCAACTGAGTCTGTTGGATGACTTTGACAGGTAATTTAATATTTAATAATTATTAGAAATAATAATCTAAATGACAATTTAACACACTCCATAATACATTGTATCCCACCCGCTATTATTTCACTGTTCGGTAGCAGGCACGTGCAGAGGGGGGGGGGGGGGGGGGGGGGGCTTGGGCCCCCCCCCCATGTGCCACCCCCCCCCCTTAGCTCAGTGTGTCAGTCAGCAAGAGCAGCAGAGACAGCAGCAGGGGCAGGCTGGGGGGAGCAGCCCACCCCCAGGCGCCGGAGTGCATGTTCGACTCTGTGCCTTTCTCCGAGTACAGCTGGATCACGTTGAACTCCCCTCCCACCTCCTCACGGGACTCCTCCTCTTCCTCCTCCTCTTCCTCCTCCCTCTTTTCAACCTGAAAGAGGAACATATATGAACAGAGTAATATGGGTGGAGGGCTGGAGGCCTTGGGGGGGCGCTTAATGGGCCGGGACGAGTTTCGGGGGGGGGGGCGAGAGACGACAGGAGTGTACGGACAGATGCGGAAGCGGGGGGAGGAATGCGAATGGATGAGTGAGGGATGGAGGGCAGCAAAATACGGAGAATGAATGGGAGAGAAAACCAGGATGGTGGAAAGAGTCAGAGGGATTAAGATAGTGGGAGATGAAGAGAGAGAGAGAGAGAGAGAGAGAGACAGATGGGCATGAATAAATGAATATTAATAGAGGCCGATTGATGTGCTGCCTCACGCAGGCACCGTCGGTTAATCCTCTCACACGGAGCGAGCACTGGATGAGGAGGCCGCGGGGCCGCGGAGAGAGCAGGGCTACAGCAAGCAGCCCAGTTCCATATTTATGGCGTGGCGAGGACAGGGGGCCTAAAGTGGCGGTGAGGCCAGCCTGTGGGACCCTTATGCAAAGGCCTCAAGCAAATTATCTGGCTAGATAGAGACGTAACATGCATCCACACCCCCTCCTGGTGAGGATTATGGGTCAGTGCTGGGGGACGCCAACTCCTAGCTGCCTGTCTTTGGGCTGCTGCGATGCTGATGGGGCCCCAGTTCTGAGCCCGGCTGGGGCGTGGCCTGCATCGCAGCGATGCCGACTGGGCGGTTCTGTGGGCGGAGCCACTCACCACATTGAGCTCAGGGAGGACGTTTCCGTTCATGTCGTCGTGCTCGATACGTGGCGAGGGCCGTGGGCGGGGCAATGGGGTGGTCTCCACAGACCGAGAGGGCCAGCTTCCCAGGGCACTGATGGCATTCCCTGTAAGTTAGCAGGATGACCCACTGTCAAACATGCAAGCCAATGAAAACCAACACAGCACAGCTGATGGTGTGTGAATGTGCAGGTATATGACATACATATATGCAGCTGTCCTCACGGCCCCTACGTGTGTCTGCGTCTACCCCCTCGGTGCACCCAGTCCTCATGGCCCCTACGTGTGTCTGCGTCTACCCCCTCGGTGCGCCCCGTCCTCACGGCCCCTACGTGCGTCTGCGTGTACCCCCTCGGTGCGCCCGGTCCTCATGGCCCCTACGTGTGTCTGCGTGTACCCCCATGGTGCCCTGGTCCTCATGGCCCCTACGTGTGTCTGCGTGTACCCCCTCGGTGCACCCGGTCCTCAAGGTCCCTACGTGCGTCTCCGTGTACCCCCTCGGTGCGCCCCGTCCTCACGGCCCCTACGTGCGTCTGCGTGTACCCCCTCAGTGCGCCCGGTCCTCATGGCCCCTAGGTGTGTCTGCGAGTACCCCCATGGTGCCCTGGTCCTCATGGCCCCTACGTGCATCTGCGTGTACCCCCTCGGTGCGCCCCGTCCTCATGGCCCCTACTCATGATCCTTACGTGCGTCTGCGTGCGCCCTGTCCTCATGGCCCCTACTCATGACCCCTACGTGCGTCTGCGTGTACCCCCTTGGTGCACCCCGTCCTCATGGCCCCTACATGTCTGCGTGTACTCCCTCAGTGTGCCCGGTCCTCATGGCCCCTATGTGTGTCTGCGTGTACCCCCTTGGTGCACCCCGTCCTCACGGCGTGTACCCCCTCAGTGCGCCCGGTCCTCATGGCCCCTACGTGTGTCTACGTGTACCCCTTCGGTGCATCCCGTCCTCATGGCCCCTATTCATGACCCCTACGTGCGTTTGCGTGTACCCCCTCGGTGCACCCCGTCCTCATGGCCCCTACTCATGACCCCTACGTGCGTCTGCATGTACCCCATCAGTGCACCCCATCCTCATCGCCCTAACTCACGATCCCTATGTGCATCTGCGTGTACCCCCTCAGTGCGCCCCGTCCTCATGGCCCCTACATGTCTGCGTGTACCCCCTCGGTGTGCCCGGTCCACATGGCCCCTATGTGTGTCTGCGCGTACTCCCTCGGTGCGCCCGGTCCTCATGGCCCCTCTGTGTGTCTACGTGTACCCCCTCGGTGCACACCGTCCTCATGGCCCCTACGTGCGTCTGCGTGTACCCCCTCGGTGCGCCCCGTCCTCATGGCCCCTACTCATGATCCTTACGTGCGTCTGCGTGCGCCCTG
>JAODKM010000039.1:21687836-21729911 GCA_026780845.1 Petrocephalus sullivani
GAAAAGTCTGTGCAAGTCAATGAATACCACATTTGAGGTGTTGCCTAAAGAATAAATAATGAAATAATACATAAATAGATATTAATTTTGTGTATCACGGTGGACTTCATACAGCCATACAAAGTAACCCTTTCACAACCCTATCGATTTCACAATCTAGCGATACTTCAAAGAAAAACTATTGCAGACTCCTCACAAATGATAACACACAAAAAGTTAAATATGCAAAAACAATAAATATGTGCACATGGAAAAGGTCTTAGACTGCCAACATACCCCAATACCTTGTTAGAATAGGCTAAAGCAACTACCCGATTTTTATCTTACAATCATGCAAAGTTCACTCACTTGTAAACATATATAAGGGGTGAGTTTCCCAAAAGAATCGTAGCTCGTTAAGTAGTTCGTTGTTGAGCACTTAAGATTGATCATTAATTAACGAGCCTTTCCCAAAACCCTTCGTATCTAAAGTAGTTTGTCACAGAGACGCAGAGATTGGCCAAAATACATCACAAAAACACACTGGCGGTCTTCTTTGGAGATCAGAGCAATAATTACAATAACAACAGCAGTAAAAAAAAAAAACAGTTATGAATGTTATGAATATTATGACCATTAATGTTGCGATGAAAATCTACAATGCCGGCTTCACCGTAGGGTGGACATTGATATACTGGGACGATATTTGAAATGAGAAATCATACAGTGAAAGCACAAGCCCACAAGCCCAAGAATATGACAACAGAAACGCGGCACTGTAAGCAGAAGAGCTGCGCTCAAGGCAATACACCACAGAGCCATATAGAGGCCCATGCCATGGGTGTCCCAGTTTGCCCTTTGCCCCACCTACCCAAAAGGGCTCTTCATACAGTCCACAACTGCATGAAAGATGCATACATTGAATGAGGCCACCAATCAAATTTACCACATACTGCAAGGCAGAACTGCCACCAAACGCTTTCCCCAGCACAGCCACTGCCCCTCACACCGCTGATCCCAATCCATACACCCAGCTTCCTGAGTCCCATCTATCACCTGCTGGAAAGGTTATGCAGCACTCAACGTACAGGTAATGTGACCATCAAGGAGCCTTCATAGACATGGTGGCCAAGTGGCCTGGGAGTACACATGATGCCTACATCTGGTCTGACTCTGGAGTGTGTCAGCGGGCAAGGGATGGTGCATTTACAGGTGGCTATGGCAAGCCGTTTTAACATTTAATCAAGTCACACTCCTATCTGTAATTACATTTTAGATAGACATAATATAATTTCTCCTAGTCAAAATTATATTCTTACTAGTCAGAATGGCAATTACAGATATCCACAATTACATTCTTACTAGTAGAAAATATATTTCAAGATATCTAAACTTTATTTCTCCTAGTCACAATTCCATTTAAGATATCTTTAGATCTTTTCAAAGTTTTTTAACATTTAATTGCTAGACTGGATATGTATTGCAGATATCTGTAATTTAATTCTTCCTAGTCAAAAAAAGAGCATTTCAGATATCCACAATGAAATTCTTCCTATCCACAATTGTCATTTCAGATATCCACATCGTCATTCTTCCTAGGAGAAATTACGTCACTTTTGCCATTCATGTCTATTGGGCTTTCAATTTCAGATATCCAAAATTATATTACAGATATCCAGAATGTTCACTCTGGATATCTGCAATTAAATTCTTACTAGGAAAAACTCCCATTTCAGATATCTAATTATTACTAGTCATAATTTTAATTTCAGATATACAAAAGGAAAAAAAAACATTCCAGATATATATAATGTAATTTTGAAAATCCACAATTTATATTATGACAGGTAAAAATGCAATTGCAGATACCTACAACTAGAATTATGCCTAGGAACAATGCAATTGCAGATATCTACAAATGCTTTGTGGATATCTGTAATTGCCATTCTGACTAATAGGAATATAATTTTGACTAGGAGAAATTATATTATGTATATCTAAAATGTAATTGTGGATAGTCAATGGATCGTATGTTAAAACAGCGTCTTATCTACTCTTCAACGGATATCCACAATACATTTGTATATATCTGCAATTGCATTGTTCCTAGTCATAATTCTAATTGTAGATATCTGAAATTGCATTTTTACTAGTCATAATATGAATTGTAGATATCCGTAAAGACATTGTTGCTAGTCACAATGTATTTCGGATATTCGAAATTGCATTATGGATATCTAAAATGGTGGTATCCTTTCAGATATCTGAAATTACAATTATGACTAGTAACAATTGGATTGTAGATATCTGAAATTGGAGTTTTTCCTAGTAAGAATTTAATTGCAGATATCCGGAATAAACATCCTGGATATATGAAATATAATTGTGGATTTCTGAAATTAAAAGCCCAATAGACATGAATGGCAAAAGTGACGTAATTTCTCCTAGGAAGAATGACGATGTGGATATCTAAAATGACAATTGTGGATAGGAAGAATGTCATTGTGGATATCTGAAATGCTCTTTTTGACTAGGAAGAATTGAATTATAGATATATGCAATAGATATCCAGTCTAGCGATTAAATGTTAAAACGGCTTGCCATAGGTGGCTGGTTACTGGGAGATGGCGGATAACCTCTGCGTGAATACCTCCTCACTCCTCTGCTGAATCCCCAACTGGTGGCTGAGGAGAGGTACAGTGCTGCACATCAGCAAACCCACAGTGTTGTGGAGCGCGCTCTTGGTACGTGGAAGATGTGGCTCCGGTGCCTGCACAAGTCCTCAGGGGGATTACGCTTCTCCCCTGACCATTGCTGTGTGTGCCATGCTGCACAACATTGCAGTTCGTGCTGGGGTATCTCTCCCTCAGGAGCAACAGCTGGATGACGTTGAAGACCCAGAGGATGAGGCTGACGTGGTGGAGGACAGGAGGGAGGGACACCAGGCCGGTTTGGAAGCCAGACGGCGGCTGATCAACGATGTGTTTGGCTAATCACTGCAATGGCTGGGACATGTGGGATCCAACAGCTGTGTTACATGTTGTGTGATATTGAGAGACATCACATGCAAAAGTATATATGCACTGTGTATTGCGTTGTGCAAACCAAAATGCATTGATGGAAAATAATAAACCAAAAAAAAAACTTCAGGGATTTGGGCCTGCTGCCTTTCATCACTGACAGCCACAATGTCAGTCCCTGATGGACTCAGGACTTCATACCACACCACCATATTTAGCTCATTACACAATGAGTAAGTTACTCACCCTCTGTGGGGAATGTAATGGAGGGTCTGTCTCCAGCAGGGCCAGCTGCTTGGAGGCCACCTCCAGGTGTGTGGTCTGCAGCAGGACCAGCTCCTGGTGGTGCCTGGCCTGCTGCTGCAGCTGCTCCTGGTGGTGCCTGTCCTGCTGCTGCAGCAGCTCCTGGTGGTGCCTGTCCTGCTGCTGCAGCTGCTCCTGGCGGTGCCTGTCCTGCTGCTGCAGCTGCTCCCTCTTCAGCTGCAGCCGCTCCTGGTGGTGCCTGTCCTGCTGCTGCAGCTGCTCCCTCTTCAGCTGCAGACGCTCCCACTCAAGTGTAATGAGGTCCTCACTGCACTTGCAGGAGTTGGCTGTGCTGCTGGCTGCATTTGCCTGGGCATCCCTGGTGTGAGAGGGCCCTGGAGATGGACTCCCACTGGTGGAGGGAGAGGGATACTCTAGCGGGGCAGGTTGGGGTGGGGTGGATGGACACTGCCCAGCACACAAATCTACCCCTCCAGGCAGTCCCTCAGTCACAGCTGGCCCTAGTATGGCAATGACCTGCCATTCCTCTGCGGTGAGAGGACCAGCCTGTGACTGCCCTCCACCAGACCTGCCGCTCTGCCTCCTCACCTCTGCAGCCTTCCTCTTGGCGAGGCTGGAGTAGTCCTGCCACTTCTTGCGGACCTCAGTGCCTGACCGCAGGAAACCACTGCAGGCGTTCATCCTCTGGGCTATTTCATCCCATTGGGTCGTCTTCTCCCTGTTGGAGAGGCTTCCTCTGTCCCTGGAAAAGAGGACAGACTTGTGGGCTGCCACCTCCTCAATCAGTTGCTTTAGTTCATTTTTGGTGAACTGATGCTTCCTTCGTCTGAAGCTGGCCATGGTTTCTCTCTCCAATGGAGGCCCATTACATGTTCAGCCTTTTTGTACATTCGCCACTGATGAGTTAATTTAATTGCACATGCCTTTTGTGCGCTTTTGCCTGCTGTGGGGCGGCATTCCCGAAAGCGATCAATCTTAGGGTGGGTTTCCCGAAAGCGATCAATTTTAGTGAATAACGAACAAGATTAAGTACTACTTATGAAAATAACGAGCGAGGTCTACGTGCTTTCCCCAAAACCCTCCGTTATTTCAGAAATAAGGAACGATCTCTATAAGTAGTTCTTTGTTGGCTCCTCCCCCGCCTCCGCGAAAGAAAAGCACAGACTGTCGATAACAGGAACATCGATCCCACGTATTTCAGTGGTGAAATGTGTTATATTATTGTAACATCTGGCATAGGCAAACGTAAGAATATTATAAAATAATTATGAAATAAATAAAAACACACCAGAGCAACCCAAAAGACACCAAAATAAACCTAATTGTTGAAAATATAAAAATCTCAAAATGGGATGCTGTTTCCTGTTAAAAAAAAAGAGCAAAGGGGAAAGGAAGTAACATTTCTCAAAAGAAGCCTTAAAACGACTTATAAAGGAGGTGGCCAAAAATATATTTCAGTATAATAATACTGCAATGCTGTGCAGCAAAAAATACACAAAAACAGCATTGCAATATTCAGGGGGAAATTTTAGAACTCCCGAGGACTTGTGTAGGCACCAGAAGCTTCCACATGAAAGCCCACTCTACAGCAGTGTGTTCTTTGGTGTGTGGTGTTATACCGCTCCTCAGCCACAGTTTGGGGATTCAACACTGGAGTTAGCTAGTATTCACTAAGAGGATGACTGGTGCCTCCCAATAACCAGCCACCAGCAAATTTATCCTTGCACCATCCTTTGCCATCTAACACTCCAAAGTTGGATAGATAAAAGCATCATGTGCACCATAATTTTCTCCAGGTCACTCGAGACAATGTATGTAAAATGTCCTTGATTGTTGCTTGTCTGCAGGAATTCACCACTGGTGTAAAGGCAGAGAGAAGTTGTATGGTCTTTTCAATGTATCCTGCACCAGACAAAGAAGTCTCATTATTTCACCGCAGGCCAGCCAGTATTTCTTTATGAATTGTTCATTACTGAGATGGTCCATGGGGTTCATGGCCAGCCGCAAAACAGCAGTTAGACAAGCAACTTGGCTTCCTGGACGTTGTATTAGGTTGACTTGCACAATTTTCTGTCATTGCTTGTCATGAGATTATTTCATGAGATTCATATTTTAAGTATCGCTAGATTCTCAGATAGGGTTGTGAAAGGGTTACTTTGTATGGCTGTATGAAGTCCACCATCGACTGTGTATTATTTCATTATTTATTCTTTAGGCAACACCTCAAATGTGGTATTCATTGACTTGCACAGACTTTTCAGTCAGGGGGGGCATCGCCAACGGGCACTTTTTACTTCCGTAAATATTCGTGAGCGCGGGGGGGGTGAGTGTATATATGCTGTTTATGTTAACGAGCTGTGTAATACATTTGAAATATTAAGCTATATTGTTACAGCTGCACTTACTATGTATGTGCATGTATGTGAAATGACTCTTTTAATTCTACTTCCTTATATTCAAATTGTAATTGCGATTCTGCAACGTCTTTTCAATCAATTTTATGAATTGCATTTCATTTTCATGGTCATTCGCAAGTCAATTCTGAATGGTGCACAAACCTGTTATGTACTGAAAATGCGTCCTCCTTACAACAACGAACGCTACTACTTAGCGCTACCATGCTTTTGGGGAGGCCACCCCAGCTTTGTATTTTTAATACATATTGCTGGAGAATGTGGAGGTAACTAAAAGTGTGAAATATTCCCCTCGTTTAACTTCACAAGTCGAGCCTACTCTGAAAAGAATTACCGCCATGATCCTGAAGATAATGCGGTTTTTATGTCAGTAAACGTAGCGAATATCGAACATAAAACCAACTTCACCGCGGTCCTTAACCATTAGATTGTTTCTTAAAGAAGCTTAAGTGCCGTGTCCTGAATCCTTACCCGCACTCTTTCTGTGATCTCGTTCAGCCCGTGTCCTGCGAGTCCCGCCCACTTTGTTATTGGACACGTCATCGGCTACACGCAACCAATAGGAACCTTGACTGAGGCAGCGCGTAATGCCCCGTGCCTTTATTATTTGTACTGTGATCGAGAGTGGATGGACAGTATACTGCGCTGGCCATTTAGTTGTTTGCGTTCATATATCTGCCCGGCTACACACGTGCATATGCATACATATATATGCGTATCTCATTGTTGTTGTTTTCTATTTTCCGAACCACACAAATACAGAGCCTTGTTAACTTTCTCAAGTCTTCATAGAAGTTGAACAGAACATCTTCATCTTATTGGATGCATCACAAGTGTTTCTAACCAGCCAGTAGTTGTAGTTCCTGATAGAATAAAAATCGTTTGGTTATGCAAAGTGCTGCCTTTTTCCGTTTGATATTGTCATGGTTACACCTGACCACCCCTTAGATCCGTCCCTGGGTGAAACGGCAGATGGAAAGCCACACTACGGGAACACTTTTGGGCTCTCTAGCTTTCCGTAACACAGCCGCCGGAAGTGACGTCCATCAAAGTCACGCCGCTTTCTTACGTATGACTTTTATAGATCACACTAGTAGCAGTACGTTTTCTCTTCTTAACTGGCGTCGATCGTTTTAATTCATCACTCTGGCGCTGGACTATGTCTGTGACATTGCTGACGTTTTGTTTGAAATGGCCAATACGAAGTGTAATTCGGGTTTCGATGCGTGCTATGTGCACAGGTACGGTTCTGCGACTGAGTGACTTATATGTGCCCTCATATATGCGGTCATTTAATTAATTTACCTGTATCTTTTTTAAAAAGTATATGCGTCTGGAGCCTATGTTAGCTGCACAAAGCAATTAACGATTCATGTTACTTGAACCACCATTGTAAATATTCGACCCGGCCTTCTATATTAAGCCAAACATTTGAAACAGGTTGCGCGCAGTTCTCCGGTTGCTTTGCGTTGATGGACTCTTTATTGTATCGTGGGGTTTTTACTCCCACGAAGTGTAACCCTGTGCCAGATTCAAAGAGTAGAGACCATCGTTTTCCAGTTTGGGGGTCATAATCTGCTGTGTGTTACCTCTTTCTGGAGTGTGAAATGTTGAACTATCCTGCTGCTGTGCATGTGCTGTATATTGTACATATCTATACCATGTTTTTTCTCCCTGATTCATCCATATCTACGTATTGATATTCATATTTAAATATTTATATTTATTCTGTATAAGTGTTCGTGCTATATCTTGTTACCCTGTGTTGAGTTACCCAGACTGCAGGAAACACATCTCATTGTACTGAGGACTTTTACTAATACAAATGACAATAAATAGCTTGAATCCAGGAATCCTTTGAATCTCTTCTGCCGCCTTTGTGTCCCTGTGACCCAAAAGTCTTGTGCTTTTCTTTCCTGCCTCTGACAGCACAGGCCAGGCACCAGGGACACCGTGGCTGGGCTGCAGACAGCCGTTACAGCCCTCTGTACACGGGCCACATCCAAACGAGCCCCATCCAGAAAGCCCTGCTGGCAGTGGGTTCTGGAGTGGCTGCCCTTCAGGACCCATACAGACATGGTGAGTCCCAGGGTGTGTGCTGAAGGTGCACCAGACTCCCACCCATGTCTGTTAAAGAACTGTGACAGGAAAAATAATAACACCTATTTAAAGATTTTTTTGGTTATGTGAAGAAATTTGGGTAAAATCAAGGAAGTGTGACACATGCGAGAAGGACCCAGACATTTAAAGTGTAATGATGGGGGGCTTCAGTGTGGTGACCGTCCAAGCTGTATTCCAAATATCTGTCTCTGCTACTGGATTGAGGATGGCATTGGAAGACTTTTTCAAAGGGCTTTGGGCTCAACTGTGATAATATATTAAAATAATACTTTTGATGGATAATGCATTTCATGTGGAGGTTTGTCCCCTTGATTCTGCTGGGATTTATTGATGGATTTCATTAGTTCATAATTTCTCTTACTATTACTCAAAATGTTTAGTTGACCTCATTTTGAACATAGCACCGACAGGCACTATAATTCCAAACAACTTAAAAAATAAAAAGGTCGAGTCCTTACAGTGTGCCCCAAACTAGCTTTTAATTCTGCGATGAGTAATATTTCAGAGCGAAGGAATGAAGCAACACATTCTTGATGTCCACCGGCCTTCCAGGCGCGGCGTGCTGCTGTAGATATCGCCCCCATTTCTCCTTGCCCCTCTGCTCCCTCCACAGATATGGTGGCAGTGTTGGGGGAGACCACTGGCCACCAGGCCCTGCTGAGGTTGCGAGAGCGTATGAGAGCGGATCCAGAGGGCTGTGCTATCCTCAAGTAAGCCACCAGCTTATGCAGGGCGACTGAGAGGCCCTCATATTGGCTCAATCTGACACCATGGAGAAGAGAAAAAAAAAGGTAAAAACTTGACATCATCCGTTTCAAAGGGAGCGCCCCCAGATTCGCCACTCCACTGTGGATCTGCCCCAGTTGGCTGCCCTACCAGATGGCTCTCTGGGAAGGGAGTACCTTCGCTTCCTGACTGAGAACGTGAGTCTGCCACGCACTGCGAGCGGGGTCCCGGTGAGCTCTGTCCGTGCATTCCTCTGTGTAACCCAGGCCTTCACTCTTCTCCTGCATGTGTCAGCGTGTCACCCCAGACTCACGGGTCCAGGTCAAGTTTGTAGATGACGAGGAGCTGGCCTTTGTGATGCTGCGTTACAGGGAGGTGCACGACCTTCTGCACACGCTGCTGGGCATGCCAACTAACATGCTGGGTGGGTCTGATGCAGGGTGACAGCACCTCCTACAGTGTGACAGAGTTACGTCCTTCTGTGTGCAGTGTGACTGCATGACGTCCTCCTCTCTGCACTGTCACGGTGTGATGAATGTGCCTGCAGTCTAAGATATATGTGATCTGGCTCAAACGGGGTAATTTGCTCCCTTTTAGGCGAGGTGGCGGTGAAGTGCTTTGAAGCTGCCCAAACTGGCCTGCCCATGTGCATTCTGGGAGCTGCTCTAGGACCTCTTCGTCTGTCTGCCAGGTACACACTGTAAATGTCACGGTTGAACACTGAAGGCATTACACTTGTGGATGCTGCCCCCCCCCCCTTCAGCTGCACATAAAGAGACAGGCTAACCCTGGCCTATGGAAACAGCTGGGTTTTGGGAATCCTTTAAAACGCGGATCCCGATTGCTCCTCTGGTATCTGTCGTACAGCCGTCTGCAGCTGCTGCTGAGCTCCCTGGGCCCCTGGGCCCTGCGCAGTGGCCGGCGCGCCCGCTGTGTGCTGAGCATCTACTACGAGCGTCGCTGGGAGCAGAGTCTGGGGTCGCTGAGAGAGGAACTGGGCATCGAGCCACCCCCAGTCACGCCGGACATGACCAAGAAGACTGCAGGGCGCTGACGACGCAAGAGCCTCCGCTTGGCTGACGCTAATCCGAAGCCACTAGAGGACACTAGAGGCTTAGGGGATCCCCCATCTGCTCAGCTCTGCCACAACCCAGTGGTGCGATTTTTGCTGCGCCTGCTGTCCTGAGCTGAAAGGGGGCTTGAGCCTGCGTTCAGCATGTTGTGTTAAGCACCCTCTGAACGTGAAGGCCCCAGGGAATGAGGTAGCACCGGAATGGTGTTTGGCAGGCTCATGTACCTCTCATCACTGACTGGACACTTTCGTCTGGAGGCATTTGCAAACAGCACTTCAGCAATAAGTGGCATAGTGCTTTAATGTAATATTTAATGAAATGTAGTAAAATTCAATAAATCACAGTCACATAAAAGTGACTTGCTGTGTTTTTTTTTTTTTTAATTTGTGAAAGATTCACTAATTAACCTTACAGCCCTCTAAAATTTCACCATCGCCTATACTAAAAATATATTTGTTGTAATACGTGGAAAATGGATGGGTTTCTGTTATCTGTTGTGGGAATTTTGGGGGAAAAACTGTATCTCTGTCTCCCAACCACTTACTAACTAACTGCTAATCTTTGGACTGAGAGGAAGTTTGCATAAAGTATGGAGAATATGGCACACATAGGATCTGAACCCCCAGCCTCATGCATGATTTACAAACATGTGACACAGTAGATTCAGTGGTACAATCACCCCCACCAAAGCTCCTCGACAAGACCTAACGAATCGAGTGAACTATAATTTGGATAGTTTAACTATGATACATCATTTGTAAACATTTGAATATGGCTTTACTCTAAGTGTAAAGTATTTACATGCATGATAATCACCACTTGCACTTGATTTCTGTGCTGTCGGGAGATCCAGTTAAATGTGTTGCTGTTGCCTCAGTATCCCAGAAGCATTCGCTGCATTTCATCAATAGTTTTATGGTTCTGAGGGTGCATCCAAAATCGCATGCGAAATGGGAAGTATTTCCAAATCCTCAGAGAAGCATGTTTGACATTTCCAACCCAGTTCCAGTAAACCACACACCCAGCTGTATGATGCAATCTTGATGCTATCGTCATAGGGTTTCCTCTGGGTATTCTGGTTGGCATCTCAAACACCAACAAAATATACACAACATTGTTGACCTGGAAACCCAGCATTAACTTCAAGCAGCTAACATTTATCCCCTGGCAGAATGACATCAACATCAACAAACAATATATGGCCCCAGCACCCACTGTGACCCCCCCTACACTATCACTGCTAAAGAACAACGATACACAATACAGGGATTAGCATCAGGAAGCCCTTCTGAATAGATGCCTCCCAGCGTAAAGTTCACGTCACCATTGGAATGACGAGAAACAACAGGGCTGCTGGTCTAGATGGAATCTTAGGGTGCGTTCGACATGAGCTGATCTAGATGGAATCTTAGGGTGCGTTTGACATGAGCTTAGGTCTGTCTGCAGCTGACATGACGTAGCACGAGATCTGCGCGCGGCTGCAGGGGTGGAGGATAAACTGACTGGCGTCAAGTGTTCTGGGAAGGAGAATACGGCGAACAGCGAATGTTATTTTCTAAAAATGTTTCATATTATACTTATAACCATATCTCTATAGTTTGACTTACAGAACAGGACAGATTAAATCTTAAAATAACTCGATAACTTTTTGCTCTTTACTTTTTTTAATATACAATTTTTCCCCCAAATAAATAAGATATAAGAAGAGGGCTGATTTTAGCCTAGATAAATACAAATAGCTTAACCTGCGGGGGGAGGAGTACTAGCTGACAGCCTGTGTCCACCTGATTTTCAGTCATACTTTTTCCTGCATTAAGGTTGACTGGTAAAGGTACCTGTCATGCCCTGCCCGACTGCTCCTCATGTGTGCCACACCCCCTCATTTCCCTCGTGAGAATCCTCCCGTTCCCAGCTGTTTCTCGTCTGCTGTTAGTGTTTTGATGTATTTAGTCCGCCCCAGTCCGGTCTCCCCTGTCGGTCTTTGTCTATGCATTGTCTGCTAGCGCTCACGCTTACTCCAGTTTGTACTCAGTTTGTACTCAGTTTGTACTCTGTCTTCCCGATTAAACGCCCTTTGGAAGGTCTAAACCCTACAGCCTGCTACTATGGGTCGTTCCTCCCGCTGTAAGCGTGACAGTACCACTGAGGTATTCATGAGCAAGGTACGGTCCCCAAGCACTGCAATACACTGAGAAGAAAATACATTTATTTGATGGATTCAGGGTTTTTATTGTCATATGCACAGTGTGCAGAGTACAATGCAATTCTTACTTAAATGCCTTCTTCACAGACTAGACGGTTAAAGCAGTGCAACATTACAGTAACAATAAATTAACAACTAAAGTGTACTAAAGTTGGCATTTTTATTGTATTTATTACTTTTATGTATTTTAACTTTATATTACCAAGTAAATGACCTGAAAACCAATTCTCACTGCTTCGCAATTCTTTTTGGGAGAAATACAACATACGTAGTTACATTATACAATAACGCATCGGAACTTCTCGGAATATACTTGCCCTCATTGAGTTTAAGGATAATTAAATTTGGATTTTTTTTTTGTTGGATAAGAAAATTGGATTTTTAATTAACAACTTAATTTTACTTGGAAGGTTCTGTATCCCCTCTGAGTCACTGATGTTAGTTGACCACGAATCGGCCCAAGAATTATTCACAGTATTTGGCAATTTTGATTTAATTTGATGCCTTTCTGCCCCTTTTTTATTTGCTTATTTCTTTTTATTTCTGTTGGTTTTGTTTCTTGGTTTTTCAGACGTTTGTTTAGACATATTGTTGATATATATTGTTCAACCTGGATGTGTATGACATTGTGTATTTAACTTGATATTCTACCCTTGTTTGACTGCACATATGTTAAATAAAGTTAACAAAAAACTTATTGGAATACAAACGTGACGTCAATCGTGTCACTAAAATCTTCAACCAATAAATGCAAAGTTGTCATCACGGAGGCGGCTCCCAGTATTTTTATTGATATATGAACATATACACACGAAAAGTGGAAACATAGCCAGGGTTTGGGGAAAAAATAAATGTATAAAAAAATCAGGGATGACAGATCAATTATGAAAAAAAATCAGAAAGGAGGTACATTATGATGATACTAATTGGTGACATATATATATATAAATGTGTGTATATATATATATATATATATAAATATAAAATATGTTACAGGTCTTACTGCTTTTTTGACATTGCTGGGGGGACACTGTGTTCCACAATGATATTTCTAATTTGCGTATTTTTTATTTTATTGTGAAGGATGTCTATATTTCCAATGAAAATCTTATCCCAATCTATCTCTTGGGTTACATCATTAGCTGAGTGTTCAATACCTGTAAGGCACCTTTTGGAATGGCATCGAACACAATGGCCTATTCTGTAGAAGTAACTGGGAGTCTGAACTTATTCAGAAAATCAGTATAAGACAGTAATACACCATTTCTATTTAGTTGTTTAAAATAATATTGTTTTCATACCAAGTCTGAAAGAATATAGCTTTATACTTAAATTGGATATATATATCGTTCCATATAAAATATCTGTGTGGTGAAGTTGTGTTTATAGGCCAAGGTCCAAGCCAGCAGTGCCTGTTTGTGAAACTTAGGCAATTTCACAGGAAGTCTGTCCACAGAGTAATTACACTTCCGCAGGAATTCGATTTCACCAATTTTACTGAATAAAAATTGAGGAAAGGTGTTCCATATGCTGTCTGTGTTCATTAAGAATTTAATCAACCAATTAATTTTAAGGCTACTATTAAGAGTTACGTAATCCACTCCAGCCCCCCTTGGTATTACATAAAATATCTTTTTTTAGGTATTGAGGTTTATTCCTCCAGATAAAATTAAACAAAAGAGAATTAAGTGCTTTGGAAATATCAAGTGGCATATCGAGGGAAAAAGATGCAGATACAGACCTTGAAATGTAATTTTGTACATAACTTTTCATCTTTACAAAGTGTAACACCCAAATAAACTATTGTGTCTTTAACCTGAATTCTATGAATGCACTGTATATTACTATCATTAAGAGGGAAAAGAGCTGACATAGTAACATTCATCCTTAATCCGGATACAACAGAAAATTTCTCATTTCATTGTATTGGTCCAGCAATGTGGTCCTTGTTTTTTAAAAATAATGCCATATCATCTGCTAGTTGACAAATTTTGAAATCTGTACCTAAGATAGAGAGAACCTGAAAATGTTTTTTTTTTAACATGTGAAGCCATGACTTCAGTGACCGATAAAAATGAGAAGGGTGAGATTGGGAAGCTTTGTTTCAAATCGCTTTGTAGTTCTGTGGGCTAATTTAAGTGAAGTATTACATCCTTTGTATAAAGTCTGTAGTATTTTAAAAACCATTACCAAACCCAAGAAATTCAACTACCTTAAAGATAAATATATGTTTGATGTTATCAAAAGCATTGTAAAAGTCAGTAAAAAGAATAAAACTTTCATCTGGAAGAAGGTAATTATAATCAATCATATCTAAAATCAACTGAATGTTATTGTGAATATTTCTGCCATGCATAAATTCAAAAGGTTCTTCACCAATTATTTGATCTAATCCTCTTTTTAATCTTTTAGCTAGGACTAAAGCAAATATTTTACTATCATTATTCAATAGAGTAATGAGTCTCCAATTGTCCATGTATAATTTTTTTTGTTAGGTTTTTTGATCAATGTTACTGTTCCCTGCTTGAGAGATGCTGGAAGTGCCTTTTTTTAAAGAGTCCTCAAACACAGTCAATAGAAATGGAGCAAGATCACTAAATGTTTTATAAAAATCACTTGTTAAACCACCATTACCTGGCGCACGGTTATCTTTAAGGCCCTTAATATTTTCTTTGATTTCAGTTAGAGTAATTTCACTGTCACATTAAGGGTGGAAATGACCATCAATTTTATTAACATTACCGGAAATGTTGTTGTTTAAAAATAGGTTCATTTTAACCAGGCATGGATGCGTAGATGTATGCAAATTTAGATAAAAATGAGCCACATAATACGGGGTTCTCATTAATAGTATAATTTATCATAATACTACTTACTGAAGATATATCAGCTTTCCTTTTTTCCAAATGAAAGAAATATTTTGTTTTTTTCCACCATATTCTATCCATCTGACTCTCGACCTTATAAAAGACACTTCTGCTTCTGCTTTTTCTTCGTGAAAATAGTCCAATTCTGATTGCAATTCAGAATGTATTTTCCGATCTTGTGATGACAAATGTGTTTTTTTTTAGAGAGTTCAAGGATTTTTAAAATAAATCCTTGTTCTTTCTCTTTCTTTATCCTAGAGCCCCAGAGTGGTATTCGCCCCAATTAATCACCAGGGACATGATTTTTACTACCCCTCAACTCCAGAAGGAATCCGTGGAACAAAATCAACCATTACACTTGGCTTTCATAGACCTGACAAAATCCTTTAACTCTGTTAAGCACCAGGCACTCTGGCTTGTCCTCACAAAAACGGAGTGTCCAGAACAATTCACCAGAGTGCTTAGAAGATGTCAGCCAGAGTGCTGAGCAGGTACAGAGAGGAGGCCTTCAGGGCTCAGCCAGAGTGCTGAGCAGGTGCAGAGAGGAGGCCTTCAGGGCTCAGTCAGAGTGCTGAGCAGTTGCAGAGAGGAGGCCTTCAGGGCTCAGCCAGAGTGTGCCATTATCCTACTCATTGTCCTACCTATTGCCTGTGCTCATTTCTGTTATCCTGCACCCCATACCTACCTGCAGGAGTCAAAAGCATGTGCAGGACTGACGGGAACCTTTTCAGCATTCAGAGCTAAGACCAAAAACAACATCACATCCATCATGGAGCTGCAGTATGCAGACAACAATGCTTTAGTGTCCTTACAAGGACCTACAATGCACCCTAAATGCCTTTGCAAGGGTGTACAAGAAGCTGAATATGAAAAAGACCAACATTCGCTGACAACCCCTATATATATCTACAGTATATCTATATATATCCATGGTGATACTTAGAGAGCCAAATGTTTATCTGAGTTGGTATGTGCAAAAAGTTTGAGAACCACAGTACAGGAGCATTCCAGTTAATTTGCTCTTTTTACCACGTGCTTTGAGGGCAATTTTATGGGCCAGTGGCGCAATGGATAACGCGTCTGACTACGGATCAGAAGATTCCAGGTTCGACTCCTGGCTGGCTCAGACACGTCTATCTTATTCACCCAAATGCTGGCTGCTTTAGTCCCTCCATGGTACCAACCCCATCTTCCTCAGAGCAGCTGTAGTTGGGGTCCCTCACATCCCATAAGTTCTAGCACCGGGGTGGCCAATCTTATCTGCAAAGGGCCGGTGCGTATGCAGCTTTCAAGAATAGCCTTTAGGTCAGCTGTTCAAACCCAGGTGTGAGGACTTTTCAGCCAATAAGTCCTCTAATTAGTAACCTAATTATGGAGTTGCAGTGACAACCCGAATACACAGCGGCCTATGCAGGATAAGATTGCCCACCCCTGGTCTAGCAGATAAGATGCCAGGTTTTCACCCAGGCAGCCTGGGTTTGACTGCCATTATGGGTAAGACAGCTTTTGACTCTCCTTGGAGGAAGCGATCTCAATTGCAGCCTGCATATCCCACGTAGTTTTCTAAATTACCCACTTTTATAATCTTACTCTATTAATAACTGGAATAATAGGATAGATCTTCATATAGATTTGTAATACTAGATGATTTTTATGTTATTGCTGATACGTATGTAGTTTTCTGTTAACTTTTTTGTCAACATATTAAAATATCATATCACATCTTACAGTCTTCATTCAGTTAAACGGCTGGTGTGTGTTTTTGTTCTGTTTCCATGAATGTGTAATCGTGGCAGGTAGCGCTATATAAAATGGCAGGAGCTGTCAGGTTCCCCCTTTACTCAGTCAGTGTTTATAACTGTTTTATGTTAGATGTTACTTATATACTGTACTCCAACTGCAATTTTTGCTGAACTAAGTTGTATGTATATAAGTTGTATGTATATTTTTTCCCACTTTAAAGCTATGCAGGCTATTTTCAGAGGCATGGTTGAAGCTGGCATCGTACCCGCGATCTCTTGCTCTACAACCCAGTGTTTCATGTTGTATTATACACTTTGTTTATAAGTCTTTTTGAAGTAAGGTGTATATACCTGTAAGACTTTCTCCAATTAAAAGCTACGCAGGTTATTCTCAGAAGTATGGCAGGAGCTGGATTCGATCCCTTGGACGATCCCTTGGTCCAAAGCCCAGTATTTAATATTATATTATACGATACTTATACAGAGTATTTGTTCCACTTAAAGGCTATGTAGGTTATTTTCAGCGTTATTTCATAGACAAGGCGGGATCCGAACGCACGAACTCTTGGTCCGTAGCCATCCAATACATTACGTTGAAGACGATTCAAATTTGCATAATTCCCAGCAAGCCACACTGGAGTTGGCTTTATGGGATAATAAAACATGTAAGATAGTCTTTGAATATAAATACTAAGGAGAAACAGCAAGAAACTAACATAGTGTCAAACATAAATACGGTATTTGGGTAAAACTTAAGCTTAAATTGGTGAGATTTGACTTCCCCTGCCGCCCAAAGCGGATGGGCTCTCCCTTTTTAGTCTTTTTTCCTGCTAGGGAGTTTTTCTTTGCCTCGGTTTCCTCAAGCTTGCCAAGTTGGGCTAATTAAAAGAGATAATGTAAAGCGTTTTGAGACAATTTAATGTTGTGAAATAGATGGTAGTAGCACAAAGAGGTGGGGCTCACCCGTCGGCGTGATGGTATTTCCCGGAAGAACCTCCATAAGAAACATGGCCCACTGTCTCCATTGTGCTCGCTTCGGCAGCACGCGTACTAAAATTGGAACGATACAGAGAAGATTAGCATGGTTCCCTGCGCAAGGATGACACGCACAATCGTGAAGCGTTCCATATTTTGCAAACGGCGTCTAAGAGAAGCCGAGCGCCCGCTTTGGTTTCTGTGGCTGGGCAGCGAACGGGTTAAAACGCCTCGGGCCCAGACCACGTGATGCGTATGTTTTGAAAACGTAAGTACTGTTAAACTGCGTGCCTTTTATTGACTAGTAATCTTTTTTTTGGATTACTGTGACACTGCTTAATTTGAATTTGCATGAGCATTATTGCTAATCTCTGTTTCGTTCTAACTGGTAGTATATGTGCTGCCACAGCAAGCCACGTATTTTTACATAATAGTAGATCTAGTAGTGGATCTTATTTGTACTTAAAAACGTGACTTTCCTTGCGACATTTGACACTGAGAGGAAAAAGCTGTTTTAAGAAATATTTGAAAATCATCTGAAATGTGAAAACGACACCACAGATCTGGGCGCAAGAGCTCCTGTCCATAAACTGTACAGGTGGTACGTGAGCTCCCTCTAGTGGTGTGTATGTGTGTGTATGTGTATATATATATATATATATATATATATATACATATAATAATTATAATTATATACACACACACGCACACATATAAGACAAAATGTACAATTGATGGGGGCGCCAAGTTACTCGACAAATAACCACGCAATGTTTTGTACTTGCGTGCTGAAAGCGTGTCTGGCCATAAACCAGTCGGTTTCGACAGGGACGTGTCAGATTCCATGCAGAGACTTTTTGAGGGGGAACTGCCGGCACATATTGTTGTCAGTTGGTGGACCCATAAGAGGAGTATTCCTGAGGTGCAGTACGGCAGGAAATCAGAAATCACACACTTCCATCATGGATATATACTGTAAATATACTGTAGCGTAAACATGGTTTAATTGCGTGTCACTCAATATCCTTGCGTGACGGACACATTCCAATTAGATTTCTCAGTTCTGCACAAAGCAATTGTAAGATTAGCTTATTATGAAAATTTGTTGCCGTAAAAAGCAGAACCTTTGTTTTTCGCCAGTTGTTTCCAGGGGGACTCATTGACATGGCACACATACAGGTTTATTTAAACAAGGTTATTTGGAATCTTAAGTGAATGAGCACAGGTATTAAGGAATCAAACCAGATAGATCTTATTCATCAGGTCTTTAAATCCAGAGTTTAATGTCCCTGAAGAGTGCAGAAAGCAAGCATAGAAGATCGAGGGGTATACGTGTTTGGTAATGTTTTATTATAGAACTTTTTCAACATTTAGTGCTTAATATTTACTCGATCAGCCACACCCAGTACAAAGAATAAATGTAAGCATGCAAATCAGTAATGTTTTTTTTTTTTCCTTACTCTGTCCTTTTTAAGGGGTGGCCATGTCCAGGGCAGTGCGTCTGGTGCTGTGGGATGTGAAGGACACCTTGCTGAGTGTGCGCAGATCAGTGGGACAGCAGTACTGCGAGGAGGCCACGCGAGCCGGCCTAAACCTGTCTCCTGCCGAGGTGGACACAGCCTTCCGTCGAGTATACAGGCAGCAGTCTGCCCTTTACCCCAACTACGGCATAGCTCAGGGGCTTGGAGGCCAAGCCTGGTGGACTTGGGTGGTACGAGACACATTCTTACAGTGCGGCGTGCGGGACAAAGTCCTCCTGGACAGGTTAGCACACAATCTGTACCATGGCTTCAGCAGACCGGAAAACTGGGAGGTAAGAGACAGCAGGGGGCGCTGGGCATCTCAGCATCTGTCTTCTGTTAAGGACTGATGTTTGTCTGTTGTATGAAATCCCTCAGGCATCAGGCAGGCTGGATGTGATCAGTTATTATTCTTGCAAATGCTTAAATGAAATAATTCAGTTAGGACGGCAGGTTTAGACTCCACTAAGAAATTAAGTGATTTAAAAGTGTTACAGTTCTATCTGTGTCTGAGCCAAGATGTCACATGACATGGTAAAATGACAGTGTTTCATCCAGGTGTTCTGTGACGCTGAACGGACCCTCCAGTGCTGCACCTCGCTGGGCCTGCAGCTTGGAGTTGTGTCCAACTTTGACCTCCGCCTGAAAAGCATTTTGGATGGGTGTGGGCTTCTGCGGTATTTCTCCTTCCTGGTGACGTCCGAAGGAGCCAGGGTGGCCAAGCCCAACCCGGATATCTTCCGGAAGGCTCTGCAGACGAGCCAGGTGCCAGCTGCCAGCGTGGCACACGTTGGGGACAGCTACATCAATGACTACCTGGCCGCGCGCTCCCTCGGCATTCGTGGCTTCCTCCTGGACAGAGGAGGAGGAAAGGGGCCGGCACGGGTGCCCTCGAAGGATCGCCTGGTGTCCCTCGACGAGCTGCCTTCACGGCTAAAGCCCGATGCAGACTGATGGTCAGAATGAGAGGAGGTGCATAAAATGAAAAGTGTAATAAGCCCAAGACATATTGCATTATATGGTCAGGAATAAAGTGTGTTTAGTGATGTTTTACCATCACTGACTCAGTATCGAGCAGCCAGCTGTGGTTATTTAAAGTAAAATTAAGTGGGTATAATAAATGGATGGAACTTAAAAGATGATAAAATAGCCAAAGAACAGGCCTTTACCTCCTTAAGGCTGGACCGCATCTTTACCAGGGATCACCAGTAGGTACTGTAGGTAGCATCAGGGTTATATAATACTCAAAATGATTATAATACCATACATTATAAAAGCAACTCATGGATTCTAATCAGTTTAACTGTTACTGTATATATGCTCAGTATATGTTTAATACACAATGAAAAACATACTTTAAGAACATCCCGAGCCATGAGATAATGAAGATACTTGTTCGTTATACGTCTACTTTTTTTTAAACAATTTCAACCGGGGAAATATTTACTTTGGTAGTTCATTAACGCCATGGCATTTCAAATGGCGCATTAGTGAAACCTTGATCTTAAAAAAATGAAGCCTTGATCTTTACGATTAATAATTAAAATAGAGGTAATTTCCCTGGGGAATTCAGAACATCTCTGAAGGTTGCGATGGGTTGGCGCCCCCCTGGGTTGATCCCCGCCTTCCGCCCGTAGACTCCGGGACAGGCTCCGGACCCCCGAGACCCCGAACAGGACAGGCGGTTACAGTGAATGCATGGATGAACATCACCGAAGGGCCGAGCATCAGGAGGGAAGGAATTGAGGACCGTCAGACAGCAAGACATATATTATAACTACCGCAGACAGAAAAGCCATTGTGAAATAACGGGGGGAAAGCTTTATGTCGAGTTTAAACACAGGCTCCTGCAGTGTGATTAGAGCAAAATTAATGGCAGCAATTAAACCGAGAGGGAGAGCGCGCACTCGCTCCTTTGCGGGGGTGCGCGCAGGCACACCCTGACCGACACAGGCACCCAGGCGCGCTCTCCGTCAGATAGAGGTAAGCGCTGGCTTTTCTGTAAAGCCTTTCTGTTTGTAGCTAATTTGCTCGTTATGTGTGCATGCTGGTCAAGCAAAAACGCACGATCGCAACCACTTTGTTACTTTGATATGAATGACATATCTGTTAAACTGATGTTCGCGTGTGTTGGAAGGCATCACATCAGTGTCACTGTAAGCAGCCAAGTGGTTTATTTTAAATTTATATAAACTAGTGTGTGTGTGTGTGTGTGTGTGTGTGTGTGTGTTCACTTGTTTGACATGTTTAACCTATGCCGCTTTGAAAATTTTGCTGGCCGGGAGCCAGCAAACTAATACAACTAATCCCTCTCCCTCTGGTCCCTCTCGGTAGATTTTGATAAATGAACGTTGCTTATATTTGTTAATAACTATTTCACTTCATAGAGTTCCCCACTGCAACTCCCTAATCCTTACTAATCCTTAGTAATTACAGGACTGATTGGCTGAAGATTCCTCACACCTGGGTTTGAACAGCTGACCTAAAGGTTATCCCGAACATATGCATACATTCTCACCCTTTGCGGATAAGATTGGCCACCCCTGTTCCAACCTAAGCTAGTTAGGATCATATTTTACTATCAGGCTATATTACTGCCAGGCTGTACTGAGTAGCTTCATCCTCCATGTATTTTCGTCTCCAATAACCACTGTCTTCCATGTGTCAGTCTTGTTTGGGTGAGCGTCTTCCACATTTCATCATAAATTCCATATGTACTCCATCACTCCTAATCTGTGTGCTGTGCGAGTCCCCTGAGGCAGTCGCTGACCCTGCACAGGACCAAAATTAATGTCCTTTCCTTACAGGGCCTGTTTTCCTGCCCAAGGGAGGCTGTAATTGCATAAGATCAGGTCACCACTGCATTTTTCAGTCTCCATGTCAGATTGTGCTATTTTCACAAATTGGATCAGTGTCGTGTCCAGTCTGCTCAGGGAACATGGAGTTTTGTTGTGTCACAAAGGCTAGATTGTGGACAGCAGGTTTATATACAATCTCCTTCCAAAGGGGGGATTTGGGCTTTTTTTTATCCATAAACGTAGATAATGTGTTTGGTGCCTTGGAATTCTTGAAGCTTGAACCATGTCACCTGATTGGTTAGTTTGACACCTGACACAAGATCTGATTGGTTCTCTCTCCATAACTCCAGTGAGCTCATTGTTTATGATTCTCTGCCCTCCTTTCTTTCTCCTCAGGATAAGATGGACACGCCACACCATTTCGGTGATCCCTACAGCACCATCTCCTCTGCGACACTCTCCCATTCTGGGATTCACAGAAGTGCTGTTAGCCATGTTACCCAGAGCCACAATCTAACGGTCAGTGACTCAGAATTCTAGTTAATTCACTTAATGGAAATCTCATGTATTTTATCTTAGCATATGTATCTTCCTTGTTATGTGTCAACATTTATTGGGTTACTACAAGATTACATTTAATTGAATTATTCTTTTTGTTTGTTTTGTGCTACACATCTTGGTCATTTTTGATGTTTTAGTGTACTTATCTATCTATATTCCTGAACTGAAAATAAGTGAAACTAAAAATGAGGCTTCCCACAGATGGGGAGGACAGAGTCCAAGTTGTGAAATTTATTATGATGATATTGGTTACAGTTACAGGTCTCAGTTTACAGGTGCACAGTAGTTTGAAGAAGCAGGCCAAGCGTCTGTCTCCCTGTGCACTGCAGCCAGGCTCCCCCTTTACCTCACTTCCTGTTTCATGGGGCATCCCACATGTGTATCCCACAAGCTGCATCCGCAGCAGGAGACAGGTCTCCTAAACCACATTTTAACAAAAACACAGATTAGTAAATAAATCCATGTTTGCGTTTGATATTTCTGTGAATAGCTTCCTGGCTCCTCCCCCCACTCACAACCAGGCATCGGGAGGAATCCGCAACCCGCACTGGCTCCTGTTCCTCCCTCTCGGCAGCAGATGACCTTCCACCTGGACTGCCGTGCTCCTCCGCTCCTGTTCCCCGGCCTGGTCCTCGCCTCGCCCGCAGGTTTGCCTCTTTACCTCCCTAGCTCTTCCCTCCACTTCCTGTGTGTAGCGTTAGCCGGACTGGGGCCTGGTGACTGATCCCTACCGACCGGCGGGCACATGACAGCGAGACACAGCCGTGCGTTCGGTGTTTGCCGCAGAGACGGCCCTGGCCTGCATCGCTGTGTTCCTGCTGGGCGTTTTCTTCGAGGGGCTGAGAGTGGGCCGTGAGGTCCTGCTGCATGGGAGAGGGGGCGCACCGGGCCCTGACACCGCACCTCTTCCTGGGCCCGATGGGAGCTTGCAGACAGGAATTCAGCAGGCGGTTGGGTAAGCAGGCCTGGCCCGTGGAGGGGCGCAGGGTGCTTTATACACTGTTTCAAGTCCTGTGTATTCTGCTTGTAATTTACAAAAGCTGAAGGCATGCTCCCTCTGCTGTGATCTTCTGATACAATTAGCTGCTAGGATTTGCATGTGCGATACAATACAAAGTGAAAGTCAGAATGCCGATCAAATGCCCAGTTCTCATACACTTGGGCCTTGAGAGGGTATGAATAACTTACACATAATGTAATTAATTAGCCTGATTCCTGCTTGGGTCGGAGCACACAAGGATAGGCCTCGATCTCATCACATTATATTACATTATATTCCTTCCCCAGTAAAAGGGGAAAACCCTCAACTGGCATGGATAACATCACTGGATTTCTTGAAATGTCTGAATTTTCTGAAAGCAAAATTTTCCTCTGTCCTCATCTCCAAGCCCCCAGATGTTCAGCCCGTCTCACCTGCTGCAAACCACACTCCACGTCATCCAGGCGCTGGTCAGCTACCTGCTCATGCTGGTCTTTATGAGCTACAATGGCTACCTGTGCATGGCTTTGGCTGTTGGAGCGGGTTTCGGCTTCTTCCTGATTGGCCAGAAGAAGCCAGTGGTCGTTCCTGCCCCGGCACGCCATCGCCGATGATTGTCTTCTGCACAAACCCCCGGCCGCACTTTGATCCCGCCCACCCGGACATGCCATTGGTCAGCTCGCTGCCCCAGTCTCTCCTCATTCGCAGGCATAGTAGTAGACTGATATTGTTTTTGCAAACCAATCCGCAGTAAAACACACACACTTTTAGCTTTCACTGATTTTTCTGGGTGAAACCTTCTTTACATCTCACTGTATTAGTTTGAGCAAATGTACATTTCATTAATGTATCAGCATGTGCTAATCCAAGCCATTATATTACAAGGTAACATGTGAAACATAACTTTATGTTCATGAGGCACATCGCTCTCAAAACCCCTTTGTAATGGAGCTCAGTACATGTAGGCAAGACTACTGTTATAAAGCCTGATGTTCTAACATCATTTCCTGAAAACCATGACGCTAGTACCGAGTGTGATTAAGGAATATGTATGTAATTTATGGTGGAATAAAGAGACACAGACGGGATCTGTGACTAACCTTCAGGTTGTGCTACATCACTGCTAACCACTGAGCCACACCGTCGCTGTGTTCATTTTAATAATGAATGGATTTTAATGGATTTTCATCATGGAGTCGGTAGATGGCAGTGTGGCGCAAACTCTTTTCAGTGTGGCGTCTCTCTCTGGGTGCACACGTCTTCTGTGCAACTACAGCTTCACAACAATGTTAATCCGCAAAGCCCACCCCCCAATCCTGGTATGGACATTCCACTAAAACCCGACACACGACAACTTCACACACATTATACATGCAATCTTATTTTATTTTTCTTTACACACATAAAATGTTTTAGTTATAAAAGGTAAAAATCCACGATCTCGATTTAAAATGTTTTAAAATCCATCTTAATACTCATATTACACTGCCGTTTGGATCCAAAAATGGACAAAAAAAAAAAATTACAATAATCGTTTATCATTTACTTTTAAATTTACCGATATACCCCTAAAATGCTGCCCCTATTTACTAAAATCTTCAGGATACGAGTGTGAGGGACACACTTCTCTTCACTAATAGCCTACTTCTGTAGCTGTCCACCATCTGGCCGGCTGCGGTGTAAGGGACAGGCTCAGTGGGCGAGTACAGCACAGGGCAAATGCCCTGGACAGAACCAGCCACCAGGACCGAGCTCACAGCCACAGGGACAAACTGCACATGTGCCACGAGTCAGGTACCAAGGCGGCCATCCCTTCCACCGATCAGCCTCCCCCTGCCTGGATGCGTTCTCTGCCACCCTGGAGGTCAAACTGTGCCGGCCTTCGATTTTAGCCGTGGTCACTCTTTAAATGTCTTGTGCGTCTTTATAGAGGCCCCAAATTCAAAAGCAGGTCTTAGCAGCTCAGCCAGGGGGCCGCTAAAAAGCTCCACGGCACTGCGGTTGCCCGCATGAGGGGACCATCAAACAGGAAAAGGCAACGCACATCCGAGAGAGAGAGAGAGAGAATCAAAATGTAAATGCAGTATAAGGGGAAGACGTGAAGGGGTGAGTGTGAGTGAATGATTAATGGTCCGAAATTCTAAAGCTCAGAAGGGAACAAAAACAAAAAAAAATGCACTGAATAAATAGTCAGCGAGCTGATTGAGTATTTACACTGGAAAGCTGTGTCCCTCTCTCCTCCCGGCAAACTATTCAAAGCATGAATGCGGCACCAAAATAAAGGGAATATATTTAGAGAGCTAAAGCTCCTTCAACAGACCCGACCTGGGTTTGAGCGGCCCTCCTGAAGCAGCTGAAGCAAACATGGGTGGAAGTGAAGCGAGAGCAAGCGGGTTACGGCCTTTGGGGGGACAGGGAGCGACGCAGCGAGCCGGCAGGAAGGCACAGTGGCCGGCTGCCATTCCCAGTCCTATCTGAGAAGCACACAAAGCACTGACAATGAGCATTGCCGCGGCAGACATTCGACAAGGTTTTCCTGTCACTTCCGCCCCCCCCCCGGCCCGGGTCCGGTTACAGGGGTACCGCTCGTCATCTCCCAGCCTGCATTCCATTCATACCTCTGAACACATACAGTGAGTAGGAGTCTTATTCGGTACCTTTTAATGATCATCAACATCCACTGCAGGGCACAATTCATCTTGGTGCAGGTTCATTTGCATATGGCAACACGTCACTTTAGCATAGCATGCTACAGCAAACAAAGTTCTTCGCTTTAAACTAAATCGACAAACATTCACTTTTCTTCATAATTCAGAAAAATTTCCATAATGGAAAAAAAACAAAAATCAGTTTCTACTTGTATGGCAAATATTCAACTGTATGGAATTTATATTCATTTTTCCATCATTTATATTTCACTAAAACAGATTTTTTTTTCCCCCTAAATAGCAAAAGAGTCAGTGAAGTGAGATGACTAACACAACCCCCATCCTATCCCTTTCCTGGTTTGTGGGGCTCATTTTCTCTTTCTTCACAATAACTTTCTGCTAACAACATAGGTTTGCTGCAGCCAAAGATCTGCAAAGTTCATCTTACCCTTTGGAAATTCATGACCAAGCTTTAAACATGACAGAGGATCACAGAAAAGCCAAACACTATAGGAAATCCCTTGGGAATTTCTAATAAAAAAAATTAGCTAAATCATTAGTGGCACATATAAATTTCAAATGTTTTTGTGATTTACTAAGGCTTCTGCAGACAAATTCCCTCTCTTCCAGCTTCTAAGTTTTTCATACATCAGTTAGATGTGGATACACGTTCTTACGCAGAGTATCACTTTGTAACAGTTTCCATCAGAGCCTCCGTGAAAAGCCACGGGGGGGGGGGGGGGGGGGGGGGGCCTGTCCCCCTCCTAGGCCCCTGAAACAGCTCTGCTTAGTAAATTTTATGTGTACATTTTATTATTACCTCACTGTGACGTTCCAATGAAAGCACTATTAGGCTAACTAAGGCTCAACAGAAGCACTGTTCAGTTTTAGTAATCCCTCTATCTGTCAACCTTTTTTTGGACATCCTGATTTTCCAGAGATCAACGTGACCCTGAGCCAATAAGGAAGAGGCTTGCGTTTCATTTCATTAACCAATCACAGTCTTCACTGTATGACATCACCACATTGGTCTGTTTTTTCCCTCATTTTCAAGCTCAGAACTTTCAGCGTGGGGATGGTGTTTAGCCAAGTGGAATAATCCTTGGTGGAACTGGTTGCCCATTTCAGCCCAGCCTCAGCTGGATGACCACACGTCCATGGGATCTTGAGCCAAGTCCTTATTATTATCACGAAATAAAGGCACCCTTACATTTCTCCGTACAGCCATTGCAGGTAAGCGAGTTTTATATCTATGACATGTCCCTTAACAAAAAATCACACACTTAAAAAACTTTATATTTTATAACTATGTGCACTTTGCCTCTTAACAGAAAACACCAGTTTTAATCAATGTGGTGATGTCATATAATGAAGATTGTGATTGGTTATAGAAGTGTAATGCAAGCCCCTCCCATGTTGACCCAGGGATGCATTCATCTCAGGATGTGCACCTGATTTTTAGTGAGGGTTGAAGTCATACGAAAACTGTCCCAGCAAGTTCTGCATGTAAAACATGGACATGCTTTTCTTGGATAAGACTCTGGATGTTTATTAATATGCATACTTAGCCATACTTGTGTTCTCATGTACCGTTAGACGGGAAGTATAGTTCCAATATTCATGAACAGAAGGTGGATTCGTGAACAGGGAGATATGGTGGATGGTAAAAATCCCCGGTAGTTGTTCTTGCCCAAACTCAGACATCAAGGATCCATCAGTTGCATCCTCACTAATGAGCCAAATCCCATGATTCTTGGTAATGAGAAACACTCGCCATCATAGTTCTAACTTCATCTACACCTCAGCCTGGTCCTCACCCAGTTCAGCTGGATGCTTAGAATGGCCTCGGCTCATGAGGGTTGTTCTGTCTTAGTTCACATTGTGCCATACGTTATAGGCGGTGATAATTGGGAGGCCCAAGTTACGGGAGTTGGCCAAACCTGCAGCTACCTGACAAGTCTGTCGGAGGTAGCCTTGTCAGCCAGGGCCTTCTGGTCAACATAGATGTCTTATTCCCCGGTGGAATGGTTCCAATTACCTTCTGTCACTACAAAGACCAAGCTGCCACCAACGAGAGAATAACAAAATGCACTAGCCCCATGTCTCTAGCCCCATTAAATGCTAAATAAAAACACTAAATGTCTACAATAGCCCCCTTTCACTCACTTAATTAGATGAATTCTAGGAATAATACAGAAAATGGAAACTGTACTGCATTTCCTAGCTATCATTATCCTATTTGAAAACCCTATCATAGGTTAGAGATATTTAAAAGTCCATAACTGCCTTATGTCAAGAATGCGTAAAAAGGTTCTGTGAAAAAAGGCCTTAGAATAAGACCGCAGTGGGTCGCAGAGATACCCTAAACAGGCTATGAGTCAGTTGATGAGAGGTTTATCGGGTAAATGGTCGTGGTTTTACCTCTGAATGTTCCATTTCAGACCCCACACTGTCATTGGGTCATTTGGATTCAATCTGATAGCAAGCTACTGCGGTCGGCGTATAGTGCTGATGCTTGTGACTCTCCAGTCCCTGCACCTCCATGGTTGTGGGTTTGTTTCTTGTCCTTCCTTGGCTGTCTGTGTGTTAATATTGCTTTTTTTTCTGTGACCAGCTGAAATGGACCAACTTAGCAATGCTGAATTACATACACATCAACTGCTACTCAGCAGTACTCTTCTAGGAATGTTGACTAACATTCTTGAGTGTTTAAATTTTGCTTTTTATTTGAGTATCACCGTTAAATTATAATCTTAGCATATCCATAACAAGAAAGCCTGAAGGGCACAGACGCTGTATTGGAGTGTTGACACATCACTGCTAAGAGTAATTCATTGGTAACTGGTGTATTATAAGAAAGTGAACACTGGCTTGAAAATAATTAAAATAGCAAAATTCTCTTTCACTTCATGAAGAGCTAATTAATGGCAGCGGCCCACTTAGAACCTATGAGCGCTAGACATTGTGGACTAATGTCTTCTCCGGTAAAGCAGGGCATTTTTCAAAGCTTAATTAGCTACATGGAACTATTTTTAAACCGCACATGAACCACAGAAACCATATTTATTACCTGTAATATTGTAATATTGGAATGCATTAGACATTCTCTGTCTCTGTGGATTATATCCTGGGTCATGGTCCCACAACCTATCATTGTCATACAACTCGCTCCCACATTATACAACCCAGGTAGGGGTACAGAACTCCACGTTACGCACAATTAAAGCACATGTGCATTTATGTGCATGAAAAGGGCACGTTTCTTGCTGGCTTTAGATTGCAGGGAATGCGGTGTCACGCTTATTGATTTATATGGCTAGATGGAAATTAGATTACTAGACATGGTGTCATAAAAAAACAATTTCCCTTCGAAACGGTATCCAAGTGAACGTAATTGACTATCTAATGAACATGATATGAAAGTGATATGAAACACAAGAGAAGGCAATTAGAACCACCCAGAACAATTTTTTTTATTTTCATTTTGTTGGCTAGATCGTGTGACGGAAATTAAGGTGAAGGCAAGCTGTCCCCTTTTGCCTGATCTCTAAATCCATTTTAATGTCATTTAATCACATATATTTGGACTGGAGTTGAAACTTTATGGCGCCATAACATGTCTGAATAAAAACGGTAAAGCCAAAATAAACAATGTAAGCATTAAAACACTGTGCGAGACAAACAGGGAAGAAATGAAGTTCTGAGATGCCTCAGCCCTCATAATCATCAATTACTGCCTGTTTGGTTTTTCTATCGTGGATTGTAGGCCACAGTCCTCCTGTCTTTAGCAGTTACCCAGCGTATCTAGTCATGGAATTTTTAGTTTCCCTATAGTAAAAACATAGGTATTTAAGAAATTAATGTAACCCACCCCTTTTCATTCAATATGTGTCAGCCCTGAATAGGGCTACATAGAACCTCCCAGATCAAGCAGTGATTCTCCTTTGGTGGAACAGGACTCCCAGTTTTATGCTTTTGCAGCGGTCTGACCGTGAGCCTACGTCCAGTTAAGATAGAGAGAAAAAGAAAACATACATATTCCTGTCAGATCGCGTAAATTTAACACAAACAGTCATTAAACTGGAGGTAGAAGTTATCACAGGAAATATCTTTATGTGTTTGTGTTTTGTCCGGAATTTATTTTCACAAGACTGACATGCCTCTGCCTGCTACCTTCTAAGCGGGACATGAGGCTTTAAAAACAGATAAAAAACAAAACAAAACAAAAAAAACACATTATGAGGTATGATGGTGACCTCAGCACTGGTCTTCTGTGAATTAACACAGAAGTAACTGAATGAGACAACTTCCCTAAGAATCTTTCCCTTCCTAAGATTATGAATGCTGCATACTTTTTCAGTTATTGGTTAAATGTGTAATGAAACCCTTTAAAAAAAACATCAAATTTTAAGATTCTGCATAGTAAAAAAATCAAGCAGCAATATGGCAGACCTCTTGAAGAACCTTGGTGCAACGATTTGCCGTACTTCCCCGGATCCATTCAGGGAGGTCAGGATAACATGCACCCCTGTAGGCTTCTTGGCTGCCTCACTATGCATTTGTTCTATCTTGCTTAATATATTTCATATAAATATATAAATAATATATTAATTTTTATTTTATCTTTTTCCCTTTTTGTTTATAATAAAACTGGATTCTGTTGAAATGTGGATATGATTTATTTTGACAGGCCTGGGGTGAGGAGTCCAAAGGGTCTTTCCTTAAGAGAGAGAGGCAGGAAGGTACATGTAAATCTTGAGCATAAATCCTTCATGCACAGAAACAGGAGAACTGACCGAGATGAGCATGGATTTCCATGAGAAGAGACTCTAAGATTTCCATTGGGATGAGACGCGATTCTGTTTTGTATTTTATCAAAGAATGCACTCCAAAGCCAGAGTAAGGAGGAGCTGGACCATCCGTGGTGGACGAATCTGGTCCAGACATTTGTACTCCACATAGTGATGTAACAATTGTAGTTTGGGCCAATACAGCAGACAGAGAAACTTAAACACATGTGAGTAGACATTATCACTCACTTCACCCTGTCTTCAAAAAGCATCCTTCTATAATCACTGTTTAAACATTTATACTGCTATGTTAATGTTCCGAACCATCAATGGTGTTCCCCTTCTTGGGCCCCGGGGTCGCTAGTAAGCACTCCAGGCTCACCCCTCAAACTCTCTTCTGGATAAGCAATTGGAAATTGGATGGATGGAGGGATGAATGACTGATTTATGGATGGGTGGCTGGATGGATGGATGGATGGATGGATAGATTTATGGATTGATTTATGGAAGGATGGAATTAATGATAGGTTTATGGATGGATGAAAGGATAAGATGTATGGATGGATGATGGATTGATGTATGAATGGATGGATGGATGGAATGATGGGTTTATGGATGGATGGCTGACTGATGGATGGATGGATGATGGATGGTAGATGGATGGATGATGGATGGATGGATGGGTGTGTGGAGGGATCTTATTATTTGCTTTCTTGGCTGGTACCTTGCTCAGAATAACCTGGATGGAACCGAATGAGTTCCATCCATCCATCCATCCATTTTATACTCCATTGTCCTGTTCAGGGTCATGGGGGACTGAAGCCTATCCTGGAGACTCTCTGTACAAGACAAGGAATCTATCTACCTATCTGTTTATTTGTTTGTTTCTTTAAAATCTTTTCTCACTTGCTAAAATCCAGGACAGGAGTTTTACATTTTTAACAGACGGTCATAGACTCCTGCCTTTTGTTGTGAAAAATAAGGGTAGATTTGGCCCGAGAGCCCCATTGCTTTTGGATGACCAGTTCAATGATTGATGTTATGTGGAACAGGCTGCGTGTGGAAGCCGCCCAACACCACGAGACAGAGATTTTCACGACCCGAGACTACAAAAGGGCAATCTTTCTTTTTTATTAAATAGAATCATTTCAGTCCTAACGCGATCTGGAGATTTTTCCAACAGTATTCTTGTCAAAATGGGGGGGAAACTGGCCACGATACGCAAAACTGGCATCCTGACACACAGAACAGGTTTCAGGCCGTAGCTAAAGTGCTTAACATCTCAAACATGCTGCACCAACAGAAAGGCCAAGCCCTCCTCTGGCTAACTGAGCGCACTATGCAATTTAACACTGCAAAAGATAACCCCGCGGTAGGATTTAGCAATATGCCATGCAGCTGGTTCTGTTCTTACATAGTTTTATTTGTTTATCGTGTTTAATTCAAACTACATTTGTAAGTCACTAAGGGCAGGAGAAGCGTACATAATAAGAGGGGCATTATTCCTTGTTTTGTAACTTTTTTTATTTTTTCACTCCGCCATGAGAGTTGTGGGTTGGAATGCAGCGGGGTTTTGTGGATGGCGGCGTTTACAGAAAAAGCGTTTTTGGGAAATGATAGCGTGCGGCAATTAAGAGGTGGAAGGAAAACCATTGGGATTTTAACCTCAGATTCAGGCCGACGACGCTACAATCAAATCTCACAGACCGACAGCAGGTTCCATGTTTCTCAGGCTTCCTGGGAGTGTGAACCCGAGGATTTAGAAAATAAAAATAACCCACAGCAATCTATCCTCTACCCCTGGCAAGCCCACAGGCAGTCTCTGAGCGAAGGGCTGGAGAGTTCACCTACTGAGAAAGTCTGTCCCAAAACCAAACCACCATCAGATATGATGCATTTTATTTTATTTTTGGGAGACTGTAACAAAGTGCTATGAGGGTCGCTTGGTGTTTCTGTGGCCGACCCCCCCCCCCAACCCCAGAAAGAAAAGAGCCCACAAAGATCCCAGCATGGAAACTAGCGATATATTTGTCGTTAAATGCGCGTTTTTGGGAAAGGCTACAGGAGGCCTTATTCCTCTGCCTGATAAAAAAGAAATGATTTACCATCCATGCCTGTAGACGATCACAGCCATGAGCTTTGTAGCGGGCCGCCCGTGTCGGTCAGGAGGCGAAGAGGAGAAAAACATGCAGAGGATGGAAAATCTCCTACAGCCTTTGAGTTTGACTTCAATAAGATTTTTTTTTCTTGACAAACAAAAAAAAAGAATTTCATAGGGAACTCAATGTTTATTGAATTTTTCTTGCTTTTCATAGATCTATTTGGATACTATCACTGGAGAAAATAATTAGGGAGAAGGATTCTCTAGATAAAATGCATTTCTACTACAGCTGTCCCAAATGCTGTCTTTTATTAACTATAAGAACTATAGCAAGCGCAATCCTGCCTAATATGAAATCAGTGCTGATGATGAAGAAAATTATCCTTATCGTCCAACCATGATCAACTGTTTATTTTGATGCCCATTTTTAATTTTTTTTCTGCATTGTTTCTGTTTGTTTGCTTTCCTGTGAAAAACGTAAATCTCTGCTAATCTTATGTTAGCATTGACGTTAGCGTTCTGTCTGTGCTGTGCATTTTTTAGCATGTAACAAATGCCAGCTGCGTCTCATTTTATAGCCATATTATTCTCTTTATTTCCCTACAAAACTTTAACAGAAAAGTATTTAGGATGCTACAGAGTGAATGTGTTTCACTTGAATTCTGGGATGGTTTAGCAGCTTCCAACACACAGCAATAAAGAGCTTGAATTGTGGCCGTAAACATTCTGCTGTAACGGCTTGTAAATTGTATCATGAGTGGAATTGTGCTGTTCACTTTAAAGCATTGGTCATCGGGTATCAGAGGACACTTATTTTCTAGTAGAACAGTTATGAAATAATGTTGCTCGAGGATGTTTTTAGTTAATTGGCCCACTGTGTTCACTAAGAAAACTGGCCATCCATCCATCCAATCATCCATCCATCCATCCAGGGGCATTGGGACAGGGGAGACATGACGCCCCCAATATTTAATTTGGCTTCATTCACCCCCCCCCCAAATAAACAAACCTTCCAATTAAGATTATAAACGTACGTCCCCCCATCTCAAACTCCCTTATGCCACTGCATCCATCCATCCATCATCCATCCATCTATCCATTTTCTGACCCTTCAACCAGCATATAATTAACGTCTACACGAATCACCATATGTATGAAATATGCTGTCATACTGTTAGTAGGGAGAGGTGTGAAGTTCATCAGCACAGAGTGCTTTGGCACATGTCAGTCTTACTAACGGTACCGTGTGAAAGTTCACTGTTGTGGGTATGGAGGTCAGCCAGCGATGATCATAATTGTGGACCCTGAGAATGATGAGTGCCGGCACAGCAGGCAAGCCTGTCACATCACACCTCCCGGTCACTGGTGTTCCAAGTTAGGGGAGCAAGGAGGTGCAGGAATGAGAACTGCAGCTCCCAAACAACCTCAGTGCACGTGCTTCCTTTTGTGGGCGTATCCCTGATTTGTGCCCCGTGCTGCGTCGGATGGGCTCCAGACTCCCCCCCAGCACCATCGTGACCCTGTACTGTTTGCAAGATGGATGGATGCAGTAATAAATTCTAAAGTTTATACTTCTGCATAGCAAAAGAAATGGATTTCAGCTTGCATGTTAAAAGCAGTATGAGATTCATGGAGCATAAATAACACACGAAACGTAGCATATAAATAAGAAAAGGATCGTGATTTTGACTAGATACCTGTGCCCATAATCCTGCAGACATCCATTATAAGCAGGTAGGTAACACGCCCTCGTTATGCAGGGGTTATATTTTTCTTCGTTCTCGTCTTTCTGGATGCGAAGACACATGCTTGCATAAAATAAGCAGTGGCTGCTCGTGTTAGGGCTTGATGCTGCAATCCTTTTATATCATACAATTATATTTTAAGAAAATTTCAGTATACATTCGCTTTCCGTTCACTGAGAGACTTGAAGGCAGTTCAGCTGGGGCTTCCATACAGAGTCTATATGAAGATAATTAATATTGAAGGTACATATTAATTAGCCAATTTCTGGCACACTGTTAAATTTGAGCACGAGACTTTAACCGAAAGAGGGAGGAACATTATATTTCCCTTTATTCACTCTGAGCCACAATAATGAGCACATACCATATTTCTGTGTTTGATACCTTTAACCTATAAAGTTGCATTATATATTTACATTAACAATGATATTTAATCAAGCCTGAGGCGAGTAATTTAGATGACAGACACAAATAAATAAAGACCAGCCTGCTGGCTGGTAAGAGAGATGGCTTGCCAGACTGCATTGTTTTTCTGAGCTAGCCCAGTTGGCTAGTAGTATTCTTAATTTAATTCTTAACTTCCACTCCTAATTAAGATTAATTAAGAAATCAGAATATGTGTATTGTAGTGCTGTTTTGCTTTTCTTATCGCGCATTTAGTAGTACAATTATTTTTCCTTTGCCATGGCAGTTGGTAAAATGGTAACTCGGAGCAGAATTGGTTTGATTACCTTTACTGGAATTAGCTCTTCAGATGAATAAAGAGGCAAGCAAAGAAAAGATAAATGCATTTATAGATTGAAACAAGTTTCAAGAGCCATTCTTCACGCAGACCTAGACCAGTTTTAGAAATGAAACACGCTAGCCTGCAAAACAAGAACATCGCTGCAGACATGCTATTTTTGAAGCATTTAGCATGGAGTTTTCAAGGACATTTTTAAAAGTAATATGAATAACAAAATTATGAATAAATAGTGTTTGCCCAGCACTCAGGCTCTCTGCTGATGTAGTTAAGTATTGGAAAAACACTTCCATTCATGCAAAGTGCATTGTAGCCAAAATAATGTAAAAGGCTCTGCATGTTCCATATTGATTTTATGACAACAATTTAATTTCCTATGTCCATTTTCAGGATATAAATCCTCCTACTTGCCTATCTAGCATATCTATCACCAGATGTCCAGGGAATTTACGTGATGGTTTATTATAAATCCATGTCTGATTTGAAAACGAAGATTACAATAATACATTTTTCTCTGATGAGTAAATGACACAGAATACCTAATGAGATATTTCAAGCAAAAACTGTTTGCATACAAATTAACTCAATTTAAAATTCATATCAAAAGATTTTTTAACATGATAATATTTAATACTAAATTAGCATAAATCCACCTGACATCTTCATCCATGCATATTGCTAAATTTAATTTATTTAAAAATTGTTTGTTTATATAATATTCATGGTAAAATTCTGCTAAATATTGTTGTAATGTAGGGATTTTCTTCTGTATATGGTAATGATGAGATTGCAAAGGAATTAACTTCAACTTTTGCATCCGCAAACCAACATGATGAGAATTATGAGTTTACTGAATACCATTACAGATTGCCAGAAAATGTCATCTAGTGTATAAGCTGCATTATATAAATTACGATTTGTTTTTCATGGGGCTTTTGTTTTTCAGGTATTTTTGTGCAGCTGGAGCGCACTTAGGATCTTTGTCCGGAGTTGAGTTTGCTCAGAAGATTTATTCCATTTCGCATCGACGGGGAGTGAGCTGTTTGGTGTTGTTCTCCGTTTCAGACCTGGATTTTGTTTGGTTGCCTGCATGTTTTCCGTAAACCAATAGCTCAGCCCGACAAAAGATTAACCTAGAAGGCTGGTGCCAAATCAGTCATCCTCCACAATCCTGGCCAGAGCCCTGGACTGAGCCCAGCCCCGCAGAGAGGTCCAACCTGACCGGCCGACTTCAAGTGGAAAAAATTCCAGTCTTGAGTCCCATCTGCTTTCACTTTGGGCCTCGCTTCTCCACCTAAATAAAGGTCCCTCCTCTGTGCTTTTTTTTATTGCAGTTTATTGTAATGTCTGCAACTGTGTCACAACGAGCAGCTGCAATTGTGCAAATGTAAATGCGGCTCCCGTCTAGGAGAAACTGCCTGGGTGGGTCCGGAGGCGTTTCGAAGGGGACTGTCTCTAAGCCGGGCAGTACACTCAGTGTAAGACATCTGTCTCGCCTAGTGCCTTTGAAGGGACCCGGCCGCACAATACCATTTGCTGATCTTTTTCCAGAGCAAACTGTGATTTCAGTGTCCTCATCTTCTCTGTAACCTCCTAACCCCTAACCCTAACCCTAACATGTTGCAATTCAGTTTTAAATAGTATGTATACTACATATGCTTTACAGTCTGAGCTACACAGATTTAATAAAATACAAAGTTACCTTGTGGATTGGCATAACTTTGGTAGTAATATCTACAACAAATCTTTTCTTACCAAAGTTTCTTTCATGTTTAATAAAGAAATTTACACTTGGTGGCTCCATTCTGCTCCTAACATTCCAGTGAATGTTTGCCAGTGAATAATTACAATCAGTCCACACAGCATGAATTAAAGAAAGGATGAAGCACCTTTATCAGAAAAGCAGGTCTGCCCGCAGCCCACGCTCCTCTATAGGGCCCAGCCAAGGCCAGAGCTTGGTTATAATGCACGATCCATGGCAGCTCGTGTACATTTGAGACTGGTGGGGCCTGGTGTGATAAACTGTTCATGTTTCATGCCAAAAACAAAATGACCAGCACGGCAAATTCAGTCTGAATTTAAATCTGAAGAATTTCAGGGTCAAACACAGCCCTTCTGTCGTCACATCTGCACGCATGTCCAAATGCGTCCTGATGTGCTGAGAGGTTCTTACGCAGCTGATATTTACAAAATAGTATCTCTTAATCTTGCAGGCTACAGCTGAACTGGACTGAACTGGCTTCCCCCAGTTGACCCAGAATCCCTACAGCAAGTCCGATTGATCGCTCCCCAAGGTCCTCCTGGCACAGACCTGGCTTCCTTGACAGGAATGATAGACTTGCCCTCCATAGTTTTCTTCAGCAGGGATTTGCTCTCACCAACTCATAGGATTGCGTCCAGGATGCCGCCCAGTGGCTGGATGATTGATTGCCTTTCTTTGTCAGGATGGGCCCTTGCAAAACTGATTTCCCAAGAGGTCTCTCTAGATGGGATTTTGATTCCAGGCATCACAGGGACCGATTTTATGTCCCTGTAATCCCAGACCCTCAGGTTTCCTGGATGGAGGAATTAAGGGGTAGAATTAGCCCACTTGAGGCCCCCAGTTGAAAAACCTCAAGACCTGCTGGCAGAGAACCGAGTAAAAGGAACACCCGTAATGGCTACAGCTCCGGACCTCTCTTACATTTTGACAAGGAGGTGTTTCCTGTCTGATTGTACTTTGCTGTGCTTTGTATCATGTGACACAGCAAACCGCAATGACTGATCCTGAGCGCTGAATCAAAGCAGGAACTGAGTCAGCCATCAGAGGAGTCAGGATGCTTTATTTTGATATTCAGCACATGCCGGTCTCTGAGGTGACCGAGACTGATGTCAGGATCCGTTCTTTCCTCCAAACCACAAGCACGAAAGTACAGCTCATTGAAAAACAGCCTGATAACAGTTAAAAAAAACATGCATCTGAAAAGATCTCTTTAATAAATGAGCTGATCATTTTGGGAGATTTTTTTTCCCATTGCATTACTCATTAATCTACTTGGAATTAATATGGCTTCAGAAATCTTTGCAGCCAAAATCAGGGGACTGTGCAGTTTCTTATGTTAGTATGTTAGTATATTTTATTCTGTTACATTGCTTATTTTAAGCAGTATGGAATTTTCTCTGGGAGAATCTAGCACTATTTTAGCTGAGGTAATAAAAGACAACTCTCAAATAAGACTTACAAAGGTAAATACTACACTGAGCATTTAAAATTTTTATTTAGCGGAACCATTTTTCAGTCGAAATCAGTCCCAGCTATTCTACAAGTTACACGAAGCTACAGTTGTCCTATCACAATCAACCACTTTCAGAATGTCTCTATATTGCCCAGTAAGAATAGAGAATGTCCATCACTGCCGAGGTTAGCTAAAGCTAAGGTTATTTTTTACACTGCGCGGTACAGAATTCCGGCATATGTAAAACGACCCCCCCATTTCTAGCTTGGCAAGCTGTAATCCCCAAGCCCCGTGCATGTCCCATGGCCTCGCTTACACGGTGGCAAGCTTGAGATCTCACACAAAGCCTCTTCATCCCCCAGGAACAGTCGTGCCAATCAGCATCTGCTGCCTCTCACCCCCACGATAACAGTTATCCAGCAGCTATAGCAGCATGAGTTAACCACAGCTTGAGCACTGGGTTGCAATGCTTTTAGCTTTTGTCAGAAACCTCCTAATTTACACGCTCATAGGACCTTTAAAAGTAGTTAAAATTGTTTAAAAATAACGGCGGGAATCAGGGAAAGTTCGTTAATAGGAGAGTTTTGAATCCTTCTGAGTTGTGAAACGTCTCCCATGGCAATTAGCGTTTTAGAATTAGGGCTCAGAGGACCTCGCACTTGGTCTGATCCTACAGGCAGGGCGCGTGAACATATGTGAGGGATTTCGCTGAGGGCATCTGCCAAGGCTTCAGAGTCTCTAGCCACGTGATGGGAGATTTTGCTCTAAGGGGGCATTAAAAGCTGAGAGGATATAACTCAAGGATCGAGGAATGCTGTTTCTCTTTGGCACGTTCGAGACTCACGGTACAGAGGAGCTTTTGCAACAGTTACGTAATGCTTGAAAATGTCAGCAAGGTTTAAATCCACACTTATCCTTCTTTAACGATTAGGAACGTCACAATGAATAAAAATGATAGTTACTATGAGATGCTTCTTCCAAATTTTACTGTAATTGTCGTACATTTGGGAAAATGATCCTGTGTTTATCAAACAGCATAGAAAGATGGAGTTAAAAAACTTTTCTCAGCAAAGCGAAAAAAGATTAAGATATCTATGGTGTCACTTCCCTCCGTCCCGCATTCATCTTCCGGATTTGCCGATGCCAAATTCAACAGCCGAACATAATATTAATCCAGGCTGTGTGACATAGAGAGTAAAAGACACATGATTCAACTGCAGGGCCAGACATTTCCATTAAAGTGTCCTGCAGGGGAGTCTAATATGCAGGATTGTTCCAGAGGGGAGAGACTCCTATCAAATGGGCCTAGCTGGGTCTTCACCTTCTCACAATAAATGAGGCAGCGGGAACAGAAGATAGGGCCTTGGAAATTGGGAACTAATGAAGGCTGGGGGGTGATGGGGCGTAGAGGGAGTGAAATACACACTCTAATCCACACTCTCGTGGCTAGCATGTAGATGGTAATTCAGCACCATAACTTCACAGTAAGCTTGTTACTGGCAATCTTTGTAGAGAAATTGGAGGTGTCTATCACTTGATGAAAGATGACAGAGCCCAGGTGTTATTTCACCATCCTAATTCGGTGTGTCACTGTGCCTCGACCGGGAGGCGTGGCCCGGGGGTGGGTGGGGAGCGGGTGTCGGCCAATCAAGAGAGATCGAGAGGCGGAGCCCCTTCTGTAACCATGTGAGCACACTCTGAGGGCCTGGGGGGGGAGGGGGCACACTTGTTCATCAGCACTTTGTTTTCGAAATCCACAGATTATTGGATTGTGCTTTTGTTTTGAAGAGCTTAGCTCCGTAGAAACAAAGAGGTGAGGGTGGGGTGCTCAGATTAGCAGCCGTTGCCCCCACCCAAAATACAAAAGGCCATTGATTACAACAGTTTGGGCATATGCCTGTAATTATTCCCCAATGAAAAAAGAGAAAAATACACATGCACATGTAGCCAGCCAATGGCATTCTGCTCTGCCCACACATGCACACATAGCCAGCCGATGGCATTCTGCTCCGCCCACACTTGCAGATGTAGCCAGCCGATGGCATTCTGCTCCACACACATATGCACATGTAGCCAGCCAATGGCATTCTGCTCCGCCGACACATGCACACATAGCCAGCCAATGGCATTCTGCTCCACCCACACATGCACATGTAGCCAGCCAATGGCATTCTGCTCCGCCGACACATGCACACATAGCCAGCCAATGGCATTCTGCTCCGCCCACACATGCAGACGTAGCCATCCAATGGCATTCTGCTCCACCCACACATGCACATGTAGCCAGCCAATGGCATTCTGCTCCGCCCACACTTGCACACATAGCCAGCCGATGACATTCTGCTCTGCCCACACTTACACACATAGCCAGCCGATGGCATTCTGCTCCGCACACATCAGCAGACGTAGCCAGCCAATGGCATTTTGCTCTGCCCACACATGCACATGTAGCCAGCCGATGGCATTCTGCTCCGCCCACATATGCAGATGTAGCCAGCCGATGGCATTCTGCTCCACCCACATATGCAGATCTAGCCAGCTGATGGCAATCTGCTCTGCCCACACATGTACACGTAGCCAACCGATGGCATTCCGCTCTGCCCACACTAGCACACGTAGCCAGCCGATGGCATTGCGCTCTGCCCACACTAGCACACGTAGCCAGCCGATGGCATTGCGCTCCGCCCACACTAGCACACGTAGCCAGCCGATGGCATTCCGCTCCACCCACACTAGCACATGTAGCCAGCCGATGGCATTCCGCTCCGCCCACACTTATACACGTAGCCAGCCAATGGCATTCTGCTCCGCCCACACATGCAGATGTAGCCAGCCGATGGCATTCTGCTTCACCCTGTTCTAGGTTCACCCCCGAGAACATTGACTTCCTGGTTCCACCCATCCAGTTGGAGCTCCGCTGTGCTTCAGAACCAAAGACCTCCCAGAACTGCTTACCAGTCCTTCTCAGAAAGGGCTGCTTGCTGCCGCCTCTGCTTTGGCTAGCAGATCCAGCAAATCAGTCACGCTGCGCAACAAGCAAGGGATTCAGTTTTAATACTTTCAAACAGGTCATTCAGTGAAGTACAGCGACTGTTTAGATTAGGCTGAATTAGCACAATACTCTAGAAAAATGGGTGGGCAGGAAGGGCCGGAGTGTATGCGGGTTTTTGCTGCAACTCCCCAATGTGAAGAGTTCTCACACCTGGGTTTAGACAGCTGACCAAAAGGTTATCCCAAAAACCTGCATATACACCCTTTGAGGATTAGATTTCCCACCCCTGCTCTAGAAAAACCAACCCTAGAATTGGCTCATTTTGGATCACTTATGCGCTTACATTGGTGCCCAGTCCACTATACTCTGTGGACTGGGCACCAAACAATGTCATCCAACCAGACACACCCAAAGGGGACCCTGGTGCCTATCTCAGAAATACAGGGGACAGCCTAGATGGGACTTTGTGGTACAACACAAAGTATCAGCTACATATACACTCACTGATCACTTTATTAGGTATACCTGTCCAACTGCTCGTTGACGCAAATTACTGATCAGCCAATCACATGGTGGCAACTCAATGCATTTAGGCATGTT
>JAODKM010000039.1:21765632-21777523 GCA_026780845.1 Petrocephalus sullivani
CCAGGGAAGCGCGCCGCCGCGGCCCCGGCCTCGCTAGCGGCGGCGGCGGCGTGCTGCGCTTCGTGGCTCCGCAGGCGGCCGGCCTCGGGGAAGGCCTTCCCGCAGACGGCGCACGGGAAGACGCCGTGCTCCTTGTGGTTGAACAGCGCCGGCTCCACGGCGGCCACCTTCTTGGGCCGGCCCCGGCCGCGCTTGACGGCGCCCTGGAACGGGTTGGCGGCCAGCTCCGCCTGCGCGCCCGGCGGCCTGTCGACGGCGTGCAGCGCCGGCAGCGCGGACTGGGAGCCGGCGGACAGCACCGGGCCGGGGCCGGGGGCGTGGGCCTGGGCGGCCTGCGCGTCGTGGGCCTGGCCGTCGCTCCCGAAGGCGGAGCCGTTGGCCAGCAGCGCGGCGGCGCCGTGCGACATGTCCAGCGGGACGGCGTAGGGCAGCTCGGCGGCCGGCGCCGCGCGGAAGAGGCCCAGGTCCCCGCGCGTCGGCGGCACCAGGATCTGCACGTTGGACTGCTTGATCACCTCCTGGCAGATCTCCACCACGGAGCGCATCAGCAGGAACTTGGCGGCCGTCATCAGCTCGGGGAAGCACTCGAGGCGCACCACGATGCGGGAGCTGTACGCGAAGTCCAGGATGTCCCGGAACACCTTGGGGCTGATGGTGTGCATCTCCAGCTCCTTGGCCTCGCCGTCCTCCGCCTGGCAGCTGAACACCGACTCGAAGTACTCGCTGCAGGCGGCCAGCACGGCGCGGTGCGCCGGGAAGCTCTCCTCGCCGACGCGCAGCACCACGTCGCAGAAGCGGCCTCCATCTTTTCTCTGCGCGTTGAGGTTGTGCAGCATCTCGGCGCTGTGCTTGCTCACCTGGTAGGTGTAGGAGGAATTCCAGGGCTGCTCCGCTAGCCGCTCCATGTCGTCTGCATCCACGGGCGGGCAGGGGGGCGGCGGCGGCGGCGGGGGGGCGGGCTGGCGGGCGCGGCGGAGCTCAGGAAAACAGCGACGCGGCGAGCGGGCACGGCGACCACCGCTCTCCGGCTCTTTTGCATCGAAAATGTTTGCACGGGAAAAATGGCAGCCCCCCAGCTTCCTGTGAACTTTGACCTTTGTTTAAAGGGAGGGGGTGTCGCCGCCGCCGCTCGCGTTTCTCCTCCGAGGGACGGCGGCGGCGCATTGTCGGCGCACGCCGGAGCCGGCGAGCGGGGCGGAGGGCGCCGGCCGAGGAGCCGAGCGTGAGGCTGCGCCGAGCCGAGATCTGCCCGTCTCCCCCTGCCTCATGAGAGCGGCACATCCCAGGCTTTTTTCCTGCCCGTGCCCCCTCCCCCGAGCGGCTCCCCTCCCCCCATCGCGCTACGCCCGCGCAGGACGGCTCGCCCGGGCACAAATGCGGCTTTTATAACCGCCGCATCCGCACTTACAGGCGTTACAAACGCGCTAAATGAAATTAATCTTGGATTAGGTGACTTGCGTGCAGACATGTTATCGTGCAAAAAAAAACGCCCCTAACAAAATGGATGCATATAAAAAAAATGGTGATGAACCCCCCCCGCCCCGCAGGTTGTCCCAGACATTTTCTTACAGCTAGCATCAGAAGCCCCCGGCGTCTTTTCTTGCCTGCGACCAGTGCGTCGCTCTACTTGCAGGTCTAAATTTCTCTGAAAGCTGTCAGTCTTTAGGTGGTGGGGGTGGGTCGTTTATTGTTTATTATCGAATTATAAATATGATCGTTTTGATTTGTTTTGCACATTAGGTGAACAGGCAGAAACACACGAGGTGGACTTATGTCTGAATGATTGTCCTGTAATAATACTCTTACACTCCCCCATACAGCTACTGCTGTTAAACTGTCACGCTTAAATATGAGTGGGTGCTGAATAATATCATTGCATAGCATTATTTTATAAGATGATTAAATCAGATGCACAGAGCCATATGTAGTCTTTACAGTGCAATACCTATTAATGTTTATATTTTTAAAATACAGTCCCGGCAGCACGACGCGTGGACAGCGCTCCAATGACACCGTCCGCAGGCATGTGTACATTGTCTCGGAGCGCGAGCTGTCCCGCTTCGTGAGCTGAGCGAGCGCCACCGGAACTGACGTCACCAAACACGGTCGCGCAGATTCCGCAGACGACTGCACGGGGGCGTCCGCCTGCACAGATAGGAAGGGACTGCCGTGACACGGAACAGCGCCATTCATAGCGAAATGAATGAGTGGGAGCGATGACGCTGGGTGTTTAAATGATTTCTTGCGAGAGACTTCGTACACGCCGCATGTTTCTCATATGCAACAACATAATGTACGGAAAAAGCTGCCCTCAGTACGGACTGCATGAACTCGGGCGGAAATTGCGTCAGCGAGGGTCCCAACGGCGCTTGACAAAACACCTGCAAACTGGAAGCCAGTTTGTGTGCAACGTCGGCTGTCTGGGAGATTTAGTTCTTTTACTTTTGGGACTTTAACATTTATCCGCCAAACTACTCTGTAAGACGATATCTACCAAAATATGCACAATAAATTACTGTATACTGTATCTGCATCTGTTTCAGGGATGCTCCGATCAGTTTTGGGGGGGGGGGCTGATCGCTGGAATAACCGATTGCCAATCATATGGTGCTTAATTGGGTTGGGGAAATTGAAAATAATTTTTTCCCCAGCTGCAAGCCACCCACTGCATAATTTTGGAAAATACTAAAAAATGGCTGAGATCTAATAGTGATTCATATCATTATAGAAATGGAAAGGAGTATAGAGATGCTCCGATCAGATTTTTAAACGGATTCCATTGTGTCAGAATTGCCGCTTTGTTTTTCAGCGCATGATCAAACGCGCTCAAATTGACGCTTGACCTTTAAAAAAATATGAGCTAGAACTTTAAACACTCAATTGGTGTGCTTCAAGTCCCCATTGGCATTCATTCTTAGCCACATCATGACTGCCTTTGGGTGAACCTCCACATGAAATTTAATCTCACTAGCCCGTCTTGGCAATGTTAGTGAAACCCTTATTTTAAGATCAAAACATACACCATTCACGTTAATAGCAGTATTATTTTAATTATCTGAATTTAACATAGCAGCTTGTGTTCCGTGGCTGTTAACTCTTTTCGACTGAATAAAACAAACAAATACATGCTTAATAAAAACAGTATACTATTCTTATCTTGTTGTTTTTTGTTTCTTTATTTGTTAAGGCTATATGTGGTAAGTATTTTTATAAGAAGTTATTTAATTATTTAGAAATTATAATAAACAATTATAATAAACAAAAATGCTCGCTTTAAAAGTGAATCTCAGGTCGGTTAAAATAAATGTTTTCAATATTTAATAAAAAAGACTTGCTACCATAACTGTGTTTCCAAGAAACGAAGGTAGCTTTTAAAAGAAATATAAGCATCTCTGCATTTTTGCAGAGAATTTATTCCTCCTATCCAAAATGTGCGCAGCTGTAGTGAGCACCGCTTCCTTTATACACTTGTACATGAAGGACAAAGATAAACTCAGGTTATCATTTTTCTCGTACCCCTCTCGGTGATGACTCACATATGTCTAATAAGGTTGGTAGTTTTGAATGCTTAAACAGATGATCTTCAGCGAGCAACTTCTATTAAACATATGTTGCAAATTTTCATCTTTTATAGAGATCTGGTGAAACTGCCAGCCCAGAGACGACATAGTGCCGCTGCTGCGTTTGAAACTTCCTCCACATATTTTAAGTAAACAGCACATATAGTACATCATCCACAAAATCGTCCGATTTAAATCGGCTGACGATCCATCGGAGCATCGATATTTAATCTCTTGTATAAACTGCCGCTTAAAACAATTATACCCAATACACTCAAAAATATACAGTGTAAAACTTTCTTCCTGACTTACTATCCTTGGAAATGTCAGTATATTCCATATACATGTAACGTAGATTTATTGTTTTACTGTTAATGCAGAGATGCCACCCGCTGTGTCCCATTTTGAACGAATACGGGGCGTGATTTGTTTCGGTTTTTCCGTCTTGCCAGGCTATAATTTTTGTCATTTGTGACAGTAACTGGCTCACCAACTATGCTAGTTCCAATTCTTATTACCGATAATACAAAACATATAATTTAGTTAATCAATTATTGTACATGAATCGGTGGGCGAAAGCCGTTCGAAACAGCCATAGGGACGCCCACGATGCTGGTAAACAGTGAAATCCTTTTAAAATTATTATTTTATAGCCCTCTCAGAATTAATTCGGACGTGTTACATAGGACGTCAGAATGCAGAAACTTTTAGTTTAGTTTAAGTTTTCTGATATTTGTCCGAAATTTAACTACAACGTACTTAAGAAATTCATCAGCAAGTGACACAGCATGCAATAATACAAAATAAATCAAGGAGAAATTGTGTGGAGAGAGCGTACGCATACATTTAACCATATACACAAACATCGAACAACAGCCACGGAACAACGTTTTCGCCGTTTCTGAGCAAAAAATCATAAAAAAAATATCTACATTTTCAGGTCCCTTCTACGTAAGGAAGTAAGGTGTAAGGAAATGGGACACCCTTAAAATATCTGTCTCACAGCACGTAGACGATAGGTGGCGATTTGGGACAAAGCGAGAACAGGAAGTGACAGCGAGCGTTTGCCGCCATATTTAGGTGTCTATGCATTTGCCTAAGGGTCCTTCGTATGAGACTTAAAATCACAGTCGTTGTGTTTAAAATAGTATCTGTCCCGAAATCGAATATTTTGTATATGAAAGTTCTGCCGAAATAATAAACCGGTGAAGCCGCCGGCTTTTTATGTGCGATTTCCCGGAGGTGCTAGATAAGGCGCGACTGGGCTGTATATAATCGCGCCGGGGACCTTCTCCCAGAAGCAGTGAGATATCTGAAGAAAATTGCTGCTGTGCGACTGGAAGAGAAAGACGAACGCGAGACTGTAACGACAAACCCGAGGTAGCTTTGGCGGCTCCTTCGGCGGCGGGGTAATTTCGCCTGCATACGGCGTCTGGGACCCGGGCCCGCGCTCACTTCTGCCGGGAAAAGCGCATAGAAAGTGCGTTGTTGTTGCGGGTGTCTAACGAGCTCATTTAGCTACGTGTGCCGGGGGCTGTGCCGGGCCGCCCGGGGAGGCCGGCTCTCTGCGAGCCCGGTATCCCTCTTACGCGTTAGTAGCTCCCGGCTCCCGGGACGGCGGAGCGCACCGCCCGGGGGAAGAATCTTTCCGGCAGCCCTGGCCGGGCCGGTCGCCGGCCCGGGAAGCCCTCAGCCCGGACTGCCTAACCCCGCAGAGATGCCCAGCCGCCCTAGGGGCCCGTATGCCCGACCGGAGGTGTGTGTGATGGCAGCTCTGTTTGGTACTCGGGTCCCTGACTGGCTCGCCAAGTTTAATGAAATGCTAAATGGAGACCGGGCTTCGGTAGGTACGGGCAGCGCGGTAACGTGTACCGAGGGGGAGAGCTGGCGGGCTGCGGGGATCTCAGCCCTTGTTTGGGTATATGTCTGGCTGTTCCCACGTGTGCCGCCGGCATTACCGCCAGAAGGCGGCGGGGATGGAGGCTGCGTCGGGGGTAAAGCGAGCCGCGAAACGCGACATGGCCCACCTAGGCATGGTTACTGGTTTGTACCATCGACCTACGTGCCCGCTGGCTTCTCGGGGTCTGCCTGGCAAATGCGGGTCTCAGCCGGCGTGATGCGAACATCTTGTGCTGTCTAGCGTCTCTGCAAAGCCTTTTGATGTAGAAGCACTTTAATTTTAGACGCTATTATTCACACAGGAGCTACGTTTTTGGCTTGGCCTTCTGCAGCAGCCATGGAGAAGGGTGACTGTGTAGAAGAGCAGGAGAAGGTTGAGGCCTCCACAGAGCTGGTGAGGGGGGAGCTGGCACCCTGTTACCGGTACACCAAGGTGAGACCCGGGGCTCTCTGCTCTGTTCCCTGTGAAGGCTGGTATGCCCTTCTGTTTTTGTGAAACCAACACCCTGCCATTTCGTTTTGTAGGAGAGGCTTTTGGAAATACGGGGGCTTCCATGTTCCAATGAGAGGCCGGAATGCCTTTCTGAGAAATATGACAGGTAAAAATGGTGAATTTATTTTTTTCTTCTTCTCCCCTATTGAAAACCCTATTTGCCTGGGCTGTGTAGGTGCTCTTTCCAGACCAAATAGTTTGCATGCTGCCTATTTGTGATCTTCTGACTTGGCCTGCTTGGGGGGAGGGAATGAATTGGCTTGAATTGTGACACAAGGCCACGGACTGTTTTGGCTTTACTGCCTACTCCGGTCATCCTATTGGGTATCAGTGGACACCAGTTGCTTTAGTGCTGATCTCCTGCGCTGTCCAGTAGTTTGTGTTACGGGTCACAGGGCATACAGCCCTGCATCTGCCGCTCTTGCAGATGCTGCCGGCCTGCCTGACAGACAGCCCAGTTTAACACAGGGTGGGGGGGTGGGAATTGGTGCCTGGACCTGGGGCCAGTCACTGATGCTGTGTTTTGCCCCAGTGATGGTGTGTGGGACCCGGAGAAGTGGCACGCGTCGCTGTACCCCACCGCAGACCGGGTGTCTCCTGTGGAGGGCTTTAAGAGAGACTATGTTGAAGACAGGATTCCCTTGAAACGCAGGGTCGCAGGTAAATGAAGGGGTTTGTGTGTGGCAGATAAATGGAAGTGATTGCTGGGGGGGGGGATTCTGGCCAAGGGAGATTCTATATCCAGTGGCATTTACTATACCCAGTTATGTCAGGTCTCCTGTTTGTACCTGCATGTCTCAGGGTCCAGGTCACTGCTGCTGTGACTGCAGTCTTTCTGCTCATGGCAGGGGGCTGGTTGCACACTTTTGGGGGTGTGTGGCATGTGCACACTCCAGATCTTCTACCCTACCAATGTCCATCCATATTCTTTGGGTAAAACCGCTGCTCTTGAGACCTTACTATGCGGCTTGAATAATCTCTGTGGTTTGGTTATTAAAGCAAATGCTGTGTTGGTGGACTTTTCATGGGGTTTAATTCCAGCTATGCTTTTTGACACATGGGACAACAGCCACATTGCTGCAAGCAAAGGAATGGATCTTCCTCTTCCGTGAAACTGATTTGATTTATTTTATTTTATTACTCCCACCGCCCCTCAGTGATTTGTCCTGTAGCACATGGAGTGTTAACTGTAAAACTGCTCACTGGTGTAGTGTGCATTCCACAATTTTGCTCTATGCACCCCATCAGCTGATCTTTTGGGGGCATGGCGGAAGTCATTCAAAGCCAGCCTGGGGGGGGGAGGAGGAAGAATGTGACCCATACCTGGCTCTGCATGGCTCATCTTTAATGTCTGTCACTAATGCTGGACATAGCCCCTGGCTTGGTGCTGCTCCCCCCCTGACAGGAACCCAGAACTGCAGTGACCACTTGGTGGACAGAACCAGCTTTTCTCGAAAAAAGTCAGTGTTAAGGATATGCATACATTTGTCCCCCCCGACTACTTTGTCCCGATTTGGTGCAGATTTCAGCTGTGCTCAGTACTGAAACCCCAGGGTTAGAGAGGACTCTCTGCAGGCTTTTGTCATGGTCACTGAATGCTTTCTCGCACCATCAGTGAGGACCTAGTTGACTTTTATGTTGATGTTAGTTATTTATTTATTTGGTACTTGGGATATAACTGAAGTTGCTTTTACACTGGCTGATGTTCATCTGCTGTATGAAATAGAATTGCTGTTATAAATGCTACAGAAAGTTGGACAGGGTCTCATTACCATGTCCCCTGTCTAGTCTGAGGATGGCTTTTGGTTTTTCTGGATGTTTTTTGCTTTGTTTAATGAGTTTGGTAGTGACTGATATGGGCTCCCCTCCTGCCTGCATACTCCCCACCCGTCCCATTTGCTTCCCTCCCCAGATCCCCGTGAAAGACTCAAAGAGGATGACCTGGATGTGGTGCTGAGCCCCCAGCGCCGCAGCTTTGGGGGGGGCTGTCAGGGCAGTGCAGTGCCCATACCCCCTGCCCGCCGGGCGGTCAGCCCCCTGGAGAACAAGGAGAATGAGAGTCTCAGACTGGGCGGGGCGCGGCGCGTGGGCAGTGGGCGCATCATGGCAACACGCGGCTTCGAGAGGGACATCCGCGGAGACAAGGACGTCCGCGAGCGGGACCGTGAGCGCGACTTCAAGGACAAAAGGTTCCGGGTCAGTGGTGCCGGGTTCTGCAGGGGTGAACATTGGCTGCATAGGAAAAGCCAGACCTCACCCACGATCTTCTGGCACGCTCAAGCATTCCGGTTCTGTTGTGCTGAAGAAGAAACGTGTTTGAGGGCTTTTTTCTCATGCTCCCCTCACGGCTGTGCTTGGAACCTAAAGCCTTTTTGTTTTTCACTCTCTAGAGGGACTTTGGTGATAAGAGGGTCTTCAGCGAGAGGAGACGAAACGAGTCTTACACAGAGGAGGAGCCGGAGTGGTTTTCCGGGGGTCCGACGAGTCAGTCGGAGACCATCGAGCTCATCGGCTTCGACGATAAGGTGCTTGAGGAGGACAAACGTCGGCCCAAGCGTTCACGCAAACGATCAGAATCTATAAAGGAAGGTAAGGTCTTCTCCATATTCCTGTTTGTCCCAAAAATTGGAATGTGTACAGTATTTGACTGGAATTCTGTGGTGTTCAAACTGACTTCAGTGACTTTTTTTTCCATTGGACAATGTTCAACAAATAGGATTGCTGTCTGACAGCTTCTGGATTAATCCCTAGGGTAATCAAGTGCCATTTCCCAATCAGTAGTCCTCAAACTCTGAAGGATCTTCACAACCTTGTTGATCCAAACCCCCTCAAACTCAATTGAATATTTCTGCGCATGTAGATGGATAAATCTCCAGTGTCTGAGTAGAATAGCCTACAGTGTTGTCTTTGGGCAGCTTTGACATGTGCAGCTTGCTTTGTTGCATTTGGTGTGTGAAACATGCATCAATGCATAAGTGTTCTTGTGCAAAAGCTGTCCGACCTGATCAGATGCTAGCCCCAGAGGAGAGGTTCACCTGTTATGTGTGTGTGGTGCTGCTCTTACTCATGGCTACAGCAGTGGAGTGTAATGGTGACCCTGTAGAAGAGCCCGGGATGGTCACACGGCCTGCTGCTGACCAAGAGGTCCCACAAAGCGAAGCCCCTCAAGAAGATTTTGACTTCAATGAATTCTTCAACCTAGAGAAGACTATGCCTGAGCTGGCCTCGGTAAGAGGGGGGCACTGTGCATGTCTCTGCTGGGCCTGGTTTAGTGAATCACCGCTTCATTAGAACTGCCTTCCTTGCACCACGGATCCACGGTCTCCATGGTGGTAATAGTGATCCCTTCCCGACATTCACTCCAGTTGTGGTGGCACACATTGCAATGCCGCGGGAGCCACCAGGCACCATGGTATCTTTTGTTCCACGTGGCCCTGTTGGGTTCCTTGGGGGGGGGTGGGGGGGGTGGTGGCGGCAGACTTCATGGCTTGCTTTGGTGACACGGTGCAGAATCCGCTGTGGTTTGAAGCTCATTGTCATACAAATTTATGCCCATCCCTGGTTCCAGCCCTGCTGTCATGTCTGTTACTCGTGTTCCATGTGCTCGTTCATTCGTGTGCTCTCCTGGTGTCAGTGCCATTGCTGTCACAGTTCAGGGGCTGGTCCCTTCTGTCGCAGCCATGTGTCCATACTGTCTAGACTTTTAACAGCAGGTGTGCTCTAGTACAGTGTTTCCCAACCCAGTCCTTGGGGGAACACTGGACAGTCCACATTTTTACCAGGTATTTGGTGTCCTTGATTAGCTGGGACGGAGCAAAAACATGGACTGTCAAGTGTTCCCCCCCAAGGACTGGGTTGGGAAACACTGCTCTAGTAAAGGCACATGGGAAAAGTGGTGCTTTTGTCTCCTGAAAGCTCTTGGCATACATAAGGTTTTACCAGCCCATTCTCAGCAGACTGACCTAAAGAGACAGTCCTGCTTGTCTGAACTGATGCAGCTGTGTTTGTACTGAACTCACTGGCTTTACTTAAACTGTGGAATAAGTATCTTTGGCTTTGTCACGCTCATGTCCATCAGTCTCGGGGGTGTGCGTTGTTCTTGACCTCCTGATTTATCTGCGATAACTAAAATCCTCATTAAGGATGGGCAGCTGTAGCTGTTAGGTAGCAGTGTGGCTGGGCAGTGGTAGGTGTTAGGCGAGATGCTTCCAGCTCATCTCCCCACCCCCCTGCCCAACACGCTTGCTGGTGTGGGAGCGCTCTCCTCATGTAAGTCCCATCTGTCTCGAGCACCTTCTCTGCCCCTGTGGGGTTTCCCCGCTCGCTGATGTCTCCCCCTTGCAGATGATCGAGGACGTGCTTGGGGAGGGTCCGACGGCCTCCAGCAGATTCAGCCGCTGGTTTTCCAACGCAGTCAGCCCCTCGGCCAGCCGCTTCAGCAGCCAGCGCTCCACGCCGCACGAGGAGCTGGAGAAGCTCGCAGGTGCCGCGTCTGCCCCCGTAGCGAGGCCTTCCCCAACCTGCCAGCTGGCACGAGACTCACTGCTCCCTCTCTTAGGCCTGGACCCACACGGCGTCTCCCCCAGCCATGGCGGGGCCCCCTACTTCACCCCTATCCAGTCTGCAGAGAGGAGGGAGAAGGTGGACATTTTAGCATTGCTTAATAAGGCTAAGATCGACCTGAAGCCACTGCTCTCCAGCCTGTCTGTCAACAAGGAGAAGCTGCGTGAGGGTAGTAAGTTCAGAGCCGTCAGCTCTTCCCCAGGGGTTCTGTGAGCTTCTAGAGCAGCGTCGCTCAACCCAGCGTGTGGAGACCACTAGATGGTCCATGTCTTTGCCCCCCCGCCGTCCCCCTCATTAGGGAGCAAAAATATGCACTGTCCTCGGGGTCCCTGAGTGGCAGCACCCCTCCCTAGCTCGGGCTGTAACTGACTCCTTGTGCCCCCAGCACAGTCGGGTGTGGTCCTGTCCCTGGAGGAGGTGGAAGGTGGCCTGAAGGCCCTGAAGGTGGTGGAGCAGCAGCAGCAGCATGGCGGGGGGACCCCCTTCATGGCAGAGCACCTGGAGAAGGCTCTGACGGGCCGGCCCGCCGACAGGCCTCGGCCCCGCGATACTGACATGTCTGCTTTCAACAAACTGGTCAGCAGTATGAAGGCGGGTGGCACCCTGCCCACTCAGCCCAAAGTCCATGTAAGTGCGCAGTGGCGCCCCCCAGTGGCCACTCTTTGCATGTGGAAGTGACAGGTATGTGAGCGGGCGGCCGCAGCCGGTGCACGTGGCCGGCATGCGCTCTTGGTGATTGGCTGTGGGGCTGCGTCCTTGCAGTCTGGACAGAGGAATGGGCATAAATTTGTACGCAGTTGACGAGCGTCCAAAGCATGGTGCGAGTTGGGCTGCAGTGCCGTGGGCCCGGCATGGAGGCCAGAGCTTGGCTTTGCATGGCAGTTTCGGGATGCCCCCCCCCCCCCGATTTCCTTAACTGCCTAGTGTAACTGAGACTGACTCATCTGTTAAAGTTCTGTCTGCTTTTGGATGTGTCCTCCACTCTGCCCCCGCCCCCATCAGCAGCCTACAGACCGGCCTCTGCCCCTGCCAGACCCCCAGGTGGCTCCCCAACAGAACAGCCTCCTCCAGGTCTGGTAGAAGCCTTGAACTGATTGCTGGGTTGGAGCTTGGTGGGGTGACCTGGCCTGAGAGCATCATGTGGCTGTCTTGCAGGAGCTCCTGGGTGTGCAGGGCCTGCCCCGGGCCAGTTCCCCAACTCTGCTGAACAGTCTGCTTGGCAGTCCCGAGTCGGGCTCGGGCCTGCTTATACAGGGCGTGACGTCCCCGCCCCTGTTCCCGCAGAGGGCTCCTTCGCCTGACTACTACCCTGGCCGCGTGCAGCCCCAAGCCGGTAAGTGCCTCTGTTCAGGCCTCTACCCCCCCCACCCCCCATC
>JAODKM010000039.1:21797107-21825802 GCA_026780845.1 Petrocephalus sullivani
ACTAAGGAAATGTGGCCTAGCCCAGTCCTCGGGGACCCTCAGACGATCCACATTTTTGTCCCAGAGGACTGGGTTGAGAAAGACTGATCCAGCCTGACCACCTTCATTCTAGTTTTGGAAGGAATTTTTTGCTCAAAAAATAGATTCTTCAACCTTTTTAAAGATTCAGACCTGACACCAATGGTGATACATAGAGAAGGGTTTGAAACCTGTAGAGGAATACTGACTGCTTCAAGCTGAAGACACAAAGAGATGTGTTTTAGGAATCATATGGCATCATACTTTAAATCACAGCTGAAACAGAGTACATCCTGAGACAGGAAGTGTCACATTACATAATAACAGTCAGGGCAGCAAGCTGCACTGCCTCTTTCTATTGTAGTGTAATGTGCAGATGTCTCGAATGTCAGTAGACAATGTTAAAATAAAAAAAACAATACAAATATCCTAAACATGAAACTAATTTTTAAAATGGTCCATAGCACTTAATCAGAGAACTGTTAGCCTGTTACCATTATAGCCTGCTGAGAGGCGGACACGAGCGCGCAGTGTGGCCAGGGGTCGTGGCAGCTCACAGCACAACCCGCCCTCGTCATTTGAGATCTCTTCAGTTTGATTCCCAATACAGCAAGCACAGTTTTACCGATTCCACAGGATGGATCAGCACCAGTGAGTCCCTCCTCACCCTCCGAGTCACAGAGCAGAAACGACAGTAGACAGAGAATCAAAGTGGAGAAAAAGCAGGTCCAACTTACTCGTTATAGGCTGTGGGAGGCACCCCTCCTGTGGCCCAGGGGTCCCAGGTGAGGGAAAAATCACGACTTTGTACAAGCTGGCCCAGGGACACCTACAGAGTGCCGCTCTGGTCAGAACTGTGGGCTGAAAGCCCTTCGCTCTGCTTCCTGAGAGGCAAATAGAGGAAGCCCCAGCTAGGAAGAGCAGCAGCTGCCCATCGCCATAAAGATCATAGGAAGTTCCTCTCGCCTGGCCGGGCCGATGTGGCAATGAGTGGTGATGCGATTTCACTTTGCAGCCGAGACATTACCCTGGAGGCGGCGGGGGACTTTCCCCCGCATAGCTAGTGTGACCTTCACCAACACCCAAGAAATAAGGAACTGCCCTCACACCCAATTTTAAATCATTTGTCTTCCATCAGAACATATGCAGAACAGGGTTTAATCATATTTAATAAAAAACTAATTTTCAAGTAAAAACATGAATTAAATTTAAACAAGTAATAGCAGTTACAGTAAACATGACATGGTCATTTTAACAGACCAACAGAACACAAGAAAAAAACTGAACACTGTAGAACACATAAGACAATCAAACATTTAAATAATCCAGTTTAAGGGTCTTGACTTCAGAAAGGTTCCCAAAACACGTCAGGTTCCACTGGAAAACAAACATACAAAAGAAACTGGAAACACCTGACAGAAACCAATACCATCCCTGCAAAGGCACCTGGATGCTAATACAATAATCTCTGTATTAGGACAGATGTATGTGTAGCTAGACCAATAATACCAAGTGATCCTATGATCAAGGTTCATAGTGCTTCATTGTGTTCAGTGCGTCACCCTGGACACCAGGGGGCAGAATGGGGCCGTCGCCCCCTTCCTGAGCAGCGCCGAGGGCAGCATCGGCATCCCCCTCCCGGGGGCTGCGCTCCTATAGCTTTCTGAGGAGCCGCCGCCGTCTCCGGGTGGATACTCCGGTGGACATGCCCGGCTCTTCCACTCTAGCCGGGCTCAGTGGGGCTATCTGGGAGACAGCACACGGAAACAAGGGGGTCACAAGCAAAGGAAAGATCAAGCTGCGGAACTGCAAGTGATGGGCAGACTGCTTAAAGGGAAATGGGCGGCTTGCTTTTTAGGGAAAGGGAAGAAGGGGTCACGTCTTTATTGGCATCTGCAACCTATTCAGAGAATGGGAGCGTGTGCGTGTGTACGGGCTGTGTGATGCGCAGACGTCTGTCCTATGCTGCCTGGCACAGACCCTGACTAGGATAAGTGGTCGCAAGATGGCTGAACGAATCCACTTCCTGAAAGGATATGGGGAATTCCTATTTTGGAGGAAAAATATTACAAGCGATATGGGTAACAGGGCCCCAGTTAGACTAAATAAGTCACCGGAATGCAGGAACACCTGCAAGCGATGGTCCAGCTACCGTTCTCTAGCCACACTGACTGCTCCAGCACCACCAGCACTGGACCCTGCAGTGCAACCAGAGCAGTTTCTAGAGCTTCTGGCTATTTCTCGCTGTTCTCACGCCAAGCAGACACAGAGTATCCACAGGGGAGCTGCGGGCAGCAGAGCCTGATGCAAAACCTAAGAGGTTTGAAGCCATCTTAAAACAGACTCTGTGGAGAAGACACCGGACAATCACCTGGACCGTATCGCCCTCTGCTGGTTTTACAAAAGCTTCGGCTCCCTCCTGGGCCTCCTCCTGGGTGTCTTCCTCGGCCTCCCCCTCAGCTTCACTGCTATTAGCAGAGAGGGAATCGGGGGACTTAGGCCTCCTAAGAGGGTGAACGGTGGCCAGGAGAGCAGGTAAGGTGAAGCAGGACAGGAAACGAGCCTTCAAGAGCTGGTAGGCAGGATTCCCACTCAGCTTCTCTGCAACCAGTTTGCGGATAGTGCCCAGCCGGGCTTCCTCGTCGCCGCCGTCTCCCAGGGAGCCCACCAGTTTCAGGGCATTCCACTCCAGGGCCTGTTTGCGCTGCAGGAGAGTCATCAGTGTTGTCAGGCTGCTGACGAATGGCGGCAGGTAGGGCAGGGTGACCTCCAGCTCGGGGAGCTTCACCCCTCCTGTCCCTTTCATCCACTCCATCACTTGAGAGTCCTCCTCAAGAAACATGAGGCTGGGGTCCAATGAATGAGGCATGGCTCCGGGGCCTTGGTGCGGGGGCAGGGTCACCTTGACAGGGCTGGTGCCCGGCTGCAAAGCCCGATTAGGATTTTTCTGAGGCGGGGGTCCCGTCAGCAGGGCTTTGGATGGAGCCGTTATGGGACTGCTGGGACGGATTAGCTGGAGAAAAGGTAGGGGCTGCGTTTGATGCTGGGCGGCGTTTTGTGCTCTAATCGGCCTGGGAGATGCGATCGGAGCAGGCGATCTGGGGCCAGAAGCACGCATTTCCTCAGGCTTGCTACTGGACGGACTCCCAGTCCAAGCTGCAGGAGAGACTGCGGTCACCCCCGGGGACTCGTCCTTTATCTGGAGTAACGGCTTCGCTCTCCTCGCAGCGGGCACGGCCGGGGGGGCCTGCCGGTCCACGCGGACGGGAGCTGGACTGGCCTCTCCGGCCGCAGCCAGTGGGGTGGCCAATGCGCTCACAGGCATCAGGCCGGACGGGGTCATGACCCAGGTGAGCGGTTTGGGCGGGCTGGCTGCCGTCTGCTCGGCTGCAGCTGGTATCTTTTTCGTTTGGGCTCTGCTGGCTGAGGCCTTCTCTGTGGGCTTACGAGTGCGTCTCTTTGGCGGGGGGTCCTCCTTGGCCTCCGGCGCCTTTGCTGCCCCCCCCTCACTGCCACTGGGCCGTGGAGGAGACTTGGGGGTCACCGCTGGTAGCAGCACCTGAGTGATGAGCATGTTCTGGGGCAGCACGAGACAGGGGACGACGGCCTGGCTGCTCTGCTGAGGCAGGGCCTCCTCGCAGCGTCTCTTATGCAGCATCGCAGCCACGGTGTTCGGCTGCGACCATTTCCTTTTGGGCCGCGGTGCTGGCGGCCGGGCTGACAGGAACCAATCAGGGAGAAGCAATCAAATTAGCTGCAAGGCACCCAACAAGAAGCACATAAAAGGGACATTTTGTCAACTAGTGTTTACCTGGAACAGAGGCTTTGGGTCCCTGAAAATAGAGAAACGTGGGGTCACTTCAAAGAAAATCGAAACAGAATGACTGCCACCTACTGGCTAGAAGTATTAAGCAAAACGCTGTTTAAAGTGCGTCAGACACAGCAGGCCAGCGCAGCTCACCATGATTCGTCTCTTCTCAATGACTTTTTTACAACCTTCGGCATCAATGCGGAGAACCTGTTTGAGGTGAGAATAGCACAATGGCGGCTCACATTCTCACAGGGGACACTCGATTAATGAAAGGCAGGTTTCACACAGGACCACGACTCACTTTGAGCAGCAGTTTGAAGACGGGAGTGCTGGAAAGTCCAATGTCCTCGCCCTTCACCCTCACAACATCAGCTGCAAAGGACAGAAGGGAGACCTCGCATAAACTCATGTCCGGCCAAACTACATCCGCGTCTTGGGGAACGGTGAACGGCCGCACCACCATCAACCCACAGACCTTCTCTGCGCCTCTCCGTCTCACAGCTCAGGGGTATCAACATGTTGCCCATCCAGGGCAAGATGGCCAGCAGAAGCTGGCTGTTCATGAATTTGGTAGCAGGATTAGCGGTGGATTGCTGGCTTTTCCTGGCTGGCACTGCCCCCTTGGGGCCTGCTACTGCTAGCGGACAGGCCTTCTGCGGAAATGAGGAAACCAATCACAGGCGGCGACCAACGCAAACACACACAAGACTGATGTCAAAGGAGATTGCAAATAAATAGAAATACACAAACAAGCAAACAAATGCAATTTTTAAATAAACAAATGCTTACTGGTTGTGGTGCTGAGCTCCCAGAACAGCGTATTAAATTCTTCACCTCACCGAGAGATACACGGACCATTTCTTTTTCAAAATAGCTTCCCTAAAGAGAAGATATTGATACATTAGCATCAGTAAAAGAGGATGTGGTGTTGACCCACGTACCTATGACTTCAGGAGACTGACTATGAAGCTCCCTACAGCCTTTGTGGGGAAAAAAACAGCTATTCTATTTATCAGCTAGTCTATAATGGGGAGAAGCCTTAATGAGAATACTACAATAAGACGACCGCATAAATACAGTGATGTGCCCAGCACAATGAAAGGTTGAGATACAATGAAGTCTTCCTACGCTGATTAAAAAAAAATAAAAAAAAACACTATTCGTCACACAGGAGGAAATTATCGGCCTTAGCAGCTAGGTGGGGTGCATGGCTGCAGCAAGCTCAGAGCTTAGGAAGGCTGTGACTGCAGTACCTTTTCTGGAGGCTGTGATGGAGTCTCTACTTCCATGATGACCTCTAAGGGGTAGCCCCGCTTGTCCAGAATAGTGCTCCTCACCCCCACAGGCTCGTGCTTTCCGGCCACGCTGTTTTCCGAGCGAATGCGTCCCAACTTGGCCTTGACTTCTGCCTCCTTCTGGGTGACCAGGTTTTTGGGAGCGGCTCGCACGGCCCCAGGAGCCAACCGCAGGAGCAGTGGCATCATTTTGGGGATCCACTCGTCGATCTTTGGCAGGATGTATTTGTCCCGCACATTGGCCTCTTCGTGGTGCTGAGGTGGTGCTTCTTCCTCCTCACTGTCCATAAAAACCAGCTCCTCCCCTTCCTCCTCCGCCGCCGCAACCTCTTCCTCCTCCGCAGCACGATCCACTTCTTCCCTCCTCTTCTTTGGAAGTCTTTTGCGTCGGCTTTTCCGTCCTGTGGATTTCCCAATTCTATCCTTTCTTACCTTGATGTGTCAAATGAGTAGCATCATGGGGCAATGGGAAATTGACAAAGACACGTATACTGACCCGCGACGGCCTTAGGGTGAACACTTACCCTCATTCCTGTCATCAGTTTCCACTTCTGTAAACACTGACTGTCAATCCTGTTCGGTATCTCTGAAGCAATCTTAGTCCATCGACCTATAGATGAAACAAACATGCTACGTGTGAAGTGCCCAGGTCCCCAGAACGAAGTCCTACACCTGCTGCACTCCTACCTGCACCATACTTTTCCACCAGTTTAATTAATAGGGATTCCTCTTCCTGGGTCCATCGTCCTTTCTTCACACCTGCCCTCAAGCAGTCCAGATACCTGAAACGGCACCCTCTGATCACCCTGTGGCACCTTTGCCAAGGTTCTGCCCTTTGCGCAGAGCCCATTCTTACCGGTCCCTGCACTGCCCGTCATTCCGGCCCGGCACCTCGCTCCGTATCTTCCACCATTCCCTCACACCGTATTTTGCTACGGCCTTCAGTAACATCTACGCAAGAGAAGTGGATGAAAAGGTCTTGGATGAGATCTCCAGACAGCATCTAAATGGAGGTCGTTTATCGTTGCACAGGGACTTGCTTTATTCCAAGCTGAAAGAAAAACCGCCCCGTACCTCGTCTTCCTCCTTGGACCAGTGGCCTTTCCTGAGTGTCGGGTCTAGGACCTGCGTCCAGCGGTAAATGAGCTGTCCAGCTTCCCGGCCCTCCATGAAGTACGATACTGCAGAAGATGACAGAGACCCAATTACAGCCTTCACAAAAGCTCCCGCTGTACACGCTGTCCAGGTGAGGTTCACCAGGGAATTTTAGATGGATGCTTACTTTGGGTGTACGGGATGAAGTTTCCAATCCGCATTTTTTCCACCAGGTCACGCAAGCCGTCATCCTCCTCCTTGGTCCATCCCTTCTTCTTGAAGTTCTTGTTGATGTAACGCTGATATGTTTGAAGGCACATGAAGGCGGTCCGGTTTGTCTGATGGAACAAAGTTCTACTGTTAAGAAGTGGTCCATTTCCCCGATCTTAATGCAGCATATATAACATATAGAAGTCTAACAGGTCAGTAATTTATTTCTCCAGAACAGCTGTAGTAATGGGCATGGTGAAGATTCTAAGGACCTCCACAGAGCTTTTCTGCCCCTAGTGGCTCACCCCAAGATCCTCTGCAATCTGGTCCCAGTGGCAACCCTGGTGCTGCTCCACGATGCCCCGCAGCTTCTCAATCTCCTCCTCCTTCCAGCCGGATTTGTTAATGGATGGGTGAAGGTAGTTCTCCCAGAATCTCCTCATGTCTTGAGCAGAACGGGTGCCCTCAAACTAGGCCGACCCAAAAGAAAAATATTCCTCAGTAGAGAATCCCTTACACTGATTGGTTAACTGATGTTTCAAAAAGGTGTGGGGGTGGGGGGCTGAGAAATACATACGTCGACATTTGAGATTTTTTCCCAGTCGTGTACGTCATGGCGATTGCCAACCAGCTGCTCCTCCGTCATGGCACTGCAGACCCAATGGCATGGAGGCCATGAGTGATAGGAACACTTTGCAGAAGCTGCAGCTAATAATGATAGCCCACTGTTACCTTATGTCTCCCATTTCCCTCTCTATTTCATTGATTTGCTTCTGGATGATTTGCTTCTCCATATCACTAGCTTTGGACATTTTCTCTGTCAGGTAATCCACCCTATGGAGCAAAGAGGCGTAAGAGAATGGTTACACCCCCTGTGAGCCTGCGGATCCCCAGAGAGAAAAGCTGAGGAAACCCAGCAAACTTTGCACAACTGTGACCTCCATATAGTAAGGGGGACAGAGATTACACAGACACAGGGGAACAACATGAGAGAGTTAGAGGGACAGATAGAGCTAAATTTAACCCCTCATAGCTATGTGGACCTCCCCATTTCCCATGGCCCTCCCCTTTCCCGTGGGCCTCCCCTTTCCCATGGCCCTCCCCTTTTCCCCATTTCCCATGACCCTCCCATTTCCCACGGCCCTCCCCTTTTCCATTTCCCATGGACTTCCCCCTTCCCATGGGCCTCCCCTTTCCCATTACCCAAGGACCTCCCCTTTCCCATTTCCCATGGCCCTCCCCTTTCCCCATGACCCTCTCCTTTCCCATTTCCCATGAGCTTGCCCATTTCCCTTGGCCCTCCCCTTTCCCATGAGCCTCCCCTTTCCCATGAGCCTCCCCTTTCCCAAAAGCAGTTTACAGACAACTTACAGACAAGTCTCTATAGAGGTACAAATAGCCATCATGATTTACTCCCTGCTTTCATTCAAATACTAAATGGTCGAACACTGCACTTAGTCTACAGCTATGACGAGATGAATGGGCCGTTACTCACTTGGACAGTTTAGGCTGTAACATGCGCCTCATGGTGTCGCTGGTCACGGACTTCAACAGCAGGGTCTTCTGCCAGCTCTCCCCTGAAATAAAATGCAGGCTCCTAATTAACTCCTGATTAACTCATGTGTGCATCAAAGTATTCATTTTCACCACAACATGGAGGGTACTTTCGGGGAAAGACTTACACCTTTGTATTTTCCTTAAATCATAATTCACTGCGCCCCTGTTCATCTTGTCTCTGGTTTCTGAATTAGCAGGAGGGCCCTGACAGCACAGAGGCAGAGAGGTGTTGGTAGGACGATTATTACATAAGCCAAAAAGACCAGGTATTATGGGAGCAGAAAGCATTCTTACGTGCCTGCTTTTGAAGATAATGGCTTAAAAATAATGTGAACAACTCCTGTACTATAAATTCATTCTTACAAGGCCAGTAACTTTGTCCTTGAAGTAGGGTTTCATGAAGCTTCCCAAGAAGAGCCTTGATGGGCCCAATCCAGAGGAGCTTGGCTGGGGAACAGAGCCAGATACCTGGGCCATGATCTCTCTCTGTGGACACACAAGCATGTCAGAGATCAAATACCTCAAACAGTGATGCACAGATAACGTGGTACCTGTGATAGAGAACATTGCGTTTCCTGGCCATGCAAACTGTAGACAAACAGTTTTGGTATTTTTGCAGGTGTGCCAACTGGATGCAGTTTATATAAGAAAAACAATACACATACATTTAAGCAAACATCTCTCTCATGCTGCCGAATACATGTATGACCCGCACTTATTTCACGAAGAATCTCATGTTGATCACTCACCTGTTCTAGTAATAAAATTAAAAGTATAGTAATTAAAACAATTATTAATGACTATCTCAGGCCTGTAAGGTTTAGTTTGAAGGTTTGAAGATGCAGAAGCTGGACTCAGTGAGGCAGCAAGTGACTCTGAGAGCAGAACCGTTCTTTCTCCACAGAACTTGTGGGTTTGCTTTCAGTACATCTAATGCCAGTCTTATTGGCTGATTCAAGTCACCCCAAAAACCCACCCCCACACCTGCTCTCCATGGATCAGGTTCCCTACCCCTGATCTAATGCCATTGTTTGTATTCTGCATTGAAATCTTTTAACATTATGGGAAATTCACATCTGCTGCACCATGACAATAAAATAATATAAAATATCACAAAAATGCTCATGGCTGATGCCGCCATCCCCTGCCAGCTCCAGCTCCCACCTGATGCTCCTGGTTTTCACGTAGTATTCGCTCAAGCTCAGCCAGTTTCTCCTCCAGGATCTTCTGGTACACCAGATTCATCTGCAGGCAGGTTTCCACGGTCTGCGGCAGGTTCAGCTCCTCACTGCTGTCATCCTCACTCTGGCCCACAGACATTCAGACACGTCCGTGATGGGGGCTTACCACAGACGGTTGGCTTTATACCGGGAAGAAAGGTGCTACTTACACTGTCTGTAGCATCTCCAACTTCGTCATCATCATCATCTGCTTGAGATGGACAGAAAACAAACTGGTAATTATTCAGTCCTCATTAATAAACTGATACTAGACATTCAATGGACCAGACTGAGTACCACTCACTTCTATCATCATTCTATGCTTCCATTTCCCATCCCAAGACCACCTACTACCAAGAGAAGATCACGGCCACTGTAGACACTTTCAATTTTAAACTTCAAAGCCCTCATTCTTGTGCAAAACTCCTGAATGTGCCGCCCTCAGGCACGATTCTGAATTTCTCATGAAAAACAACTTTCTGGACCTTCTTCAGTCTGGCTTCAGACTAAAGTAAATTTGACCAAGACTGCTCTCCTTGCTGCTGTAGATAGTCTGAGTGTCACAGGAGCTGGATCCTTGTCATCTGCCCTGATCCTATTAGACCTCTCTGCAGCCTTCGACACGGTTAATAACCATATCCTCCTGGCCACCTCTCCCAACTTGGCCTCATGGGGACTGCTCTGCACTGGTTTGACACATACAGATCATTTCAAGTGGTTTGGAGTGCAGACGTGTCCAAATCACATGAAGTAACAATTTGCTACGGTGTTCCCCAAGGCTCTGTCCCTGGTCCTCTCCTCTTCTCTCTTTACATTACCTCTTCAGCTCAGATCATCCAGCCACATGGTTTCTCCTTCCACTACAGTGCAGATCTACTAACCCTTCTTTCCTGACAACACAACAGTATCTGCATGCCTGGTTGACATCATAGGCTAAATGAGGGACCTCCAGCTCAATCTCTCCAAGCCTGAGTTTTTTGTCATCCATCTCTCCAAGACTGAGCCCTGTCATCCATCATGTTATCACTGTTTAGTTTGGACCATCCACACTATCTTCATCAATGTCTACCAGGAACCTAGGGGTAATGACAGACAACCACCTGTCCTTTGCAAAACACATAAAAATGCTCTCCCAATCTTGCAGATTTACCCTGCATAGCATCAGGAAGCTCCGGGCATTTTCAGTCTGAGTACGCAGCTCTGCTTCTAGCACAATACTTGTTACCTCAAAACTAGACTACTGTAATTCACTACTAGCAGGTCTGTTAGCTTACACTATCAGACCACTGCAAGTGATTCAAAATGTATGTGGCTACACTTCAGATATTCATTCAGCCTACACATCCTCAAGTCACACTCCTCCTTGTCTTACTTCACTGGCTCCCTATTGCCATTGAAGTCCTTGGTGCTGGCTTACAGATCTGGCAGTGGACAGGCACCCATCTCCATCAAAAGTTCCTGACAACCTATGTCTCATCTCGCCCCTTCATTCAGTAAGCCAATGCTGCTTGGAGCTCCCCGATGGTGCGCTGAACTGCCAAATCACGTTTGGTCACCAGAATCTATTTGCTAAATATGTAAAATGTAAATGTAAAAGACATTCACATTAAATCCATTTATTTAATTACGGCTGGCTGTACATCACAATTACAATAATATGACAGTGGAGGATCATAAATATCCAGGTACCATTTGGCCAGGAATGCTGATTCTTCATTACCTTGAATCTCCACATGTGAGGCATCTGGTCCAAGAGTCCTCTCCAGGTCCTCAATCTCCTTCTGGATGCGTTCCCGCTCAGCCACAATGCGCTCCTGGTCCTGGGGAAAGTGAGGGAATGCTTAGCTGCACAGTCGCTCCTCCACATTCATGAATTTGACATGACGTGAATTTCGTGAATTTAAACTTTTCAGTGCTGTTAATTTTGCATTTTTAACAATGGGTCCAACACTAACATAATTTAGATGGTTTGTATGCTATATAAAAAGGTCTAGTCAGGAAATGACAAAGTGATTTGACATGCAAAGTTTATAGTACAGTACTGTTTGTTTAGAATTTGAGAATAAATAGACCTTTTATGTTATCATTCAGCTTAGTAGGCTATTATGGGTCGAGATTAGGGGTGCCAAAGTATTATTCTCAATTTTTCACATTCGCAGGAATCTTCTGCCCCTAACCCTTGAGGATGTGAAGGGGTTCCTGTACACCTGTAGGAAAGACATTCAGGCTGTTCTTACCATGACGGGCTGCCCCTGGTTACTGGCCTCCGATCCATCGTCTGGAAGCAGATCAATGCGGACATATCACAAGGAGACTCGTCACCCGGGGGGACACACTTTAAGCAGTGCAGAATTAAGTACCCACATTTGGACAGGCATCCTGCCACATCTCGCTGGTCCACATCTCAGCCTTATTTAGGTTCTGAAGACAATTTGCTTGTTAATGAGCCACCCAGAAAGGAGATGGCCCTTTACAAACATGGTGCTGGGGGTGGTTTCTATAGCTCCCCTAGAATGGCCACAGCACCCCAAACCACCTGCACGCTTTCTGTACATTTTAGTGCAAAGCGGCGGGTAACAGCTGCGAAGGGCGCTGCTGCTGACTGACCGTCTGACAGGTCGGAGCTGGACAGCGGCTCTTCGGCGGCGCTGCCCAGGGGAGCTAGGCGGCGCTGCAGGGCCTCTATCTGCCGCTGGATCTTCTGCTGCTGGGCGACGAGCGGGTTCGAGGCCATGACGGGGCACCTGGCGGCCAGAGGGCGGTCAGTAAGGCCGGCAGCGTGCGAGGCGGGCGCCACGCTTACCCTCCGGGGTGCGGGGTGCGGGGCCCGTCATGCACGCTAAGAGGGAGACATGCTCGCAAACGTCCGCACGTTTTTCCGGCCCTCTTCCCTCATTAATACCAGGGCAAGCTGCCGGTCAGCGCTGATACTCCGCGGCATGTTACCGTAAAGGTAGCTACTAGCTGAAATATGCAGGTCATGTTCTCATACAGTGGGATACATTGTTCATATAAAATCTCCATACCATACCTGCATCGATGGAAAAAATAAAATCCGTTTTAATAAAGAAAAGTGCGCGAAGTCCACGGGTATCTTGACAAAATACCCATAATGCAATCGGTATGCAAAATTTAAAGTTGCGTGTGTTACCCACAATCCACCGGGTTTCGCATTTCAAGGGCGGGGAGAAGCAGGCGCGCGGCACGGGCGCTGTTATCCGTGCCGCGCAGGACGAGGCAGAGTCCGTGCCACCTTAAATACTGGGTGCTGTTTCGGTGCTGTACTGTTTATGCTAAATCGCACGAGTGTTTTCAGCATTTCACTTTACCAACTCAAATCTGTTTGGTAACACGAAATGAAATTAAACTGTTCTTTTAAATAAAAATCATTAAATTCAGAAATAGTTGTATGCAATGTTCGATTTCAAATATATTAATATTACTATTATTTGATTATATTTCACCGTACAGTTTACAGTTTGTCCTCTGAAATTGGCACTCTGTTATTACGACATACGGTACAAAACATGCATTTTCTGCCCAGCTTAAAGTCTTCTTGTTCAGTTTCTTTGCATTTTTAAAATACAAGATAATGCAATAGCAATGTATGAACAAAACATTTAAGGTGAGGCACCTGTATATGTTTCATATATATACAGCAATATGTAGCAGTAAGATACAGAAACATCGATAGACAAGGTATTACTACATATTTGTTAGCAAATATATTTATTTGCAATGTAGCTTCTTATTCAAATGAATTGCTCCAGCTGTTTTTCAGGCATAAAACCATTCCGGGCCAGGCCAGATTTGGTGTTTCCTTACGGTGACCTACCTACAGTGTATGATGCATTTTATATTCGCAAGGCCCGAGATGAATTAGTCCCCCAAATTACCACTGGAAATGTAGCTTCTTATTCAAATCCACTTGCTCACCGTGTCCTGCTGCTATTTTACTGTTACAAAAAAAGTCACATCGAGCCTGTGTAATTTTACGCTTATCTTTTGTGTTTGTGAAAATCATATATGAAACATATACCGGTGCGTCAGCTTAAATGTTTTGTTCATACATTGCTATTGCATTATCTTGTATTTTAAAAATGTCTTTATAATAAACTGCACAGCATGTTCTGCTGCAAGCAGGCCTCCGTAAGGGAAACTGAACAAGAAGACTTTAAGCTGGGCAGAAAATGCATGGTTTGTACAGTATGTCGTAATGACAGAGTGCCAGTTTCAGAGGACAAACTGGAAAATGTACGGTGAAATATCATCAAATATATCAAATAATAGCAATAGCGATATTAATAATAATAATATATTTGAAATCATACATTGCATACAGCTCTTTCTGAATTTAATTATTTTTTTGTGTAAAAGAACAGTTTAATTTCGGTTCGTCTTTCCAAACAGATTTGAGTTGGTAAAGTGAAATGCTGAAAACACTCAGGGAGATTTAGCATCTGCACTACAGCACCGAAACAGCACCCAGTATTTAAGGTGGCACGGATTCTGCGAATAAGTGGCCAACTCCAGCCTAGTCTCCGCACACCGATTATATTTTCGACATGCAAGTTTAGGTTCTTCTTGGAGCTTTTCGCCAGGAGAGGCTAATTAGACATTCTGTCGAATGTCTTTGCGAACGATACTGTTCCTCATCCCAATCCATCATTTATTCACGAAATCCCCGTTGGCATCAGTAAAGTTTGTTTTACTTTGTCTGCAGCCTCGCATTTCAGAGGACACATACCGCGGATTTGCCCTCACGTGTTGACAAACTTTCGGTTCTTTCTTCGGGAGGTCCTTATACATACGAGATGCCAAACACATCATATCGGCTACCCCCAAAGAATTAAGGCGTGGCACTATTAAGACTACTGCATATTTTTGTCTTCTAAGAAGTTGAGTTCTAGTAAACAGCAGGTTTGTCATCTATAACGGAATTATTTTTTTGCACCGACACCGAAATGATCATCACTACCAATAAACTTAATTGTCTAAATAGTGCAGGATTCCACTGTCACTGGACGCCTAGATGGATGTGCCAGTCTCTGCTCCTCCAGGAACCGAACAAGGACTGTCTGCAGAACATGAGCGTGCAGTTAGTGTCCGTGTCTAGTGTCCTCTGCAACCTAGGGCCTGTATACCTGTGTCCAGTCTCAAGCTGATAAAATGACATTCAGTGTCCCAGCAAAACAGATATGGCTCAGATATGGGGGGCAGGCATGGCTCCCCGGTGCCCCCCAGCCGGTAACCCCGGAGCGCTACCCCGCCGTGCCTATAGGTGGCAGCACGCGTTTGGGGGCCGGGGCCGGCGCTAGCGAGCTCTTCTTCGCCATTTCCCCTCGCCGCCGACTCGCTGTCAGCGTGGGTGACATTGGGCTCGCTGCGGACCCGGCGCCGGCACTCTTCTGGTCCTGTGATGTGTTTCGCCGCCTCGCCGATCCAGCGTTTCTCCGTGTAAAGTCTGCGCTAACCCAGGCGGGGATGGCCGGCTTGTGCAGGTCCTTCCTGCGCTTGGCGGGGTACCGCACGGCGGTGCGCCTGGCGTCTCCGAGGCTCGGCTGCTACGCAGACCGGGGCGCAGCCGCGGCGGCCGGCATGCTCGGCCGCTTATGCAGCCGGGGCCCGCAGCCTTCCCGCCGCCCACTCGCTGTCTCCCTGGGGGAGGCCGTGTCCCGGCGCGCTCTCTCCACCGAGGTAAAGTGAGAGGTCTTCGGGAAAGCCGTCATGAATGTGCAGCGGAGCTGTTGTATGATGTGCGTGTGGCTCGCCGTAGACAGGCGTCCCCTTCAGTGAGGAGGAGTACCCCCCGTTACCGGAGTACAGCTCAAGCTCAGAGCCGAAGGATAAGGAGCCCTTCATAGTCTTCGCAAAAGGCCTGCCCTGGTCATGCACGGCCGAAGATCTCCTCGTATTCTTCTCAGGTGACCTGTCTGGGGACGCGGCATTGGCACCACACCGGCAGCAGAGAGCGGGTCACGTCTAAGCACCGAATCTAGGCGAAGCGGTAAGAAGTCTTTGTCCTGTTCCCCAGACTGCAAGATCCGTGACGGGGTGAACGGCATCCATCTGATGCAGAAGGAAAACGGGCAGCCCAGCGGAAAGGCGTTTATTGAGATGGAGCGCAAGGAAGACTTGCAGAGGGCGCTGAGGAAGCACAGGCATTATCTCGGCCCGCGTTATGTAGAAGGTTTGTCAGCAGGATTGGTGTAGATCCTGTATGAGGTTCCTTGTTTGTACATCATAATGCCTATTGGAGGGTATAATTATGCAGGGGTGTCCTGTTGATTATTTACTTAGGACTGCCCTATTCTTAAATGTCCCTTTGCAGTCAGTGTGTACAGCTATCCATTTTGTATTTTGATGTGTTACTCCACCACTAGCCACACCCCCTCCTAATCAAAACTGAACTTTGTTAGGGTAGCTCCTGAATCATGTCTGTAATTCCCCCAGTAAAGGAAGCATCAGACAGTGACATTGAAGGCCTACAAGCAGCTTCAGCTCAGCCCCCGGTCCAGGATGCCGTGGTTAAAATCCAGGGCCTTCCCTACAGCTGTACTGAGGAGGATGTCACCCGGTTCTTTTCAGGTTGGGAGTCCATCCCTACAGAAAGTAAAGGCCATGTTTTGATAAGCCAGGAGCAAATGGGACTTTGCTTTCCGTAGGTCTGGACATCGCTGAAAATGGAGTGACGTTTGTTCTGGACAAGAGAGGGAGAAGTTCAGGCATGGCTTTTGTGCAATTTGCGTCTCAGGAAATGGCTGATCTGGCTCTACAGAGGGACCGAGGGGAAATAGGAAACAGGTAGGAGACTGCGCTGTTGGCTTTACCCAATCACCTGCAGCACTGGTCCCAGTGGTCACACTGCAGTCTGCCTCTACTCAGGTACATCGAAGTGTTTCCAAGCAGAAAGAGTGCCATGCAGTCTAGGCATGGCAGCTGGGGGGCGCCCTCTACACCCCCTGCCTCTGACAGCGGTCCCCCCCATGACAACTGGAACGGTGAGCCCCCTGTTCACGTAAAATGCCTTCCCTTGGTTTGGTGGCAGCTTAAACATTAAATCAGTATTGACTACCTTAAGAAAAATGAAAGTTTTAATATAATATGTATATTAAATGAGGTAGTGAGTGAATTTTTTATGCGTCCTGTATTTATCTATTTTTCTGGTATGATTATTCCTGATAAACCAACCCTTCGGAACACATCAAAATACTGTGAACAGTGACTCTGAGGGGTGACTACGCCCCTGATCCAGTTCTTTAATTCCCCCAGAAAGGGAAGCATCAGACAGTGACATTGAAGGCCTACAGGAAGCCCCAGCTCAGCCCCCGGCCCCAGATGCCGTGGTTAAACTCCGGGGCCTTCCCTACAGCTGTACTGAGGAGGATGTCACCCGGTTCTTTTCAGGTTGGGAGTCCATCCCTACAGAAGCTAAAAGCCATGTTTTGATAAGCCATGAGCAAATGGGACTTTGCTTTCCGTAGGTCTGGACATCGCTGAAAATGGAGTGACGTTTGTTCTGGACAAGAGAGGGAGAAGTTCAGGCATGGCTTTTGTGCAATTTGCGTCTCAGGAAATGGCTGATCTGGCTCTACAGAGGGACCGAGAGATCATCGGGACCAGGTAGCAGACTGCGCCGGTGCCCTGCTACCTTGATTACTGACAAGGGACTTGACAGTGGTGTGCTTCTCTACAGGTACATAGAGGTGTTTCCTAGTCAGAAAGGTTCCACCGCATCCCATTCTGGCAGCAGGAGGACAGAGTCTCCAGGCTTCCCGGCTGACAGGAGCAGCGAATCGCATCATCACTCTCCTCCAAGAGGTGAGTTGACATAATTGGTGCTTAATCCTTACCTAGCACGATCACACACGGAACCACTGTGCAGAGAAAGGCCTGTCTAATATATCCCAGAACCCTGAACTAACGTCTTATAAGCTGCCCACCTGAGAAAATCAGCCTTCAAGGAGACAAGAGTGGATACAGGCAATAGAGACGAAGCACGACATGTCATACTTTAAACTACGGCTCCTTGAACCTGAGTCTCAGTAAAGGCTCTTTTTTCAGTTTGGCTGCTTATAAAAATAAAAAAAATCTGAAACGGGTCAAGATAAGTCCAAAATAAATGGAATTTGGAAAGATAAGGGCCTTAATAACTGGACTAATGCAAATAAAAACCTGCAGCTGTTCATTGTTGCAAATTAAACCAATAGTGCAGTATATCAGCAATTTGTGTGAGTTTTTACGGCGCGTACATATTTTTCTATTTTTATTTCACAGGTGTCAGTTCTGCAAAGGACCCTGCTCCCCTTCATCACTGTGTCCATCTGAGAGGCCTGCCCTTCCTGGCTACTGGCCAAGATGTTGTCAATGTAAGAATCACAAATGGTAGTGGGGGAACCAAGATCTAGAAATGAGGTGGGCGGGGCAGCTCTGCTCTACATCACTGCCTGGTTATATCCAATGAAGGGAGTGGCATGCCAGCCAATCCTGCCCATTGCCGTTTCCCTGTCCCGTCTCATTCAGCCACCTTATCTTCATTCATTCTCCGGGTGTTTTGCTCTCCTCCACCCCAGTTCTTCTCTCCGCTGCGGCCGGTAAAGATTTGCATGGAGTACGGTGGTGACGGGCGGGCCAGCGGCGAAGCTGACGTCTACTTCGAGAGTCACGAGGACGCGGTGTCGGCCATGTCCAGAGATAAGGGCCGGATGAGTAAGTGGGATGTGTCATCCCTCCATGAGAGAGGGGTGGGGCTGCATTTACGCCTGGAATGGTCAGTCACAGTGGGAGGGAAAGCCTTTGTTCAATTAATAAAATTGCGAAAGTCATAAAACAAACCTCATGCTTCCCCCCACCCCACAGATGAGAGGTACATTGAACTCTTCTTGAATTCTGCCCTGATACGGAGTAAGCAGGACTCCGCAGATATCACGACCTCAGAAAGCGACAGGTAGCTGCTGGTATCTCTGTGCGATCAGTTCATCTGCACTGTGAGGCATCTGAACGAGTTTCCTCTTCTTCTGTCTGCAGGAACAGCTGAAGGCCAGGTCCAACAGCAGATCCAGTACTGCAGGTGTGCCCTTCACCATCAGCTTGTGCAGATTATCAGCTCAAGCAAAGCACCTTTAAGCCTTCCATTTGCTGCTCTTGCCATTTTAAATCCATACCCTCCCCCGGCTTGGTTTTATGCCTGTACATTTTATGTATTAAAAATTCTCTGACCGCAATGCCTGGTAATGAAATAAGCCCAAATATATACCCGTTAAAAGAATGGCTGTTTGACTCCTTTCTTCTGGGTCTTGGTATGTGGGCCAGCTGGTCACCTTGTCTGGTCTGTCTGCTCTGAAGTCTGTCCCAGAAGCCGACCCCACGGCAGCAAACGTCAGCACCAGTGTATTATAGATCTGTTTTTTTTTTCCCCTATTCGAAAACTAAAACTGAACTTGATTTCCGTTTGGTTTTATTAGTTTATTTAAAGGTGTATTTCTATTTGTAGAAAATCCTACATGAATACATAGTGTACATGTACTAATGTCCTCAAAATTGGCAGTGCATGTTCAGCCTATTACAAGTGAAATTGAAGCTAAATAGTATTTAAAAATGGTAATGTATTTTATTTGATGTTTGTTTTTATTTAACTTTGGAAGCAATATTTCTAGTTTTTGCTTAGTTGTAGTTTTGTATCTTATTTTGAAAAAAACATTTAACAGTTTTAGTTGATGATAAACCTGGTCAGCACTCACACTCACCTCGCAGCACTGGTAAGGCGGAGGTCTGACTGTGCGGGAACCATATGAGCATAGGTGCTTCTACCAGACCTAAAGCTACAGCCCGTTGAACGGGGATGCTGCTCCCTAACATACTGTGGAGTCACCATGAAGCTTCGTCTATGAGAGTTAGTAGCACTGTGCAATGCTACGAAACTTAAAATTGAGGATCTGGGCCCCCTAGTGAGTGTTTAAAGCAAGAACCCAAAACTTTTCCCATATTGAAAAGACATGCAGTTTCAGTGCACTGTTGGCTCTAAGTTTTGGGCTCATTTTTAAATGTTTTATAATTAAAAATAGTAATTTATGAAAATTTGCACATTTTTCAATGTTTGAGTGAAAAATTGTTGGCCACAATTTAATCTGAAAGGTTTTTAATGGTTCTACAGAGCTACATAAAAATCTTAGATTCGTTCCATAAAAATCTGCCTTCTTTCCAAGTCACATTTTGGAGCTTAAATAATAGGTAAAGAAACACTGCTCAAAAAAAGAAAATTAGAAACATCCATTACAGAAAAGGATTATGGTTATCTAAAAGCAAAGTGCGATTTTATTGAATGATTGTTAACAGAATGGCATGACTAGCAAACTCCAAACGTAAAATTTGTTTTATTCTATTTTTTGACTGAAATATATGCCACACATTTCTCGATGGGATGTTATGTATTTTCAGTTCAACATATTTGATAAAATTACAACCCATATATGCTTAACGTGCTCCTTACACCAGTAATGCTGAATTGTCATGAGCAACCACTCTGAAGAAAACCCAGAAAACATCTCAATAATCCTTGGAAAGCATGCCATCATAAGAACCACATTTTTACAAGGTTGAAATTCTAGAAAATGAAATAAATGAAGTGTCATCTTATAACCTGAATATGACCAGCATTAATCCACCTGGTGGACACATTTTTATTAAACAATACCTTGGCAGTGTGATCCAGGGCCACCAAGTCCCTTTATGAACTCGTCTTTTGTCGATCCACCAGAGCCCCAGGTTCCGTGACACGCCGAGAACCGCGCCTCCCCTTGAGGGCCGGGCCGTCAGGAGGGGCTGGAGGAGTACTGCTGCAGTAGCTGGGAATGGCAGTGATCGCAGACCTGCACCGGGTTGATGGAGGACGGCAGCGGCAGCTCGTGGGCCAGGCAGTTCTCACAGAACACCGCTTGGCAGTGATTACAGCGTCTCTGTGTCGGGAGAGCAGTGGGGTGAAACGGGGCCCTGGCAGGGGGACACAGACAGACGGCGACAGAAGCACAAAGGCAGCACCTTGGGCCGTGTCAGGGACTCCTCCTCTGCACACATGTTACAGAGAGACGGCTGGCTGCATTCGGGCAGCGGCTGATCCTAGAAAAGATTGGGAATGACTCCGAGTTTCATTCTGTATGAAATTGGGCCATGAATTTACAAGGTAATTCACGGGAACATACCTGTTCATCTTCAGTCTGTGAGAGTGACCTGTGGGTAAACAGAAAATATCAACGTGAAAGGCCACGACAGGCAGTTTAACAGGGGAATAAAGTGCCAGCCGCTTTCATTCTACCTACATGCTGGAACTGAGGCTCTCTTTTCCATCCAACACCGTCCTTAGCTGGACATTTTCCCTCCGCACTGCCTCAAGTTCCTGACAGAAAGGGCAGAAAGACTTGGTTTCACTCAGCATTTTCTGCAGAAACGTTCCAGAAGGACCCCACGGCTGTAGGTGGGGCCGGGAGGGAGGCCGCCCAGATTCCCCACATGGTCACTGCGTGGTCACCCCATAGTCACTGTGTGGTCACCCCATGGTCACTGCGTTGTCACCCCATGGTCACCCCATGGTCACCCCATGGTCAGTGCGTGGTCACCCTACCTTCCTGATTTCATCCATCTGCTGCTTGACGTCAGTGTGGGGAGAGGACGGCTTCTTGTGTGTGGGCGCGGCGTCGCTCGGCTCGAGGTTGGGGCCGCTTCGCCGCTGCTTTTCCTTCTTCAGCTCCATCTCCAAACTGGACCTACGCCACACGCCATCAGCATTCGCGGCTTACGGCCTCGCCGCCTCGCTCACCCTCACCACCGCACACCTGCCTTTTGACTAAAACTTGCTCGGTAGACGCTCTCAGCCATGAAGATGGACAAATCTCACACGTTTCAAAAACTTGTGCCAAATATCACCATTAGAAAAGCAAACCCGTTTAAAGCAGCCATTTATCTGGGGTCAACAGCATTTCCGTATAAAACATGCAGACCATCCAAAAGAGCAGAAAGCAGTGGCAGACTGGCATACAAGATAACAGTAACTAATTATGATCTTGAAGCATTTTGTGGTTTCTGATCATTTCTGGACCAGCTGATATCATTTTAACCAGAGAAATTCAGGTTGTAAACTCCCGTTTGGTCTGAGGAGGCCCCCGTCCTGCAGAAGCAGCTCGCACTGGCTCTCCCCTCCCCGGGTCTGACGCACGGGGCTCACATACCTCTTCCTCCTCAGCTCCTCCACTTCTAGCTGCAGACTCTCGATTTTGTCCCCGAACTCTTGCTTGAAGAAGCGGTTGGCCTCTTCTGCCAGGTTGCGCTGCCGTTCTGCCTGCCTGGTTCTGAGTTTGAGTCACATGGACTTATGGTAAAAACGAAAGCAATGCCAGGGAAAAATAAAACACAATCCTAAATAAGATGGGGGGGGCGGGTAAATGAATGGGAGATGTGTCCAAGAAAGGTGAACCAGGCCACTGCTGACGCTTTCATGTTTTATTGTATTATTTTCAGTTTACAGTTTAGATATGTACATACACTTTTCGTTCCCCCAATTCTGCACACAGCACGCACCCTGCGACCTCCATTAATAACCTCTATTGTTTGTGTGGGAAATAGAATTAATCACATAACCAGAACGAAGTACTCCTAGATCTTGGATGTTTTTGCTTGTCAAACGGGAAAGTAGCCGGCTGAATTTGCGCACAGGGAATTTATATGTAAACTAGCTTATTTGCCACAACACTGTAATGGGTTAGAGGCTATGGGCGAGAGGCGGACAGCTGCGGTTTCCTAGCAAAGGGCTCATATAAAATTCAACACTCATTTCAGAAACTGCACTTCCTATACATGCAAAAGAGTATGTTCAGGACCCATGGGACAAAGGAGTGCCGTGTGTGTAAATGTCAAACACTTGCTATGTGTTCAGGTTCTGTAAATGAAGGGAAGTTGTGCCTGTATATAAGGCATTCTTCTGATGTAGTCAGGGCCCATGAAATAAGGGAGAGCTGTGTGTGTACAGGGAGAATGCCAGTTATGTGTTCAGGTTCTGTGCAATGAAGGAAAGTTGTACATGCACATAGAGAACACTTCCTGTGTGTTATGTTCTGGACTCATGAAATAAGGGAGTGGTGTGTGTGTGTGTACAGGGAGAATGCGTAATATGTGTTCAAGGCCTGTGGAATGAGGGAAAGCTGTACCTGTACATGGGGCAAGCCATCTACGTGTTCAGGGCCCGTGAAGTGAGCAAGAACGTGTACAGGTGGAACACTTCCTATGTGTTCAGGTCCTGTGGGATTACGGAGAGCTGTGTGTGTGCAGGAGGAATGTTAGCACCTCTTATAATGATGTTAAAATCCATTTCTGGATTTTGTCTGATTTTGTTAGTAGATGCAAAGGGAAAGGTTCACTACACATTAATGCGGGGAAAGCGAAAGTCAGCAGGCTGCCAGAGGCGAGAGACAAGCAAAGAAGCTGGATGAGTTTGGCGCATACACAGACACTGCAGAAAAGTCAGGTATCCATGTTTGTCGGTAATAATCACCACTCCCAGTTTCTGGTGGTTCTGAGCAGAGCACATATTATCCACACTAAAAGCACTGTCACCTTGGTAACCTCAATATCAGGCAATAATACCCCAGCGCAGAGACACCCCCCCCCCTTCTTACTGCAGGGGCATGTTTCTTCCTTTCCACATGGGGACCCCCCTCAGCACATTCCAGTGTCTCCATGTTGGATGTAAAGAACTGTGATAAAGTTTGAAATGTTTAAATGACCTTCATGTGGTATCATAAAATTAAGATTTTATGTCTGTCAAAGTGCGTCAGCTTAACTACTTCAAAACCTCCACTGAAGTCCACCCAGTATTTGCAGTAACCATCCATGTACCCATGGATTTTTTGACTCAACCACTAGCATACATTGTTTGGCTAATCAAAACCTCATTGAGTCACTTAATGGATTAAGTTAACTGAGCTGGTGGTGAAATGTAACAAATACATGGAATGGCTGAGGTGCCCCTGAGGAGAGGTTTGGGAGCTGAAGTGGTGTCCATCCAGCCGTCCAACAAGATATCACTAACTTTTTGGAGAACTAAAGAAATTCTTGTTAGTTTTTTTTTTTTGCTACTCAATTTTTCTGAGCCAATACACAGTTACTACCCAGATACAAAGCCTCAAACGTTTTCTCTGACTGCCTTCTTACACAGTACTGTGAATCAGCACCATAAAGTATTACTGAATCAGCCGAATCATAAGGAGTGATGCTGCCAGACTGTTGGGATGATGTGAGTATGTGTGTTAGCCAAGGTGACCAGATCAAATTGGAAAACTAAAAGGTCAACAAGAATAAGAGTTCATCGCCATGGTAGCATGCAATCAAACTGCCTTAAATCATGTACCCCCATATACAGTACTAACAAAAACTACTGCAAGTTGACACTGTCAAAACTATTTCCGGCAATCTTTTCAAAGTGCCTAATTAAATGGATCCCTATTTCCTAAGTATTAGCGCAGATTGCTAAAGGCTATGTGACATTAGGTTTCTACACGGGAACGAGAACACAGTAGCAGGAGAGGAGTAAGAGTACCAGTCATGGTCACTAATGTCTGTCCTGACCTAGAATAAGGTAGTGAATCATAACAAGCTTTTAAAACACCACTGTCCGCCTGTAATGTGAGTCTTAAGCACTCTGGCGGGGTATCAGACTGGAAGTATATTACTCTACGTCGCTGCCCTTATTGTGTCAGGAGGACAAATAATCCGGCATGCTTTAAAACGACTCGTTCTGACGAACACCAGACAGTTAAAGAGCTACGCGTCATCCTAGTGAGCACGGAAAGAGAGGGAGATCATGCAGGAGAGAGGGAGCATGCCAACGTCGTGCATAGCGGCAGGGAACAGCCCTGCTTCCCCGTTACAAAACGTTCCACTGGACCAAAGGGAGGATTCATTAAGAAATAAGGCACTAGAGGCCATGCTTGAGTCACGGAGCTACATTTTCATGACAGGACATCCTTAGTGCAGACTGCCTCAGCACTGTGATTCAGCTCAAACAGACCACCTGGACAGTATCTCACTTTTACACCATTGGTATGTAGAAGCCGGCCAATCCGTTCTTAAATTTTTGCATGTCTATCAGTTGTTAAATTAAAACTTTATTCATTTGTTTATGTTGCTTCCACTTGCATTTAAGGGCACAGTGGAAAAAGTCTCGGCTGCGTTTTGAAAATGGCACTATGGTGGTACAAATTCTTCACAGATTAAATATTCTGCTGTTAACTGTTGGCACAATTGAGGGACAAAAACAGATTCATTTTCCGGGGGCTTGTGGTTTCCCAGTCTATTAAATAATAGTGGAAACATGACTCAGATGAGTTTGGGAACTGGACCCAAACCTATCTATGTTCTTCTATAATGCATTAGAGTACAAAATGAATCACTGTTAGTGCTAGGAGGCATTTTAAATGACGACAGCTCCTGCTGGCCTATTGCTCCTGAAGGAGCAGCTTCTGGGCTACAGAACTAAGACTTCTGGCCTGTTTCACCACATCATTCTCACTTAATGGAGGGAATGAGTGATCGGAGGGATGAAAATGGAGGAACAGAACAGGGGAAAACAGAAAGGAAAAGCTGTTATTCCTGAGATGGGCAGGGTGCCCCCCACTGCACTGCATCCTTAGGTCTGCTCAGAGTTTGCAACAAGCCACAGTGCTGTTAAAATGAAATGACATACTATGTTTTCGTTATATAACATATTTGGCAGGAAATACCGGGCCCATGCCCCTGCAGACCGGACAGGGGACAGAGACCGGGCCCACGCCCCGCAGACCAGACAGGGGACAGAGACCGGGCCCACGCCCCCGCAGACCAGACAGGGGACAGAGACCGGGGCCACGCCCCCGCAGACCAGACAGGGGACAGAGACCGGGGCCCACGCCCCCGCAGACCGGACAGGGGACAGAGACCGGGCCCACGCCCCCGCAGACCGGACAGGGGACAGAGACCGGGGCCACGCCCCGCAGACCGGATAGGGGACAGAGACCGGGGCCACAGGGGACAGAGACCGGGCCACGCCCCCCAGACTGCACAGGGGACAGAGACCGGGGCCACGCCCCCCAGACTGCACAGGGGACAGAGACCGGGGCCACGCCCCCGCAGACCAGACAGGGGACAGAGACCGGGGCCACGCCCCGCAGACCGGATAGGGGACAGACCGGGGCCACAGGGGACAGAGACCGGGCCACGCCCCCCAGACTGCACAGGGGACAGAGACCGGGGCCACACCCCCCAGACTGCACAGGGGACAGAGACCGGGGCCACACCCCCCAGACTGCACAGGGGACAGAGACCGGGGCCACTCCCCCCAGACTGCACAGGGGACAGAGACCGGGGCCACGCCCCCCAGGCTGCACAGGGGACAGAGACCGGGGCCACTCCCCCCAGGCTGCACAGGGGACAGAGACCGGGGCCACTCCCCCCAGACTGCACAGGGGACAGAAACCGGGGCCACGCCCCCCAGGCTGCACAGAAGACACGCTTATACGCTCACCTGAGCTCCAGCTGCTTGATCACTGCGGCCATCTGTGTTGTCTTCTCCTCCAGATGGCTGATGATGTCACTCTTCTGTTTCAGGAACGCATCAGAGCTCTGAGGAGAGGTACAGGAACAGTAAGAAGATCACCCCAAATCTGTCTGACACAAAAATAGATAGATAGATTAATAAATAGATAGATTGCTATATGGACCTTTAAAAAGCTTTGTTTTAGTCACAACTCACTCTCAAACGTAAAAACTACCATTCTGAGGTGAGAGTTTGGCTGTGGCTGGCTGGCTGGCTGCGGTACCTGAGTCTTGTGGGAGAGCTGCTGGTTCAGCATCCTCATATCGTCAAGTTGCTTGCGCAGAGCCACCAGAGCATCCTGCTTCTCGCAGATGTCCTTCTCCAGCATCTTCATGGCCAGCTCCATCTCCTGCTTCATCCCAATCTGCACCTCCAGCTCATTCTCCACATCCTTCAGCACAAAATTATTTTTTTCTTTTCTCTACCCCCTGACAACATAGTAGGTAGACAGTAAATAATCACGGTGGGCTCCTTTAAATGCCACAAATGTTACCAAATATAATGGGAGACGGGGCACAGGAGGGGTTGTGCAAAATGGTGGTGGCAGTTAGCATTAAAGAACCCAAAAACAACAGCGATCCATCAGTAAATGGGTGAGAATTCAGAGTACTGAAAGTTAAAACTACAGAATGACATATGAAGGTGTATAGCCCCCAACAGTGAGTCTTTCTTCAGCCACTTTGAGTTCTTTATTTTCCATGTCCCCTATCTTCCCAGGGCTGGTGGAAGTGGAGCAGCAGAGCATTGTGGGAGATGGAGGCTGTGGAACTCCAGTGACCTCATTATGTAAGAGGAATTATCTAATGCAGTCTCAGCAGACAGAAAGCACAACTGAGGCTTTACTATACAAAAGTATCTGTGAACTGGAATAACTGGGGAAAATAAAAGAGGTGCCAATCTGTGGGTGAACAGAACAGCAGAGACATTCAGATAGAGAACAGGGCACGCCCTTCCTGCCCCGGCTGAGAACAGGAACCAACCAGGCGAAGCTGCGTTTCCTCCTTCAGCTTCTTCCACGCCTCTCCTGAAACCAGACCGTCAGCAGTCACTTCTGCTCCAGGCCCCTGAGAGCAGAGACGGGCAGAAAATAATTAACATACCAGCAAACGGCATAAGATCATCACAAGCAGCCATCTGACGGCAGACTGATTGCATTTACACTGCAATCGGCACAGTACCTCGCCGCTATAACTTAGTCAAGCACTGATGTTATTATGACACGTAAGTGAGCGTGAGGTCAGGATCGTGGCTGTGCACTTAAGTATGGGAGTGACAGACACACCTTGTGGCTGCACTCAGAAAGCAGGGAGTTCCCATCATGCATGTGAGAGATCTCCTCCTGCAGAGTCAGCACTCGGTTGTTGGCAGCAGCAAGCTTCAAAAGGGAAAGAGGCTCGGTGAAGCACAGAGGTACTTCTGTAGCTCCGCAAGTCGGGCACTGTGCTAAGTACACAGAGGGGCTGGGGCGGAATCCCAGGAATCCCGTATCCCCTCCTTCACCTGCAACTTACTTTGGATATAAGGGTCTGATCGATGTTGCCATAGTCACATCACAGCACTGAAAGTATTTCATTTAGAAGTTTGGATTTGAAGTTGCTATTAACATGGCCGCCTGGTCATTAAAGGATGAGCTTTTACTTAGAGCTGCGTGGGGCAAAAGCCAGCCAGCAGGTCCTATTTTTTCTGGCCCCGCCGATCATTAAAACTGTTAATGTTTTACGTTTTAAAGTCCCATAATCACAAATACAGCTGCTATTTCTACACCGGCACGCAAAAATGAACCTCTCCCAAAAAACACCAAGTCTTCCATCTTGGCTTTAATGGGACGTGAAAATAATCATGAGAAAATGGCCCTCTAGAGAAAACGATTGCCCAGACCTGACCCAGCGGGACACCTAAAGGTCACAACACACTTTATGTGAGCAGAGCTTGAAAATAAACGTAATACATTTGGTAATTATTTAAATTAATTTGAAAACATGTGCAGCTCTTTTGTGTCTCAATTTTCATATTGCAGTACCCAGAGTTTTTATATTTGCCTGCCAAAGGCAGTACCCACCTCCTCTGTCAGCTTACTATTTGATTTCTCAAGGGCTTCGACTTTTATCTGCAGATTATTCACTGACACGCTGTTGGGAGAAAGAAATGCCATTGGATAGAGCATTCGTGGTAAAAACGTACGCAGGATGCCCGTTTAGAAACGGCAGTACCTCAAATGTCTATTGAGCTCCTCGACATAATTCTTCTGATCCAGTATAGCTGTGATCTGTTCATCACTGAAACATAAAAAGGGGATGAAGTCAGAGGATGGAAAATGGACAAAACCGAGCAGCTGTTCAGTCAGGAGGTGGCCTACCCTTCCGGGCTCCGGCCGCTCTGCCCGTCATCCTTCAGGTACATGGAGAAATCGATAACCCCGACCTGGAAGACAGAGAGAATCGGCATCAGGGCTCCCGCTAGCTCTGCAGAGATGCTTCCCCTGGAACATCACATTTCATTAGAGGCTTTCAGAATCTCGCAGTGTATGAACACACAGGGACGGACTCTCGCTCTCCTCGTGAATTAGACGTCTCACATTCGTCATCACGTTCCGTTTAGTTCGTTAACGGCACTAGCTGCAGACGGGTCGGGATGTGGTTTTGGCTACCGATCGCGTTGACGCAGGAGCTCAGATCCGTCACCTGCGAGTCCAGGTCCTCCCCCTTCATGCAGAGGTTAGCGTCGATGACGTTCAGACCCACTAACAGCCCCGCGATGACGGCTCCTTCCTCCTCCATCATCAGTGCGTTCGCTTCGTAGAATTCACTGAAAATGAGAGACACACGTGATGGTCACGGCCCAATGTGGCAATGCAGGAGTCATGTGACATTC
>JAODKM010000039.1:21828094-21838894 GCA_026780845.1 Petrocephalus sullivani
CGCGCAGTTAGGACTCTGTACCCCGCGATCAGAAGATCGCTGGTTCAAATCCAGAGGCCAGCAGAGTAAGAATATCAGCGTTAGGCCCATGAGCGAGGTCCTAACGGCCACACTGGCCAACCCAGCCATCTGATCCTCCCTTGCATGTCTGGCAAGAAATAAATGTAAATACAGGGAAAAGCTGCTAACTCAACAACTTCTCTGTCAATAAAAATGGCCGGCAGAGGTTGGAGGCTCTCAGGAAGCCAGGCGAGACTTCCTCTTGCTCCTCGGCATGCGACTACGGGCTGGCTGTGGCTGACAGATTATCCAGGCTGAAGATCAAGGGTCACTTGGCTGGGTGGGGGGTGGGAAGCAGCCAGTCCCCAAAAAGTATGATGGATTAACAGAGCATTTCTGTTTCCATTAAGCGGATCAGCTATGCATTGTTGTGTGGGTCCGAATCGGGTTTTGTAACAATTTCATTAAAATTACCTCATTTTTGTTAATAAACTGACTAAAATATAAAGTGAATGGAGCAAACAAAGAAACACCAACATGTTAAACACAAAATACACAATTTCATCACTTTAGGACTGGATTGAACATTTTATCCAGTGGGGAAGGAATACTTTCGATTTCTGCTGTAAACATGAAAGTGAATCTCAGTATGACAGTATGACAGGCGTTAGAACAAGGTGATGGGGCTCTCACTGTGCAACATCATCATTTCTTCCTTTGTGCACTTTCACATTCCCCCTGAAAGCACAGCACCAGCCACACAGTAGTGGCTGGACCTTTAAATGTAAATAAGGGTAGTACTTCTGGGATTTTACTTGTTCATTAGTGTCACTTTGCGTGCTTCATCACACAGGTTTTGTGTGACAGGGTGTTGCACTTCCTAAAGATTTATGGATTCAGACGGGAACCTTCCCTTTGAGCATACAGAAGTCACAGCGAGTTTCAGTTTCCTCTTTTGGGTGGCTGCTTTCAGTAAAAACACAATGAATTAAGTACATATCGAAATCAAAATGTAGTAATCAAAATGTACTCCATAGATGGGAAAGTGTGTTTTTGGATTCATCTGTACTGTTGTGTACTCTTCCTCCATAAAACACTGAGGATTCAAAAAATTAAGCAGTTGCTAAAGCATTTTGTAACTGCATTGTAATTTAATCAGTTCACCAGCCCCTGAGATCCCGAAGTTAACAGAAATCAGTCTGTCTGCTGTGTCAGTTTGCGGTCACAGCACAGCATGTCACAGTAAGAGACTGAACCTCAACAGCTGTTACATATATACTACAACACAGACCATCGCAGTGACGTCACCGTGATAGCAGACAAATACCGCCACGATGAAAACGGACGCAGACCATCACGGTGACTGTGGACAGACACTGTCACATTGACCTCAAGCACAAATGGTTACAGTGACCTCAGACTGTCTCAGGGATAGCAGATGCAGATGGTCATGGTGACTGGAGGTAGAGAGCATCATATTGACCACAGGTGGACCCTGTCACAGTGAGCTCAAATGTCAACTGTTACAGTGTCTTCAGGAACTGACTGTCACAGTGACCTCAGACTGTGCCATTGATAGGGGACACAGACTGTCCCAGTAACAGTGGATGCAAACAGTCATTGTGACCTGAGACACAGACTGTCACAAGGACCACAGGGCAGACTGTCCCAGTGACTGTAGACAGACTGTCACAGAGTCAGCAGATGCAAACTTGTCAAAGTGGCCTCAGATTGTCACAGAGACTATAGGCACAGATTGTCACACTGACTATAGGCACAGATTGTCACAGTGACTGCAGCGACAGATTGTCAAAGTATCCGAAGAGACAGACCGTCACAGTGACCGCAACGCGTCTCAGCCCTGCAGCCCGGATCGAGAGCAGCCAGCCGAAGAACCTCACATTTCGGGGACCGGCTGCCACAACAGAAATATCCTTTGTGTTGGAAAATGGGACAGTCATCTGCCCCAGATTAGGAGAAGGCGCCCACCTTATTGACGGGGCTCGATCAGCACTAATATGACCGCAAAGAACCAAGTGGACTGATGCGGGGACTTACTTTTCCGGGCAGGTCTCTGTGCGTTCGGCTGGCATTGCGGCAGTCCGGGGTGCAGCGGCGTACTCTTGGGCAACTGTACGGAGCTCGACCCCAGCGCCTCTTTAAAGAAGATGACAGAAGTAGGAGAAAGCGGCTCCTCCGGGCTGTTGGCGGACCCTCTCCCCGTCCCTCCGGCCGCGGGGCCATCGGAAGCCCCTCGGAGATGCAGATCCCGGTCCCGTCCTGCCGATGTTATGCCCTCTTCCGCCATCTTCCGCAGAAATACACGTGACTCCTGACGCGTCTAAGCCCGAAGACAACAACATAAATTTCCTAGACTGGCTTCATGGGAGAATTAAAGAAAGCACTTTCCCCATGGCATGTGACACGGATAAGCAGCGGATTAAGCGCCTGCGAAATGCGCCGCTCTTTTTCTGCATCTCTTTCTAAAATAAATACTGCATGCTGCGCACAATCACAGATCGCTATAAGACCTGGATAGACTGTAAGCGGCGCAGCCATTTGGAGGTACCCCCTCCATATGTATTAGTGGCGCTGATAAAACACAATACAATCTTTTTAAAAGTCGTCGGCCTTATTATTTATTTTTGGGATATCGATTTTGGTTTTTATGCTGTAGACTACTTTTTGTGTTCTTTCCCTTTTTGACGGTAGATCAAACACTGGTTCGATCAAGCACTGCCAGTCACCGGCTGGGTTAACCCGCTATCCCTGACAGCGCATGATAACCATACCCTCCATTAGGCTTACCATAATTTCATAATGCTGAACTTATTCTGTATTTTTACTTTATTGTTTTTGCTAGAATAAAATAGTAAACTATTCTACCCGGACCCGCACCCCTACAAAAGACAAGCGGGTGTGGAAAGTGGATGTTTGGGTGTTTATCCAAATACAAAATTATCCAAAAAACTGAAAGACTGAAGAACACTGGAAAATTATAACGTCCCGACTACATATATTCACCATATAAACCGTAACTTGCTGAGCTATATCCTATTATTATATTGGAGTTTGCGATTAATTTTCCTATAGATACAAATGATATTCTATATAAATGATAAGATTACCTTTTTATAATAACAGGAGGCCTTATCATATGTAAGCAGATACATGCAGTTTGAGGATTTATATGTCCTTGACATTGCTTGACAGGAGAACATATGGAAACATATATTACACAGACATGTTATGTCTGTTCAATGACGGTTCATTGTCAGTTATCACATTAAACGCGTACGGCATTTATGTATATTTTTTCATCAGAATCTGAGATGAATTTCACCTGATTTGAGCGGCAATGGGAACTGAAATGGAACGTCCTCAAAAGCCCACGGACATATTATAAAGTAACACCCAGCATATTTACAGCATGGCGGTCTGCATCAGGCACATTGTCAAAGGTCAGTGCTTTTAACAGCATGTTTTTCTTCTGTGACGTCTGTCGCCATCGAAAGATTATATCGAGGTGTTGAAGTTGTCAGTGTCGTAGTCTGCTGTAAAATATGGTGATAGTAGTTTGACGTTGTGTGTGCGCATTCGGTGTGTTTCCATCTCTTTTTGAATGGCTACATGCATCCCTATATAAAGCTGATTTTACTTATGAATTGCAGAATTTGGGTAATATGAGATGTGCCCCACTCAGTCTCTGATCTTCCATAAGGTATTATTTATCCTGTACAGTGTCCTTGTCAGATGGAGCCTATATGTCAGGGAGTAGAGAGTTCAAAGTGATGGAGACCATTGACAGGATGTCAGTACCTAACATGACACTCAAGCAGTGACAACTTAGAGACATGCATGTGGGAGGAAACCAATGCAAACTCCTGCCAGAGCTGGTGTGTGGATGGACTCCATGGCCGGGTGGTGTGAGCTATCCACTGAGCCAACAACTGAATTTCAATTTTGTCCTGAAAAACCTATAACAACTCAGCTGTGTCCTATTATTAATGTCTCACTTTACCTGTCAAGTCCCTTCAGTATTATTATACATGCACTATACACCTTTACGAAGTGTGGTCTTATTTTTTTCTGTCCGTACATCAACTATCTTCCAACCGCTTCTCTGTACAAGGTTGCAAATGTTATTTGAAGAACATTCCATACTCTATGTACAATGTGTAAATCAAGGGAAAAAATGCTCCTGGAAACCTATAATGCGACGTCGGTTTTGAATCGCAGTACTGTATTTTTCAGGCGTGTTCAGCTATGTCTGAGTTAAGTCTCACCTGTAACATATATTTGTAGCAATAACCATTATCAAGCTCTTAATTAGTAACTGGTAGTCAGCGTGAAATGTGACTGAGGAGTGAAGTGGGCAGACCTTGGCCAAGGTTTGGAAGCCATAGTTTAACTTCTCTGTTCTGCAGGAAGGTACTGACTGGTACTCATTGAAAATTGGCCCACGTTAGATTGCTTTATTTTGAATGCTTTATTTATTTAAAGCCTGAATGCTTTATTTTGATGCCAAATAGCGACACAAAAATACAGGTTTTGGGTACCTCCGTTTCATCTCTATAGTTAGATTCCTTTACTGATTGTGGGATTTTGCTATGAATCTTCTGAAAAGCTTTTTGTTTCTCAAGCTTGATTTTGGCACCAACTTTCCTGGGGTACTTTGTAGGCTGCTATGAGAAAATTGACAGGAATATTACCAATATATTTGGTTGAATTATTGAAATATTAATTTAACATTTCAGAATGTTTTTTAATGGAACAGCAAAGCATATGTTGTGACAATAGGTTTGTTCATTTGTTTTTATATATATATATACTGTTATGTGTAATTTTATGAGCAGAGAAATTCATTCATGAGAACCTGTGTCAGGGGTTTATTCACTGCTCTTTCGCTAATCTTCTTGTGTGTTCCTCTTTGTATAATTTATAGATGTTTTAATAAAATTCTAGAAATATAAAATGAATTTGAAATGTTTTTATGTTTTTTTTTTCTAGTTGCAGCAGGGAGCCATAGACTTCTTCTGGCCAACACTGGTCATTCTTTGACAAGCCTATCAGAGCCAGGACCTAGACATCTTGCTGCCAGGACGTTTGCTGCAAGGTGGTTCATATTTTAATATCACCCTCACTAGTGCAGGGGGGTTCTCCACTCGTATAACGGTTGCATATTTTAAAAAGCATGTAAAATGGGAACACACTGTAAAGATTTTATTTTCTAAAGTACTTTAAGCTTGGACACATGCACTGTATGTAAAACTTTAATGCAGTGTGGGCAGTATCGATACTTAGTTGTGATCAAACATCTGTGTCAGACAAATGTACCTGCATGACCATTGTTTAGAAGTTTTAAACATACATTTTTAATACCTGTTGTGTGCTATCTTCAGATATAGAGTTGGATAACAAAACTGCAAGATTCTTTTATGTTGTCTGTATCATTTTATCCTTTTATTTGCATATTCTAAAACACATTTTCAAATTTATTGTTTTTTTCTTTATATTGCAGGACAGCAAAAAAAGAAACTGCACCGAAAAATGCGAAGCGTGGAAAAGTGGAAAAGCAGGAAACTGTGGAGAAGGTAGAGAGAATAATAGACAACACGAATCGGCACAAACCATATGGTCTCACCGCATGGGAGCCAGTGGATGACGTGTATATAGTGAGGTACTACCCCAAGCCAGTCCATGAAGTTGGTGTAGCCATCGACATGCTAAAGCAGTTCCAGCAGCTGGACTTCACGAGCCCCCAGCAGGGTGTTTTCATAGACCTGAAGCTTGACATAAAGCTGGAGAAGAAGGTAACGATGTAATTAATACATATATAATTTTTTGTGTGAGTTATGGGTTACTAATGCAAAAGGTATTGTGTGGTTCAGTGGGTTAGGATATTGTGTCGGTGATCGTAAGGTTATTGGTTCAAATCCCAAAATCAGCAGAGTAAGTTCACTGTTGTGCCCTTGAGTAAGGCCCTTAACTCCAGTTGCTCCAGGGACTGGCCATCTCTGCTCTCTAACTTGTACGTTGCCTTGGATTGACAAAGCAGGTATGGAAAATGGATGGATGGAAAATCTTGGCTAAATATATGTTAATGTATTGCCATTTCGGGCTGGCAAGATCTTACTCGAGGTGGGAAAATAGCAATGGCATTTCATAGCCTGAATCTAATAGATCACACCAGCAAGGACACTTTATTCAGGAATTCAGTTGAAAGGCTAACAAGCCTGCAGAAACGCATCCTGCAGCTGAAAGTAGCCATTTACTGTTTCCCACTGCAAGTTTTTGGTATTTGGTGCTTTTATCCATGACATTATTAGTCGTAGTTGTATTAATTGTGTTAGTTGGTTGTAGGTCTATTAAGCCTACAAGCCTGTATCTTTATAATTTTTGGGTTATCTTGTAGGCTTCTGCCTGTCGCTTTTTTTGGCTTATCTCGATGTGGAGTAGTGAGCCACATGTCCTGACTGTAGCAACACACTTTTGCTGTGTTTTTTTCCCCAGAAAAAAGTGGATGTTTTTGTTAGTACGGTTCAGCTGCCGTATGCAATAAAGTCAGATGATAACAAGGTTGTCGTCTTCACAGAGGTCAGTATGACGTCTTTCCCTCTTTCCGTTCCATGCTGAGTTCTGCTGGCTACTGGCTGATTGGCTCACATGCTAAGCCTGTGTGTCCTGCCCAGAATCCCGGGGAAGCTGAGGTGGCCAGAGCGAATGGAGCAACATTTGTTGGAGGAGTGGAGCTCGTTGAAGACGTAAGTTCATAAGGGACCTTGAAAATGCGCTCTTGGGGAGGACAACCCTTGATACCGGGTTATAAAAATCCAAATTGCCGACAGAGGTACAAGCTTTAAAAAGCATACACTAAATGTATGTCCTGTTGCTGAATTACTTCTAGATTTTGGAAGACAAAATATCAGCTGACTTTTACGTGGCTGTACCAGATATCGTCAGTCGGCTGCTACCTTTGAAGAACAAACTGCGCAAGAAGTTCCCCAAGACCAAGAGAGGTTATTTCAGGAGCCCACGATCATTCATAAGAAATGTTCCTCTTCAAACTGCTTTTATTCTACTGAGTAATGGCATCTCGGAGCTGATGTATGGCAAGCCGTTTTTAGAGGATATCACAAATTCAATTCTAATTAGTTAGAATGCAAATTCTTGATATCAGAAATTCAGTTATCACTAGTTATACTGTGTATTTCTGATATCACAAATAGTTAGAATGGCAATTTTTAACTTTGCCAACTAGTTGTAATTTTTTTCCTGATATCAACAATTGGCATTTCGACTAGTTAAAGCTGAATTCCTGATATCAGAAACTGGAATTATAACTAGTCACATTTTAATTTTACCTTGTTAAAATTTCAGTTTCTGATATTAGGAATTCAATTTTAACTAGTTATAATTAAAATGTGACTAGTTATAATTCCAGTTTCTGATATCAGGAATTCAGCTTTAACTAGTCAAAATGCCAATTGTTGATATCAGGAAAAAAATTACAACTAGTTGAATATGCAGTTTCTGATATCAGGAATTCAGTTATAACTAGTTATGATTAAAATTTAATTATATCTAGTTACAATTCAATTCCTGATATCAGAAATTGGATATTCATCTAGTTCAAATTTTATTCCTGATATCAATAATTGGCATTTCGTCTAGTTAAAGCTGAATTCCTGATATCAGAAGTTGGAATTATAACTAGTTGAATTTGAAATCCTGATATCAGAAATTGACGTTTTCAACTAGTTAACTCCAACTCCAACTGAAATTAGATTGTTTTGTATCTTACTAGCTAAATTTCATATATCAGGAATTGGCATTTTAACTAGTTTAAAATTGAATTTCTGATGTCAAGAATTAGCATTCTAATTAGTTGTAACTGAATTTGTGATATCAGAAATACAGATTATCACTAGTAACAACTGAATTTCTGATATCAAGAACTAACTAGTTAGAACTGAATTTATTTCCTCTAAAAACAATTAAAAGCTAAAACAGCTTGCCATACTGATGCTGCTATAAGATCAGATGTTTCCTATCCCTTCTCTGACAGCATCTCTGTGTTTTCAGGCACTGTTGGATCAAACATTCCCAAAATGCTTGAGATCTTTAAGAAGGGCCACGAGTACATGGTGGAGAACGAATGCTATGTCCGGACGAACATTGCGACGGTGTGTATATGTATGTTTCCTGTCAGAGGTGAAACCGCTGATATTCATTGGAGTTCAGCGTGTCCTCCTACTAAAATCTCAGTACCCAGCATTTCTGCAGTTTGTTTGGCTGACTGCAGCATAGGTGTCATGGCTGGGCTGGCCGCCTGGCCAGGCGCCACTAGCCTGATTGGTAGCCTGTCCGCTTACCCCAGAGCAGACGGCCTATCAGTGGACACAGAGAGAATAGGTGTCTGGCTTATCCTGTTGAATGGTCCTGAAGGTCGTCTTTGTGTCTCGCAGCTCGACATGCCCAAAGAGCAGATCGTGGCAAACATCGAAACCATCATCAAGGACGTGTGCTCCCACAAACCAGCGAGCTTCGGTAGGGAAAACTCCCGGGGACTCAGTTCCCTGGTTGCTGCTCGTTAGCCTGCATTCCTGACATCATCACTGATGTCCCAACAAAGTCACCAGTCGTACCACAGATCTGAAGTTCTAGAAGCGCTGAACAGCAGATCATAGGAAGCCCTTTTACTACCCGGGTGGGCAAAGGGGTATCCGCAAAGGGCCGGTGTGTATGCAGGTTTTGGGGATAACCTTTAAGTCCGCTGTTCAAACCCAGGTGTGAGGACTCTTCGGCCAGTCAGTCCTCTAATTAGTAACCTAATTGGGGAGTTGCAGCAAAAACCCGCATACACAGCAGCCCTTTCTGGATCTGATTGCCTTAGTAAGTTGTACAGTATGTGTTGTTTCCCTCCTTTTCTGTGATGGAAATGGCACTGGGAATAAGAGCGTAACACGATGCCGTTGTTTCCAGGGCCTTTTATCGAGAGGGCTCTGCTTACGAGCAGCACAAGCAAGGCGCTGCACTTCGACAGCGGGCCCTTCATTCCGAAGCCCAAGGAAGACGAGGTGGCAGATGCCTGTGCCTGATGTGCTGGCTGCAGTGCAAAGCCCTGCAATTGTCCGCATGATACTAGGAAGCCTGGAAAATGGCAGTGAAGGGAGTTTAATATTGTTGGTTGCGTCATGTGACCTGATGTGCCCCTGGATGTCTGATGACAAGTTCAAAGTACGTTGCTATGTAAATCGGCAGGCTCCTCGCGCCCTCTAGAGGAGCCCTAAGTACCTGCAGCATATTTATGTAAAAATTCTGGTTTTCGTATTCACTAATAAAATATATGCTCACTTCTTACCAATTACTTACTTTTGTATCCTGGTTTATCTGTTATTATTATGGGGCCCACAAGAAAGCAGCTGGTTTAACTATGTGTCCATGCTTGAAATTTGTGTTACGGGTCACCTTTATTTCCACAATGACTTCCTTACACTGTCCGCCATAGCGGACTTTACATAAAATCTAGTTTTAAAACATTTCCCTGTGGGCTGGGGCAATGTATTGTGGTACTTTATAAAGAATTGTGGGGGAGCACTGTGCGGGCATTTGTAAATGTCAGGAAAGGGGTGGGGTGACTCATTGGGCAGCACTGCGATCTCACACCCCCAGGGCTCCGGGTTTGGATTCTGCCTGTGCCACCCCTGCAGGGCAGGGTGACGTGTTTCGGCTTATTGGCCCTGTGGTGTACACTGGCTGTAGCGTGAGTGTAGGTGTCCTGTGGTGGATGGGCGTCCCCGAATGTCAAGAAAGAAAATAATCTGCCAGTTGGAGACGCTATATCATATATTCAAATTGTGTGGGAAAAATCCCAGTATGCTTAAAGAACTAGTTTAATGGTCTTTAATAAAGCTGCAACGTCTTTAAACCAATATTTTTAAGCGCAATGTCCCATGATCAGTTACTCCGAGGTGAAGTCAAACGATTGTGGCATTCCATTTTGTATGTTGCCTCTTTCCTCTGCCCGTCTCCGTCTGAGTCTGACTCTTCTGCTCTGCGGGCTAACATGCTGCTGCCTGACATTCTGCGCCTTTATCTTAACTGCTCAAGCGGGGGTTGTTTCGCCAAAAGGAAGAATACAGTGCCTGTGCGGCGGAAATATGGTAGAAACTTTCTCACGTCTGATCAGCCCTGAGGAAGTACGGGGGCGGTGTGTTGCCTGCAGGTTAGGGTTCTGATCAGAAGGTTACTGGATCAAATCCTCTGCTGCCCTTCAGCAAGACCCGTAACCCCAATCACTACTTGGGAGACTGTCTGACCCGGTTCTGACCATCACTTATACGTCGCTTTGGGACAAAAAGCATCTGCTAAGTAAATGTCATATAAGTGCAATTTTACCCTCGAATGCCTGTATCTAATTAGAAGGGGTGAAGTACCCTATTTACGGAGCTTGTGTTCTGCCAGTCGATTACAGCAAAACCATTTCATTATTCCACACGCTCGGGAATGGTGGTCCCTGCTTAAATGTGGACGTGATCACTCATGCCCTACTTCAGTACAGGGTCACAGGGGCCCTGGAGGATAGCTCAGGAAGCATCGTGCAGTGGAACATGCCACTTTTATTTTTATTGTTTTGGGACAGTACAGTTTTGGAATACAGTAGTACCCCGGCATACATCAAACTCGACTTTATGTCGCTTGTCTGTAGTAATTAATTTCACACAGTCATTTTTTACAACTTTACGCCACTTGCAATGTCACATACATATTACTTGAGCTATAAATGAAGGAAATCTT
>JAODKM010000039.1:21852590-21865980 GCA_026780845.1 Petrocephalus sullivani
CACCCACCCTATGATCCTCACCAGAGTCAGACAGAAGATGGACGGATGGATGGGTCTGGAGGTACCGAATAAAGTGGCCACTGGGTGTAATTTTTTCAGAGAGGTACCTTCAGGCACTTTTCAGTCACAGTGACGTTGTCGATAAATCTAAATTTAAAGTATAAAGAAAAAATATATATACCGCAAAAGAAAGTTATTCAATAATCAATCCATCTTCCATAGCCACTCATCGAGTATAGGGTGAGCCTGGAGCCCAGACATTAAGGCAGTAGATATATGCCAGGGTACCCACACCCACACAGAGAACCTTGTGGACTGCAGAAGGAAACCATCGTAACCATACAAAATGCGGAAACCATGCCCACAGACATGGAGCGGGGGCAGGTCTGAGTGCTACCCACTGAACCACTATCCCACTGGGGCTGGAGCAATACTTTTGGAAAATAATCCATACAATGAGTAACAGAACACTGCTATAATGTATGTCCATGAATGTGTCTGAGTGTAACTGAGCTGATCCTGCAGCTGAGAATCCAAACATCCATCCATCCATCTCTTTCCAACCAGTTATCCAGTATAGAGCAACAGTAACAGGTGAGTATTTTCCTAGTAAATAGTTTAGTTGCATTGAAACAAAAACAATAAAAACTTTTGATTGTTTTCCAAGTCTTCGCAAATGAATAGTCTGTAAGCGTCACAATTTATTATGCGATAGAAACCCGTCTTCCTCAGGCATTCACTGACTTCGAGGTAGGTTTCATGCCATACCACATTTCACCGGTTGAGGGCATTCTCGGGCTTAGTCATTAATGCACCACAAAATCCACAATCTTAAATCTTAGGTATATAAAACATTTTCCAGAAATGTACGCGTTTTCAAGTCCAATAGACCTTCACAACCCACCAACAATAAATGGAGGCGGATTTCATTTCAAGAGTGGATGTGTAATGCAACACCAGAATGTTTCCTCAGGTAATTACTGTTAGCAGCAGTCAGACAATGGCATTTTCCCATACAAAGGCACGCAGAAGCCCATGTTTGCGTTCTCCTGTAGAACACATGTCTCTACGCTCACTTTATCTTATCCTGTAGAATACTTGTTCTTATGCTTACTTTACATTCTCTTGTAGAACATTTGCTTGTATGTTCTCCTGTAGAACACAGGTCATTACGCTTATTTTATGTTCTCCCATAGAACATAGGTGCTCTCTATATGTTCTCCTTTGGACACAGGACCCAATGCTCACTTTATGTTCACCTGTATGTCACAATTTCTCATGCTCACTTTATGATCTCCTCTAGAACATGGCTCACTTTGCTCTCCTTGGACACAGGTCTTCATGCTCACTTTATGTTCTCCTGAAGAACACAGGTCCTCATACACAGGTCCTGATGTTCTCCTGTGGAACATGTGACCTCATGCTCGCCTTATGTTTTCCGATGGAACATGGGACCTCTCTCTCTTTTTTTTTCTCCAGGGACAACACCAATGACTGAGGATCAGGTTCCCCCCACGTGACTCAAAGGAATCTCGGCCCGGCTCTGTCTTGCTATTCCCACTCATTCAGAGTCTGTAGCACTCCATTGCGATTACACGCTGGTCTCGCATATGCTCATGCATATTTTTAATTGTATGCTGTATGCTGCTCTTCGTGTTTTCTGCACCGTGCCTTTCCGCGATGCTTCGCTTCTCACGCATTGAGGCAGTCGGTGCATAGGGGTACAATGCAAATGGCATACGGCGCTGGATCCGTCCCGACGTGACCAGCTGAATGGGAGAAGTGCAAAGGACTTTAAAGAAGTGCTGAAAAGGGATTTCTTTTGGCATTTATATTCGTGATTAAGATTTAAAGTAAACTTTTTATACCTACATCTGCTTGAAGCGTTTATTTTTATATCGACTGAGGATTCTCAGGGCTCTCTGTTTAACCATTTTTACGTCGCGATCGTGTCAAGTGTATCGCCCTTTAGTTAGAGTCATAAGAAGAAGCCCCAGCTCTGTATGGGCCGTCGGTTACACATTTACAACTGAAGACCGGGGAAATGTTTTAAACGTGGGTTTTCCATTATTAGGAAGAGTGGCTCTGCTTTTTTTTTTGCAAGGCATCGCTTTTTAAATGGGATCCTAGCTCATTCAGTAATTTGTAATGACTGTGGGCAAGTGGCTGTTAGCGCTGCAGTAGCTTTCTGGAAGATTTTTAAGCTCCTCTGGATCTCATGCTTCCAAGTGTAACCATGGGGTTTGCAGATACATGGATCCTTATTGCTGCTCTGGCTGGAATAGTCACCATCCCGCAAGAAGTAAACGGTTAGTATTATTGTACTTATACTTACAGTCCAATAATGGCCAAACTCACAAAACAAAAATAAAGATGTTTCTAAATGTGATGGTGGGAACTAGTTATTTATACAATACAGCAAATCCTGGTAAAGCATCAGTATGTCATAAAAGTATGTCGGACTTCAATCAAAGAAACACTAATTTAATATTGGAAACAAATGCACGGCACGATGATTTTGAATCAGGGGACCTTAATCGCTAAGGCCCCAACAAATACACGCCTGGCCTTTCATGAACAAATAGTATGCTGACCGCGAAATCTTCCACATTGTTTAAATTAATTTCACTTAATTGATTGCATGCTTATTTATGTTTATGCAGCACGTAGATATTGTCGCCAAGCAATATAGTGATTGCGAGGTTCTAAGCAATTTCAGTTACGATTTATTTAAAGCGGAGAAATGTATGAAGCTGCTTGTGAACACGCTGTAGCAGCTTTAGGTCAGCCGGAATAGGCTTACATTCTCATTAATCTTTCCGTCCAGTGTGTCAGTGTAAATGCTTGCTTTTTGGCCAGTGGTGCACATTACCCCACCAAATATATGTGACAAGCTACTAAAGTTTTTTTTTCCTGCATTAATGGGGCTTAAATGACATGCCACCTTGGCGTCAATGTAAGCGCCCAGTCTCAATAAATTTTTCATTATGTAACTAACGGGCCAATAATGTGTTAAATTTTGGCTAGGAAACTAACTTGTTTAGTTTTCATTCAGTTATCTACTGAAATTAGTATAACCTGGTATGACATTAATTAATGACAGTTGGTCAAATCAGTTGGTGAGGCATTGCCTGCTGTTTTTCAGTACTCTCTCATTTGTAGTTAGTCTAGTCGCCCAAACCATTGAAAGGTGTGGAAGTTCAGCTGTTTGTTGGTTTATGGCTGTCTAACCATGATGTGCTGCTGCTCTCTCTCTGCAGGGGGGTGTCACTTTCAGGGACAGCTGATTGCGGTAGGTCTCCATCTGCTAACACTGTCTCTGCAACATTTAATGCCCCGTCCCGGATTGTTTCTTAAAGAATCTAGCCTTTAAAAAAACTAGTAAAACACTTGTTGTAATCCAACGGCTATGATTAATTTAGGAAGCTTCTGGACACTGCACAGAGGTGTGCCATAGTCATGAGGTATGTTGAAAGGAGAGGTGGGCGCCAGCCTGCTGTGACTGTGCAGTGTAAGTGAGAGATGTCCGTTAGGAGCGATAAGTGTGGCACAGGAACGGGCAGGTAGGTGCCCCAACATGTTCTAACGAATTCAGGAAGTGACTTGTCCTGTCTTCAAAGGGGAAATGCACCGGCACCTGGTGAAAGAGTAAATGCACAGACCATGGGGGGGGGGGGGGGGGTTGTTCAAAAAAGCGACATTGGGGGCCCTTAGGTGAATGCTCTTCGCCTCTTTAGGAATTTCGAGCTGAACAGCCGGGTTGTATAACTGTGAGCTGGACAGTGGAATTTTCTCCCTGAGCTGGTTAGAAACGTCTAATAAAGGTGATAATCTGCTCTACCTTCTGCTTCCGGTCACCGTTAATGGCCTTTCGTTGGGAATTAAAAGATGTGAAACTCTGGTAAATACTGCCTGCTGAAAACCTCTAGCTTTGAACGTGTTTATGATGACTGTGGCCAAAGCCTGCGTCGTGTGGAAAGCTGATCTTGTTCACTGTGAGCTTATTTTCAGAAATTCACCTGTCACTCCAAAGCCTAAACATGTGCTTAAGAAAAGTCTGTCATATCCATAATGATGTAAAAGCATTAATATTTCACTCCCTCCTTGCTTTGAATTGGAGTACCTTTAATGTTTCAGGTTCTCACTCAGCTGCCTGCTTTTACTTTGGAAGTATTTCCTGTATTTCATTTACACCGTAATCAGGGTAATGATGATGGTGGTACATATAAGAAGTAGGTAGCTGGCTCTGTCCTGTGTGAGGACAGACATGCCCAGCCCTCCCTTTACGTACTGTCTGTGTGTCTGCTTTGTGCTCTGGGGCATGCATTCCTGCTACAGCGAGGAGTTTCCCCCAAAGGCATCGAAATGTCCGCCTCTCTTTAGAGTGTGGATGGACGTGCAGGGAGTTTTCTGCACTTGAAAAGCAGGTTTGATGACTCCAAGATATGTTTGCTGTAAGTTTATACTGCATGCTGTCGACGCGGGAGGCTGGAGTTTATCTTACAAGGCGAACATCAGATTTTCAGATATCATTCATAAAAATACTGCTCCCCTGCTGCTCATCATATGTGTTACATGTATGTGTACAGTGATATTCTGCACTTGTGGGAGCATGTAGGCCAGCACTGACAGACATGTACCGTTATTTCCAGTCCAGCCAAAGAAGCTCTGCTTGTTGGCAATGGTTTGGAGGTCTTTGGCTATACTTTTTACATTCATTGTCATCCCCGCGGCAACCAAAGTAAGAGAAACAAAAGTGTAGCTGAACAGCCTGTGAAGGATTCCTCCGGGTGGGATTTTTCAGGCTTTTTCGGGGTGGGGGTGGGCAGGGGGGGGCTCCTTGTGTGGCCGAGGAGTGTGAAGGCTTCGATTTCACACTCCCTGACTTTTATTGTTCTTTGGGAAGATGGCGACAGGGAGCCATTGCACTCGGCTGGCCTCGGATGGCCTGCTTTCTTTGTCAAAGCAAACAGCTTGTACACAGGAGCATCATCTTGGTAATGTCTCTCAGTGCTCTGGGGCTGGGAGGCTTCCAGAGGACAGTGGCCCTAACGGGATGATGACATCCAGAGCTCAGAGCGCACAGTGCTCACTCACTCACCTCAGGTCTATAAACCCGCGTGTGTGCGCACAGTTCAGGAAGGAGACTGGTAGGGGGCCTTTTTTAGAATGGGGACTTCCAGGAGGGAGAGCAGTGACTGCTTAGTGCTTTTTTGTTTGCTCGACCTGCCCCCTTGTCCAGGCGTAAACTCCGCACCTGTAAACCGTGCCACTAGTTCTGACCTCTTTGTTCTGTGAGCCTCACATACAGATTTTATTTCCGCTCGATCTTTCCGAACCAACTTGCGTCCTCGCTCAGTTCCTGTAAACTCCAGTGACCAGTTCTTGCCGGATGTAAAAAATTCACTTTGTGTGGTATATCTTACACTAGCATTCCATTTTCTGGCACCTGGAATTCCCTTTTTCTTGTTAGAAAAAAACCTTTGCCTGATTTCTATACTTTCTACATCCGTACTGTGATTAATAATAACGGTCAGACTCGCATGGTTTTTTTCAGCAGTGTCTTTTTGATAGATTAGAATGGCAATTTTAGCGTTAGTGATTTAATTTACAGTGTCGCCCTCCGCGAAGTCCAGTGAATGTACCCTTTTCGAAAGCTTACCGGCACAAAGCCAGCCCCTGGCCTCCCCCTCATGTAGAAATGGTGGGGTGTAACACCCTTACGGGGGGGTGGTCTGTGCTGCAAGTCGGGCCAGGCCTGGCAGAAGCGTTGCTGCGGGTTGGTGCGGTTTTGAAGAGAAACAAATGCGTGTGGCCGCCCGCCCCCCCCATGACTGCAGCATTAGGCTCATTCTACACAGTGTGTGCAGGGCCTGGCAGTTCTCCCAACTGATGGCAGAGATAAAACGGGCAGGCCCACGCCTCTGAGAGGTGGGAATCGCCCTTTTATATTCCGTGTCATTCTGGATCATTTTTCCTTCGCTGCGAATCCAGCCCTTAGTGCTCGTGGTGGCGAAAGTGGAGCGGAGACCAGCTACTGACGCATTTGCTGTTGCCCATTTCAAGGAATAACAATTGTTTTAACGTAATTGCACGCTTTGTTTGCTTCCGTGTTCATGTCATTGTTGTGGCCGAAATGGAAAGTGGGACGAGAGCATTGCTCTCATGAGCATAATCACCAGATATCAGAACGGCAAAGCTTAAGGTTCTGGGCTCCCGAAGCCTCTTTACCCTCTACTTAGCAGAAGGACTAGCCGCCACTTATTTTATCACAGGCCTGCCCATGCTCAGACAACAAAGGAGACTTCTGTTTCTCCCACCCTGTCAAGCAAAGATCTCTCCCATCACTCCTCGCCGGGACAGGTCATAAATGAGCATTATTATGCACCGCATGAGTTTCAAGTGTTTTAGATGGTGTGGCATGCACAGAGTTTTCCCATGCCTGCATGGTCTCTACTCAAGGATTTGCTTTAGTTGAGTACTTCTTGAGTATTTAAGTATAAAGGGAACTAGACAGTGAAGTACAGTACTCTTCCTTGGGAAAGACAAACCTTGACTTCAGTGATGTAAATGAGTGTACTTGATGGTATAATTTGAGAGGGGCTCATTGGCACTCTCTGCCGCTGTTTTGGTTATTCTACAGTGTCATTCGGTACAGCATTTCATTGTCATTTGGTATTGTAGCACTAGTGTCCCTGGTGCCGCTGTTAATGTTATTCCGTTTTAATGTCACTGTTTAGTGGCAGTCCGCAGATGTGAATGAGTGTCACGTTGCGCTAAGTATGCTAAGTACATAATGGCAAACGTAAACTCAAGCTTGTTCTTTGTAAGTAATAAAAACCTGTCGAGAGTCGGTACTGAAACTGTGCCAGCGAAACATCTGATATCCAAATGAAAATGTAATTAATGCAGCTACAGTGGTTGAGGGGCCCTGTGGGCAGGGCGGTTCCAATCCTTGATGGCCTGTGAAGTGAGGAGGGTCCCTCCTCCTTCTCACTCATACATATGGGAGAAGCAGCTTTATGAGCTGATGGAGATCAGACTGTTAGGGTTTCATCTATTTTATTATCAAATCAAGTGCTGATCGTATGACATTTGGACTGATGTGAGACTTAATCGGCATAAAACCAGCCAAATGCTTTAAGTGGAGATACGTGATATACCTGTTAATGTATCAGTATCGACTGCTGTTCGTTAAAAGTGAAGACCTTTGCATCACTCTGATGTTTCAGTCTTGATTGATATTGCTGGCTGAAATTTAGATTTTATTCAGTATCCAAAATTAGCAGAACAGTTGTTTTTATAACTATATTTTCAAAAGCTCCAATTTATTTCACAATCGACCAGTGGTTCCCGAAGTGGGTAATTCTATGTCAAATCATCCCACTTTTGGGCCCCATAGTCACAAACTTTAACGAAACTTCTCATGCTGATTTGCTCATACGAGTATCCCATGGGACTGAAACGGCACGTGTCAGAGTCACTTTGGGGGGGGGCATTTATCTGGCTTATATCTCATTTAATATAAATTGCACAGAAAATGGTTCTCATACCGTTTTAAAGCTCTTTCCCAACTCTATATTTTTACATTTCTGATCTAATCTTTTCTAATCTATTTTCCATATCTGATTCTATGCTATCGCACGTGAGTAAAAGTGGGTGTGGTTAACGTTTATCCTGTGAGCTGTCCGTTCTGTGGTCAGATTTCTCTGTGAAAAAGGACAATGATCATAGCTACTTGCCCCACCTGTTACCACGAGCTCATGTAAGGGTGGTGCAGGGTTAACATTTTCAATACCTCAAATTTAATTAGCCATCTGAAGAACATCCTTTCCAAATTATTTAAGGAGTATCTAGCATGGACTGTCAGCCATTTATTGTAGTTGAAGATGAGTTATTTCATCGACTTATTCACCTTCCTTAGAACCTTACTGCAGGCTCTGAAGCTGGCGCTACTTCGAATGCGGTTGCTACACACAGTCACAACATCAGTTTCTTTACAGATCTGTGGGGCTCAGAGGTTTGCCTGTTATTGGTGCTGGCGTTGGTTATCGGTTTCACCCAAAGTTTCCACATCGACATCCCACTGGCTCTATTTCACGTCTTGTGTCACTTAGCTTAGTGGCATGTGGTCGTTAAGTAGATGGAAAAAATTCAGGCAGTCCCCAGGTTACGAGCCGTATCCTAAGCCAGTCTTTAAGTCTGATTTGTAGGTAAGTCGGAACAACAACAATGCAGTATTTGTTAATTATACAGTAGTAAAAATGAAAGTAACTACACATGGTGCTATACTGCACTTCAAGTTGACGAACCGCTGAGGTTTTCACCAGTGTCACAGAGTTATCACAAACCATTGTACTTAAATTTAATTTTGAATGTAATAGGCTTTATGGCAGTCCATATATAATTACAAGTTGTCTGTTAGTTGGACGTTCATAACCTGGGGACTGCCTGTACCCCACAGATGCACACCGGGGATGCTGCTCCTGTCTGTGGCATTCAGCTTCATGTTATTACATGAAACGGCCCACTGCAGTCCCCCCCCGAGGGGACAGCGGACCCTGTCCTTTCACACGCCATACCCCCTCCTGCAGCCTTAATATTAGGATGAATGTGGCTGGTGAACGACAGCAAGCGGAATTGAACTCCAGCACATGTAAGGGTTAGGGTTCCGGAAGCGGCAGGTAGGGACGCGCTAGTCTTGGCCATTTAGGGTGTCCTGGCTCTGCTGGGTGTGGGGAGCCGGGAGGCCATGTTTCTGTCTCTGCGGGCCTGGATGCTGGGTGATCCTGTGCTCAGACCTCAAAACTGTGTCACTCGTGGAGAGTGATGTGGGGTATGTGAAAACCACAGAATTCCCATGAACCTTCTGCAAAAGGCACATAAATGGAGCATCTCATATTGCAGTTTCGGGGGGCTGCCCTTCAGAATTTTTAAGAAATCCAAACATGTTTCAAACAATGTGATTTTCAATGCTTGAGTAAACAGTAAGCAGAATGTCTCGGGGGGGTGGGGGAGGGCACATCTATCAGCTGCTTGTCAGTTTCCCTCACCTGCTGCCCCCACAGAGCCAATCTAATCAACCCCATAGCACAGTGTTTCCCATACAGTCCACATTTTTGCTCCCTCCCAGCGTCCTGCTAGAGTTTTGCAAAAAAAGGGGACTGGAGACCCCTGATCCCTGCTTGGGAAACACTGCCAGTGACTCCTGAGAAGTCCTGCAGCCTTCAGGACGTGTCAGGAACGCAGAGAAGGGGCCCTGTCCCTGCTTCTACAGCCAGGCATTGTTCTTCAGATACAACACCTGGAAGGACCTTCTGTCACTGCGAGAGAACTGTAATTAGCCTTAAAGCCGGCGAAGGTGCACCACGGCCCGTGAACAGGGGCGGGCTTCTGCCAGATGACTCCGGCCGAGTGCGGCTCTGTCATTATGCCGCATGCTCATTCATTTCACAGGCATGTCTCCAAGTTCCAGCTGTTCATGCTCGGCCGTGAGAGAGCTTCACTGGAACAGGCGTTTGCCGTCCGAGCTCCTGTGCTACACCCTGCTGCTGCCCCTCTAAAGTAATTAACCTCTTTGGTATTGAGAAGGGTTCATATTATCAGAGGAGAATCACAAAAGCGGTGTTTAGATGCAGTGTGTCATATAAACCAGGTTCTTCCTGTCGATCAGGGCTTTTGTGGAGGAATCTCTATTCTGCTTTCATCCTACAAAATAGACTGATATTCTTAGGGTTTCTTAAACCTGTGCATGTGAGAGCATTGCCATGAAATGATACACATTCTCATGAAATGCAGTGGAGCCCAGCTTCTCGGACATAGTGTCAAACATGCCCTGTAGGCTGTAGCTCAGTAATGATCATCACCCTGCATGGATCTGAAGACTGTATGTCTGCTCTGTGGTCTTTCTGCTTGGATCTTCTTCCAGGGTGTAATGCAGCCTTGAGGGACCTGACTGCATTGGTCAGAAGGCCGGTGCTGTAACTGACATGGTCGTAAGCACGTCTTGCATGATCCACACGCTTTCTGCCTGCCCGTGGCCCCTGGTCCTGTTAGTAGTGGTGAGACGTTTTCATAGTAAAGAAAGAAGCTTCATTCTTGGTGCTTGCGTGTCCTGTATTAATGCCCCAAGTTTTCACAATAGCTCACCAAACGCATGCAGTTACTCTGAAGAGTTGCTCTGACTGACATTGAGGAGAATCTCGGGCCTGTCTGTGCTATGACGGACTGGCTGGCGCAGTAGGCCCTCTGAATGGGAGGGAAGACCCCTCGCTGCGGCGCTTACTCAAGCTGTCTGCTGTGACGGGAGCGCTGAAAGCCGGAGGAAACTAGGCGCCCGGTCCTTCAGCATGTCCCCAGAGCAACGGGCTTTTGTGCTGGCATCTTCTTTGCCTGCTCGAAACAAAAGTGGAACAAAAGCGGCCGAAGAAATGAACCGCGGGCATTCTTGAGGTGCAGCAACGTAAAGAACGCAAGGAGTAACTCTCAAGGGCCTCAGGAGAAAGGCAGGCAACCCTTGGCTGGGAGTCCATGCTGTCCAGGGAATAGACTTTTAACCTGTTATTTTTGGGGTGCTCACATATTAGAAGGTTTACGTTCCGCAGTGGTTATAGGCTAAAGTAATGAGGAATGGTCAGTCGTGTAAGATAAAAAAAAAAAAAAGAACCTGAATATTGTGAGTATGAGCCATGTATAGTTTTTCTAAAGTGCTGACATTTTCCTGAGCTTCACCTGAAGGTAAAACCCAATTTGCTGTGTTTTTCTGTTGTTCATATTTGTGATGAGTACCTTCAGTAGGTTGTGATTTGCGCCCTTTTTTAGAGGGATCAGAGTTTAGATCCTTTGACCGGCGTGTTAATCTTTTCACTGAGGGGGTCCCGAGCAAGGCCCCTAACCCTGACTGGTGCCCAGGCATGCCCTTTGGCTCAGCTGTCTGACCCCAGACTTCCTCCCAACACGCGTCACTTTGTACAAAAGCACCTGCCCGGATATATAAACGCGATTTTGTCCATAATGAGAAATGAGGAATTTTAAATGTTTTCCAAATATTGTGCGATTATGATTCTCTGTGATTTTTCGTGTGTTCTGATTTAACGTGTCTGTGTCTGTGTCTTCATACATTGTACGTCTCAGTCAGTCATAAGTCACCTGCAGTTTCGCACCTCTTCCTCTCTGCATAATGGGATTCAGATCTGGGGTCGTCCTCTGAAGTTGCATTTTGCTGAGTCTCTATGCAGATGAGTCTAAGAATAAATCTGAAAGGGGACTGCTGGAGATATGCAGTTCACGAGGAACCCAAACACCCCCAGGCTGTCAAAGAGCCTGTTAAAAATAAACAGACTTTTCAGCCATGCGGGAGTTTAGCTTTGCCGCGTGGTTCCCGCTGATGCTTTGGTAGGTTTTCTGGCTCAGTGCTCAGTGCCATTGCCTCATACCTCTGGGGTTGCTGCTTCAAATCCTACGCCTACTCTTTGTGTGGGATTTGCATTTTCACCCCATGTGTCCCCCCAAAGACCAAAGACATGCAGCTAAGCGATCGGGCATGTCGAAATTGCCCATAGTGTGCGATTGTGTGTATACTTCCTATCCAAGATGCACCTTTGCCTTGTGTCCTTTGCTGCCTGGGACGGGCTCCAGGCTCCTGTGACCCGGACCAGGAAAAGCGGCCTGCAGACGGGTGGACAGAACCATGTTCTTATTTTAAGTCCTGCGGTCTAGATATAGATGCTCTGAGTAGCTCTCGCCTGTCCAGCGTTCTGTAGTTTAAATTTGCATCCTTGTCAACGTGAATCTCCAGCTATGGGGGGAATGTGGCACACTTCCAAAGTTTCCTTGTCCTTATTTGGCAATTGGCTGGCGAAAAAAGATCTCCGAAATGTATTTCCGACCCTCGACTCCTGAACGCGGAAGCCCTCCCTGGTGCATTCCGTGACGTAAAGTGGCATTGTGTCACTCGGAGCCGGACCTGCCCCCGACTGGCTCGCTCTGAACCTGCGCCAGCATGCTGCTAGCTGATCTTTTGTGTCTCCATGCGGAGTAGATGCCTGGAGTTCTCTCGAGGGCATTTGGCTGCAGCCGCATGGTGCCAGGGGACCTCAGGCAGGGGGGTGGGCGTGGCTGAGTGATGCACCGAATACTTAGGAAGCTCTGTCACGTGATATTCTGCGGAGGATTTATGATTATTCAGCCATTTTAGCTATTTCTGAGCAGCGACCAAAGAGGCATTTCCAGTTCTATAGAATCAGAATCCGAATCTTTATTTGTCGGTTTTGTACAAATACGAGATTGGATGCAGTCCCTTTCAGTGCAAAATGATTTTAAAAAGGCAAAATAAAAAAGGACGAATTTGAAAGCACGTGAGATTATGGGGGGGGGGGATTCCTTCTAGACGAATCAGTATTGTGGTGTTGAAATATCCCCATTATGGCCGGTCTAAGCACTGCAGTTCATCATTGTCTGCAGGTTTTTAACTTGAGTAAAACCTTGACAGGTGTCAAGGGGGAATGTTCAAGAGAGACTGGGGTAGGCTTTATGGAGGATTGAGGCCCGGCTTAGCAGTGAGGGACGTGCAGGTAGCGGCTCCCTGCTGGAGTCGCCCGCTGTGTATCATTCCTGCCTGTGGAGTGTGCTGGAATTGCAGTGAGAGGGAGGGGGCAGGGTCAGAGGTCGGGGTGCTTCCCTTACTGAGCTGTTGAATACACAGTGCAGCAGAGGCGGGTAATTAACCCATGCAGCCCTGGCCCGGTGAGGGCGTCTTATTCCTGGTGAAGTGTATCGCCGCAACAGGGAATTTCCTTTCCCACAACAGAGGTGATGTTCATGTAGGAGCACGAGCCTGGGGTTTCCAGCCTCTCTAAATAATTGCTTGTCCTGTTAGGGTGCAGATCTGGAGGCTTTCCTGCGAAGCATGGATTCCATCTTGGACAGAACTCCAGCCCAGTTACAGTCACTCGAAATGGGAGGTTTTCAGGTTGTGGGGGTGGCGGCCACAGGAAACTCAGTCGGTCATGAAGAAAACTCGCAATCTCCGCATTGCTAGGCTTGGACCTGCAGCTTTGGGGGGTGTAAGGAGATGGTGAACCGGCCTTCTGAAGTCTGTCCCGGGTCGTGTTTACCCTAAAATCCCGTCAAAATGCTGTCGTCAAGAATGGCCTGACCTTTGATGTTCAACTCATCACATGTCATGTAGTCGGAACATCTTAACATGGATAAAATTACACTGATTTGCAGTAAGAATGATGCAGGGGGTGTTATCAGAGCCGGCCCAAGGCATAAGCGAACTAAGCGGCCGCTTGGGGCCCCCACGCCACTAAGGGGCCCCCATGAGTGCTTGAAATGTCAAGATATCTTGATTTAGGTGGTGGGGGGGGGGCAAATCAAATTCTGCTTA
>JAODKM010000039.1:21885851-21899708 GCA_026780845.1 Petrocephalus sullivani
GGAGCCTTCGGTTTGCGGCGCGGCTCGGGTACGGCTCGCATCAGTTACAATGGGAGTCGTCAGTTTGTGGTGCGGCTCGGGTACGGCTCGGGTACGGCTTGCATAATTTACAATGGGAACCGTCAGTTTGCGGTATGGCTCAGGTACGGCTCGCATAATTTACAATGGGAGGCGTCAGTTTGTGGTTCGGCTCGGATGCGGCTCGCACCCGTGCCAGGCTGGTCAAGAAGGAAAGCTTCTAGTTCTTTGAATGAGATGGAAATCTACTTTGCAATATCACAGCCCTGCTATGCATTCCAGCTTTGTTTATGTCATTGAGACTGGATCACAAAGGCGCCTCCTGTTCTGCAGTCACCATTCATGCTGTGCGTTTGTGTTTTTGGTGTTTAGCTGCTGTCCTGTACTGTCTCCATCTGTCACTGCTGTTCTTTGCCAAATCCAGTTTGTCTGTGTTTTCCATAAGCAGCCATGAATTTTGAGACTGGATTCTTCATGCATTAAATAATTTTGCAATTGTGATGACAGATGCACCATTGCTCCCATACTAGAGTGCAGGTTGTTAGACCTCTTTCATAGCTGACCTATACTATGAAATGGCATTCAAACTGATATGCCTTTGTAGATGCATTTTTAATTATATTATAGTAACTACAAAGTTAAATTGCTAAAATAAAAAAAAAAAATGGGTGAATGGATGTGGCCATTAAACAGCATCAATATCATTATTTTTGCAGAATGTCTCTTCTCCTGTCCAACCATCCCACCCGACACTCTGGGTGGGAGAAGGTGGGATGGCTCAGATTACCAGTGCACACTTGAGAGTGAAGAACAAGACCTCCAGCGACCTCAAGACTCTGTACACTATTGCCCCTTCCAAAGAAAGACCCCGATATGGTACAGACTGACCTTATTACTGCTGCATAGCCAGTGTGGTGAAGTTTGGCTCTACTACCTCCAACTAACCAGATCCATTTATCCATCAGAAGCAGCACTTTCTCACACAGTCTGCATGCTTGCCTCTCAACACTTCCAGTGGTTAGCCAGTGCCCACATCCTGCCAATGTGCACATCTCTGTGCCTCAGCTCTGACCCCCTTATGAAAGGCCGCAGCCGGGATTCTTCAGCTGACATCTGCACCCCCGTTGCAGGCGAGCTGGTGCTGCTGGTGCCGATGCCGGCGGACGGGCCTGCTGACGGCTGGCAGCAGCTGCCTGACGGACGGGCCTCCCTGCCCGCCGCCTCCTTCACCCAGCGGGACGTCGACGCGGGGGCCGTGTGGTACCAGCGCTACGGCCGCGGGGCTCAGAGGGACGGCTTTGATTTATGGGTGAGCAGAGAAGCCGCACATCTCTAGGACCCCCGGGGGGATATTGGGGCCTCGGAGTCAGTTTGATGAGTCACGCCTTACCGGCAGCCTCGACAACTTCTGAATATCAGCAGTGAGAAAAAAAAATCTGCCCGGAAAGAATAAGAAAAAAATGTTGTTAAAATGCTGTTATGAGTGGAATGGTGTCTCTGGGGCCTGTAGAAGGTTATAAATGCACTGCATTTTTTTGTAATTATGTCTGCATGAATTGCAGTGTGGAGTGTCACCGGCTGTCTGGTACAGAGGAATGGCATTCTCAGCCTTCCCTCTGGGGCAGCAAAGGCTCCTAGGAGGGATTTTGGTGTGGAGAGACACTACCAGAGCTCAGATGGGGAAGGGAAGGGGTGGGGTGATATTTAGTGTATCTGTTAGGGGAATGGTGGCTTTGGCTACAGTTCTGTTCATGCCTTCCATGAACTTCTGACTCCAGCATCTTAAATTGTCAGTCTACTCTGGCTGTGCCGTGTTGCTGCTTGCGTCTGTATAATTCAACATATTACGCATTAATTTACCCAGTGTTCTAAATAAATGGGGAAACCCTACCTCATTTCTACCTGGAAATGTAATTAAAACTGGTAAATGCTGCATGCGAAACGTAAGAATCCAGTTCATGCTGCTGAAAAAATTGAGGCCACTTTAAACAGCAGGGGAGGAGAAATTCTGACAGGAAGTTGCAGGGAACTTCAGAAGTGGGACACTGAGAATGAACATGCATTCAACACAAGTGAGAGCGCTATTCAGAGGCGTCATTATTTCACAGTATGAGAATGGCGCCATCTATTGGCTTTTATAACCAACAGAGTGATATATTTTCATTGTTGACATGGTAATTAGACAGTGTACTGATAGTATTTAATAGTATGATGCCCATAGTTAAATTTTGGTGATTTATTTCTTATTTATCAGTGATTTTAGTAGAATGATATACAAGTAATTATTATTATTACTCATATGAAATAGTCATTTTGTTCAAAAGAAGGGGCAGTGGTGGCATAATGGTTAGAGAGGTGCACTTGTGATTGAAAGGTTGCTGGTTTGAATCCCCAACCAGCAAGGGCCCCCCAGGCACTGAATTAGCTACCTACTGCCACATAGGGTTAAATGCAGAAGACACACTTCATTGTGGTGTGTCAACAATGACTGTTAATCACCTTCATTTGGTCCTTTGCAAGCAGACATTTTTAAGGTATGACCTGACTGGGAATTATATAGTATATTGATCATTTTCAAGAACAAAGGAGGGGGGGCTGATGAACTGGACATGAGTGCCGGGCTTCCTGCCCTGTGCTCTTAGAAGCTCATAAAAGGAGACGTGCAGGCCTGCCCTGCATAATCCCCATACCCAGGGCAAAATTACTTCAACTGGGTCTCTATGAAGGCATCTCCTGCCCCCCACCCCCCCTGGGGCCAGGCCTGGATTCTGACAACTTTTCCAGTGTTCCCCCTCAAGATCGCGGGCCTGGAGACACACAAAACAAAGTTATCATCAGGTTGCCCAACGAGGATCGATCTGATTTGCAGGAAGTCTCTAGCTGCTGGGCCTGACGGCTGCATGCTCTCTCTAGGTGTCGGGTGAGGACGGCGTGCTCAGCGACAGCCGGAGCTTCGAGATCGGCGTGGTGTCCGAGACGCCGGGCTTCCCTCGCCTGGCTGCGGGGACGACGTTACACGTGACGGTAGGGTGCAGACGCTGTGCTGACCTGACGTGTGTCGCCTCGGAGTGCCAGGATGCCCTGTCTCATGCCCGTATGTCTTTCCCGATGCAGGCCTTGGAGGATCGAACAACAGCCATAACTCCCTCTGCCCTCTCCTTCGCAGACATGGAGACGCCGAGTGAAAATTTGGTCTACGACATCACTGTGCCCTTAGCTCAAGAACAAGGTTAAATTAATCCATCCATGTCAAGAATCCTTTCAGGATCGTGGACTGGTGCCTGACCTCAGAAACAGGGACCACACCACAGTTAAATATATCTGATATAAATAAGCGTGCGATATAAATATGTTTCGTTTAAAAACTCTTGCAGCATACTTCCTGGTAATGCAAAAAAGGAAGCTCTCAGTGTTTCATTAGACCACAGTGGAAAGTACGTTACATTTACATTTATAGCATTTGGCAGATGCCCTTAGCCTGAGCGACTTGCATAAGGAAAGTACAGCTATACTACAAATGAATTATTTTGTGGTAATTCCATTTACTTGAGCTTAGTGCTGTTCCCGCAGGTACCATCGAGCATAAAGACAGGCCTTATAAGCCTGTGTACGTTTTCACGCAATCGGATATCAACGGCGGCAGGATCGTCTACCGACCTCCTCCCTCCCCCCCCCACCTGCAGGAGCTCTACCCATATTCCTTTGCAGGTCAGCAGCACATCGCCGTCATTAAGGGCTATCAGCACCGAATTCCAGGTCATGCAGTCCATGTACATGGCTGTAAAATATTACAGCAGCAAAGGACTGGAATCACACTTTACATTGAGTGACCTGGAGGCTTCCAAGAGTTATTATGGAAGGCTGTTTTCTCATATTCCCATCCAGGCAAGATCAAAGTATGTTACTGACGCAAAACCTATTCAACAGACTAACAAACAAAAAAATTTAATTGACAATCAACATTCCAAAACAGTCTGGGGCCCTGGTACTATGCTATTACTGGATGTAAGGCGCTGGAACTGGAAGGCATGAAGTGATTGGTCACTGGTAACCAAAACACAGTATTTTCTCTCTGCAGGTCTTCCAGAATCTGTGACCTTCAATTTCACAGGTATTACCCATGTACTGTATCCAATAATACATCCATTTTGAATGTTACTTGTCATTTTTTCACATAACTATCCCATTTTACCCATCATTTTCTTTTGCTGTAAACATTAATGGATTTTCTGGTACTGGAGCAGTAATAAACCATTCATCCATCCATCCATCCATCCATCCATCCATCCATCCACCTGCCTATCTCATACAGAGTCACAGAGAGCCTGGAGTCTTTCCCTGGAACAGCCTTTTCATTTGTGTTAAGGTGCATACGTTTGATACACAACCTTGACGTTTGATCTGTCCTTTCAGTGTCGGACGGGGAACACACCACTCCACCCATACCGTTTACCGTCCATCTGCTGGCCAACCACCAGCAGCCTCCTGTCTTCCAGATCCTGGACCCAATGCTTGAGGTCAGCTTTGGAGGCAGAGCGCCTGTAGGTAAGAGCCATCCTCACTGGAGACCTGTAGTTGCCCTTACACTCCACAAGCCAGTCTGACAGGTCCGTCTTTGGGAGCCTTGGGAGTAGCTTCCTCACCTCATTCCTTTGGCATATGTCGTTTTGTCATGAAATAGTGTTATGCATTGGCATGCATGTATCCGCAGTTCAGTAGTTTGGTGTTTAAATATTCATGGAGCTTGTTCCGTGTTTGTGTTGCCTAGGTGTTCAGCAGCTGGATGTAACTGATGCTGACACTGCCCCAGATGACCTGGAATTTCTACTGGAGGAGGCACCTCGGCATGGAACTCTGCTCAGACTAGATGGTGGTGTTGGGAGTGAGATGGTGAACGGTAAACAGGCCGCGTTCATACGTCCCACCGCCGGCCCCATCCTGGTTAGCAGTCAGGGGATAGTGTTCGGCATGTGACGATAGCGTTTGATTTTCAGGTGACATGTTCTCCTTCAGTGACATCACGCGGAACGTCCTGCAGTATGAGCATGCTGGGATCACGACAGAGAACGACGCGATTGTATTCACGGTGACGGACGGCTCCTCTGAAGCCACCGTCACGGTGCAGGTCCTGGTGATGGAGGTGAAGGGTGACGGACCGGAGCGGGCCCCTGATGCCCTGCTGTCCTTGGAGGTCCCAGAGAAGAGCAGCACCGTCGTCACGCGAAGCCACCTGGCCTACGTGGTAAAGCAAATGGCTGCAATGCTGCCAGAGTCATGTGGGATTTCCTGTTGAGCTTCTTGTTAAAAATGTACTTTCTGTGCAGGACAACAAATCTCCAGATGAGCAGATTCGATTCCAGATAGTCTCTACGCCCATGTATGGCATCCTGACCAGGACCGACTCTGCCTCGCATCACAAGGAACTGACGGAGTATTCGATTTTTTCCATGGAGGACATCAATCGGCAGAGTATACGGTATAATTGCATTTTAAACATAATTTCTACAATTCCTCCATGTTGTTTGTGTACTGTTATCCCTATAAAAGTGGTATACATTCATTATCTTAAATTGCAGGTATGTTACCTCGTTTGAGACGGGGAATCAGCCAGTCACTGATATTTTCCACTTCATTGTCTACGATGGGGAAAACAATCGACTTGATGGCCAAATGTTCACCATAACCATAACACCTGTGCTGAAGCGTCCCCCTGTGGTCACAGTTCATGGTGACATCAAGGTAGGTCTGGGACCCTGGAAGGGACCTTCTTGTCCACTGAAACCTGGTGTCACTGCTGTCCAGCTGCACACTGCTTTGACTCCTTGCACGCAAAAAACATTTTTAAAGCTGTTTTAAAAACATTTATTTATTTGATATACCTTGGGACACACCCTATTTTAATGGTCTACCATTTGGTTGAGCAGGCTGGTAAAGGGTTAACGGCTTGAGTTGCAGGGAGAGTATTCAGAGAATTGTAGTGAAAAATACTCTGGACTTTATGTGCAGGTTGAAGAAGGTGGCCGAGTGCACCTGTCTGCTAATCACATCATAGTCAGTGATCCAGACACACCGAAAAAGGAGCTTCTGGTGTGGCTAGTCAGTCCACCAAAGTATGGCTTTATTCAGAACACAAACCAAGGTGAGCTGGAGGCTCCTTTCATATGAGAGATTTTTATTTGTTTCTTAACAAACTGCCTCCGAAGTAGTTTCACTGCACCCTGAGAAGCTGAGTACCGGTGAACTGAAATGTGTTGAGCTAACCTTTGCTCTGTCCATCTTGAAGCTGGAGAAACTGGTGGAGCTCGAGTCGTCAGCCCTGAGGTTCCTTTCTCTGTGGAGGACCTTATGTCAGACCACATTGTCTATGTTCAGAACATCCAGCAGATCACTGACCACCATCACGATGAGTTCAGCTTCTATATCAGTGATGGTTATAGCCAGACAGAAGCTTTCAGTATCAACATTAATATTCAGGTAGAGTTTTCTAACGTTTTTAAAATTGTTTACAATTATTTTAAATAGAGGCATTTCTTGGCATGTTTGTAGTTTAGACCTCTAGAGGAGATAGCAAGCAGCATGGAAGACTAGCCAAAATATCAAAAATACAGATTAGTTTAATTAATCTGTCACTTAGTAGTTGTAGATTTTTATACTGCCTTAAGGCTGTCAAAATATTCTGGTTGATTATGTTATTAAAAATATATTTGGTGGTTATATGAAATAAAAAAAGTATATGTAATTACAGTTGAAGGGGGTAACTTATTGAAAGCACAATTAAAAATCAGTTTTAGTAAAAAATATTGTTTTATTGACTTAGAAATAGTACTTATTATCAACAAACTGGCTTTTTAGCAAAGTAAGGAACAAAAGACCCCTCTCGTCTCTGTGAGTGGCATTCATGTGGAAGAGCGCTCTGGTGTGATCATCACAAACTCCTCCCTCACGGTCCTGAGCCTTGATGTCCCAGGGAGCGAGGTCTTCTTCACCATCACAAAGAAGCCCTCCTACGGTATGATCTGTCTGATTACACACGTTGTGAAAGACACTGCTTTTTTAATGTACTTGATTGAGCACCCTCAGGATCATGATGATGATTATAATTCCATGGTTATGGCCGAATGTATAGATTTTCAGGGTGAACCAATAGTAGGTACACACTTCTTATTTTGCAGTACTGGTTGGGTCATGTTTAGCCTCTTAGGTGTTCGAAATGTCCTCTGTTACCGTAGGTATATTCCTGGAGTCTTTCCCTGACACTGTGACACACTAGCACACAAATCCCAGTTAGCATTAATTTCCACAAATGGAAAGAGTAACTTCTTCAATTCGTCCACTGTGTGGGGCTTCCTCTCAAAAACCTTCTCATTTACTATTCCACAAAAAAAAAGTCCATGGGTGTTAGGTCGGGTGAACATAATGGCCAGTCAAACCTTCCATGTCGCCGATCTAACGCTGTGGAAAGGTGTTGTCAGGGTTGCTCCGTACTTTCAAAGTAAAATGAGGTCTTTTTGGTCGTCGGAGTTTTACTTACACAAAAATGTTCTGAGGGCAGAAAGAAAAATTATTGGTTCAGAGAGATAACCAATGAGATTGCAGAGGAGGCAGGTCCAAGCAACTAGAAGAGGTGGGACCAAGACATCTGATTGGTTGGTGTGACATGTCATACGAGAACTGATTGGTTATCTCTCTCATGAGCATGAGCAGCATGTTTCTTGTGTCCACAGGGAAGTTACGCCGGCGGCAGTCCTTCTCACAACCATTAGAAAATGGCCGGGTCTTATCTCAGGGCTCCACATTTACATACCAGGACATCCTGGACAAGCTGTTGGGCTACACTCCGGATAGCCTGATCAGGGGCACTGATGAGGTGCACTTCTCCGTTACTGACGGACTGCACACTCAAACTTGTCAACTGGAGTTCACCATGGATGTGGCGAAGAGTGAGGGACCACGTCTGGCCATCAACCGAGGTCTTCAACTTATGGCAGGTCAGAAGGAACTCTGAGCAAATTATGTGAAATCATAGAGCTGGCATGCTTGGTGTATGGAGAACAAGGAGCCATGGCCAGAATGAGTTAAAGAAAAGTTTGGTGTCTTCCTCAGGATCCACGTCTCAAATCACAGACCAACATCTTAAAGGTGTAGACAAAGATTCAGATGACCTTAAATTGAAATATGTCATAACTAAAGACCCCGCAGTCGGAGAGCTAAAATTATCCAAGAATGGAGTTTTGGTCCAGATCTCCGTTAAAGGACCTGTCACCAGCTTCACACAAGAAGAAATCAACAAAGGTTTGAATTTTTATTTATATAACAGACTGAAATACCGGAATTCATTTATACACATTGCATGTGTACTGAGTGGTGTGATAATTCCCAGGATTTGTGCAGTACCAGCATGAAAATGGAAAGAAGGGGGGCAGTTTCGCATTCAAGTTTAGCCTCGTCGACCCAGAAGGAAACAAAGTGATAGATCAGTCCTTCTTCATTACTGTTCTTGGTACGTTTGCACCTTTGTTCTTGTGTTTATGATTGGCTGGATCTAAACCTTGGTGGTGTTTCTGTTCTCCATTCACTGTCTGGTTCTGGATTCCCAGAGGACAGACTGCCCCCGTCAGTGGTAGTGAACAAGGGTGTGGTGTTGGATGAGAACACGGTGAAGAAGATCTCCACCCTCGAGCTGTCGGCCACTGACCAGGACAGCGAGCCGGGGGAGCTGGTGTACCGGGTCACCAAGCAGCCCCAACTGGGCCACCTAGAGTACGCTGCTGCACCGGGTAACCTGCCGTCCATAAGCGAGCCTCTAAAGACACGCCCCGGCCTTCCGAAGCCCCAACCATGCATCACACATGCATCTTTACTAAGAACTTGGATTTGATGATCAGAAACATGAATAATGAGTAATTAATTCCATATTGTATATATATTCTATTCTTACTGCAAAAGTCAGAAACATTCATTTTTGAATTGTTATTGATTTTCTCTGCCATAACATGCCAGACAATCAAAGATGTCAATCAGATCTGTTAATCTGATTCATCAGCTGCTTTAAACCGTGGAATCTTTTCCCATTAAGATTAAGCATTACATATAAACATCAAACTCCCTTCCAGGGACACCCATCAAAACATTCACGCAGGCTGATCTGGCCTCCCGCAAAGTGCAGTACATCCACACCAGTGAGGAAGAGAAGCACGCCGATGACTTCACCTTCACCGTGTCCGACGGCGTCAATGAGGTAAGCCCACAGCTGCACCTCACCAATCTGTCACGTGGGTGTCATGCAGGAGTAGCCACATCCGTGCCTGAGCACACGATATTAACAGTCTGATGTGACATCTATTAAATTCACAGTCCCCTCTTCAATGCGTCCCTGTGTGCCGTGCAGGTCTCGCAGACGTTTTACATCACCATACGACCGGTGGACGATTCCCTACCCCTGCTTCAGATTCAAGCGATGAGAGTGCAGGAAGGTGTCAGGAAGACCATCACTGAGTTTGAGCTGAAGGCTACAGATGCCGACACAGATGTGAGTGTTCATGTGTCAGCCTGCATTCCATCTGAAATACCCATTCACAGTTTTTTTTTTTTTTTCCCCCTGTGTGTGAACACATTGTGTCCTTTTCCATGTAGGAGGAATCCATCACCTTCACCATTGTGCAGTCTCCTCGGCATGGCACTATCGAGCGCACGCACAATGGGCAGAGCTACCGACAAACCAACACGTTCACTATGGATGACATCTACCAAAACCGCATTAGCTATAACCACGATGGGAGCAACACCCTGAAGGACCGCTTCACTTTCACTGTGACTGATGGGTCCAACCTGTTCTTTCTGGTAGAGGAAGAAGGGAAGGAGGTGAGTGTACCTGTCAGAGGGGATGCGTACTTGTCAGAGGGGATGCGTGCCTGTCAGAGGGGATGCGTACTTGTCAGAGGGGATGCGTGCCTGTCAGAGGAGATGTGTGCCTGTCATTGGGGATGTGTGTCTGTCAGAGGGGATGTGTGTCTGTCAGAGGGGATGTGTGCCTGTCATTGGGGATGTGTGCCTGTCAGTGGGGATGTGTGCCTGTCAGTGGGGATGCGTGCCTGTCAGTGGGGATGCGTGCCTGTCAGTGGGGATGCGTGTCTGTCAGAGGGGATGCGTGTCTGTCAGATGGGATGCGTGCCTGTCAGAGGGGATGCGTGCCTGTCAGAGGGGATGTGTGCCTGTCAGTGGGGATGTGTGCCTGTCAGTGGGGATGTGTGCCTGTCAGTGGAGATGTGTGCCTGTCAGTGGAGATGTGTGCCTGTCAGTGGGGATGTGTGCCTGTCAGTGGGGATGTGTGCCTGTCAGAGGGGATTTGTGTCTGTCAGAGAGGAAGTGTGCCTGTCAGAAGGGATGTGTGATTAATGGATGTGAGGATCACATCAGCACCTCAGAGGTTATAAGGTTCTGCTTTATTTGTGTTGTGTTGGGGCACAGTACAAGGCATCTGGCCAAATGTGAGTTGGCCGTTGCTTCCTTAGGTTGTGACAGTTGCCCCCCAGAAGTTTAAGATAGAGATCCTGCCTGTAGATGACGGCACGCCCCGTATCGTCACCAACCTGGGCCTGCAGTGGCTGGAATACATGGACAATAAGGTTGGACTTTTTTTTCCTGAAAAGTGACATTTGTATTGTGAAATTGACATTACTTCTGTAATTCACTGAGTTATAGAAGAATCAAAACCTTTAGACAGGAAAATAACTTCTATTTCATAATTCCAGGCTACAAATCTAATCTCTAAAAAAGAGCTTCTAACGTTGGATCCCGACACTGAAGATGAACAGTTGGTGTACGAGGTCACAGCCGAACCCAAGCATGGCTTTCTGGAAACCAAACTTATTCCTGGCTCTCCTATCACCAGCTTCTCACAAGGTGTTGCCACACGTAGTGCTCATTTTATTAATATCAGACTTACGATCAAAAACCTGGGGTCTCATCTATCAACCCGGCTCACGAACAGTTTTGTGCGTAAACCATGCTTACACACATTTTTACACATAGAATGGTATTTATCATTTTCTACCTACGCATAGAAATGTGCAAATATTTATGGACACTCCCTACCATGCATACACACAAACCCCTCGCAGGAAACGAGCATCACTGAAACGGACCAATCGGTACACAGCATGCGCACAGACTCCCACTTAATTATCAACATCGATAGATACATAAATAAAATGATCTAGTTATGTTCACATAAAGGACATGTATGCAGCTCATGCTCATGACAAGGAATCATTCCAAAGGCATATAAGCTCCATGAACAAAGAAATACACTGCTGGGCAAACAGAGTTTATCACAGTTTTTATGCAAACTCTTTTATTTGAACAAATACAAGTGCAATCGTGTAACTCAATTTTGTATATATCAAGTGCCCCGTTATCGGTGGTCATTTTCAGCAGCGTCTCCTATGCTTATGCTAAGTCCTTCTCCTCCTCCGACTGGCCAAACTGTTGCCAAACAGCAAGTTAATGCTGAAGCTATTTGCCCACATATGGCTCACTGAGGGTGCTTCTTTATTTCAATCAATCTTGCTGCACATGCGCAGTCACATTTAGAATCTGTGAGATATATCAGCATTCGTTTTGGGTGGCTGTTCTTATGCACCTGATAAATCCCAATTAGCCTGTGCTTGCTGGCGATTCATGCGCACACATTTAGTCCTTGTTTTCCACATATTTCGATAAATGAGGCCCCTGGTTTCTTTTAATAAAAATAGAAGGTTGTTATAAATATTGTTTTTTTTCTTTTGTCTTTGTAGCTGATATAAACTTGGGCTTAATTCGGTATGTCCTCAATGAGGAACGAATTCGAGAGACCATGGACAGCTTCAAGTTCCTGGTAAAAGACAGCAAGCCCAACGTGGTCAGTGACAATGTGTTCCACATCCAGTGGTCGCTCATCAGCTTTGACCGTGCGAGGTTCGTGGCAAAGTACTTTATTTCTGTTTCGATGAAAAAAGCAGCACGCCACAGAAATTCACAAGTAGTTCCTCATGAATACGATGGCAGAAATATAGCCCTAACAATTTATCAAGTTTATTGAGGGGGGGAAAAAAACCTTGGATGTCACACTGCACATTCCTTGGGATTGAATGGTGTTAATGACTTCACCAAATGGCTCTCTGTGTGTATTCAGTTACAATGTGAGCGAGCAGGCTGGGACCGTGGCTGTGACAGTCAAGAGGACGGGCAATTTGAACCAGTACTCCATCGTGCTGTGCCGGACCGAGCAGGGCACAGCCACCTCCACATCCAGCACGCCTTCCCGCTCTGGACAGCAGGACTATGTGGAGTATGCTGGTCAGGTAGGCTGCTAGCTTCCCAGCAGCTTGCTTCAGTGGTGGTGCAGGTGTTGAGGGTGCTTATACTTTGTAGGGCAGTAACGGCACATATACCGTCATGTGCCTTTCAGTTACGTTACTTTCGGTTCAGTACACATGATGAGTTTTACTGAAGTTGGGATTTTGGTTTCAGCTGATGCTAGTGGCAATCAGTAATAATTGGCCCTTTCCCAATAAATTGCATCAACATCTGAGAAAGACCAGGTTATAAGATGAGGCTTTGTTAAATCGAACTTAGAAATGTTGTTTGAAGTACAAGTGTTGATTTCTTTGAGATGACATCATCCGAGTGCATGTATGACCTGAGTAAGGCAGAAACTTTGCAAGTAAGTCTCCCTCTAGCATTTAATGTTAACCGTACACTAGAACACAAAGGCTCTGAAAAGATTTTTTAAAGACTTAAGTCTGGCACTCTTCCACATCTAAAGACAATGTGTCATTAGCTGGAGAGTTTTTTTTTTTTTGTCACACACTATGACTTTGCAAAGACAGTGTCCCTTTGTGCAAGACTGCAACTAGATTCCTTTGAGGTTATTTCCCATCATGCCCCCGGTGGAAATTTACAGGAAGAGAATGTTGAAAAATGGAGCAGAAACAGAAGCAGCTTTTGGCCACACTTGTGTGTGTAAAATTGATGGATGGATGGACACAGCAGAATGTGAACACGACCCTGGTTGTGTGAACAGATTTTGTTGTTTTATATATTACACAATTCTTTTGTTATTGAATTTTACATAGTATTTTATATTCTTTGCATTTTGGAATGTAGTAATTTGTTTTCACTTTGCTGCTTCCTGTTTGGTGGTGGAGAGAGCTCACCTATTGGCTGTTGATAATGTCCGCATCATTATTTGGAGGCGGGACTAAAGACCTGTGGTAATATTAAATATGGTTGATTTTATTGGAACATCAAGATGGGGGAAAAAAACTATTTTAGACAGCTATCCTGACTAACTTACCGCAAGCTATCAAGATGACGGGAGTGCGCCACAACTCTAGCGAAACTCTCTTGATTCTATTCCGACATTGGGAATTGTCTGTGGCAGTGAAATCGCTTGAAAATTTAAGCCAGCATTAGCTGCTTATCAGAAATTCAGAGCGGGTTAAGAAAATAAGTGGCTGTGGCGTGTTTATTGCTACAAATGTGCAGCCTCTCGGTAGTAAAGAACACGCAATGATCATTATGATGTTATATTAAATTTTTTTTTACGCATTTATTTCAACAATGTATAAATAAGTCTCTCTTAGGTTTTCTTATTTAGATATTTTGCTAATGGTTTGTGTTTGCAATTATAATAATAAATCATTTCCAAACAAATTCTGTTTTCCCTACTGCATCAAAACTGTGACCCGAAACCAGAGGCAAATTCAGTGTACCATTACATCCCTACTAATTTGGTTTGAAAAACTGTGTCAGATCAAATACCATGTATATCTGTGAAAGGATAACAGTGGAGTGTTT
>JAODKM010000039.1:21899808-21911214 GCA_026780845.1 Petrocephalus sullivani
CCCTACTAATTTGGTTTGAAAAACTGTGTCAGATCAAATACCATGTATATCTGTGAAAGGATAACAGTGGAGTGTTTCTGTTTTATATGGAAGATACCCTGGAAATCAGAAGATTAGGCTCCATTGTTGCATTTAGGGAAAAATGCTTAGGTGTGTTAGTATGTTCATATATGACACTCAAAGAGAAAAAACACGAATACTTTTTTGAATCACTCATTATTAAATTGGAAAACTGAAATACTGAAGTGTTCTTTTTTGCCTTCAGGTGCAGTTTGATGAGAAAGAGGACACCAAGCTGTGCACTATCATGATAAATGATGACCAGGTGTTTGAGAACATTGAGACATTCGGGCTTGAGCTAAGCATGCCTGCGTACGCCCTCCTGGGCCCAGTGACCCGCGTCAAGGTCCACATTAACGACACAGAGGACGAGCCCACGCTGCAGTTTGACAAGAGAATCCACCATGTCAACGAGAGTGCTGCTCTGGCTCTTATTCCCATTGAGAGGAAAGGTCAGTGTTAGGCCTGCACAATCTCTGTTTGACAGCAGTCGCTGCCATCTGAGGTGGTTATGGCAAAGCTATCTAACCTTTATTTCAAACAAGAAAAAATATTGCAATGATACTGGAAATGAAAAGAGAGTATTTCAGGTGGTGGTGCTTTTGTCCAGAATTCCAAATTAGTTTTTAAAAAATGAATATTTTCAACAATATATTTAAAATAAAAGATGGTTATCCATCCACCCATCCATCCATCCATCCATCTTCCAAATGCATGGTCAATGCAGGGTAGCAGAACAAAAGCCAAGGATGGAACAGCCAAGGGCTGAGTTATTTTTGTAATGTTTATAGTGTTATTGTTGTATAGAAACTGTTCATTCTGATAATCCGGTGGTGTATTTTTGTTTTCTGCATGTATAGTTGATTAAACAATAAACTGTTGTTTAATGAGTTTTTTTATATGCTTCATCAGACAGCCTCTTATGAATGGACAGAGCCTTTTCAGTGCTTAGCGCTGCCTGTTTGCTGACTGCGTGTCCCACACGTGTGTCTCTCCCCCGCAGGTGACACCAGCAGCACAGTGTCTGCCCTGTGCTACTCGGTCTCTAAATCTGCCCAAGGCAGCAGTCTCCATGCCCTGGAATCAGGCTCAGACTTCAAGACTCGTGGGATGGGCAGGGAAAACCGGGTCATCTTCGGACCGGGGGTCAGCATGTCCTCGTGCGACGTCAGGCTGATCGATGATAGCGAGTACGAGCTGTCTGAGGAGTTTGAGCTGGTCTTGTCCGACCCCTCCGACAACGCGCGAATTGGGGATGTCAGTGTAGCTAAGGTGGTGATTGATGGACCTAATGATGCATCCAAGGTCTTCCTGGGAAATTCCTCATTTACATTCAGTGAGGATGCAGGTAAGTGTTTAAAGAGCTATAGCCTCCATTTTTCCCGCCAGATTTAGTTGTCTGAATACTGCCTTTTGATCTCATGTTTTCAGGCACTGTTGAGATCCCTGTCCACAGGTATGGTAGTGACCTGTCATCTTTGGTCTCTGTGTGGTGTGCCACCCGACCCTCAAAGCCTCCCTCTGCCACTCCTGGTGTGGACTACATTCCGAGCTCTAAAAAGATTGAGTTCAAGCCTGGGAAGACAGAGGAGGTATGGATTCTAAGCCTAGAATTCTTTGGAAGGGTTCTAGTGTTTCATATTTTCTATATTAGACTGTTGGAGCTGCGACTTTTGAGTAAAATCTTATATGAACTTTCCTCGTTTTTGTACACTTTCCACAGACCTGTAGTTTGTCAATAATGGATGACATTCAGAACCCAGCCATCGAAGGCGCTGAGTCGTTTGTGGTGTTTCTTAGCTCAGCACAGGGGGCTGTGCTCACAGAACCTTTTGAGGCATCTGTCATCATTGAAGACTCTGTCCAAGACAGTAAGTATGGACTATGGACTATGGACCTACAATATCAGCCTTCTGTTCCGAACTTTACTTTGGTTCTCTGATTTAAGACATGAAGTAGATCATGAAGTAGATGAAGTAGCATATGCACATCTCCTGTCAGTTCCCCAGATGCAACTTGAGAAGAGTGAGTACACTGTGAAAGAGGAAGATGGTGTCCTGCACATCCCCATCATCCGCAATGGAGATTTGACCCTGACATCGTCAGTGAGATGCTACACCAGGACAATGTCAGCCACGGTCATGGACGACTTTGAAGAGAGGACAAACACTGACAGCTCAAGAATCACCTTTCATGAGGGAGAGAAGGTACAGCTCTTCACGTCTCATGGTGGTAGAAATGTGATTGATACATTATATGTTTTAAAGGTGTAAAGCTGCATGCAGGGCAGTGGAAGGATAAAACCAAAAAAATTGAATTTCTGAGAAAGTACTATTTTGTGTGTTTATTCATTTTAGGTGAAGAACTGTACTGTCCGTATCAATGACGACTCTGTCTTTGAACCTGAAGAAGAGTTCCAGGTGCACCTTGGGAGTCCACAGGGTGACCATTGGAGTGGCGCCATGGTGGGAGTTCGTGGCACCGCCACTGTCACCATCACCAATGATGAGGATGGTGAGGAATGCCCTTTCACAGTGAAGCAGCATGGGGCACAGGCTGAGGGGGGCCTTGGATACACTGTGGGCAATTTAGACACCAGTTAGCCTAACTGTATGTGACTACTTTGGACTACAGCAGGAAGCATGAGGTGGGAAGGACATCCAACTTCAAACTCAGAACGAAGAACAAAGGCTATGTGTAATGTGGAACACGCCTGCATATCTTAATGGTTCCCTTAATGTACCAAAATATCCTTCCCAGCCCCGACAATTGAATTTGAGGGAGCGACATATCAAGTTCGGGAACCTCCAGGCCCAGATGGTATTGAGGTGGTGACCATCAAAGTAATCCGGAGAGGAGACCAGAACCGAGTATCAAAGGTCCGCTGCAGTACCAGAGATGGTTCGGCCCAGTCGGGTGTGGACTATAACCCAAAGAGCAGGGTGCTCAAGTTCAGCCCTGGTCAGTTACCAACAGCAGCCCATGACTGATCTTCTTCCCCTAGTTGCATTTATAAATATTGGGTCTCATTCTTGAAATGTGCGTATATCACTGAACACATTTGCGTAAAAGGCGATTCTACTGAAATCTTACGTCACATTCACAAACCGATGCCTTGCATAGGTTCATAAATACCAATCATTGGTAATGGTCAGCCAGGTGCACGTTGTCAGGTCATTACCAAAACGCACACCCATCAATGCCCCAGATCTTACCATATAAGGGTGTGCTGCCACATGTGCACAGAATCTGCCAAAATGTCCAAAGTGAACAAAGAAAGGAAAAAATCTTAAAAGAAGCGGAGATCGAGGTACTTTTAATTCAGAGGCCCGGAAGGGACATGGGATGGGGGGGGAAATAGGTGGTTGGGGAAAGAAAATACCTCGCAAAGGTTTCGCATGATCTCACAAAAGTCAATCTTTTTTCCAACCGTTGTGCAAATGGAAGTCACGTATCATGCTTTTTATTACTTACACACACTGTGCTTGGTCCTGGGCATGTGTCAGATCCGTCCATCCTTACGAACAGACGGTCCTTACTAAAACTTCTGGTAAATAGCAGATTTTCCGTCTACAAATGCCTTACGAACAAATTCACTCTGCTCACACTTTAAGAATGAGGCCATTGTTTCGGATGTTATTGTTCTGAATGCTAAATCCTCACAAAATGTTTGTTGTTTAAAGTATTCTAGGAATATGTCACAAAACTATGCCCTCTTCTCTTCTGGAGGTGTGGACCACGTTCTGTTCAAAGTCGAGATTTTGTCCAGCGAGGACCGCGAATGGCACGAATCTTTCTCGGTGGTCCTTGGCCCTGACGATCCTGTGGAGGCGGTACTTGGAGAGATCACCGTGACAACCGTGACTATTTTGGACCAGGAGGCTGCAGGGAGCCTTATCCTCCCTGCGCCACCAATTGTAAGAATGCAGTTTGCTTTAGTATATATATCTGTAAATTAAAGTGGACTTTGGTGCTGGAGAGATGCTCTGATTGGATGCTCCGATCCCCTTGCAGGTGGTGTCTCTCTCTGATTATGACTATGTGCAAGAGGTCTCAAAGGAGGACAACAAGAAGCCCCCCTCCCCGGGATACCCCCTCGTCTGTGTGACGCCGTGTGACCCTCACTACCCAAAGTACTTTGTGATGCGGGAGCGCTGTGAGGAAGCCGGCATTAATCAGTCCTCCATCCACTTCAACTGGGAAGTAGCCGCCCCAACAGATGCCAATGGGGCGAGATCGCCGTTCGAAACAGTGACTGACAACACCCCTTTCACGAGTGTCAACCACAAGGTGGGACAGAGCCTAACTCTTTCTCCTATTTAGTTGGTGAATATTGACTCCTAAGTGGCTGCGGCTTGCAGCAGCTTGAGCGCTCCCTCTGTGTTTAATGGGACGGCGCTCTTTGTTGTGTGCGTGCGATGGCTAGGTGCTGGACAGCATTTACTTCAGCCGCCGCTTCCACGTGCGCTGCGTGGCGCAGGCCCGCGACAAGGCCGGGCACCTGGGCACCCCGCTCAGGAGTAACATGGTAACGATCAGCACCGAGGGCTCCATCTGCCACACGCCCGTCACCACGGGAACTGCTCGCGGCTTCCAGGCTCAGTCATTCGTCGCCACTCTGAAGTACCTGGATGTGAAGCACAAGGAGCATCCGAACAGGTGAGTGCGGTCATGTGACCTGACTGGCATGCCCTTACCAAAATAACCCATAGTTTTTCTTTGAATAACCATGTTTTTTCATTTTTATGGTTTACCATAGTTTATGACTATGGTTTTATCATGGTTTCACTACAGTTACTAAGAAGTGCTATAAGTAAACCCTGGTAGTAGGAGCATAGTAATCGTGATTACCATGAGGTACCATAGTAAAACCATGGCTACTGTATAACAACCATAAGAAATTCACCATAGTGAAATTCCGTAAGGGTGGACCTTCTCAGCTGTGGGTTGGGTAGGGTTCTTAACTAGATTATGCTAAGCCTCTGACAGTAGGGTTGGGTAGCAGCAGAACTGGCTACCGCTTTGTGTTTAATTAGTGGAATATTTTACCTCTTCAACGCGATGTCAGTGAGCAGTGTAAACATAGCAGACATGAGGAAACTGGCTATGATTAATGAGGTAATGTTTCCCATTCAGGATTCACATTAGCGTGCAGATCCCTCATCAGGATGGCATGTTCCCTTTGGTTTCCACCCTCCCCCTGCACAACCTACACTTCCTTCTCTCTGAGTCTATCTACCGTCACCAGCACATCTGCTCCAACCTTGTCACCCTCAAAGATCTTCAGGGCATCTCAGGTAAGTGTGTCTTATGATGTCAGAGTATGTAGCATTTGGAAATAAATGTAATTTAGGAACAGTGATAATTTTTGTTGGTGAAAAAAAATCTCCTTTATAATCCATCTAAGCCACGAATACATCAGTCTTGGTGGGATTCAACATGAAAGTCTCACTGTTGCACAGTTGAAACTGAATGTTTAAGTCTCTTTTATTAAAAACTAAAAATAATTCAAATTGATTTTAAAGGACAACAAGTAGGACAATATCAATGTTTGCTATGCAGATATTTCAATGATTCAGTTCACTGTCCACTCTGCTTATCAAGTTCAGGGGCCCGGTGTTAGTGTATGGTATTCTCTCTGTTTCCATATCAGAGGCTGGCTTCCTCGAGGATGTGGACTATGACAGTATTTCCCTGGGTCCTGGCTACGACCGGCCTTATCAGTTTAACCCAGATGTCAGAGAGCCTAAAACCATTCAACTGTACAAGCACCTCAACTTGAAGAGCTGCATCTGGACTTTTGAGGCGTTCTACGACATGACCGAACTGATCGATGTCTGCGGGGGCACGGTCACAGCTGACTTTCAGGTGTGTTTCCAGCTGCACCTCACTTCATGCAGCTAGCTGTGCCGCTTAGGTTGCATGTACACATTTGTACCTCCTGTCTTTGTGTGCTGTGACAGGTGAGGGACTCGAGCCAGTCCTTCCTTACAGTGCAAGTGCCACTCTATGTGTCCTACATCTACGTGACGGCACCAAGGGGCTGGGCCTCGCTGGAGCATCACACCGAGATGGAGTTTTCCTTCTTTTATGATACTGTACTTTGGAGGACAGGTAAACGCATGCACAAGCCTGGAAGAATTATAGAGATTTGCCAAACTCTACAAACCTTTTCATCTTGTGTACACTTTAAGCACTTTCATAATTGACTTACATTAAATTACTAACTACTGCTCTCCCTATCTCTAACGAATGGCGTTAACATGTCTGTAAACATATTCTCCCATTGTCTCGTCAGGAATTCAGACTGACAGCGTGCTGTCTGCCAGACTGCAGATTCTCAGAATCTACATTAGAGAGGATGGACGTCTGGTGATTGAGTTTAAAACTCATGCCAAATTCAGAGGTGACTTTCTCAAAAAAACCCATTTGTGCTGAGCGCTGAATGAACTGCACACTGCGTGTTTTATTACATCCTGCTGCATTTTCCAGGTCACTTTGTCCTTGAGCACCACACTCTCCCAGGTCATAAGTCACACCTCCTGGCTCCCGACCACTTGGGGGGTATGGACTTTGACCTGCAGCTGCTATGGAGTGCCCAAACCTTTGACTCGCCTTACCAGCTATGGAGGGCCACTAGCTCCTATAGCAGGTCGGCAAGGATTCCCAGGTCATAGAGCTTCTGACATGTCAGCACCATGCCGCGAGACCGTCTCCTTTAATACTGTGGTGGTGTTTTTCTCGTGCCGTTGCTCAGGAAGGATTACTCTGGAGAATACACAGCCTTTCTCATACCTTGCACTGTGCAGCCTACTCAGCCATGGATCGACCCAGGAGACAAGCCCCTATCCTGCACAGCACATGCCCCAGAAAAGTATGTCACTCCAATGCTGGCTCACTGTACAGTGTGTGAGGTTCTTTCAAAGAATAGAACCTCATGCTAGGAAAATGGTTATTTATATCATGTATTCTTTTTAACATTAGTCAAGTGTGTCTTACTACTTGTGTTTAACCAATTGTATTCCCTTATACTGACCATCTTACCTCCAGAATTGCATTGTACATGACCTTCACCTTTCACCTTGCTGATGCTGAGTCCACAAGTTGGCTGCACCAAATACCCATAACAAACATTGCGTTTGAACACAAGGTGGCTCATGAGGGTACATGGTACCAGAGCACCTGACTGTGGTTGTGTCGTTTGGCCACTGGGGGGATGAGAGAGGCTGGGCACTCAACCAATTGCCACTTTGTGGTGAGTTGGATTCGGTGCATAAGGAGGAGGTCAGATGAGCCTTGGCAACCCAGATCAGCAGTCAGGGTTTGCTGGGAATGTCTGGCAGAAGCTTCTACGCCAGATGGATTCAACTCACACCTCCAAAAAAACTTTTACTGCCTACTAATTGAGGCCAGCGACCTGGAGTCTGAATTAAGGTTAAGGTCTCAGTCGTTGCAGTGGCTGCCAAGAGCCTGTCATGTGGTAACCTGAAGACCTGCTGGTGGACACCAGTGATAAGGAAAGCTGCCAAGCCTAATAAGGAGGTGTTCAGCACAGTGTTTGCATGGGCGTCCTCTAACACAGTTGAATGATCACTATGACCGGCGAAGCTGATGTCGTAAACCCACTTCTTTCGTAGGTTCCTCGTTCCTATTGCCTTCCAGCAGACCAACCGTCCAGTTCCTGTTGTCTACTCCCTAAACACTGAGTTTCAACTGTGCAACAATGAGAAGATTTTCTTGATGGATCCCGCCAAGACGGAGGTGTCCATGGCTGAGATGGATTATAAAGGAGCCTTCTCCATGGGTAATCGACTGTATTAAGAAGCTTATCCTCGTATTATGTGGTAGAAAACCCTTTTACTCCAAGGTTCACAAGGCATTCAGTAGTATCTTGGAGAATTAGGCATATTTTTCTGTTAATTTTGTTGATTAACTTCTCTCCTCTCAGGCCAGACGCTGTATGGTCGGGTGCTCTGGAGCCCAGAGCAGAACCTGAATGCAGCCTACAAGCTCCAGCTGGAGAAGGTCTACTTATGTACTGGAAGGGATGGATATGTGCCCTACTTTGACCCCACCGGCACCCTGTACAATGAGGGTCCACAGTACGGCTGCATCCAGCCAAACAAACACCTTAAACACAGATTCCTGCTTCTGGTGCGTCCCAGTGCTGGTACATTACATACAGCGCTCATGGAACGTCGTGGGACGCCTGCATAATTCTGTACAAATGTGGCAAATTTATAGGTTTCATAACAAAAGTCCATTGACAAGCAATCACTAACATATCTGCACATAGCTTCCACACAGAAATTTTCTTTTTATTGTCATAATTTTTTTTGATTCACTCGTTCCATTCTGTTTTTGCCATTCTGCTAATAATTACAGTCATAATCATTGGCTCCCAAAGGGATATTAAACAGAAATGATTGATGTTTTTTGTTATTTCAAAACTCTTACTAATTAAAACCACCCAATGAGAGTACTTATCAATTAACTTTTTAACTCACTGTGCACAATTTAACTGAACTATAATTTGGGATTTGTTTTATTACTACTTGAAATTCATTCTTTACGTAAAACTAGTAACTACTTGTTACTAATGATATACTTATTTTTGTAAACAGAAGAATGAAATAATTTTTACTGAAAGTATTTTTACTGAATTTAGCAACGTCCCAAGACTTTCTGTACATAGCAGCATAGAAGCAAAATAATACCAGCTCACTTGAAATACTATGATACCTGACATTTTTAAAGTATAAAGCAATTGTCATAGTATTTGAATTTCTTTACTGTAGGATCGAAAACAGCCGGAGGTGTGCGACCGATATTTCCACGATGTCCCATTCGCAGCCAGCTTTGCTTATGACATTCCTGAGCTCCAGCCCATGACACTGATGCCTGGTGTGGATGGATTCATAATGAAGGTGGATGCACTTTACAAGGTTGGTGATGAGCTCCCTGGTGTATGTGTTCCTCACAGGTCCCGACAGCGTTTCCCCTACCAGCCTTAACGATGTATTCACTGTGATACAGGTGGAAGCAGGACATCAGTGGTACCTGCAGGTAATCTACGTGATTGGCCCAGAGTCCATCTCTGGTCCAAGAATTCAGCGTTCACTGACTTACCCAATGAGACGGGGTCGCAGAGACTTGGTGGACAGGACAGGGCGGCTGACCCTGGACGAGTCGCTTATCTATGACAATGAGGGTGACCAAGTAAAGAACGGCACAAATATGAAGACTCTGCGTCTGGAGGTGCAGCCGTCTGTGACCTTCAGCCCTCAGACTGATGGTTCCCTCACTGGTGGGCTGGCAGCTGCTTCCTTGCTTCTGCTTGTCTGCCTGGCTTCCTGCTTCCTCTTAAAGAAATGTCGCCGGAAAGGGAAGAAGCCATCGCCAAAGAATGGGGCAAAGGAGTACCCTCTGAACACCAAAGTAGAGGTGTTCCCTATGACTGCGAAAGGGCAGAAGAACTTCAACAACAAACACTGCACCGTGACGAACGTCAACATCCTGAATAAGAACGAGGAGGCTTACAAGGTCAACAGTGTCAAGGTCAAGCGGGTCAACTTGGAGGTCAAACTTCACAACAACTTGAATGATGGCACAGAGGTCTGACGATGCACACGTGTAGATTGTGAAAAGCGCGTTTCCTTCCATTGTAATGGAAAAGATACTGTATCGTACTTTTATACACGAACATGGAGATTATTCTCGATCATATTCACAACACAAATCATTTACCGACTGCGCTACCTCACAAGAGCAAAGACCTGGTGGCTAATTCATCACTTCTGATGACAGTATTTGGTCTCTTCAGCTCAACGCTAGTTAGTACCGGGAGTTTATTTTTTTCATTTTAATATTACAATGGCAGAAAGTCCTGTGGTAGCTCAGTCACTCTCTCCTGTTTTGATAAAGCGTTCCTTTCTCAAGCTGCCTAATCCCTTTCTGACTTTATAACCGGTATGGTTGGTGTAAGTATTTAGCTCCTGAATAAGTGCAAAATACTGGCAGCTCTCTGTGACATTTGTGAGTCTTTTGAAGTGCAATTGTGTGCCAACAGTCCATTGTCAGTGTGCTATCAGGTCTATTTCTTGCGACAGCTCCTTTACAGTTTCACATGGTATTCATGCATGCAGCTCCAAATACTAACCAATCATTGAAATCGGTGAAAATAATACAAGCATTACATCTTATTGTGATAGGCAGTTCATATGATAAAATATAAATGTCTGCTTTTTAAGTTTTTTTTCCCCCCAGAATCAGAGTAGATGGGAGAGATGGTTTGACATGCCTGGCTAGATTAGAGGCTGCAGCCATTCTGAAATGATGCAATTTTTGTTTTTTAAACATCAAATGTCAGTGTTTTATACCATTGTGCCTGGCCTCTCTGGCACATGTATTTTACCAAAACAAATAAGATGGCCTTTTTTTTGTTTTTACTTCTTCCTGCAGTTTTCAGCTACAACATTGTGCTTTTGAAACCTGTTATTTTTAGCGTAATTTTGTATGACCGTAATATAATGGAACACATATGTGACATTTTACCTTCCACAGAATGGCCTTTACTTTCCATGGTGGAAGTGTTACAGTGCTCAGCAATAAATAATGCATTATTTCAATATTTTAATCACCCTATCTTCCCTGAATATGTCGCAGTAAAGGATCATTCAAGCTGGTGTTTGTATTTGTTTAGAATTGTACTTTTTTTGTAGTTCACTGCAGGGAATGTTCCAGAACCATAAAGGCAGATGAGCAAATACCAGAATGTCCTGGTCCTGCCATTCGCGAGGAATTACAGTGCTATAATTATGATGCCTGTATTCTGTGCCTTTTAATAATAAAACCTAAACCATGATAATGCTGCATTTTTTTTTTTTGTTGATACCCTTCATTCATATATCTAATAAAGTTAAGCGCTCAGACGGACTGGTGGAAATGACATGTGACTGTATCGCAATGAGCACACTGGGCACACTGCTGGTCACATGACAGTAGGGTGTGGCACCCCCACGGGCCTGGTGAGGATGGGAGTCGTACAGCTGATGTATCCTCTCCTGCGGCAAGTCGGCCTACAGCTGTTGTAACTGGCCCTTGAAATCTTGCAGATTGGGACTGGATCTGAGTTGACATCCCAGCTGATCCCACACATGTTCAATCGGGGTAAGATTGGGGGACCTGACTGGCCACGGGAAGACCTCAACATGACTCAGGAAGTTGCATGTGCCGGGCATTGTCTTGTTGAAAGACTGTACCAGGGTGCTGTCTCAGGAGGGGTAAGATATGCCGATGCAGGATATCACTGACATAGCGCTGTGTCGTCAGGGTCCCCCCGAATCT
>JAODKM010000039.1:21911314-21921405 GCA_026780845.1 Petrocephalus sullivani
TGTCTCAGGAGGGGTAAGATATGCCGATGCAGGATATCACTGACATAGCGCTGTGTCGTCAGGGTCCCCCCGAATCTACCAGAGATGACCTTAAGTTATACCCAATGGGTCCCCACACCATGATGCCTGGAGTAATGCCAGTGTGTCTCTCCACACCATTGGTAGGATTGGTCCTCTCCCCTTGGCACCACCATATGCGCACGTGACAGTGATCCGTGGTAATGCAGAACCGAGATCCATCGCTAACCGTGGTACGACGCCACTTGTCATCAGTCCCTGCCTCCCGGTTACAAAACACAGCCGTCTCTGCGCTGGTGTAAATGGCAGCCAAAGCATGGAACAGTGAACCCGTAGTCCGGCTGATGCTAGTCATTAAGACATGGTGCGGGATGACATGGGGTGTTGTAGAGAGTCCAATGCCTGTGCCCAGATGGCAGACGCAGAAGTCATGGAGTTCTCTCATTGTTGCCGTACGCTACGACGATCCTCTCTTGAGGTGCTCTGTCCTGAGCAACTGGAACCTTCACGACGTGTGTGGGTGCCTCATACGCCCACTAGATCCAACATTGAGCGACATCTGCATGCCCCACATGCCGGGCAATGGCACGATACGACCACCCAGCCTCATGCAATCCAACAATGCGACCCCTATCGAACTCTGTCATGCTGTCTAATGCGTCCACGAGGCATCCTCTGTGTCTGGTGACTAGACGTGCCAGCTCCTTCCAAATCAAACCATTTACATACCCATCGCTGGTATGCACGTGCAACAAATTACATCCAAATCGGACCATTACTTCTGGGTGCTTCACTTTTTTTGTCACTATATACTTGTATATATATTTAGATATATTTTTTATTGTCATCTCAGCCACAAACATGTATGCAGTGAGATGACATGGCTCCAGCTTTTACAGTTTACAGTAAAGGCGCATAAAAAACATATATGTAAGTTACTGAAATATAAACTCCACACAAGAATTTAAAAATGTGCAATTATTATAGTTTTTACATCCAGAAGTTGTGTGAATGTTGCATCAGCAGCCGAAGTGGAAGACAAATGGAAGCATAATAAAATGCAATGATGTGTGCATTACACGTGCATGTGGTCAGTAGCCGTTAAGTATAAGTTTACATGTATAACTGGTGTGTTTTGTGCATGCAGCAGTAAATAAGAGTGATTTGTAAAATGCAAGGTCGAGGTCTGTGTACAGGTCAGGTGTGTGTGTTGTGTTGTGTGGAGTGGCGAGGCAGGCAGTGTGTTGAGGAGTCTATAGGCTTGTGGGTAAAAGCTCTCGAGCAGTCTGGCCGACTGGGCTTTGTAGCTGCAATTGGTTCTGCCAGATGGGAGAGACGCCCCGATGATATTAACAGCTGTTTTACCAATCCTCTGCAAGGACTTCCAGTCTGCAGCGCTGGCACTGCGGTACCAAACGGAGATGCGGCTGGTCAGGACGCTCTCTACGGCGCCCCGGTAGAACACTGTGAGGATGGGAGGAGGGAGTCTTAGGAAGTGAAGAAGCAGCTGTGCCTTTTTGGTGAGGGAGGGGGTGTTGGTGGTGCAAGTGAGGTCTGAGATGTGCACTCCCAGAAACTTGGTGTTCTTAACTATCTCTGTGGACTCGTTCATGCTGAGTGGCATGTGGGCAGAGCAAGTTTTCCTGATATCTGCAATAATTTATTTAGTTTTGTCCACATTCAGAGACAGACTGTTCTCATTGCACCAAACAGCCAGCTACTGAACCCCATCTTTGTATGCTGACTTTGTGACTGGTCAGCCCCGGCACAGTTGTGTGATCAGCAAACTTAACGATGTGGCTTGAGCTGTGCACGGCAGCGAACAGTGGTGGACTGAGCATGCAGCCCTTATAGTTAACTTCATTAACTTTGTTTCCATTAGTTCGAACAGGCGTAAAGCCTGTCATATGCACTGTCGTAAACTTAAAATATACAATTAGTGTAAAATACAAAAAAGGGATACTGAAAGATCGAAATAATTTTTAAAAATGGTTTTAAAAAACTGAATTAAGATATTTAGGTGGAAGATATTAAATCTGTTGAGACTAGGGTTAGGGTTGTACTGGATACTAATGGGGGTATTAATTGTGAGAACAGGATCCCATTTAAAGAAAATCAGAGGCAAATGACGTAATGCCTCATGCTTCGTTTCTTTCGCAACTAAACAGGAAGAACAACAGACACCCTAACCGACACTCACTACCTTCTCAGAAAGGACTGCTGTCCTATTATAGTGGCAAGGGTGGGTCGAGTGGAGTTGGGATATCAATCGCGCGCATTGGATAACAACAAACCAATCATTCCGGTGGGAAGGCGTAATGGGCAACGCCAAACGAATTATTGACATGGGATGGGCAAGGAACCCGTGCGTTTTGTTGTCAGTCAGGCGCATTGGGTAATACCAAACCAATCGATAGGACAGGAAGAACAGGGCAAACGTCAGCGATGCTGTCAATCACACCTATTGTGTAACGAGAAACCAATCAGTACAATGGGGGGGCGGGACGAAGCCGGGTTAGGTTGTCGATCGGGCGCATTGGGTAACAACAAGCCACCCACCTTTGTGCCGACTGGGAAGTTTCAGGGGGTGGAACGGGAGGAAGATGCGCGGCTGCGGGAGGCCAGCGGGAGCCTAGCGGGGTCTGGCTGTCTGTGACTCGGCTGGGGAGGGGGAGCGCGGCGCGGCGTGTGTGACGGTCACCCAGGCGGCCTCGCTGCGAGCGTGTGCGGCCGGCCTGAGCCAGGCGCGGCTAGGCGGAGCGGCACAAAGGGGAAGCGGGGCGGCCGCGGGCTCCGCGCTCGGGCTCCGCGGGAAGCAGCGCCCCGGCCCGAGGCTGCGTCGGCGGACTATGCGAAGCAGGAGGCGCACGTCGCTGGGATGAAGCCGGGGGGCGCGCTGTAGGAAGCGGGGCGTTACTGTGCGCTTTCGGCCGCCGCCTGACGCGCCCGAACCGCGACGAGGATGAAGAAGTTCTCCCGCATGCCGAGGTCCGAGAGCGGCGGGCCGGGCGGGGGCTGCGGCTCGGGGTCCTCCTCGGGGCTCTCCGGCTACATTGGAAGGGTGTTCGCCGTGGGCCGGTACCAGGTCACCGTGGAGGAGCTGATCGCGGAAGGTACGGCGCTCCCCGGCTCGCCTCTAACCGCCCTCCGCTCCCGTTACTCCCGTAGCCGGCCGCGGTTACGGCGCCGTCCCGTTAGTCGCCTGACTTTGTATTGCGGGGCGGCGGACGCTAAGAGGCGTTTCCAGGCGGCTTCCCCGCGAACGCCTCGCCCGCGACCGGAGGCTGAGAAGCTGCATGCCCGTTTAGGAAACTCCCAGGAAGGGAAGAAGAACATCCTCATGCCAAGTGTTGACCTTCATCTTAATTTAGAGCTCCGGGGAGCCAGTGTCCTTAATGAGCGAATGCTAGAATGTGTCTCTTTTTTTTGTGGAGTATGTTTTAAAAAATAATGAAAAGGCTTAACGCTGTTGCTGGCTGGCTTTCTGGCTTGTGATGACCCACAGGGGAGTTCAGACCCGACAATTCAGTTCTCCACTGTTCCAAATGTTCGTTACAGTGCTGGGACGTTTGGGAAAGCGGACTGCGCTGGACATAATACATAATACATTCCCACTTGTGGGACTGATAAAGGATTACCTTATGTACTGCTGAAATATGTCTTGTAAAAGCTGAAATGCTTTGCATTATAGGTGTTGTTGCAGAGCACAGGAACTGCACTGTATGATTTTTCTGTTTGATGTCTGCCTGAGTAAGATAGTGACTGAGTAAGATGGTGATATCTCTCCTGGGTGGTTCTGAAATTGGTCATGCTTCTTTTTTTTATATGAGCCTTGTATGGTGTCATTGGGTGAGGATAGATTTGATCAGTAGAGTATCATCACCGTGTGCATGTGCACCGCAGCATGAAAGGAGGTCATAGTGCATATTTGTAAGCTTGCTGGAGACCCATGTAGATTGCTCTGGCTTGCCAGGAGTACCGTTTATATGCCATGGTTCAGAGCTGTAATCCTCAAAGAGCCTAATAAACTAACTAGCTTAATGTAACTTTGCCAAGTCTAATAGACTTTTTGCTGCCGTGCTCTTAGAGGCGGGTTTAGATATGAGTAGCCTGTCCACATTACAGGATGCATCTGTCTCTCTCTCTCTCTCTGTCTGTTTTCCCCCTTCCCCTTGTTTCATTGGCTCTGTTAACGAGAGAACAGTTTTGTTTCCTTCCTCGATTTCTGTTGTTAGCAACACGCATTTGGTGGTTTGTGGGGTGTGGGGTGGGGGGGGGGGGACTCCTTACTTGTTACTTTGTCCCTGATACAGGGTTTTGGACTGGTTGAGTTGGAACACGTTTTCTAAATCTGGGTATTCTGCTACCTTCTCCGCTGGAGAGGCGCAGTGCATAGTCCATTCAGCTGCTTCCCCTTACTGACATGTCGATAAACAGGTTCTCTGCTGAGAGATCTGGCTTGTACCTGTCCAAATGACTAACGTTAATGTGCCTCTTCTGCTTGTTACAAAACTGTGCTCTTTCGGTTTGCAGCCAAGAAAGTGGAATAGATCTGCTTTATATGTACAGTGATTTCTTTACACTCTGCTCTGTTTCTAAAGGCTGGAATGGTGTCTTCTGTGTCCTTTGCCTATGGCCATTGGCTTTTTTAGTGCCATTTGCTTTCTTTAGCCTTTCGTTTCCTCTTCAGTGTGTCATATGCCTGCTGAGCTAGAGCATGCTTATGTATTTGCCCCTGCTTGTTATCTGGGACATGTAGATACGGCTTCAGCACAGCTCTTGGTGTGACATCACATGATGGGTTAAGCAGTTTGGTGTGGCATGTTCAGATATTTATGTACTATATATTTTTTCCTGTTAGTACCATAAGAGCCGGATAACACTCATTTATGTATGCATTTCCTTGTGTATGGATAAATAAATTGTAGCCTTTGTACTGAACCGCAGCTATATATTGTGTGTTGCCTTACGTTTGATAGTAACATCATTGTACAGTTTGAGTGAGTATTTTAAATTCCTGCAGCGGATGCCCATGGGGTCTGTTACGGACGGAGCTTGGTCAGGGTGCCTGTTTGTTTCTGCACTGGCCAATGAGAATGTATTGCATCAACCTTAATTGCATACTGTATCAGCACTGAATGGGCGGCTTGTCCCCCATTGTTCTGCTCTGCCCCCTTCTTTATATAAAGAATGCTGGTACCATGCAGCTCTCAGTCCCCCATTGGAGGTTGTTCCCTTTGTATTGGCTTATTGAGGCATGCTGTTTTGCATTTCTCCATAAATATTTAAACTGCTATCTGATAAGAGAGAAACGTTTCGGATGGTGTGGCAACAGCAGGCACAGTATGCTGCGATTGTGCTTTAGGAAGATGAGCTCTTAAACATCGTTTGCCTCTGTGTTGCCTAAAAGTACTTCTCTCATTATGATTACACTGATTTTTAGATGAGTCCTGGAACTTACTTTTTTCTTTTTTTTAGCAAATGCTTTCGTCTAAAGCGACATGCAAGTCAGGGTCAGAGAGTAGGTCAGCCGGTGTCCCTGGAGCAGGTGGGGTTAAGCGCCTTGCTCAGTGGCTGAGCAGTGACATCGTCCTGCCGCCATGGGATTTGAACCTGTGACCTTCTGGTGGTGAGCATGGCGTTCTAACCTGCAGCACCACGCACGGTCTCAGCCATCTTTAGTAGCTGCTGCTGTTATTGCTTCTGTCCTGACATTAGAGCACCACGCGCTGAAACCCCTGGAGTCATATTTGTGGGACAAATAATATTTATAGCTATTACTTTTCCCAAGCATTTGAAAATCATCAACTTTTGATTGGTGCATTTATCTGCCGTTTTAGGCTATGGCTGCTGGCCTTTATTATGCTTAAAAAGACTGCATTTTATGGAATTTTCCTTCAATCTCTGGTGGTAGTGTTGCTTGGAAAAATCTAGAAATTATGCATTACCCGTGCAAATGTCCTGAAAATGATTACTACATTGCTTTCATTCGTCAGTTAGGGGTTTGAAGTTGACTGAACTATAAAGGACATTTTCTAGTGTTAAAATATGTCCAAATCATAAACTAATTTTTGTTTAGACAACTCGGGATGTTTAAAATGCCATAACCTCTTTAAAAAAAAGAAATTTCACTTATTTCAGATAATATACAAGCTACGTCTATGTTTATAGGGAATGCTACAGAGAGGCTTCTTGTACTTATATTTCATATTGTACATTTAGTTCTACCATGTGCGGTGTAATTTATAGTTCAGGCCACAGGGGCATATACAAGAGAATGGGCGAATTGTTACAAAGTCTGTCTGGAAAGTGTACTGAACTGCAGCCAGATGCTTTAAATTTTGAATAGAATATCTGCATTAAATGATATGGTGACTGCCATACCTAAGCTAAATAAGATGTACACTTCTCATTTTTTAAGCAAGTGTGGAATAAATAGGTTGACTTGAGTCTGCAATTGCTTTTCCATCCCCTACTCGGTATTTATTTTTTTTTTTTGTGGGAATATTGGCTCTGAACTTTTATCTAGGGACTAGCAGGGGTTTCTGGGTTCTTCTGCTCCTCATTGCTCTCCAGTAACATCTCCAGTCGGCTGGGTGCCGACACAGCTGCAGGTGCGATACAGCAAATAGCCGTGTCCCAGCTGAATCCTCAAGCCCGCAGAGGCACGGGGCAGGTGGATTAGAGCACAGTCAGGGCCAGAGGGTTTCGGAATCCATGCCACCCAAGATGGCATGAGCATTGCACCTGGAGGAGAAGCGTATGGCTATGATTGATTTATTCTAGGTCGCAACTTTCCAGTTCTAGGTAACTCGCTTATCTACCAGTAGATAAGTTAGTTTTGCCATGAGTAGTCAACAAACACAAAGCAGTACTGAAAAATGCAGTGTGATCCTTATGCATCGAGAACACGATGCTGAAATGAAATACCATGCAGCCCTGATGTTATAGCAGATACATTTTTCTTGTCATTTGATACAGCAAGATAAAATCAGTGGACTTGAGTCTAAGCTAAGTTCAGTACTTATTATATTTGATAATGTATGATTGGGGCTTTGGTTTTCATCATATTTTAATGTCAAAGTAATTCATTTGCAGCACACCTCTTTCTAGATCCTTTTTTTGTTGCTGAGTTTGATTGTATTTAGACTTTAAGGAAACCCACTGTTAAAAAGACAATTTTTTTTGTGTGGTTGTAATTTTTGCCATATTGGAGCAGCCCTGTTTGATCTTGGCCTACATGCTTTCTTTGGACGTATAGGACCAGAAGGAATTGTTTGAAGCACTCAGCCTCTGCTCGCTCTTCTAGTCCATGCGCCTGGAAACATCTCATTAATGGCCGTTTGTGAAATAAGGTTATATTCAAATTCACTAGGAAGATATCCGGAAGTTCTCGTGTTATTTCGGCGAACTTGGTTTAAGCTTTTAGTGAATCACATTTGAGTTATAGCGATAGTAAATGTCAGAGAAGAGGGCTCGTCAGCAGTTTGCATTTTGCTTGATCACTTGTTTTCATTAACCCCACAGTGGGTCTTCTAGTTTTCTTCCTGTTTTTTTTTTTTAGTTTTCTGTGGCTTGGTAACTTCTTAATGTTGCAATCATGGAGTTTTAAATCCTGTTAATCTCCACAGGAAGTGTGTTGCATAATGGCCTTTAAGGATCCTTATGTCTCATTCTCTTTCTTTCCCCATTTATCGACAGTGTTATGTTCTTCAATCTGTTTGGAAATTTAGTCTCTAGCATTACTGTATGGGAAGGTTCAGGATACAGGCATTTCCTATAGTCACACAAGCTTTGGAGGAGGACAGCATTAGCGCAAAAGGAGGTTGTGCATGCTCACATTTTTAGTTTCTGCTGGGAAAGTGAGCTTATAAACTTAGGGTTGCCTTGACTGTAGGGTGACATCCTCTTGAAGACAGATTTTGTGCTTAAATATGTGCTACGTAAACAGACATTTCATGAGGCTACTGTCCAGCTGCAGCATTGCTCTGTATTTCAGTGTCCCGACACAGTTTGAGCAAATGAGTGGTTGTGAGGCCTTGTGAGAATTCCACATTTGGTTTGGAGATTGCTAGTTTTGCTCTCTGACCTACATTTTGTGTTGCATGAATGACACGTGCATCGTCCTGTGTATTAGTACCATGACTTTTTGGTTAGCTGCATTCATTATTGTTATGTGTTACATTTGAAGCCATTTTCTTTACCCTGTTGCTGTTGTTGTTGTTCATTGGTACTATTCGGTTGTATTATAGTGAAGTTTGAGTGTTGCTGGGGAGAAAGGCAGAACCAGTTAAAAATGTAACTTGGGAAGTTGAGCAAGTTTACCTTACAAGCAGTGTTTGTGAGAAAACAAACAGACTTTGCCTAACAAGTGATTCCTGTACCATCACTCTTGGGTGTATACTCTCCAAACAGCTTGTTCATTACTTAACTTACTTAACCATATACTAGAAGACTCTGAAAAGACTCTGAAAAGGCTTTTTAAAGGCTGAAGTCTGACACCCTTGCACATCTAAAGACAATGTCATTAGTCATAGTTTTGCCACATACTGTGATTTTGTAAAGACTGGGGGATCTTCCAGGGTCACTATTTTTAAGATGGCAACTAGATCTCTTTGAGATTATTTCCCAACATGCCCCTGGTGGAAACTTAGAGGAAGAGGAAAAACAGAAACAGAAGCAGCTTTTAGTCACGGCCGCTCTTGTGTGAGCAGTGGTTTGCTGTGATAGACCTGTTCTAAAGAGAAGACACCACAGAATGGACATAAACCTGCTTGTGTGAGCAGTGGTTTGCTGTGATAAACCTCTTCTAAAGAGAAGACACCACAGAATGGACATAAACCTGCTTGTGTGAACGGGGACAGTAAGGTCTATTCTTCCTCCATGTCTGTCTCCCCTACCTGAGACCCTGCTTTGCTGCTTCCTGTTTGGTACTGGAGAGAGCTCACCTATTGGTTGTTGATAATGTCCGCATCATAATTTGGATGAGCCAAGACTAGTGACCTATGATAATATTAAAAATGGTTTATTTTATCGGAACATCAAGATGAGGGGGAAAAAAACTACTTAAGATGGCTATGCTGACCACCTTTCACCAAACTATTGAGATGATGGAAGCCTGCCACAACACTAGGGAAACTATCATGATTCTATTCTGACACTGGGAATTTGTCTGTGTCAATGAAATCGCTTCAAAAGTCGCTTGGTGTAGGGGCAATACTTTCTTCTATGATCACGACACACACACTCTAATTTCAGAATTTTGTCTTCTCAGGCCCAGGAATGGTGATTAAACAGTGGTTTCAAAGGAGAACATGATAATGGTTCTCATATGAGACTGCGGAATGATGTATGTATTTTTCAATGACAGGCTTACATTCCAGCCTTTGGATAAAGGTCAATGAACTGGTATGAAGACCTTGTCTCTGTAGCCAAATTAAACTTGAGATTGTGGCAAATGCGTTACTAAGCTATAACGATGGGGTCTTGGGCTGTTATACACTTACCGCCTTGAAAATGATATGCTAAGAAAATAAGGGAACTTTAATAACCTATCGATTTTAAGGAACGTCGCGTGATGTCAGCCTATTTACAAAAAGAAATGCAATTCCAACCATCCATGGTATTCTGTCAAGAACAAACAGTGTACAGTGCACAGCGCAGCTGGCTGAGTTCGTGGAGTGCGCCACATGCTATTGTTTTGGTAGTGCACCTGAGTCATGGAGGAGGTGAGCACTCAGTGTCTGTGAGGAAAGTGATGGCACAGCGGCCGCAACATCTTTTTAAAAAATACTGTGGCTAAACAAGGCAAAACGCATCAGCGCTGTGGCGGTACTTTGATTTAATTTAAATAACAAAATTTTAAGTTTGACATGCACCAGACTGGTGCAGTGTATTGTAAATTTTTCTGAAAGCTTGAAAATTGATTCTGGAAAAAATACGATCTTCTTTCACCACATGAAACATTGGCATCCAGTAGAACATACTGAAAGTTGTCACTTACCGTCACGGATCCCAGCAGTGTCAGGCCCGTCCCATGGACGACGCAGTAGAAGGTACTGAAAGCTAGCACT
>JAODKM010000039.1:21944923-21968547 GCA_026780845.1 Petrocephalus sullivani
TGTATTTCAGGTCCATATAGGCTTGTATTTCTGTATTACAGGTCCACATAGACCTGTATTTCTGTATTACAGGTCCATATAGACCTGTAGTTATATATGCATGTCATTTTCCTCCTTTCATAATAGATGACCAACGGTTTAACCAAGACACTTTCACACAAAGATTCACTCTTTCTTGAAGCTGGGCCAGTTCGGCCAAGCTAGCTGGAAGTGGTGGCGATCTGCCACCTGGCTCGTGCCCTGTGGTGCCTGGCGGTGCTGTTCCCCGTCCTTCCAGCCAGGTTATTTGCCCGTTCCTGACACATGTTGCCAGGAGCCCACGCCTCCCACCGACATCTCCCCGTTTCGGCTTCCCTGCGAAAACAGTCCTACCACAAGGATACGTCCAATACGGAAGTGACAAATCCGGTGTCGTCCTCCGAAATGAGGCGGTGAGAAGAAGCGGCAGGCTTGTCAGCGACCTCGCCGGCACATCAGCGCCCCCCCCCACCCAATCGCTGACTTTATTTATAGTCTGAGCCATGAGACATCTGCTGCAGACACGACTCTGTCCCCGGTGCCCAGAGAGAGAGGGAGCGTGTCAGCTTCCTAAGGGAATGCTTTCGGAGTCCTGTTCACTGCAGCTGGCAGGGGAAGCCGCTGTTTGTTTCGGTAGGATGGGCACCCTACTTCATACTGCTTCCTGGGCTTGGTTAGTAAGATAAAAAGACTGTGGAGAGGCCATGCCATTTGACCAAGCAGGCGGATGTTTACTCAGGGTTATTTATGACCCTGTTCCATTGTGGTAAATTTTGTACTTGTCTGGGGGGGATTACTACATCACTGCTTTCAGGATTTTGTTATTAACTATCTGCTGATGGTCTCGAGACCAATGACGCCTAAAGTGCCCAGAATCTGTTGAAAATCCTTCCTTGTTCATATAGCCCAAAGCCTTGAAGTTGGAAAAAAAAAAATTATACAGACAGATCATGAATATTAATGCTTCAGTGTGAGTGGAGCCAGCATTCATAAATTTTACATAACGTATCATGATGCCAATGAGAGTACATAACATTTTGTTCCCACTTGAGTAAACAATGTTAAACGATGTCATACTCTTAGCGGAAGGACAAGGAAGTGAACTGGATTCTGTTTAAAGGGCCCAATAAAAAATAGGCAGACTGATATATGGGGTTCTGGACTCCCAGAATAAACACGGTTTACTGCGAATTGTAAGACTTAGAGAAATATACAGACGCACACCCTGCCCAGGGTTTCAGTGAGAATTTCGAAGATAATTGTGTATTTGAATGATTAGTCACCCTGCCTGGGGTGCACCCCTGGCCTGGGGACCACGTGGCCTAGAACAGGGTCCGAGGCTTCCCCACAACTGTCCAGGAAAAGCAAGTAGATGGATTGATATCAGTATTATTACTGCGTAGAGCCTTTATAATGATCCATCAAAGCATTTGCCACTTACTAGTTATTAGTTATATTTTTCAGTAAAAATTAGTATATATTATAAATGATAAAACCTTCCCACGGGCAGTTATTTTCGGAACAAAAAGTAGCCTAAAGCCTAATTACTCTCAGTTTGGAAAAGAATTAAGCAATTATGCCATATGTAAATAATTAGGAACACGTCTTACCTTTGTGATCTGAATCACAGGGCTGCGCCTTTGATTCCCTGCCCAGCTTGTGCACGTGCTAAGCTTGTACATTCTCCCTTTGTTCTTGCTGGCTTTCTCTGGGCCTTCAGGTTTTCCCCCATGGGCCAGAGACACTCCGTGTCAGAAGAGTCTGTGTGTGTCGGACTGGCATCCCACCCGGGGTCTTGTGCTCAGGGTTTCACCATGAGACGATAAATGGACAGTCTACACTACTTGAATATAGTCGTATAACATTTAATATTTAGAATATTATATATTTTTTTTGTTTAGAGAATCTATTTACAATGACATTTTTAATATTAAGACCAACAGGATTTTTTTATTTTTACGAAACAATTGCACCGTATTTATACACCCACAATTTATATAACATTTTACATGTGTTAATATTGATTTAAGAAAATGAGTGCTCAGAAATGTAATTAAAACAATTCAAATAAAATTTATTTTACTTTCACACTTATCTGAATTAAATAAGCATTTGGAATTTAAAATGTATTGTGAATGTCTGTCCTTCATAAAAAATAGTCTTTATGTACATGCAAGTTTAGTAGTCCCGGTGTTACAGCCGATTTTATTATAAGCCAAAAATATTGTCTAATAAATTCCCTGATTAGAGAATCATTTATATGGTATACGTGCAATACAAAGCCATTTTGCAGGTAATGTAACTGTGACTACGATCGCAGGCTACTATACAGGAGATATTATTGCCTGCATAGTCATCCTGTATTAAAGCGTATGAGGTTTAGCACATCGTGACCAACTGTTTAGTATGTGTCGTAAAAACACTAGCGATATTTTAAAAAACCTTCATTTTATGTAGGTACTTATTTTTTTGTGATTTATTTCCAGGTGAAATAGCAATAGACTACTAATGCAGTATCAACGTAATCGATCGTGTAAGTTAAATATCAGACTATTTCTCATTCCTGATCTTTGTAATATCCTACTCGTGGTGCTATAAAACAAAAGAGGAGCGACTTAGTACACAAACAATTCACTGATTTTCACTCGGTTGGTCAGAGGAAACCAGAACATACACTATGCTGTACCATGTCAAATTCCAATAAATTTCAATAAAGCAAAAACATCAAATGCAAACTTACACAGTTAAGACTTACTGCGCATTTAGGATTAAAACGGACGTAAACATTTGGTTTATATATTTAAATTTTGTAAAATAATTAAATAAATTCAATTAAAAATAAATTTAAAAGCTAGTAGCAGACAGATTGAAGAACACCGACAACATGCAACCGTGTCCCCTTGTGTTTGGTTGCGAATAAACAACCAAAGCAATTCTTTTGACTCCCCGCCAGATGGCGATGTTGCAATTCAATAATCTAAAATTGCGCGTAAATTGGAGGTTTAAAATGATTTTAAAACACAATATATTACGATTTTACATCAACATGGAATCTGCACATTCCACTGAGAGTTTTGAAGCAGGTTCCCACTCGTGCATCCAGTAGGAGTAGATAATTACATTTTATTATTCGGAGTACATTAATATTAAATATATATTATGATATTTAACATTAAATGAGAAGACACAATGAAAATTAATTGTCCACATGCTGGTCAGAACCATCACAAGCTTTCTGGATTGGCAATATTTCGTGAAAAATTGGCATTTTCCTCCAACAAGGATACAGTGTCCCAATAATATACAACATGGACCGTCTCAAGGTCACACTCCGGTACAGAAGTTAGCATGTATGGTCTGACGTAATTGTAATTCTCTCCTTCCTTCACTGTTGGCACCATGTAGAGGGCCATTGGACTGCAGCTGTTCATCGACATAAATAAAAGAAAAAGCTAGTATATTCCTTAACACTGCAGAAGGCCGTTAACATGGAGGGCACACTGACTCGACAGTGATGTTGGCAGGTTGGCGATATGCTCTAAAATATGCTGATCTTTCTCTAACCCTCATCAAACACTGATCTTCATGGACTGTATCATATTGTGCACTAATGTACTTTATTGCCCAGAGTATAAGCTTTTCTTAAAGGGGATTGGAAAGCTGGATTTTTAAAATACATCATTTCAGAAATGTGACTTGTGTAATGATCCTGTCAGTGTAAAAACGTGAGATTTATCTTGGAAAAGGAAATTGATCCATTTCACCTTTGTCTGATGGATTTTTTATTATGTAGGATTATCTGTTTATGTAAAAGAGGGGAATGAAATCTCCTGGGGCATTTCAACCGTGACTTTGAATGTCCACCTACTAGATGAACTTTAAGAGCGGTGGAGCATTCTGCTTTTTACCACAGCCTTTAATTGTTTAGTGAAGTATCACTTTGCATATTAAGTCAACTATGGTTAATCAAGTGGTAATTAAAATATTTCTTTACAACATGGAGGAGTCTGACCCTCACAACCTCAGCTTTGGGAATTTGGCAATTTTGATGAACTAGGGGTACAGACAGGGGAAAAAACATGACCAGATATACTGAAGCACTTAGGGAGAGAGAAACATCTTCCTGGTATGACTACTGACATAAAAGGATAAGAGCAAGAATGAAACTACCAGAGGTATTGTGTAATACATGAACAGTCAGAATCATCACAGGGAATCACGCCCAGCAGATAGGAAGTCTGGCCAAATTTGAGTTTGCAGGCTGAGCAATTTTTAATGAAGATTTCTGCAATGCCTAAAAACCAGCTGAAGGTTCACCTGAGGGATGTCCCAAGGCAAGCATGCTTTCACCCTAACTTGACAGACTGGCCCATCCAGATAAGTGACAGACATTCCAGAACCCCGCTAAACCAAGAAACCAAGGACCAAGTCCATTACCGGAGCAAACACCCCAATTCTCAGAGGACTGCTACAGGGACCTAATGTTTTAGCCTTTGTCAACATCCACCATGGGCCTTCTGTGATCAAACTCAGCCTCGATTTCAGCAGCTCAGGGGTCTCCACTGCAATCTAGCTGTAGGACTGTGAGCAGTACGAGATGCTTCCAGTCGCACGGGATGATAGCACACTCAATACACAAATGTTATCAGAAAGACAAGCCAGGCGTTCTGCTTAAAAACGACACATAGATTCCTCATCTACATGCTCCATCCTAATTCGTGTTTCCTCTGGGTTTTACTGTTTTTCTGCTTAAAGATATGTCTAAAGGTACTTAGTCTGATGTTTGGTGTTGGCTTTTTAAAATACAGTTCAGAAATGGGAGCAAGCAATGTAGAGGTGATATCTGCTAGAGCTTCTGCTAACTATTCCCAAGATGAAGGGAGTCCACAGCAGTGGTGGGCAGGGTTCCGCCAATACGCTAACTGCTAATTTGCAAGGCTAACCTTTACGTTAGAGGATTAGCATTTCTGCTAACTTTGAAAACTGTTAGCGGACCAATTAGCTTCCGCAAAATTTAGTTTGGCTAACTGGAAATTCGCTAACATTTTTTCACAGGTAAAGTGAATACAGTTTAACAGTCAAAAACGTGTGTAAACCCTAAAATCATACATATTTGTTTGTTCTGCATATGTCTGCAACAGCCTGTCTAACACGCTGTTGGCTAACTACATATAAACACAAGATGTGATTGTTTGATAACTAGTCGGATTTAAGGTAGTCCGTGCTAAATATAAGTGAATAAGGATACAGTGCATTTAAACTGGGATACTCTGAACCAAGTGGAGAACAGAAGCCTTTATCACAAATTGGATTTCTTGCTTAGCCAGATAACAGATTTAAGGTACCCTAGTTAAAATGGACTTTATCTTCATTCACTTACATTTAGCCCAGGGTACCTTAAATCCGACAAGTTATCCAACTAAGTAAGAAATCCTGCTTCGTGTTACAGGCCCCCAATTGTAGTTTCCAGGTTCTTATTGACAGAGCTAAAGACCAATAAGGAGCTGAGACCCTCCTTCCTAGTGCTGGGTAAACGGTGCCATGTTTGTAGTCCCCAAGCGGCTTCACTGAGTGCAAAATGTCAGCATGGGCTAGCTGTGAAATAGGGCATCTCCGACAAAAATGCTTATATCTCACAAACAGTATATCATAGACAGAACATTTCTGTGCACATTTATTCCAGAGACTACAGAATCCAAAAATACCCAATTCAGTAAGTCCTAAATATCCCCTGGAAATCACTCAAGTCTGACAGATGGGACGTCAGTCTTAAACAGATTAAAATTTCAGCTCTCTATGTATGTTTTTAAGGGTTTCACAGCCAAAAACCAAACTGAAGCTAAATTCATATAATTAAAGATAGCTGGTTGTGGTTATCGTTAACTTCCACTAAATGAGTAGTTTATCGGTTTAGCATTATTGGAGTTCTCAGCTGGACTTTTCAGTTAGCTGTGCACACCACTGATCAGCAGAAAAGCATTGTGGCTACCTTAACCATTCCAAGAGAGATATTAACAGCCTTTTAAAAGCAGAAACAGACCCTGTTCTATACATCTACTCTGGCAGCTGCTCAGAATATTTTGAGTTAATATAGCCAGGGGTGCACTTAAGTGTTAAGCGAGTACGCATGAGCACGCAGACCGAAAACTGCCACGCATCTTACTATTGATCCCGCCCATGCGAGTAAAACTGCCATGCATCTTACTATTGATCCCGCCCATGCGAGTAAAACTGCCGCGCATCTTACTATTGATCCCACCCATGCGAGTAAAACTGCCGCGCATCTTACTATTGATCCCGCCCATGCGTACTCACGTACCACTTATGTGCGCCCCTGAATATAGCCTTAATTTTGGACATGACCTGGCCCAACCATGCAACCCCAAGAATTTGATTTTGAAAGAAATTTTGTTACTGTAAAATTTTGTTACTGTTAGCTGTTAAAATGGATCAAAGCACAATTTACTCCCCCTTGCTAAAGGAACAGAAGCACACAGGTGCCCACTCCAAAGTCCCCATCGGGCACACACAGCATGATCAAGTCAGGGCTCGTGGTGGCAGAGGGCTCAGATTTAACAGGAACAGCACCTTCGCAAAAACTCTGCTGCAGGTGGGGTGATTAGGAGACTGCCAAATCTCTGATAACATTCAAGATGCTGTGTGGCCCTTGCTCCATGCACTACTACTTACACTTATAACTAGGCATCCATCAGAAGCTCAGCCTAGCCACAGTTGCCTCCGCGTTTGTAATATGCTATTTGACACACTCGTACATTGCTTTGGACAAAAGCGTCTGCTTAATAACTAAATGCAAATGTAAACCATTCACCGTTAGCTGGCCACAGTGAAGAAGCAGTCTGCCTAGTCTGTCTGCTTGTTAGCGGTCATCGGAGAATGTAGATCTGACTGCTGTCTGGGACAGTTCATAGCCCACTGGTACTAACTGGAGGTGGTTATAAACCAGCAGCACTCCAAGTGAAATTCGAAAGGAAAGCAAGACGCTGTAAAGCCCAAAGGAACTGCCGGACGGTCTTAACGACTTGCATTTATTTCGTTTTTTTTTGTTTTTGTGTATGAAAAAAATGCTTAGTGCTTAGCATGTAGGAACGTAGCTTCATTCCCTGGCTGATTCAGTACCACAAAATGTGCAGTCAGTCTTGGGTAAAACCTCCCATTTCATCTCATCTTATTTGCAGCGTCCTTCTCACTAATGTCAGCACTCAGTCCTGTCAGTAATTTGTTGCTAATCAGCTGTCGGCTCGGAGCTCTGATGAGGTGATCATCTCCTGCAGAAGGTAATGGCTTTAAAAGTCACCAAGTCAATGTCAATGGGATCACTCGGATTCAATCAGGAAGCCAGCTGAACGATGGGCCCCGTTGACATTACCACTCATTTTGAGCCCAAGCATCTGGGCTCTAGTAAATAACCATCAGTGGGTGGGTCTGGGGGACAGGTCATTAGCCCTGAGAAAAATAAATATCTTTTCTCTCATGAAGGCTGCAAGTCATTTAGCACAGACTAGGAAATTTCACCCTAGATTAAGTATGATGAGCCAATATCAGTCAGAGGAGACCATACTGCGAGAGCTTGATGAGAATGGAGAATTTATATTCAGCTTACCAAAAGTGATATGATTTTAAAGAGTTGATTTGCTGGCATAGCAGCCAGTTAGGATCCCCGCCCTACTGCAGATCCGTATGTAGAGCACTGGATTGCACAGGGATATTAACCTACTTCCTCAAAGACTCAAAGTATACAGCCAGATTGCCAGAAATGTTGTGTAAGGCCACGGAGAATAACAACCCTCGGCTATGATAAGGCACCTTTAAAATTTTGGTTAGAAAAGGTTATTGACGCATTTGTCAGTTTTAATAATTAATGTTAATTCACTATAGACATCCATGTACATCTTTTTATATTTTTCTTTGTAATGAAAAAAATGTCAAATCAGCTGTATAGGGAAGTGAATGGTGATAATTTCCAGTTTATTTTTCGGTATAAGTTTACAAGGTGCGATACCTGCCAATCCTGCTGCTTCTCAGGGTCCAAACTGCAGTGACTCTGCAAGAACCCAAACTACTTTTTGTGTGGTACCGAGAGGCAGCAGCAAGTGCATCCCAGGGGGCCAGGCAAGGTGACTTTACAATACTTGCATCATATTATTTCCTCAGTCACACTTAAAACCTTTATTATTATTATTATTATTATTATTATTATTTGAGTCACCAATACTAGGTTAGCAGCTGTTTCACTTGTTGTTTTTGGTCACTGTGCATAATTCAGTTACCAAATTGGTAAAAGTCTGAATAGTTACACCATCACTCCTCTTTCATTCCCAGCTACACGGGAGCTACACTCCCTAAGCACATGGAGTAATTACGTGAATTTTTGAATATAACAACTGATAATTTACCAACAAACAGTTAAACAGCAACATCACAGTAATTCTAAGGCAGTCAGTGTATTTTATTGAAAGTGATGATGCTATAACTGATGTCAGACGTAAATGCCAGAACTGTGCATCACCCTCCCATGCAATTTCAAATATAGACCATTTCCGTGTAAAAGTTAAGTGAGCCTTCATCTGCTGAACCCCGGGAAATTTGCTCCGACCTTCATACAGCAGACTGGTTTTACAACTGATTACACAAGTGGCCTTTCTAAATCCTGACCATATATTTCCCTCTACCATACGAGCCTCTCACTCAGCAACTCTTGGCATCATTAGCTATAATGTACACTCTCATTGTCAGGATTCTTCTAAGGATATGTGGAGTGTGGAGGATGTAATGACCTTAGCAAAGGGCTTTGAGTAGCTAGCTACTCCCCTCCCCATCCCCCACCCCCCCGGGGCCCATTCATGGGAGCAGGGCTCTAGGGATGATAGCAATCCAAACTGGGCAATGACCCAGAATTTACCAGGCGGACTCAGGTTTACTTGGTAATGGTGCAGCTCTGCAGTGACGCGAGTGGGTGCAGAGCCTTCCCTGTCCCACCTGACTTCGTCGCCTAGAGAGCATGCAAATCTCACATGCAGATCTCACATACAGATCTCACATGCAGATCTCACATGCAGATCTCACACTCACTGTGGACTACTTACCCATGCAAATAGATGACTAGCCTGGGCAAATGTACACACATATACATGTACTGTATTGGACAGTTACACATCTCCCTTACATGTACTGTATATGACTAACATAGGTCATTTAAATACAATATTTTTTCAGTGTCCTATGATACTGATGAAGAAGATGGATGTACTGTATAGATTGATTTTTTTCAATGCATGCTTTTTAAAACCAAAATGAGATATAAATATGAAATAAAAGATACCTAACAAATGTTCAAATTATAATAAAAACTGATTCAGCATCTCATCAATGATTATTATTAATGTTTTATTACGCAGCCATTGTGCTGGACTGGGCGTCATGGTTTATTATGGGCAGAGAGTACTCAACAATGCAACACTGATACACCAGTTAGATCCTGGCACATAAATCACCACGGTAGGTCATCTCTGTCCAAGAAGCAGCTCCTGAAGATGCCTTCAGAGGAGCTAAACAGCTCAGGCCAGCTGGAAGAAGCTCCTGAAGTCAAGCCTCAAGCAGAACATTTAAGGAAGTAGTTTTTGAAGTGTGGTGACAGATCATTTTATCTGTATGCTTAGAAACAGCCACGCACAAGTGTAATATAGGCATACACACAAATATACTGTACTTTACAACCTCACCGTCATTGTATGATGGCTGTTCTGAAGCAGGCCAGCTCAGTACTCTTGTAAAAAGCATTTTATGCCAGGGGTAAATGAAATAATTTCACTGGTTCCCTCAGTTAAACATTTCTTTATAGCTTTTAGCTGGAAACCAGCATATGCCATGTATATATTACCATTAAGGAGGCCCTTGAACATCTGGAAAAAAGGTAGCACCACTAATTAAACAAGTGCCACTTTGATGTCCAATATTCATAAAAGCTTCAATTGGGTTTGGAGGAAATTAATAGTGCATCAATCAAAATGATCAATCAGCAATGGTTGAGGGCCCGAATGTACTAATATGCTAATAAGATGTTAATGAGTTGTAATGAATTTAAAATTCTGAGGCATGTAATGCCTATTCTAGCGTACAGTCTCATTTTTGATATGGTTCTAGGAAGAGGGGAAAGGCAGATGTGGGTTGTGTAAGAGCCATGCAACACACACTTAGCACAAGTAGTACAACATGTTCTCGAAAGATTTGAGGCATGCAAATATCTTGTGATGATCATCAAAATTTATTCTTCATTGCTCAAGAAACCACTGAATGAAATACATATTTAACTAAAAATCAACTTACAGATCAGCATTTAAACCACCATATGGCTTCCAATGACTATGACACAGCAATGTGACTATATAATACTGAGCAGGATTGATGGCACCAGGCCAACAGAAGACTATGATTTGAGTCCCTGGTCAAAGTAGTGATATGTAGCAACGTTTGTCTGTTAATGTGAAATCAATCAGCTTGCTGGTGAAAAGACTTGATTTGCCTTGACCCCTGCTCATTCTTTCCACATGTAGTAACACTGCTGCTGTGTTCAGCTGCGCCTCAGCTGCGTTGAAGCGGTGCACTCTTAAGGTAGCGGGCATGCAAGTGTGGATCTGAAAATTGTCATCATTTTACTGCAGATTTGGTGAACTCGTTTGGCAACATGCATCTTAAACCTTTCAAAGTCTACATGTGTCAGAAAAACTAATCTCAGTTCAATTAAATTCAATTCAGCAAATTAAATTCTATCCATACAGGAATCACTATATACAGTATTAAAAGAAATGGTAAGAGGTGGTCAAAGAACACAGCTTAGTCCTTTTTATAATACTATTATTTAATAACTAAATTATAATTACTTGGCTTATGAATACTGCAGTTTGACCCTTCTATACTTTATGCGTTCAGCCTGCTGGATATTTTTATAGGGATTATAAAACATGAAGTAGTAGAGCAGGGAAGCCCCTCAGCCCAAGTCCTCGTGAATTTCACTGTGCTGTTCAACGGAGCACCATCTTTTCTACATTCACAAGAAATCTGAATGGATATTTAGACTTCTGGGCATTTCATGCTATATTGTAAAATGCATTTGTATATTGAAGGGTCTCATGCACGCTTTTTAAATACATTTTTAAACATGCTTATGTCTCTTAGCAATGTCAAGATACCTTTCCCTATGTCTGTGATCATTAGGTCTATGAAACATTGGCATTGTGAAACCAATCATTTACACTGTTCTCCGGGCTGGTCTGATTCGCAGTTCCACCTAAAAGGTGTCTGACATAGATCAATAAATTTGATGGAAAGCAATAACCAGCCCTATTAAGTGACAAAGGTTTACTCTGTAACAGCTGGGCTGGCGAGAGAGGGGAGCTTGTCTGACTAATGAATCGTGAAACAATCCGGCAGTAGCCATTTGTGTTTAGATCTGTAAATATGCCGCAGTCCTGGTGCCAGACCATTGCTGGCACTCCAGCTGGGACCACAGATGGTCTGGATTCATATCAGCACAGGAAGTCTTATACAGGACATCTTCACTTCTGCATTGTTATCCGTTTGCCCCACATTGCATGCCACGCTGCCCTAAAAAGATGACAGGTCCCAAAAGGCACTCCCAGAGCTCCACTTTAGGTCAGCAAAGAGGAGAAAGCTGTACCCACTTCCCATTTTGAAGACATGATTACTTAACCTTGGAAGGACATAATGGATTTAGTCACGCTGACCTCCCACTAGAAAGGAGAAGGGCGAGATTCCCATCGTACCGACACCCTTGTATCACCTTCCTGCTGGAGATGGAACAGGATGCTTCACATGAGTTTTAATAGAATCTATGGAGGTCATTTCCCATCTGTTATCAACCCGGGTGAAAGAAATCTCACTGTAAAAATTTGAACTATTCATTTAAAAGCAAGTGCACACTGCATTATCCACACACAAACAGAGGAGGTATCATTTACACAGTCACATGTATATTCGTGTGTTATAGTCATGTATGTGGAATTTATATGAGTCTTTGTGCAGAACGCCATAGACGAAAGAAAATGTCTTCAGAGTCCTGTTCTTTGATAACACTATGGTAGCTCCTCCTGTGTCCGTGTATTTGTACATATGAACGTACCTGAGCAGGTCAGTAGGAACCTGTGGTCCACAGTATCGAGGCTCAAAACGGGCATCCAAGCCCAGTAAATACAAAGCCAGAGATGGACCTTTTCGCAGTGTTACTGTCATGACCCCACTCAGCAAAGGGAAACGGCTTAACTAATCTGTCAAATCCAATAAACCCAATGAAGGCATCAGACAAATGTTTATTACATTGTGGGAAAAGATCATTTCTACACAGAAATTGAGAATGACCTTTTATCCAGCGTAAATCAGGCCTATTTGTCTGTGCGTATGCAGAATGCAAACAACCTGTGTTTCTTAGAGTTATGATCACATCTCAACATGCCATGACTGAAAAAAACCTGAAGTAAGGAGGCTGTGCGGCTGCCATGGCCCTGCTGTAAGAAACCCTTACAATGTCATGTCAGTACTTAATTACATAATTATAGAAAAGGTCAAAATATTAAACCTAAGTGTTTCTAATGAAGTATCTGGTGACAGCTTTCTAATGCTTGTCAAAGATTTATCCAATAAATTCCATCAGGCAGTATTAATTTTGTTGACAAAATTTATGACGAAAATTTAACTGAAAAAAATATATATGCCAAAAAAACTAAATATACTGACACTTTTGTCAATGAAAAAAAATTAGACAATGTCAGGAAGAGATGAATTTGAAACTGATCCGATCAGAAGTAGAATCTTTAGTTAGTGTTAACTATAGTTGGGCATGATTAGATAATGTTGATTTAACCGGCACGTAAACCATACAATTCTGTCTCAAAGTCTCTTAACTTGTGTCAGGTCTGGGTGACTTTTATCATGTATAATCTCTGGACAATATGACGGCATGAAATATTATATACTACCCAAGCTTGGTTTAGGCCACAGTCGGCTTTAGGTAGGAAAAAAATACAGACAAAAAATTCACATTTGATTTGAAGGAAAATAAGATATGTGGACCGATAACAGTGATAAACACCACAATTCTGTGTCTTTAAATGTTCAAACCTAATACCATGCCATAATAATCGCTTTACAGATGATTCCTTCAGCAATATACAGTAGATGAGATTGAGGTAGACCAATCTATGTGTGTGTGTGTGTGTGTGTGTGTGTGTGCTTACACAGAAAATTATGTGAAAATAAGACTGTGTATTAGACTATGACTAAACTTGTTAGCTCAATTTACTGCATATCCTGTAGATTTTGTCTATTGAATGTAAAGTAGATTTGACTTAGAGTAGAGTTGACTACAGTAAGTGTCCTGTAATTTTTGCTGATTAAATCTAGACTAAAACAAAAATAAAATCAGTGAGCTCAGTTTAAGGATAACTAAAATATGACAAAAATTAAACTGAATTTTGTGAAATCTAACATTCAAGGTCACCAGATGACACTGGTCTCTACCACATAAGATCTCTGGTGGCCTTGATGGTCCCACATGAGCCCAGCCTACACCTGTCCGTACCACATGAGTTTTGTCAGTCATGTTCTCTCACGTTGTCCTGTCTTCATTTTCTATCCTGTCCCCCATTTTACTACTTCATATTTTAGCCACTGAACATCTGTCTTGAATAACAGAATAAAGTGCTTGTTTCTCCTTCATTGAAAAGCTGTTTTCCCCGAGTTCCCGGTTTGTTCAGCCTCAACGATCTACTCAAAACTGCTGGCACACCCATCCATCCATCCAGCCATCCATCCATCCATTTTCTGTACCTGCTTGTCCTTTTTAGGGTCACAGGGGTCTGGCACAAGGCAGGAAACAACCCAGGATGGGGCGCCAACCCATCACAGTATCTATAACCTGCCTGATTCATTTAAAGTCTTCTGTGCATTTTAGTGTATTAGATTGTTAACGCCCATTATTTTGTATATATTTATTGACTATTTTGTATTTCGTACATATTGTGTCTGTATAAATTCCTTGTGTTTTGTTTGCAGTGTTCAGGAAGTCGCTATCCCAATATCATTGTACTGCTGTACATAGAGAATTGAATCTTGAATCTTGAGTCTTGAATTAAGACCCCGATGCCTGCAGCTGGTTTGTGCTGAGAATATGTAACTGACGTCAGATGATGGGAGCCCAGGAAGCAAGCTAAATGTATCTCACGCCTGGAACAGTGTCGTAGATAGAACCACAAGAACCTCAAGTCTCAAAGAATTTGGCACAATTATGGCCAGTACAAGAACAGAGCACTACCCCAAGGAGATTAACATGAAATAAGAAAACAAATCTGTCATACTGACTGAAAGAGTTTAAATCCAAGACGTGTTATGTACGAGTCTCAGGCTTCGGGGGGAGAGTAGAAGTTTCTGGAGCAAATCGCGGTATCTTGTGCTCCTGGGCTACAGGATGAAGAGATGAGCGCCATTAGATCTGTGCAGTGGCCTGTGAGATTTCGAATTACTTTAATTATTGCACGCCTGAAGGCCGTGCTGATGTGCCGAGATGAGGGGCTTGTTTGGCCTCTGCTAGGAGCACTGCTTCCCAGACGTCCCTTTTTGTCTGCATGGGTTTCCCGCCCTGTCCGTAAAGAATTATTTTACTCTAAAGGTATTTATCAAATAGTATGCAAAAATGTTGATTTAATCAACGATCAGTACTACTGTTACCACACACATACGCACAATGCACAACACAATGCAATGACCAAGCTGTGTCTCAAAAACGTGTGACCACACTGACAGAAAAAAGAACCGATTTGTACCTTTGAAGATACAATTACGTGTCACTGGGGCTGCCAATTTCAGCCTAGCTATAGGTAAATGTAGTCTAATTTAATGTACAGAAACGGATGCTGAGGAACATTTTTGTTCCATTGGGGGTGAATTATTGTTGTTTGTATCTAACAGACCTGTACCGGGGCTGAACCCTTTATTCTGACAGTGCATGTGTACCCGATCGTGTGTAATTACAGTCATATAGACACTAGGCAGAGGAGAACACTAACTATAAAAGCTGAAGATTAATACCAGAGATGAAGAATAACCAGTTAACTGTCTGTGTCATGTTAAACGTTTCAAGGTTGAAGGGCAGGGTGCACCTTTTTATGTAGGTTATAAAGTTTAAAGCTCTCCATCTCTTTCCCTATTGGTTGATTGGCCCTGCAAAATAATAGCTTATTAATGGGGGGAAGGTTAATATCTGAGGCCAGGATTTGGAGATTCCGTCATAATAGTGGGAGTACAATAAAGATGCAAGGAAAACGAAATGAGACACAAGAACGAGATCGCTTCTTCCATAAAGAAGTGATCTTTGTATATTTGACTCTGTAATTGACTCATCTTGCTTGTCTGAACTCCTCTTGAACTTTAAATTACCCTCAGTGGAGCGGGAACGTGATCTCATTTTCATCTGGTTATCTAAACTTCAATTTAGGGCCAAATATAGCAGCTTCCTTGACATTCGCCTACCAGTATACCAGTATCGTAATTGCATGTTTATTGAGATTGGTCACCTGACTCCGCTTCCCTGGCCTTCACCTGGTTTATACACCCCCAGGACCAGCATGCCCATTTCCACATTATCATTAATAGTGAGCAAGGTGTACAGCAACCAAGACATTTCATTGTACCAGAATAAAGTTGTAAATAAACACTGCAACGACCATTTAACTAAATTTACATCTGGGACCCCCCCCCTCAGAGAAACTGAAGCAAACTGATGCCTTTTCTGGAAACTAAACTAAAAGCGACCAGGTAAAAACTGTGCAAATTCATTTAAACAGAATTCATGCCTGCAGACAGTCTCATTCTTACTCAGGAACTCATGTCTGTTTGTGGGTAGCTATGGGAAGGATGCTCCCACACCTGCCAAATAAATCACTTGTCTGTAAGTGACTTTTAAGGATGGCGATAATGCTCATTTTACTGTACAGATTGGGCAACAGTGTTACAATGCACACGCTGGTGTCGTCATGCAATCCTACAGCAGCCGGGGTTCTCAATGTCATTTACAAACAAATAGGTTGCATTTTTATGTGTTGTTTTAACCAATATCATATACAGTAAAAAGGGACCGCTAGTGGGTGGAAATTAATAAATCAAATCTCAGGGTAAATGCATTACAAGTACTTAGTTACTGTAAGTTATTATGGATGAACTCAATAATTACAGCCTGTCCCCAGGTCACAAATGAGATCCAATACTTAAGTCTTTAAGTCGAATTTGTAGATAAGTTGGAAAAAAAATGAAAAATAATAATCCTTCCATCCATTTTCTGAAAGTGTTTGTCCTATTCAGGGTCGTGGGGAATAACAAGAATAATAATAAGAATAATAATAATAATAATAATAATACAGTAATACATAGAGTACATAGGGTACTATACTCTAGCTCAAGCCGACAAACTGCTGAAGGTGCGCAATATTTTCATGAGCGTCACCAAGTAGTGCGTATGTTCGTTATTACGAACCATTTTATTTAACTTGAATTTTTTATATGCTAGGCTTTATGGCAGTCCATTTGTAACATGTCGGGTATTCTTAAATTCTTATTGACTTCAGGATGACAACACATTTGACCAGTTACTAAGTGCGGTGCTGAATGTTAAAGTTGCCATGCCGATGACTGTTAGAAGAAAAACAGCTAACAAGCACAAATGCACTGCAGCTTCTGAGACTCTCCTTCTTGGTCAGTAGTCAGGCAGGCCAGTATATGGTGACAGTCATCACATCGCCCCCTGCAGGAAGGAGGACATAGAGAGGTGGCAAGTCTGTGTTCTCCCCAAACTGTTTGCTTGTATAAATAAATTTCACCTATCAAAACTGGGCCAGTTTTTTAGGTTCTGCAGCTCCAATAACTGGCTTATTTGCTTATTAACATTTTAGTAGTTTAATTTTTTATAATCTGTTTCATAAAGGAATCCAACCAGGGTGATCTGGTTGGGTGATGTGATCTATGACTAGCCTATCCGAGCAGATGTTCTGGACAAGGAACAGCTACATTAATGAATTTTTTCTGGGTACTGAATACGGATAGTGCTAATATCCCAGGGCAATATTCTTGTGCACACAACAGCAAGGTATGCGCATAAAAAAACACATAGTGGGTAACAAGACAAAGGACAAAGACAATACACAACAATGAGACAGAAATGAATGGACGGAGTTTATTTACGAGAACAGCATGGCATTACAGTACAGGGACACGTAAGACTACAGTCCGATGAAGCCCAGAATCAGAATTAAATGATAGGCCTAAGAATTACGTGAGTACTATGCACTCATATTCAGGCTGCTTTAATTAAGCCAATCTCCCCATACCAAACCATTAAAAGCACCGTCTAAGTTCTCAAAAGAACAGGGCTCAGGAAAAAACAAAATGGACTGTCAGTGTCGGTACCAAGGACCTTGATTTGACATTTCACCCCAAAAAGCGCCGGCCTTGCTTTGCACAGTGGCTGGCACGGTGTTGCTGTCCCCTCCTCAGGCCACGTTTGACCATCTGAGACTCTGGCTCGCTCACACTGGAGTTTGCTCATTTGTAACACTGAACATTTGTCCATACTTGCCAAATCTCTTCCTGCGAGATGCATTTGGGTGGCTTGCAGAGTCTCGCAACCATTAAATGACTTTATAACAGATTTTATTATATATTCAGGCTGCAATTCTGTTATGTCAACCTTTTTTTTCCTCCGAATATCTTTTATTATCACAGTCTTACATAAGAAATTTGAGGATTGTTTTCAATTACAAAAAAAAAAGCCTCAGACAGCAGTGGTCTGCAGTATTTCTGAAGCTTTATCTACGCTTTAGTGACCCTGATAATAACAGAAGAAAATCTTCATTCATTTAATTCCTTTCTGCTTCATTGTCTGTTACTGCGAGATGAGAGCCTGAGATGTACATTTAGATACGGGATTATTCACAGTCCCAATGAGAATTTGTGAGACTGACCTGAATTCCTTTCACATGCCACCCCCGCACACTTCCCACAACACACACACACACACACACACTGCACACTCTCTCTCTTTCTCACAAGCCCTCCTTCCTCCAAGCAAAGACACCCACACGTTACTTCCATTAATTTTTCTCCTGCTCAAAATGTTCGAGCTCCTTGCCTGCCAGGGAGGCAGGATGGGCCCCCAGCCCCGAAGCCAGCCAGACAGCTTGGCACGCACCAGACACTGCAGGCCGACCGGGCCAACGTCTGACTTACTTCATCTGCTCTTCTGGAAACTTTCAGGCGGACGTGGATCTCTTGGAGTGCGCCGGTCCGCTGCACTCGGGAAATCTGTTACTCTGCATCCCTGTTGCACCTGAACACTCCTCTCCTTTCCAAACTACAGCAACAACTTCTCATGACGCGACATGAAAAGGGGGGGGGGGGGTTAGCAGTATTTCTGGGCCTGCCTGGGCCCCCCGGCTGCACCCGCATGATGAATTCAGCTGAACACTGAGCATGTTTCTTTCGCCCGCTTCGATATAAATTCACCCGTCGCCTGAATAAAATTGCGATTTTGTTGCTTCGGTTGATTTGGTTGCTGGCGCACTAAGCGGACGGGAGAGTCTCAGCACTGTAATGTAGATAAATAATCACGAGGAGCTGCGTCGGACACCTGCTCATTTAGTGCTCATTTGTCGCAGACGGGAGCGGGAGTGTGCATGTGCGTGTGCATGCACACACACGCAGACACACAGAGGCGCACACGCACACGCGTCCAGCCGTCTCCTGATAAAAAGCATTTCTGTATGGGGAGGAACAGGGGGACTATAATGAGCTGTTAGAACTGTGGTGTCAGTGTGTATGTCTGGGGGAGGGGGGGGGGGGGTTTGCAGGAGCGTCCAATTGGGGGGGGGGGCACAGCATTTCAGACACGTCTCGGTGCCGCTGCAGCTGCAGATGGCCTCTGCATTAAAGCGGTAATTGATAGACTCTGCCAGACACCAGTGGGATCAAAATTAAAACTTCAATTACAATCACAATTACATCAGGGCCGTGATTGCTATATCAAAGCACAAAAGACATCGATACATTTGTTCGTTAGTAATGTATTATGCTTCCAAATGTATCGGGCTCCCAGCCTGCTCGCCGTCATTCAGATGGTGACAGAAACTGTGTCATTCTGGGGATTCTCCAAAACAGCTGAAGCTAAATACGCAGAAAGTGTGCTGGTGGTTTATCCACGGGGCACTGCGGCCAGATTTGGGGGTTTGAATTCCACTTCCCCTGCGTGGGGAGTTTGCAGCCCAAAGGGATGCAGTTAGACTAGTTAGTGCCTCTAAATTGTTTGTAGGGAATAATTATGTGTGCATATTATGTGCCCTTTGATGGACTCAGGGGTGGTGTCTGGCTCAGCTGATTAGGCCTGGGATCAGAAGGTTGCTGATTGAAATCCCATTCTTGGCAAAATAATCGTAACTCTGCATGACCCTTGAGCAAAGGCCCTTAGAAAATGGATGTATTCTTCTGTCCACATATCCTTATCAAGTTATGATAAGTCAAGTCTTTGAAGCTACAATTTAGTTCCACCGCTGTTGAGTGCAATAAAATGCTATTGTAACACCCTGTCCCATTATAAACCTATACAGTAATCTCTGTTTGTTTACTTTAAAACATTTCGGAAGATAATCTCCATTTAAGAACTGTCATTCCCAGCTGTTACTCAAAGTGTGAGCAGGAAGTCACACCGTTACTTATCGCGTTATGTATCATTTCTGCTTGTATGGTGTTAGTGCCTGCTCTCCAGGATGCCGGCCTGCCCTCCTCTTTCCCTATACAGTGCAGCACCCTAGAAGGGGAGGAGTCGGCTTTAGAGTCCTTAGATGGCGTTATTTATCACAATGTGATTCACATTAGTCTCTTACCGAAGAGCATCTTAATGTGTGTGGTAGAGATCCAAGCCAATTACGTGATATTAATGACGGTTAAGGTTGTATATACTGGATCTGGGAGTCAGCAGGATCATAGACAGTGAGATCGCATTTATCAGTTTTAATTTCTCTCTCCTTGGGAGGTGGCAGGTTTACAGTAAATACCTTCTGTCCCCTAATTTCTTAATGATGGGGATAATGATGGAGAATTGCACAGTCATTAGGCAAGGATAGGTTGTGTGCATCACTCTGTCAGCCATGTCTGTTTCTGGCACACAATGAGAAGTGATGGGACCCAGCTGTTTAGAACATTATGCTAGGGCTACACCTCTCCTAAGAGCTCACTTTGTGAAAGGATGTTAGTGTGCACCTGCCACACACAGTTTCTGTGCTCACAGTCAAGTTTAACTTGCAAGTCCATGCGCCTCCTATGACTTTTCCTTCATTTTGCCCCCATAAAAATTAGTGTGCCATACCAGTATTTCCAGCCTTGATTTCAAAATTGATTCTGTTTAGCACATAGTGATTTCCATCTAAGCCACTCTGATGGCTTTCCCTAACTTTTCTGTTAGGCTCTGTGTAAGCCGGGAAGGAGCATTGCTGGAAGTGACATAATGACACTTATAAATACGTATTTATACTGTGACACCAATAGCGCTGGAATCCTCATTTAGGGGTACAATCTATTACGTCCCATTTATTCCTTTAACGTTCATTGCATTCATTGCCAGAGAAAACGTACAAGAATTATAAAAGAACAAATAACAGGTTATTCATATTTTTTTGTATTTTACTTTAATAATATTTTCAGTTCCTGTCATTTTTTGCTCTTTCTATCTTTCTCAAAAAATCACCATTTAATTTCACATACATCACAAGTTATTTACATACTGTGACTTTTTAGATATCCTGCGGATCTTAAACAGGTACACTATGTGGCCAGAAGTATGTGGACACCACCTTGACCCACATCTCAGTACGAAACTAAGGGTATGAATTGGTCCCCTATAAAATTGTGGTAAATACAATTTTCTTATTAGTCCACACATGTCACATGGGTGGCGATCATTTTCATGTAACCACACAGGTAGTTTATTAAACATGTTAATACAAAAATTTACGTGACCTTTTCAATAAACAGTCATTCATATCAGCATAATTTTCCTTGGTTTTCAAAATAGAAGCGCCTGTCTGTTGATGGTTTCTATGGCAACTTAACATACTTGCCACTTCCAGTGGGTAGCCTGTCCAGACATTCTATCCATATATAGACTGTGTTTTTAAGAGCACAGCGCATTGGAACACTATTAAATGCAACAACATTTTTTTTACCATGACTAGTTTTTTCTATATTTTTTATTTTTTGTTTTATTAATTTGCTCTGTATTGTCAAATTTAATTAATGTGAAAATGTGAGCTTGAAATATATTTAAATGTCTATTAGTGGGATAAACCACGTCAAGGTGTGCGCTTTAGTGGAAACTATCAACTCCAGGTTGTCCTTAATGATTTTCGTATCATAGCAGGGCAGAAATTTGGTGAACTGTCTTGGAAAGATGACATCTTATGATGGTGCCAAGGGGAAATTCTCTAACCGTTTCTGTATAACTACCCATTCTGCTACTAATCCTTACTGCAGGATATTGCATAAGTGTTTGCTTAATTATACACCTATGTCAATTATCAGTGAGGCCTAATTAGCCAATTCCACAAATTAATAGTGGTGTCCACATACTTTTTGGCGTATAGTGTATTACAAAAGGAATGCTCTATTGATCTATCCAAAAGATAAAGTATTATGATTGGTATTAAAAGTTTGTACCAAATAGTTTTATGTCATTATAGACCTGGTTCAGTAACCAGAAAAGCCACCAAACACTTAAAACACATAAAGCATCTCTTCCATGATATGAAGATGTCCTCCATCTAGAGAAAGAAGTAAGGGCTTGTGCAGGAACACCAGTGACACAGTGTCACAACAGAGCAAGGGCATATTTTTGGGTTGAGCATTGGGTAGGTGGAGGTCTCCACCCATTTAAAAGGGTCCCGGGGGTTGTATTGGCTGGTTTGGAGTACTGGGGGGTTACAGGCCCACACCCCCTCCATAATGTATGCCCATGTGATGGGGGCTTTCCTGTAACACTGATTCAAATCCCTGAACCCCTTTCACACCTGGCTGACATTAACACGCTGCAAAGGAAATGTGTGACTGACAGTCCTCATGATTCACTGTAAACACACTGGGATTTAGGCACCCCTGGCCATTAGGATCACTGTCTTGCATGGAAGCAGCTTACAGTACGTTCAGCCTGAGGTCAGCTTTAGCTGTCTCTCTGGGATACCGCTGCCCAATTCGTCAGAAGATTACAATCTTGTGAGTGACTCACCACCGCTGGAAATACCAGCTGGAGAGCTGGGTCACCCTAGATGCCCCGACTGCTGTCGTTGCTCTGTATGGTCCCAGTGTGCTGTTCTAAGCTTCTGCATTTTCCATGTGTACAGAAAATAGTGGTTTAAATACCATTCCACATACAACTCTCACAATGGGCGTAACAGTGCAGCTCTCTACATGCTGGGAAATGGGTACTGGCTTTGCTTTGTAGTGGGTTTATGGCCAGTGCTGTGATCAGAAATCAGGTAAGACTTTGCTAACAGGAGCAAGTCATTTAAAAGGAGGAGGTAATTAATATACTTACAATAGAGGGCTTTCCTGTAATATGCAGTATTGATAGTTGAGGGCTTTTCTATAATGTGAGGTACTTACGGAAGAGTGCTTTCCTGTAATATGCAGTACTGATAGTTGAGGGCTTTCCTGTAATGTGAGGTACTTACAAAAGAGGGCTTTCCTGTAATATGCAGTACTGATAGTTGAGGGGTTTCCTGTAATGTGAGGTACTTACGGAAGAGGGCTTTCCTGTAATGTGCAGTACTGATAGTTGAGGGCTTTCCTGTAATGTGCAGTACTGATAGTTGAGGGCTTTCCTGTAATGTGAGGTACTTACAGAAGAGGGCTTTCCTGTAATGTGCAGTACTGATAGTTGAGGGCTTTCCTGTAATATTCAGTACTGATAGTTGAGGGCTTTCCTATAATGAGAGTTACTTACGGAAGAGGGCTTTCCTGTAATATGCAGTACTGATAGTTGAGATCTTTCCTGTAATATGAGGTACTTACAAAAGAGGGCTTTCCTGTAATGTGCAGTACTGATAGTTGAGGGCTTTCCTGTAATATGCAGTACTGATAGTTGAGATCTTTCCTGTAATATGAGGTACTTACAAAAGAGGGCTTTCCTGTAATGTGCAGTACTGATAGTTGAGGGCTTTCCTGTAATGAGAGTTACTTACGGTACAGGACTTTCCTGTATTATGCAGTACTGATAGTTGAGGGATTTCCTGTAATGTGAGGTATTTACTGAAGAGGGCTTTCCTGTAATATTCAGTACTGATAGTTGCGGGCTTTCCTGTAATGAGAGTTACTTACAGAAGAGGGCTTTCCTGTAATATGCAGTACTGATAGTTGAGGGGTTTCCTGTAATGAGAGTTACTTACGGTACAGGGCTTTCCTGTAATGTGCAGTACTGATAGTTGAGGGCTTTCCCGTAATGAGAAGGACTTACAGAAGAGGGCTTTCCTGTAATATGCAGTACT
>JAODKM010000039.1:21968647-21981925 GCA_026780845.1 Petrocephalus sullivani
AGTTACTTATGGAAGAGGGCTTTCCTGTAATATGCAGTACTGATAGTTGAGGGCTTTCCTGTAATGAGAGTTACTTATGGTAGAGGTCTCTCCTGTAATTTGAGACCAAATGGTGTTTCAAAATGTATATTTAACGGTACTTCAAGGTCACATTTTCACATGAGTTAAATGGGACTAAGAAATCAAATTATTAATATAACGTGTAATTAATGATAATTAATTATTACTAGGTTTAATCCTACAGTATATACTGCTTGTTAGAAAATATCTATTATTTTATGGCCAAATGAAAACTTGTCTGGTTACTGAGAACAATGGAGATATTGGATTCTGAGAAACTCATTAAAGCAATAAAGCAATAATAGCTGTATCGACAATATAACTTACAGCGGTCTTTGCAATTGGGGATGCATCCATTTTTTCATTAACCGGTTGCAATGAAATTATATTAACTACCTTCTTCTGTCAAAGAAAAATTTTAAAGTACATCTTCTCCACTGTCGCATCAAAACAATAGACAAGTAATAATAAAATGAAATAATCCAATAAATAAACAAACAATAAGTAAACAACACAGATCAGCATTGGACATCTCACCTATTGCTCATAAAAATAGCAACTAAAAATTAAACACTGGTCCAGCGGAATTGCAAACATGAGCACGCACCAGATCAGAATGTTTTAGGCATTGATTAACCCAATAAGAAAATAAAATAACAATGCTGGCCACTGGGCTCAAAAGTAACAGTACGACATAGTATCCTCTATAACATATCATTGTTAAGATCGCTGGAGAAAACTCTATTGCTACTGCTACAAAATCTTCAGCAAGACAGAGTCCAAATATCACCAATGACTCAGAGCCCAGCAAAGTGGGATGCTTTCTGTTTGTGCAATTAAATTTATTTGAAGCAAATAAATAGCATAGCTGATAGCTAGCTAGTAGTGTTACAGCGCTTGCAGATAGTAGGTATACAGGGGCACTAGACAGCAAAACATGCAAATGTTCTTTTACGAGACTCGTAGATTGTGGGACAACACTGCCTTAACCAAATATGGAATGTGTCAACAACAGACCATTGAAGGCAGTCTCTACGGAAATGATTCCAAGGAAGCCGGTTTTCCACCAGAGAGTAGAGTCGCGAGGAGGAGGAGGAGGAACAAGCTGGAAAGCAGAAGATCAGACTAGAAATGCCTCAGTTGTTCACTTCCACTGGATTCAGAGAAATGAATAAGAAAGCCAGCTGAAAATTGTGATTATAGATCTCGAAAACACCAGTCTGACAGTATGGTACATTATAATATCATCTTCTTTAGCCCTTTCAGTTACACATTAGGTTTTTTATCACAACCTAAAACATAGTCTGTTAATTTCTTGTAACTTCTACCAATTATTAACAGCAGCTGATAAATTTTTCCTCAAATTTACCTAAATATTTACACCCAAGACAAATTAGAGAATTGTAATCCAAACCCCAATAAAAATCTCCGTCATTGTACTGGATTCCAATAATTGTGCTTAGAGCTCATTTTTATTCACCAAACCCAGTGCCACTTCTGGCTGTATTTTGAGTGTATAATGTGAAGACATATGCATTAAAAAGAGCTGTCATCACCTGCTTTACATTGTCGTTAAACCTACAGTATACATTTGAGCGCATTACTTGGTCTTATCAGTTATTTCATGTTGGCATAATAATGGAGAATAGTGATGCATACAGTACTTGTGTTCCTACCTTTCACAGGCCACATGCGGCGGCACTTTTAAGCCTCACTGGCTCTGTCATTTCACAGAATTTGCCAGAGCACCTTATAATAAAGAAATGGAATAATGGATTAACTGTGCGATTCCCAGCCCGCTGTCGCCTTGGTTTCCATTCATGGGTTGTTTTAACGAGTTTACCTGTCCAGTTTTGCAGGGTATATTTAGAAGGAAACACAGCTGTGACTCTCCCTTCCTGGTGGCTAAACGTGCTTCTTCTGAAAGGGAGTAACAGATATTGCCTTTGACAGGAGCAAAATGAAGTGCGGGAGCCTAATAGCCTGACGGCCGCCTCTTAATAAGCTTGCGTTCGCGCGTGTCAGCCGCGTCTCCCAGGCGCGTTTCGGAGCGGCGCCCGACGGAAAGGGAGGCTAAGCGGTTCGTTTAGGTCACATTTGCATAGAGCCAGGCACAGATCTAGGTGTGAATCTCCCATGCCGGGCATCGTGCCCATTACAGCATCTTTGTGCCAAGTGGGCATTTGTGGCAGAAGTTTTATTTACCATCTCTCAATTTCTCCAAGTTCCTGCATTGATTGGACACAGAACTTCAAGGGTTTTTGTTAAAAAACACAGCAGTGATTTTACATTTCATGCTTTCAGGATGCAGACGTCCTGCACGCCTACAGGAGTGCATGTGAGTCTGTGATGAGCATCACAGGTGATTAGCTGGACTATGTGTCTTTATTGACTGCTGACGTTAAACATTGAAAGATCTTCTGTCTGTGATGTTTCACTGAACCCCAAATGAAGGCTGCACTCAGATACTCAGTGCCTGGAGACACGAGCGGGACTCCATGGCTCTTAGGGTAGCAGTCAGCTACTAACTTCACAGACTCGTCTCTGTCTCTACTGACTAAATTCTGTCCTGAGTATGCGAGAGACTGCTTAGATTGGTTTATAAAATGCTGAGCCTCACCACTGAGCTGTGTTTTCTTTTTCACTGGACAAACAGTCACGTGAAGCCTGAATCACACACACACACACACAAACATTTGGGTATAAAGAACAAAAGGAGACACTTCCATCTCCCCAAAGTGCTGTAGGGCATCTCTATTTAACTTGGAATCTGAAATGCCGACTGCATGAACGGTGAGCCTTAATAATTCAGCCTTAAAGGTGATGGACTTACGGATGTTACAGCTGACCGTATCACGCACTGAGCTTCCAGCACTGACCATCTACGGCGTTCTGATCAGCCAGCGGGGAGTCTGCTGCTCTAGTCCTGGCTAGAAGGTGAAGCAAGCCATCATGAAAGCTGCAGAGGGAAGGAGGTCATTACATTTTCAGGGTAAGGAAACAAAGCCATTTTGAGACCCGTGAGAGGGAGCTCAGGAGAGAAGTCACCCCACATGGACTTGCACATGGAAACTAAGGAAGAATCAAGACTGAATTCAGAGGCTTGTCTGGCAGTCTGTGTTACATTTATATGGCGAAAAAGGGGTTTGATGAAGTTGGCCTGAATCGAAAAGGCACCACTGATTTTGGATTGGCAGTCCTTGCAGACTGGCCAGCCATAAGGTGGGGTGGTGACTGTGGACAGCCATAACAGAAGGCACAGGAAACGGACAGCTGGCAAATGCTGTCCCCATATGCTTCTATGAAGGAGGTAAGGAGATTTCAGAAGACACGACGCCTGGATGACACGCTCGGTGGCAAAGAGAAGATTAAAAATAAAATTAGTTAGCATCTTGCCCATTTCACCCTGCGATGCACACTTTGGTGCACAGACCGGATTTCAAGACCCATTTACATTGAAAAAAAAAACCTTACAGTTAATTAGGAGAAATTGTGTTTCCTCCTGACGCTTGTGCCACACACACAGATGTGGCTTTTAATGATTTAACCTGCTCGCTAGAAATGTCTCCCCCCTTTCCCCACATTCTCTTGAGTTTGGTTCTCGGTATTGTAAATCTGAAATGCAAATAGCCTATTTTATCTTCAATCACCGGGCCACTAATGAGGTGTAAAATATGTACATTAATGACGGAAACTTATTTGGTTCTGGGATGGAGATAATTGCTCCTAATCAATGTGTACATCCATCTGGTTATGCGAGACAACAAACCCCTTCATTGTACAAGCTCATTAGACATACAGTAATTCTCACTATGAACGGGAGTCATCACACATACACTCACATTAGTTCAACTGCATTGTTTTGTTCAGTGATGACAATGGCTGCTATGTCATGCAAATAAACCAAGAGGAAATAATCCCAGAACAATTCACTTCACCCCCTAAAGTTTTATTTCTTTGTTAATTCATTAATTATTATGTTTTGTCTGATTCTTTGCCTTTAAAAACCTTTACATTTCATTACCTTCAAATGTCTCTCCCCACGTCATAAGCACCCCTCAGAGGCCATGATATTTTAAGTTTTAGAGGCCTGGGTGGATTACTTTTAAAATGTTGTCGCATACGTTTTCAAAACAGGTCTTTTGAACACAATCATCTAACCACAGACCATTTAATGCAGAACAAAACTTCACTGCATTAACTTAACTGCTGACTGCAACATTAGCTCAAGATACAAAACACTTGCAACTGAACATAACTGGAGAGAATACTCTGAGATATGGCTCTAGTATCAAAAATGCAGGAGACCCCCACAGCAGACTCTCACAACAGACCCCATGCAAGCTGGATTGGACTAGAAACACAGAGGCGGTGTCCTGGGGTTTTGGTCATTCAACGTTTGTAACAAGGTGCTGCAGATGCTCTCCCGCTCGGCAGTGACCTGTGCCATCTTCTACACTGTAGCATGTTAGAGCAGCAGGGTGAAGCTCCTCAGGAGGGCTGGCTCAGCGCTGGGAATGGAGCTGGTCTCCCTGGTGACTGTAGCTGACGAGAAGGTGCTGCACAAATTTGTCGGCATCCTGAACAAAACTACCTCTCTTTGCACTGAAACCTAAACAGCAGTCTGCTCCTTCAGCAGGAGGCTTATATCACCAAGGAGCTCCATGCAGCACCACAGGAGACCCTTTAGCAGGAGGCTTATATCACCAAGGAGCTCCACCCAGCACCACAGGAGGTCCTTCAGCAGGAGGCTTATATGACTAAGGATCTCCACCCAGCACCACAGGAGGTCCTTCAGCAGGAGGCTTATATCACCAAGGAGCTCCACCCAGCACCACAGGAGATCCTTCAGCAGGAGGTTTATATCACCAAGGAGCTCCACCCAGTACCACAGGAGATCCTTCAGCAGGAGGTTTATATCACCAAGGAGCTCCACCCAGCACCACAGGAGATCCTTCAGCAGGAGGTTTATATCACCAAGGAGTTTCACTGAGCGCCACAGGAGATACTTCATCAGGAAGCTTATATCACCAAGGATCTCCACCCAGCACCACAGGAGATACTTCAGCAGGGGGCTTATTTTAACAACATTGTTGTGAGGGAAGCACAACACTTTCACTCAGGTCAGTTCAGGTCACGTTGGGGAGCATGCACGGGTACAGAACATTGCAGTACCTACCACACAACGAGACACCTTGAGATCCCGGTTGGTGACCCCCCAGGCCGACACGCAGGCCAGTCCCATGCTCCAGAAATGGCCCCCTATCTGCCTTAGCCAGGTCTTATGTGGCTTTCCGCTTGGCTTGGTTCCGCTTCTGCTTGGCTCCCGCCACTTAGATCCCCAGCAATGAGGATCCTGCAAACCGGATCACCCTCAGGAAATCACGCCATAGTGCTGTAACTGACATTCCCTCACAATGAAGGTAATGTGCCTCATTTGACCCTAAATAAACAACTGCTTGTTTGGCACAAAGTCAAACCAGCGGTACCCAAGGATTCTCCGAAGAGACACAGTACGTCTTCATCTCAGGTCACTGGATAGTGTGCATGTCTCACACCCATGTAGCAAAACAGGGAGCACCAGGACTCTAAAAGCTTGGACCTTCATCTACCTACAAAGATGTCGGGAGCACCGCACACCCCTTTCTAGCGACCTCATGATCCATGATTGGTATTGAAGTACCAAGTCCCACAATGTGGCTTGGGATTCTACAACCGGGATCCAGCGACCCACAACCGCTGACCGTTTGCAAAGTCAAGGAACATAGCGCCAAACAATCCTCATGGCCAATCGTGTCAGTGCCGGTGGTTGCATTGAAGCCACCCATGACCAGAGAAGTTTCACCTTGTGTGCACCTATCAAGCCAAGCCGCAAATAAAATGCCTCCCACATTCCTCATTCACCACTCCTACAGTACGTTAATGCATGCATTGCAGCTATCCACTTGTTAAGATGCTGGGGATGATATGGTCCCACTGCAGCAGATGGATAAAGCATGGGCAGGGTGGGTGAGTCTGATTGCTCTACTTTTTAAAAAACATACCCAATTCAAGAGTCACTGTTACAGCTCACATATTTGTTTAAATAGTTCTTTAAAACTGGAAGAGAATAAATGTTTTCCAAAAAAAGAATAGACAGTATATAACACTCTTCTTGAAAGTTTGCCATTTTCCTAAGATGTTGTTTTCACAGAATAGCTAAAAAAGCATGCAGCACTTAGACCAAAGTAAAGGCAAATTTAACCTTGCTTCAAGTCTGCAAGGATACCGTATGCCGGTAGGCACCAAGGAGCCAGGATGGCATCGGGGCTGATCTCCTACTGGAGAGAAGCCAGAAATGCTGGCATGTCCAAGTGACTTAAGGCCTCGTGAAGTAGGCCAACGCTGGGCCCTGAGCAGAAGACTACATGAGCTTTCTACAGTAATATGCATCTCCCTGGTTTTTCACCTTAGCAGCCATATTGGGTAGGACAGTAAACCTGTATGTATCTGAAAGCTTTACAGGTACAGTATATGTATTTGAAACATAAAGTCAAAAATACAGTTCTCAATTGACAAGAATGTGGAAACTCTACTGTAACACACCCGCCCACCCCCAAAAAACCTTAAGCTGTGTGTGACCTCTGTGAATGATGATCAGCTCTAACCCCACTCTTTCTCATTTGATTTGTCAATCTGCCCTATTTAAAGTAGCAGCTCTTTTTGGTGAATTGTTATCTATACATATTGTACAGAATAATTGCTTACAATTGTGCTATGTAAAGATTTTTTTCTTGGGCATTCTGATAAAAAGCATTTGCAATATGTTTCAATATGATCCAAAACACATTACTGATATGGAGTTTTGATTGAATGTTAAACACACAATAACAAGAACTGTTTAATGAATGGAAAGACTCAATTCATCAAGAAATGCTAATCACTGTTAAGTAATTATACATTCTTTGTGAGTCCAGTAATTACTATGGGCAATCAAAGCAAAAAGAAAAATCTTAATCCTGTTGGAGTAGGACACCTGTTCAGATCTTTAAGTACCCTGTGTTTTGTAACATGATGGCGATTAGAAAATCAATTTAAATGTATTTTCAGTAATGGTTTAGTGGCACACCCTAGCAGTTATACACTGGGCAATGTTAATCAATTCAACATTCAAAATATGAGAATATACTGTACCAGTCACTATGTAAAACTGAAATCTGGAAGTGCTTGTTAGCAAACAAACATTTCAAATAAGTTATCAACATGAATAGGGTGCAACTTGTAAACTGGGCTGTTGGGTAATGTAGTCTTTTATGACACCGTAATGTTACATATATGAACACATTTTATTATACAAAAAAAACCCCAGAGCATATGTAGTAAATATGTACAAATACAGGCAAGACCATGTAGGCTGCTGCTAAATGAACAATGTGCCCATAGTCTAGGGTTAGCACAGTCTAGGGTTAGCACAGTCTATGGTTAGCACACATGTCTGGTGCTTAGGTGCAGGAATAACACGGATTCCTCCATGTGTAGTCATCGCTGTAGTATACATTCCGGCAGCATATTAGCACGATGCTAACATCAGGCATTCCAGAACTTCAGTATGTTCACACTAAGTGTCAGTCTCCAGAAGCAGGAGCCGCATTCTTGAGGCCATTGCTGGGAACTTGAGAAATCGACTCACAGCCAACCAATGGATTCACCAGCTCACGTAAGCTGCTATTTTTCAGCATGGGTGGAAACCAGAGTACCCTTAGGAAACTCATATATAAATACTAATACAAGGACAATGTGAAAAATCTGCACACACCAAATTCACAACCCCAGAGGCAACAGCCTTACCACTGAGCCATCCTGCAGCTCAAGCTGTTCATTATTCTGTAAGTGGCACATGGATGTTTGCTTTGGAAAGGCCATGTCCATTTTTTCTAAGAAAGTGAATAAATTATCCAGGCCGATAGTTAGGAATACTCCCCTGCAATGTGACTGCTCTTTGTTAGTCTCACTGCAGCAGGCACTGGAAATGTAATAACAGAAGTATCGGGAATTCTTTTAATAGATAAATTCATCCCTTCTATTTAATTAAATGTGATGTGCGTCGGTGGTTGTTTCGATACTGCAGCACAGCGGGGCGACATCAGCGCTGGCGTCGAGCTCACACAACAGAGAAAGTGACCGATTACTGTGTGCTTTCAGGCACTGGCCTTCTCCCCTGATTCGGTAAATCGGTTTAGTTGCTTGTACGACTTCTCTTTAGTCTGATCTTTCCTCTCATCCGTCCCTTGGCTGTGTTCATACCCCTGTGCGCATTTCCCCACATTGTGCCTTGACACAGTATGTCTCCTGCCCTAATCCTGCTCTAAGGCAGGTTAGCTGTCCGAATTCGGAAGAGCAAGGCCCCACGAATTCTGCCACCCAGTCTTGTGCCCGGCCTTTTTTCCTTATTACGGGCATTTAACAAACAAACAGCTGGACCACCTCTCAGGTGGGTGTTACCTCCGGTTTTATGCTAACATGTTGCTCCATAAGTTCCTTCACGGTTGTTGTTTTTGGCTTCATTTCAGGTAGTATTTTATACTGTCTTAATTACAAATCTGCTCAAAACAGAGAGACTGATTACATGCCTTTTACTTTTACTTTTAATTGAGTGTGTAATATGCAATAAATTCTCTCTGCACTCCTACCATGTTCTCAGTCCTGGTTCCTCTCACTGGTGGGGATCTGCTGACATGGTAATTGGAAAGACGAAAGCATAAGAGCTTATGCTGTGTATGCCTCCCCTTTGCAGTCTCATTATTTACAGTGTCCGGTGCTAATGAAGAGCCACATTAATTATTTCCCAGAATTTGTGTTTTGGAGTGGTAATAATCCATGCTGAATTCATTAATTGGCTGTTCCCCTGAATTGTGGGCTCATTTAGCAATCAATATGTTGGTAGCTCTTCCAAGGTATTAAGTTAATCTATTGGCTATTAGAGTGCTAAGTGATCATATAGCATTATTTGGGATTATACTGGATGTTTACATTAGGTACATTACGCTCACTGTAAAAATATTTGGAGACCACAGTAAAAATATATAAGCCGAAAATATACTAGTGAGCTATAATAGGGAACACATATTAAATAAATAAAAAAGGTAAATGATAAATTTACTTGCAGGCGTATTTCACTTTTTGGCATTAGCACTTCCATAAACTCTGTGTATCCTTATATCTCCACGTACATTCCCTGTGCAAGTCTGGAGTTGGTTTTAGGCATGTTGCGAGCTGCCTGTATATATAAAGGCTCCACTTAAAAAGCATAATTTCTGCAGTGTAAGGACCATTGGAGTATTGCAACAGCAATCAAGGGTCTAATCTAATCTAATCTAATCTAATATTATCTAATCTAATCTAATACTTTTAGCTGTATACATCTGCATATACAGTGGTGTGTGCTACAAAGATCTTCTGTGGGGCAGACGGTTCCTATCTATGGAGCTTTGTGTGGCTTGGAGGTTTATGGCTCTATACTTGTGGTCAGTTTATTGGTGGTACAAATCCCTTGGTCATTAGACTGATTTGACCATTGGGCCCTCATGTCTGCCGTTTTGTATGATCAACAATTTTTTTAATGACAAAAATTATTTCTTCTATCAAAATTGTGATAAGGAATAGAGAAACAATTTCTGCTGTGTGTTTGGACCCAGTGACCATGAAATGGTACCAGAAGAGTAGAACAAGGTCCATATTTTAGTATACAAAGGAGAACGTCAGGTAGAAAATGGCCAACTATATCTGCTACTAGGCTATTGTGCCTCAGATTTAATTTGCATATAAAACTGCTTTCATGCCATTTTGACCACGAGTCTGTTCTGGAGCTTTCAAGTGTATTGTTTTAATGAGGAATTGTACTTTTTAAGTAATTGTTTAGTCAAATAAGACTATTGTTACCATAGTGTATGTTTTTCCTGTACTTTAGAATGAGAATGGAGCTCTGAATATTCCCATGCGAGCGGCTCATCGATGAGTGGCTCCTGCTTACTCCCTCTGGGGCCATGTGCTTGCATGTGATATTTATTACACAGATTATACTGCCAGTACTCCCCAGTCTCTCTGCCCTTCATCTCTACATCTCTGGGATCAAAACTTCACAATATTTGTTATTACTGGTTTTTGCTCATTAAAATTCAAGCATGTCTCCTAATTGCTGTTACTGTTTTTAGCTTTTGCCCTATTATCGGTGTGAAATGTCACGGCCGGCAGAGGAAGGGTGGACAGATGTACTGCATGAATGCTGAAACTCAAGAAGGATGCGTTCGGAGATTCTTGTCTGCACTCAGCTGACTGATATCCATAATACACTCATAATACGATCATGAATAAATTATTACCGTTTTGCAAACAGGCATGCATAGGGATGGGGCGATATAACTTTTTCGATATGATTCAATAGGATACGTGTCCTATGATTTGATGCCACTACGATGCGATACGATTTTAAAAAAAATAAACTACAACAAAATAGGATTTTGGGGAACAAGTGTTCCTTAATTTCTTCAAATTGTATTGTACACAGTACACAGGTTTGCAGCTGAGTGTGAGGCGGCCGGGATGAAGATCAGCTCCTTCATGTCCGAGGCCGTGGTTCTCGACCACGGTGGAAAAGGGTGGATTGCCCTCCCCTGGGGGGGGGATAAACTGCTGCCCCAAATGGAGGAGTTTAAGTGTCTCGGCTTCTGTGAGGGAAGAAGGGAGCGGGAGAGCTCTGGGTAGTGACCGAAAGAATGAGATGGCAGCAGAAGTGTCAATTTCAGGTCCAGAAAGTAAAAATCCAGACCAGGATTTTGTTTCAACCAATCAGTTGCGCATAAAGAGTCACAGTCACAGAGTGTTCAGCTACTTGGTTGAAACAAAATCTTGGTCTGGATTTTTACTTTCTGGACCTGAAATTGACACCTCTGGATGGCGGATACAAGTGGCGGAAATGAGTTTCTTCCGCTGGGTGTCTGGGCTCTCCCTTAAAGATAGGGTGAGGAGTGAGGTACATTCGAGAAGCGCTGAAAGTAGAGCTGCTGCTCCTCTGCATCGAAAGTTGATGGTTCAGCCATCTATCTAGGATGTCTGCTGGACGGCTCCCTGGGGAGGTTTTTTGGGTATGTCCCACCGGGAGGAGGCCCCAGGGCAGACCCAGGACATAATTATATCTCTGGGCTAGCCTGGGAACGCCTTGGTACTCTCCCGGGGGAGCTGGTGGAGGTGGCTGGTGAGAGGGAGGTCTGGGCACCCCTGCTTAGACTTTTGCTCCATGACCTGACCCCGGATTAGTGGCAGATAATGGATGGATGGATGGATGGACAGTATACAACATAATAAAAAAACTGACAACATGATATGTATCATGAAATAAAGAGATATGAATAGAGAGGTTGATAAGGACCCCATGACCTGGACCAAAATAAGTGGTTAGAAGACAAAGAAAATCTAAGCAATTTTCCAGATTGTCTCTTAATACTGGGCTCGGACCTGGTGAGATGGATATGCATATGCATATGGATAACATCAATGTCATGTCCATAAAACCACTGGGCAATCCCACCTGCTCTGTGGATGGAGCTACTGTCATCCTAAAAGACAACGTGGCAGGAAGGCAACATTGCCCTGAGGAAAGACAATCAGTCAGTGCCATTAGGCAGCAATTAGCAGTAACCTTGCCTTCAAAGGGAATGAGGGCATCGTGCCAGGAAGATGCCCCCCATGACCTTAGATGAGCACTAGGGCCGTGGTCTTGGGGTGGCGTGTACACCACTGTGGGTGTCATGCTGCCTTTCTGCTCTGCAGAAACAACGTGTTAAATGCACTTTAGCCATTGTGATAAGTAGGTCATTCACCGAGGCCTTCATTAATAACTGATTACTTTTTTGACTAAAGGCACATCACAGCTCCTCGTAGCTGAAGACACCTCTCCCTCTGCGATTGCCTCTTCTACTCTTTTCACTGTAGATTCCATCTTCATAAAATATAAAAAGTTGAGCTGTATTTGCCTGCAAAGTCACAAAGCCCAGCAAGAGGGCAACACCCTGGGTTCTCTTTCTAACCCCCGTGTGTCTCTGTCAATTACCACACTATTAGTTTTGAATAATTAAGAATCCTGTTAATTGTTTGCTCAGACACAGGGATAAGAATTTGAAATATACAGTATATACACACACACCCGCACACACACAGAATATATATATATATATATTCTCAGCTGTGAGCACTTAGCCTAGCTTGTTATCAGCATAGCAGCTGAACTGAAGCGTCAGCACCTGTTGTGTGAATCACCTGCTTGTGTGAAGACCAACTGCCAGTCTGCCATCAACAAGGCTATCTTCATCCATGGCCTTGCTACACATCCAACACTTCATGTCTTGGCTCAGATGGAAACCTGGATCCACCCTGAGCACACTGCTACTCTGGCTGCTCTATCAACCAGCTTCTCCTCATCCCACATTCCATCCTCTACTGGGGGAGGGGAGGCAGGTTTGCTAAGATCCAACACTGGAAATTTACTCCGTACTTTGCTCCTTGTAGTTACTCTGCTGCCATGCAGCTACTATTATACGGCATATGGCATATTGTCATTTATCGCCTGCCAGGCTCACTAGGAAGCATAGCTGAAGAACGCGATTTGCTGCTGTCAGCCATCCTAGATGATGGCTCACCATTGTCATTCTTAGGAACATCCACAGGCTGGTGACTTCCTCGCCCTCCTGACTTCATTTAGACTGACCTGCTTCTGCACTCCCCCTATTCACTGGGCTGGATACCAACTGGACCTCATCCTGACCCGATTAATCTGACACCCTGTTTGTCACCCTTTACTGACCACTACTTTCTTCAATTCAACTTGTCATTCCATACTTACCCTGTAGTCTGCCCTCCTTTAATCTCCTTTGCTGTAACTGCTTTCTCTCCCCTACTTGCTTCTCTGCCTCAGTCTCCTCAGAACAACCTCCTGGATCCGCTCCAGTCCGGCTTCACTCAGGCACTCAACACAGTAGACCACTACATCCTTCTGGCTACCTTTTCTCAACTTGACATTGAGAATAATGGTCTGAGCTGGTTTGATTCATACCTCTCAGGCAGGTCATTCCAGATGCCTTGGGATGCAGGGGTGTCCAAGCCACATCAAATAATAACCAGTGTCCCACCAAAGTTCAGTCTTTTGTCCCCTTCCCTTCTCTCTATACATTATTAGGGCTAATGATG
>JAODKM010000039.1:21982025-21993864 GCA_026780845.1 Petrocephalus sullivani
CAGCATGGTTTCTCCTTCCCTTCTCTCTATACATTATTAGGGCTAATGATGCAGCATGGTTTCTCCTTCCCTTCTCTCTATACATTATTAGGGCTAATGATGCAGCATGGTTTCTCCTTCCCTTCTCTGCGACGTCCAGTTGCACCTGATATTTCCAGCCACACGGTCTCCACTTGGATCACTGCATGCCATTCTGACATTGCAACCCTGGATGAGGGATCACATCCAGCTTAATTCCTCCAACACAGAGCTTGTTGTTTCCCCTGCCAACCCTACAATCCACCATGGCATTGCTGTACAGCTAGAATCATGACCATTGTCTCTAAGGTCTACCAGAAACATGAGAGCAATGAGAAATGACCAGCTATGCTTTTTGGCATATAGCAGCTATCCAATACATGGTCCCGGTTCTGGCAGCCAGGAAGTTGAGGGATGATTGGGTTCACTTCTCTACCAGACAGGTACCATATAGCTCATGATATATAATCGCTCTTGATAGCCTAGTTACTTTTACTTTGTAGCTAGGTTAATAACTGTATGTCTCTTTTGTTAGATATTTGTAACATTCAAACTTACATTTAATATGCAGTTCATGGGCATTGGGCTCTATCCTCTCCAGGACACAGTGCTGTCTTCTTCCCTATTCCAAAACCTGACTCTCCCACTCACCGCCAGCTTTCCTTTACTAGCTGATTCCTGATTGGTGGGCAAATTCAACACATTTACATACAACGAAACGAAGACCGAAATGCAAACAACATTTGTCAGGCATGAAAACAAAATGTTATTTTCTTTTTTCTTTATCAAACATCCCTAAGGTGATTATACACCGTATTATGTGACACAAAAGCGAAATCCTCCTGTAGAGTACAATTACAAGTCGGTCACTGAAGTCTGTGCCGTAAATCAGGCCTTCAGACCATGATCTGTGAGGTGATAACATGCCCACGGAGGCACCATGTTATTTGAGGTTGGTGTGGGTATGTGCTGGTACAGAAATGCAATGCAGGGCACGGCTGATGTACATTAATGCAGTGAATATTTTCTAGAGCCCTGACACTGCAGGAAGGTGGCATGTCTCCCTGGTTTCTCGCCAGTGTTGGACAGTAACACGTTACTTAGTAATGCAGTGCTGTAATATTATTACTTTTGCCAGTAATGTGTAGTGGAAGGGATTCCAATTTCCAAAACAGTAATTATATTACAGTTATTAATCCAGGAAACGCTGCTTTTACTGCATTGTCCTATGTAGGCTAACTTATAATGATATGTGCTCGCAACAGATCACATCGGGTACTAGCCAAAAAGCTAAATGAAGCACGCAGGATGATGAACAGGGAAAGACCAAAGTATACATTCAACAGCTGAACGTATTCATTATCACTTCCAGTAATAAGGTAATATAATGTAGAAGTCGTCATTATTTTGAGTTTTTTCTGTCACAGACGCAAAGAACACTGCCGTTCTTTGTAAAGCGTGTGCCAGCAGCAAAATGCTTTCAAGTGTCAAAAATACATCAAATTTTTTTAAGCATCTGAGCAGCTCAGTGGTAATGTGAAACTTGCTTTATTATATATTTTTATATTTATAAATATATGCATATATAGTATCCCATCAGGCTTGTGGGGCTTGCAGTTGCACTGATTGTTGGTTAATCACTGTTCCAATGAAGTGGGTTCAGTTCTAAAGGGAGCTAGCTAATAATTAAAGTAACATCACACTTTCTGAGGACCCTGCCCAAAAGTGTTCCTGGCGCAGCTCTCTGTGGGCGGAGCTTGTGTCTTTGGCCTACTGCGCAGAAACATGCAGCGCAGAAGAGCTGCCCATTCTAAAGTGCTCATCATGTGAGAGGTGATATCTCTGTTCCTTAAATATCCATCAGCACTTTTTTCCATATTAAATTAAATAAATAAATTACAAATATTTAATTTATGTTTATTTACTATATATTCACACCTCTATAAAAGGACAAAACACTTGCCTCAGTGAAGAGATGAACCAGAACCCTTTTTTATCCACTTCAAATGTAAGCTTATATCAGCAGGCTTTTAAGTACGACAAATATAGAAATGGATTTTAGAAAATTCATCTGGGACTCCCTGATATCACAAGGCAACTTAAGAACCTACAAACCCATGTAAAAGCATATAAATCAATTGGAAAATATGTTGCAGTCATCAGGTTCCCATGCAGGCTCCTTGTTTCTCTATGGTATTGTGTGTCGAGTCATTAATTTAAGAGAAAGTAGCTTCCATGCAGCCTGTTAAAAAGCAGCGTGCCCATTTGGAACCTCTATTCTGACCCAGATGGTCACCCAATCACTAACATGCAATTCCATAGGGTCCATTTGGGACCCAGACCATAGCCCACCTAACTTTGCTGCATGTGACCTCGCTAGATTGAAAACTCACACCAGATAATCTACTTGCACCCGCTTGGGCTTGTCTGCGTGGGGCCCAGATGGTTAGCTCAAGCGGGCTCCAGTCACAAAAGCCCACTTAGGGCTCGAGCCCAGTTGAGATCTATGAAACCTGCACCTACTCTTTTGGGGTCCATCTGGATTTGTTGGCTGGAAACTAGCTTATGTGAAAACATAATGAGAGCAAAGACTTTAACCAATCTTGTCATATTAGCCGTCGGAATGAAGTGGTTAACTCATCCCCGCACTCAGGCATACTTCATTTTTTCGCTAAGTGCCCTTCTACTCCACTAGTATGTGTCTTAAACTCAACACATGCCAGTTTAAATTCATACTTTCTTTTTATATTGTTTTTAATTACTTGTCAGCATTTTTTAAATGGTTTATAACACAATCTGCTTTGATTAACTCGCAGTGGCCAGACCTGTCACCTAGTTTTACTCACGCAAGCGAAACATCCTGATGCTTCCATTCCGCAGGGTGACTGGACAGAGTGCTCACAGTGGGATGGGTGCCAGTCCTGTTGTACCTTTGATTGCAGACTTTATCCTGCAAGAAATAAGAGATGAAATATAATTTGGGTGTATTGCAAAAATACATATATGCTCTGTGTGTTCTTATATGCAAAACATGATTCATGCAAGTTGGTCATGCCCCTTCTTCCTTTCTTGGTAGGCTTTTTTGACTATGTTCAATATTTATATAGTCTGCAGCTAATAGTCATTCAAAAAGACAGAACATGCAAATTAGCAGAATTTGGACTGAGAGTATGTTCTACTTGAGAACGAAAATGTTGCCATTGAAACAGGGTGCAAAATATGACTTAATTATCCTAGCAGCTACAGGTGGATACATGTGCTCACTAGGGCGCCCTTCTAGGAACCCCAGGCTTTCCCACTTTTTGGCCACTGGTTATCATCATACTTTGCTTGCCAAGCACACAGGAATTATTTTTTGTACATCTTGCTCTCCTGTGAGAGTTCAGAATGAAACTAGGGCGCCAGGCTACAGTGTAAGCCGTACTTATCTGCACCCCAGAGAAGTTTCTGGGGAAACGTGCCTTCCTAACAAGAACATGATTACTCTCTACCCATGGGATTTGAACTAGCAACCTTCCAGGCACAGACACTTCATTAGTAAAGCCACATCACCCTGAAAATACAATGCAAATGGAAAGTATAACAGTCATGTAAGATGTCACCAGAGCCATAAATTAGCATGTTTCCACGGAACGATGCTCCGGTTACTGGTTTTGAGTTGCATATTAGGCTAAAATCCACAATCCTCTTTTTGTGGCTGGGGCTGAGGGATGCCGAGCCAGTGCTCGGGTTCAGCATTCTCCATCGGCTCCCCAAAGCTGAACCAGACGAGGAGGAGCAGGAAAGGGGCACCGCCCCAGCTTGGCTGAAAGTGTTCCCTTTTTGATATCCCTGTTGAAAATGCAGCACTTGCCAAAATGATGCTTATCCAAAGTCATTTACAGCAAAGTCCATTATCATCATCACTTCTGGTGATGAATTCCCTATGATAGTGGCAGCCCCACAGGACTCTCCCCTCATAATAACATTCTGTTCTTGTTGGCATTTCTCCCTGTCATAGAGCTCAACCCGGAGCGCCAGTGTGCCAGACAGGGAGGCGGCTTCTGTACTGCGCCTCTGAAGCAAAGCATCGGCAGAAGGAAAGGTGCAGCACAGAAGGGTGCTGGGCTTTGCCCCCCGTCCCTATAGAGACGTTTCTGTTTTGGTTCCCCCAATTCAGCTGTAATTGAAAAAGACATCCCTATCGACAGCGGGAAGCCGTCTTGTTATAACGTTTGTACGTTCTTTATTTGCACCACACTGCACATCCGCACTGCACTGCAACCACGGACAAAATCAAACATAGTTTTTATATATACATATATAAACAGTATATATATGTACACACACTGTGTTGTATTGTATTGTATTGTGTATTATACATTTGTTTTTTTACTTCAGTTTTTGTGTGGTGCTGTAGGAGGCCCAAGGGAAACCCTTTAATGCAATACATGGATGCACTGACAATAAAGTGCTCTTGGGTCTTGAGTCTTGAAAGGAAAGGGGAGAAATCTCTCCACAAGGAGAAACACAGTTATATAAGCATCAGGACTAGGAAAATGTCATGTGCCACGAAAACAAAAGCGAGTAAAGCAACCACAGCCAGTGGGGACTAAAACTGCCCCGATTTCTTTTTAAATTGTTTGCCAGATCAAGTGCTTTTTTTTTCGAATTGCTGTTGCTCAGCTCAGCAAAATACACTTTCCTACGTTGCATGGATGAAGAAAATACATGTGCTTGAGGCATTCTGTCACTCTACTGCTGCTTCGTATTTGTGTTTTCTCAATCCTTCCTACTTTCTTCCTACTTTCACAATCCTTTCTTTTCTTCCTTTCCTGCCGGCCACAATCCCCCAAATCCGGAACTTTATACGCTATGAGAATTTCAACTAACATTCACCTCCCTGCCCCTTCATGTGGAGATGTAATTTTAAGAGGAGCTTTTTTATCTTGAATTTATCAGCCTTTATCTATAAAGTGTCACATTGTACTATCAATCCTGAAAATAAATTTAATTGGAAAGTCAGTTTCATCTGCGATTTTGGTCTAACGGTGAATTTTAATGTCATTTTGACAAGAAAGAGTTGGACAGGACTCTGCTTGGTTCAGAAGCGTCCCTACTTTCCGAAAGCATCCTTCGCACTGTCCTGTTACTGCTGAACAGCTGTGTGAGGTAAACTCTGACAGAGGGTAAAGTGCCTGCAGCTAGCAAGCTGAAAATAATCTGACAAGAAAAGCGAAGGTACCAAAAAGCGGGTCACAGCAGCAGACGAGAGGAGGCACCTACGCATTGTTTGTGCAGCAGTAACACAAAGCGGACCAGATGACTTCTGTACCCAGGGCGCGGTTGGCGTCGGCTGCATGACTGTCACGTTGGCCACCCCTCTTCCAGACTGGCACAGTGGAAGTGAAAACGCTCTTTGTTCTCTACACTTGGGTTCATTGCATTGTCCTGCCAGACAGGTGTTTTAACCTTGAACAAATGCATCAATCATAGCTTCTGCTGCCAGCCTCCCCGTAACACGGTGAAACCCACTGGCAGCAAAGCCCACCAGCCTCTACAGTCGAGTCATTGTCCAGAAAAAAATTATGCAAATTATCTTGCAAAAAAAAATGAACGTCGAAGCCATTTGCTGGGACAACAAGCACATCCATCCGTTGTAAATACAATTGCTGATTCTGTGTTGTGTTCCCGCCTGACTGGTAGGGTGCAGTTTGGCATTGAAGGAAGGGACATCAGGAAAAGACGAAGGTGAGACTAGCTGCAGATGCTTTTGTGTTTTATACATTTAATGCCGGGTTTTCTATAAACAGGCATAACTGACGATAGTGACCAGGTGGGATGTATGCTATCCTAACAGTCTGGAAGTCTTGTGAATTATTTGCTGATAGATATAAACAGCTGTTATTGTTCATAATGGAAAGCAATTATAAACATCTGTAGACTTGGCTCTGAGTGATGCTTCTGAATCATACTCTTCCCAGGTGCCACTGGGAAATAATTACATCATCAGGAGAGCATAAGGGCTCCAGGACTCGTACTGATCTGTGAAGAACACTGAGCTGAGCAGACGGATGGAAGCCCAAGCTGTCCCAGAGAAGGCGGGAGAGAGCCGAGGCAGAATATTTACCTGACAGAATCCCTCCGGCTCCAAAATGCAGCAAACCTCAAAGTGATCAGATTTCAGTTTATGTTGAGCTGTTACTAACAGCCGCACTCATTAGATGTGATGCACATTAAAACGAAGTGTTCCTCTGGAGTCCTGCTCTTTGTTTATTTGACTGGCTGTCCGTCACTGCACAGCGCGTGCCCTTCTAATTGTGTCATGTGAGGTGCCGTTGACCTTTTTGGACCATAAGCCCCCCCGAGCCCCCCTCAGGGCCATGGAAGCATGGCCCCCACTGTGCAGGGGTGTGGGATTTATTTGTGCTAAAGCATGACCGTGACTCTCAACATATATCAGTGCCTCCTGTAGGGAGCCTTCATCAGCTGTAAATGCCAGCAGTTTCTGCAGACATGGGCTGAGCCAGTAGATGGTGTTCTGATCCTGTCTGTCTCTGGCTGAGGGGTGTGCTCAGGTCTCAGCAGGTAGGAATCTCCCAGGGTATGAGGAAACCACCGGGCCAAAACCGGGCCTATTTTAAATATGCCATGATGTCTGTGGTACAGAACCATGGGCCAAGGGTACTGTATAGATGCCATCACGGACCGTGGAATGCCATTGGACAAGGGGCATAAAATCATAGCCATGTGATATGAATTTTATTTAAAAAAATTATTCAGATATAATTCAGAATTTAATTAATACAGCGTTATTGGTTTGCATTAAATTATTTGTCTGTAATTTTATCACAATCATCTCTGCATTGTTAATAATGTTTCAAAAATTTCTCGGACATGGGCATGGATCTCCTCCGGTTCCATGGAGCGTTGGTAACATATTTAATTCATATTTTAACTGACGACTCCATTACCTAAGTTTATACTGGGGCTTAATTAGTAATATAGCTTGCACTGCTATTTAAGAGGGAAACACAAATCACAGCGGTGTTGGTGATCATTACCTTTTAACATCATACTGTATCACTAATGATGTATTGTATCATCATGAATTAATGTTTTTTTTTACTCAGTAAATTTATTTACCACACACCTTGATTACTAAATGACCTTTCCTTATTTGCTGTTACTACAATAGAGTGCCACTCAAAACATTACAAAAGTATTTAGCCTTTTTAATGAGAAGGATTTTGGCATCCTATCCTGGACGCCCCTGGCCTGTGCTCTGTGCTTCCTGAGACGGACTCCAGACTCCGTTTGTCCCTGGATGATGAAAAAACAAGTGTAGTAAGCAATTTCTGTGACGTTTGACAACACAGCAATCAACTAAATCGTACTTACCTCCTATATTATGATCAGGTTTCTGAACTTTGTGTTCTAACCATTAATAGTAAATAATCAGTTTCAAGCACGCATAGCTTCTGAGACAGTGCTCAGTGTCTCTCTATTGCAATGCAGGTCTATTTACGTGCTGTGCACACTGATGATCCAGCTCACCATTGGGCAGTACGTGATCAGCTGACCTATAAATGTCACTGCTATTGGTCGTAATTGACTCAAGCTAATTGGCCCTTCTTATGGCCTTTGACACGACCTGCTGCAGCCCAAAGTGGGAACACAATGGGCTAATGTTCATTAAATGTTAAATATTTGTTTAAAAAGTACACGCACCTACAATAATATTCATTTTAATATTGTGTAATATAAGTAAGTGTATAGCAGGGTGGCGCAGTGGTTCGGAAGGTGGCTCTGTAGCCTGACACCTCCAGGGTTGGGGGGCTCCCAGCTCTCTATGTGTGTGTGGAGTGTCACGCTCTTCCTGGGTCTTACTCCGGCTTCCTCCCATTGACCAACAATTGTCAGGTTCGGTCAGTGAGGCGTGAGTGTGCCCTGCGACAGGCCAGCATCCTGTCCAGGTTGTCCTGTGCCTTATGCCCTATGTTTCCTGAGCTCATCACAGCTGCATGGGGAATGGATGGCTGGAAAATTTATTATAGCAAGTTAATATAAATAAAAAATTGTGACATTAATAAACTCTTGAGTGTCATATATTATTGTCATAGAATACTGTAGTACATCATTGTGATTAACGTGATTATTTGTTGACCTGGGAAATGAGGTTTTAGGTGGTGATATTTCTGTGAAAGATCAGCTTTAGGATAAATTGCACATAATCATTGCAGCAAAACAGAACTGCATATTGATATTTTGATTTTTTTTTAACATGCCAGCGTGACCTGCTTTTTTTAATGTACTAAATGGGACTTTTTAGTGCTAATTGCACAAAATGCATTTCAAAGGACAAAATACGATTTTGGAAATTTAGCCCACTTTTTGATTATTTTGTTGTGAGAAAATGGCACCAGGAGATTGTTGCTGAAGTTCTATTGTAAGGAAATACACCTACACACCGTCTGCACTGCCATACGCAGATGAAACACACCAGCTCATCGCCGTTAAATTCAATTTATTGCTCTGAAAATAAGAAAAGATTCTAATGTGACACAATAAATACGCACATTGATCATTTATGTATGTTCTTGGACTTCACATGTATGCAATAAGCCTATCTTTAATTCAGAGTGTATAACAAAGTAAGAGAAAAATGCTGTGTTTTTCGGAAAACGGTGCTCGATTTAAAGGGCCAGTCGTGAGTTTCAGTGGCATAGCTGAAGCTGTCTGTGGTGATGTCGGGTTCAGGACCATGGAGAGATCTACGCGCTAATAAAGTCAGACAAGTATAAAGATTTCAGAGTGAAAGCCAGAGCTTATTTAAACTTTAGGATCCAGTCAAAGACCATACTTTTCACCTCATTACTAATGAATAAAAACATCCTTTTAACAAAAAATAAATAAAAGTATAATCAAAAATATTGTCTCCTGAACGGTTTTGTATGTTTTTCTTTACTGTAGTTTTAACTCAACAACATGTCATAGGCAGATTGGACATAGGCATGTAAAAGTGATGGGTAAGTAAAGAACAGAGCAAGGGGGCAACACCGGGCTCAGCAGGCTAGGCCTCTGTGACAGTGATTGGACAGTCGTGGGTTCAAGCCCAGCCTCAGCGGAAAAGAACATGTCTGTAGGCCCTGGAGCAAGGCTCTTAACCCCAGTGGGCACCGCTGTAGGTGGCTGCTGCTTGCTATCAAGCTTGCTCTCCCCTGCATGTGTGTCATAGAGAGCTAGCTGGGAAGTGAGGGGTCAGTTAAGTGTAATTAATACACGTCATTTTATTTTATAAATTGTAATAGATGCCTGATCCTATTGCTTAGTGTTAGTGAACATATTATGTTGAACCAGATTATTTATGGCATCGTCTGCACTTTTGATAGCAGCTGTAATGTGAGCTATCATGTTTCTACTTTAGTTTCATCCAAATTCTGAAGCCTCAGGCAACATACAGGAGATTTCTGTCTGGACACATAAACCTGGGGTGAGTGAGTTGGCTGCTTTTTGGCCAAGTCTCTGTGCTGTGTAGCATACCTGTCATCTGCGGTGGTGATGTGTGCTTTGGAGGAATGCTTTCTGTCTCTCTCTGCAGTTGTGCTTCCTACTAAATGGGAATGCGCTCCCTCTCGCTATGTTTATGATCATTAAAGTCATTAAGTTTTTGTCGAGGGCTCCAGTTAACCTACAGCTATCATTACTTAGTGGCTATCATTACTTAGTGCAAAATATATGACACAACAAGCCCCAGTTTAATGCTCTTCAGTCTGTTATTATGCAGTTGCACATTTACTGTTACCACACAATTTACTGTAGCACCTCCAATGGTACAGTATTGTCTCATCTGCCTGCCTCCTGTTCCTCCTCCCACCTGCTATGTACTCCTCCCAGCCTCCTGTTCCTCCTACCACCCGCAAAGTACTGCTCCCAGCCTCCTGTTCCTCCTCCCACCTGCTAAGTACTGCTCCCAGCCTCCTGTTCCCCCTCCCACCTGCTAAGTACTCCTTGCAGCCTCTTGTTCCTCCTCTCACCCGCTAAGTACTGCTCCCAGCCTCCTATTCCCCCTCCCACCCGCTAAGTACTCCGCCCAGTCTCCTGTTCCTCCTCCCACCCGCTAAGTACTGCTCCCAGCCTCCTCTTCCTCCTCCCACCGCTAAGTACTCCTCCCAGCCTCCTGTTCCTCCTCCCACCTGCTAAGTACTCCTCCCAGCCTCCTGTTCCTCCTCCCACCCGCTAAGTACTGCTCCCAGCTTCCTGTTCCTCCTCCCACCCACTAAGTACTCCTCCCAGCCTCCTGTTCCTCCTTCAAACCATTTGTAATTCTTCCTCCCAGCCTCCTCTTCCTCCTCCCACCTGCTAAGTACTGCTCCCAGCTTCCTGCTCCTCCTCCCACCCGCTAAGTACTGCTCCCAGCTTCATGTTCCTCCTCCCACCCGCTAAGTACTGCTCCCAGCTTCCCGTTCCTCCTCCAACCTGCTAAGTACTCCTCCCAGCCTCCTGTTCTTCCTTCAAACCAACTGTAACTTTTCCTCCCAGCCTCCTCTTGCTCCTCCAAATCAGCTACTACTTTGCCTCCTAGCCTCATCTTCCTCCTCCCAAGTAGCTGATACTTCCCTCAACCTCCTCTTCCTCCTCCAAACTGGCTGCTACTTCTCCACCCTGGCCTCCTCACCCTCCTCCCAAGCAGCTGCTGGTTCTGCCAGACGCCTGTTCCTCCTTCCATGCAGCTGCTACTTCTCCTCCTAGCCTCCAGTTCCGCCTCTAAACCAGTTGCTACTTCTCCTCCTAGCCTCCAGTTCCTCCTCTAAACCAGTTGCTGCTTCTCCTCCTAGCCTCTGCCTCCTTCTTCCTCCTACCCCACTTTTCCCAGCCTCCTGTTCCATTCTTCCATTCAGGCAGGTGTAAAATAGCCCCGCCTTAGTGTATGCCCTGCCTTAGTGTATGCCCCGCCTTAGTGTATGCTCCGCCTTAGTGTATGCCCCGCCTTAGTGTATGCTCCGCCTTAGTGTATACCCCGCCTTAGTGTATTCTCTGCCTGAGTGTATGCTCCGCCTTAGTGTATGCTCCTCCTTAGTGTCTGCCCCGCCTTAGTGTATGCCCCGCCTTAGGTTATGCCCCGCCTTAGTATATGCGCCGCCTTAGAGTTTTAAACACCAGTGGCATCATTAAAGTACACTTAGAAAAATGTGGCAACTTGTCATATTCATAGCAGGGGCTGAAGTCTTTTTACCTTTTTAGTCCTTCACTTTCCCAGCAAATGATGGAATGTACTTTCTGAATTGCCACTATGGGATTCTTAAGAGCTGAGAGACCTCTTAGTTAACCATGATTACCTAGACTGCTTACCATTCTTTGGACTAGTAATGCTTGCAGGGTGGAAATATAAAATTTAGAGCTAGAAACAAGGAATCTTTAGGCTTCCAAATGGCATATTCACTGTTCGTTGTTGTGTGGCATCAATTTATACTGTTTAGCAGCCCTTGCAAATATATTAGCATAGTCCAGCAATCTGGCTTTGATTTGTCTGCTTTACTAAAATCATACCATTTATAGCATATACTAGGATGTAGCTACATTGATTGTAACAGATTAGGATTAAGAATTAATTTCTTTTATACAGCTCACAGAATGTATACAATTATCCTAAATCCAACAAAGAATTAAAATCATTTCTCAATTTGTAACACTAATTCTTTAAAGCAACCTTTGTTCTGAGGCTCTAATACTGGCATTATCTTACGGCGCTCATCTTTTCATTCGTGGAGATTAAGGATTATTTTAAGACATATGTTTTTGTTGGTAATGATCTGGTACCCAGCAATTTGCACATTTTATT
>JAODKM010000039.1:22020133-22033539 GCA_026780845.1 Petrocephalus sullivani
GTGGTAGGGGGTGGGGTTTAGGTGCGGGGGAGGGAAAAAACAAAGCAAGGCAGGTGGTGTAGTATTTAGGGAAGCAACCGAGTAATCGAAAGATTGCTGGTTTGAGTCCCAACCCGCAAGTACCATTGAGGTACCCTGAGCAAAGTGCCGTCCCCAAGCACTGCTCCCCGGGCCCTCACATAGCTGCCCCCTGCTGTGTCACATGGGTTAAATGCAGAAGACACATTTCGTTGTTGCATGCTGTGGCGTGTCAACAATGACAATTTATTACCTTCACACTAAGGAGGTGAAGGGCCAGGAGAGAATTCACCAGTCAGATGTAAATAATATTGCATTTTTATAAAATAAAACCCGGCTGTCTTTGATTACATAAATTTACATATTAAATCACGAATGGATATATATTAAATGATTTGTTTGTTGGCTATATAGTCTACTGCCCGGTCATTTGACAGCAATAATAGAACAGGTGCTGTGCTGTTTTTCACATCCAAATGCTCCACTTTTAAAATAAGCCATCAGCGAAGATTCTGTGCCAGGGAAAGTTGAAAGAAGGAGCAAAGGAATCTGGGGAAGGCTTTGGTCAGGCTGGCGAACAGGCATTTGGACAGAAAGAGCAGGCGTCAGACCCGGCTGGATTTATCGAATGGAGCAGAAATAACAGAGAGAGCAAACAAAGGCAAATCATGGGATTGCAGTGCTGTCTGGGCTGGGTCCTGGGGAACAAAGAGGTGGGAAAATCCAAGCAGCTATTTAAAGGGAAGACCAGAGACAAGGATCAGGGGGATTCATCATGGCAGATGATAACATAAAACACCTGTCGTCTAATGATTACACGCTGTACCTGTCACCTGAGCACCTCCACAACAGGACAGATGGGGGCACGTCCCTCCCCAAGAAGAGGATTCTGTGCTATTTTGTAGCCACGTTTACTGTAATATAATGGTGACTTTTACACCATTATGTGTCGACTATCCATATGCTTTAGAAATAAAGATATTCTTCTATAATAATAACCTTAAAGTTACAGCACAACTATTACACATTTGCTGGTCCTGCAGTGGTGGTGAGGTATGCATGGGGTGGTTGTCATGCCACAGCTGGACAACCTGCAGCTCTTGGTGCGCAGGTATGTTATTCATTAGGGTCAAGTCTCAAGCTTTTGGTTCACAGAAGAGTGTAGTGGCCTGATTTCTTTTTCTTTATTATTTTGTTTTTCTTAGTTCTAAACTTTGTCCTTGCCATTTGGTTCCCTTGAATGTTTCTCGCTTCTGTATCTCATATCGCTTGATCGCAGTCCCTATGTCTTGATTGGTCCCTCCTGTATTGTTGTTTATCATTGGCTGTGCGCGCTCCATCTGCGTCTACGCCGCCTAGTACAAGAGGTTATACAAACATGTTAAAGCTTTTCACAATTTCTTTTAAAATCCTTTCCATATTAAGCTTAAGAGATGGGCAGCAGTAATAGACATTAAAACTGTATAAAGCTTTCTTTGGGGATTTTGACCTTAAAAACTAGAAACATATTAAGATAATATGCTTAAAAAAAAAGTGCACATTCTCTTAAGCATGACCATGTTACTATCACTTTCTTTTGTTTAGGAGCCCCTAAGGGACAGAAACACACACATTAGTATATTAAGTGATTCAGTTTTCCTGTATGAATACTGTAATTGAGGTTTGACTGGGTTAAGGTCAGAGGTTGGCCACTAAGGTTGTGATGCAATTCATATATTTTCATACCCCATAATAAGTATGAAGTCCCATGTTTCTGTCTGTGATTTTGGGTCTTGTAATGAACAAAGCTATATCAGTAAATATATATGTGACGAGCATTGAAAATTAATAATGAAAATATGTAATTAGTTACAGTTACTAGTTTCTTAAAAGTAATTACTTCACCAATTACTGCACATAAAAGAAATTAGTTATTAGCAGTCTTGGGGAAGTTAGTCACTAACGTAATCAATGATAGATTAGCTCATGTCCAGAAAGTAAAAATGCTGACCAAGGTTTCGTTTCAACCAGCCAGTTGAGTATAGTGAGTCACAGTCACAGAAACAAAACCTTGGTCAGCATTTGTACTTTCTGGAACTGAACTCACCTGTAATGGATTTCTTTTGTGAGTAACTTTCCCAAGACTGGTTATTAGGGAAAGTAACTTTTGAGTAACTTCAATTCTCTTATTAATGCATACATACCCAGACATCTGGATATTAGTTTAAGATTGGAATGTTGTTAAATCATTGTGTTCTGTTTAGGCTTATTAACAATGTTTATTACATAAGCTGACGTGTTTCGTTGTTTGTTTTCGGTGTTTGATTTTGCTTGAATCAGTTCAGTATAACTGCTAGGTCTGTTGATACTTTATCTGTTATGTTGTCAATATTTAATTTTAATAAACTTTTAATCAGATAAACTGTTTGCGTGGTATTGTTTTAAACAGTATGCCTACATGCATGGGAACCCGAACAAATCCACTCTATAGTATATAAATATATATAGTTTAACCCTAAAATAACAACAGGCTAAAAGTCACATAGTGATCTCATTCATATCGTGTTGCTGTTGAAATATATGTCGCGAACGTCGGGAGAATGTGGATTCAATATTCAGTAGTGATGTCATTGCGATGTTGTGCCAGTGAGCAAATGATGTCATAGAGATACTTTGGAGATGGGTTTTCAAGCATCACAGAGACATCATGCCAATGCATGTGTGCTGTCTAGGTAGCTATAATATTTCAGTGCTGCTGCTCTGACACAGTGTGAAACAAGTACTTTTAATTTGAGAAGGTAATCGGTGACATTACTCATTACCAAAAAAAGTAATGGTATTACAGTAACATGTCACTTTGTAACACGTTAATACCAACAATGCTTGTTATACTGCCAAAAGTTGCGGGACGTGTTACTACCAATACTGGTGACAGAAACAGAGAGTAAATTAAACAAAGTTATTCATGCTCTACCACAGTCACTGCTGGGAATCCATGTACCAGTATATCATACCAACTTAAGAAATCTATGGCTATACTCAGTGGTATGCATAATGTAACACTTTCTATGAAGACCATATTCATAAAGCCTAATAATTGTTCTTATAGTTCATTGTAGCACATCCATAAAGTATTATTATTCATTTAAGTATTTTGTGTCTTGTTATTTATTACCTTAACATGTGCTGCTAAACAGAGAGCTGCTAAACTGTTTTTCACTGTTTCTGTAATAGTGACAATAAAGATCTATCTTATCTTATCTTATGAAGGTATCTATAATGCATTATAGTTGGTCAAAAAGCTTTTATAATGCATAATACACATTGGTATAATGTGTTATAAATAAATATTTATAGCCATGTTTATAATGTCTTATAAACGCATTATTATTTGCTACTGTATGTATGTGGTTATAAATGACTTAAATCATTGCCTTAAGTGTTACCCATGCATTTACATGCCTGAGTTATGTATAAAAATATGTTCCTGTTACATTCCTTTCTTGGTATGAACATTCTTCTCATGTTCTGTAGGTTTTTTCCTGGTTCTCTGGTTCCTCCAACACGTGGGATGGCGCCTCTCAGATGTCCCTATTGTGCACTTCTGCTTACCAAGTTTCCTGGGGTGTCTCAGTATTTATTTGGGGAGAGACACACCCAGCGGCACGCGATGTGTGCTCTCTGTCCTAAGAAAAGCAACATAAGCCACCCATCTGTCTGCTGTCACCTACTTCGCGGTTATTTTTAAAAGTCACCAAAGAAATACTCACAGCCCAAGTGAAGTAGCTATAGCTAAAATACCACATTTTCAGAAAAAGCGTGGTTTGTGAAAAAGCATAAAAGGTTTTGTACTGCCGGTTACGGGCCACGAAAGAGGCCTGCATTACCAGGCTGCTGTAGGACAAGGTACCAAATGTCATACAAACTTGGTATTTTACTCTTCCCTTTTTATCGCATTTTGCAAAAGCAACGCTGTGACGCTAAAAAAGTGGCAAAATGTAGCTGCTGCTTGTTTGTTTGTTTGTCTGCTCTCACCAACAACTCGCCATCCGAAGGATTAAATTCCGGGGTGATGCATTTTCAGGGCCGCTGTTGCCGTGACCCGAGCTGTGTGCTGACCCAAATTAAGTGATGAAAGTAAGCACCCCCCCCCACACCTTGTCCTTTTTCATTCACAGAGGATCAAGCTTTTCGTAATCCCTGGATTTTATATCCACCAAAACAGCTTGGGCCCATCAGCAAATTGCAATGGCATATGGTATAGGTTTATGATTCATCTGGCACAGGCATAGCAATGAGGGTCCATAATCCATCAGCAAACACCAAGAAAATATCGTAATGTTAAACGATGCCAGCGCCAGGAAGAAACAAGCCGCGCAAGTGGGAGTCTTCTGTTTGCTCGGTGAAGTTGTGGCAGCTGAGGTTGTGAGACTGCGAGCCGTTTGTCGTCCTCTCCTGTGACTGCGAGGGATTACAGCATCACCAGCTCCAGCAGCCAAGCGAGCTGAATCAATCTGAGGAGCTGCTCTCAGACTTCAGACCTGCTGTCAGCCACATACTTTCTCAACGCAGTTTGCGCCCAGCCACATACAAATGAAAGATCGTGGGGAAGGTATTTCTCAAACAGTCTGTAACATTGCTGCAGTAGCTCGTAAATTATTCAGATTTTATGCAGCAACATTCAGGAATCTAGTTACCCAAAACTCTGCATGCCTGTACCTTTTTCAGTATTAAAGACATGTTCCTTAGGAATTTGAGCATGTAATTAAAATTCTTGAAATCAGACATTTGTTTGTGTTAGTAATACCTTTATTTGTACTTAACCTTATTTATTGTCTCCTTGTAAATAAAACAATTTATAGGTACATATTAGTCAAAATAACGATTATGGGGCTCTCACCCTGTTCTGTTGCAGAATGGACAAGGCAGCCAACAGCAAGATCAACCATGTTTAGACTTTAAAAGACATACAATTATATCAACAGATGGCATACCTAGGCAAAAAATCCTAATCGTGTCTCCATAGTCGTGTATAATCAAAAAATATGCATGTACCCATGTGCATGATAATTGCAAAACAGTGCATTACAATATTGTGGTATTTGTACCCCTATCTGTGTAACATACGCATTAATAATCCACTTAGCTGTAGCCTTAATCATCAGCAAGTGGTTCCCTGATAGATCTGTTTTTATAAAGATGGCTTTGTGGGGCTGTCTTGAACCTCCTAAATATTTATACAGACAGGAGAATGTACCTGGTATATGGATGGTATTATTGACCATAATTTTGAGATTTTCACCTTTGCTACTTAATCTTCTGATTAAAATATAAACTAATTCATCATCATATGTACATCATACATTAAATGTACATAATTTGTTTTACATACCGGTGTTTTTTTTATGAAATAAAGTATTTATCTCTGCAAACCATACCTGTTTAAATTTTTGTTATAGTATGTATGTAATAAATCTAAACGACAGCTTGGTAATTCTGGAATTTTTTACCCATATTAGACTAGAAATTTTGTAGATTTACAGATTCATTGCTTATACAGATTTTATACAGATTTTATATTCTTGTAATGAGCACATAATATATACACGCACTCTGGCCTAGACTCTCTAGATCATAGTTTTGGACCAACAAAATAAAACTGCCTATCCAATACAAGCTCAGACCTAAGCCTTGAGCCAGCAGACAAGGACTCCCAAGACAGGACTCAAGTCCAGCACATAATACACACACACAGTCTCACTCTATAGGACATTTAATGCAAATTCATATATTTAGACTGTGGTAGGGAACTCCATAAACATCGAGCCAAGGGTTTCAAACATCACCTTTACTAATTTTGTAGCTTCCAGGATAGGCTCCGGAATCCTGAGACCCTGCACAATAGGGGTGAAAATCATTGGCTCCAATAGGATTTGATTAGATTATGAAGAAATCAGTCAATGCATCGGAAATTTTTAATCTCTATCATGATTTGATCAATAGATTATTCAATTACTTTGAACCTCAATTCAAAAACCTTTTTTGAAACTTCATTGGAAAATTTTCACAAAGATTACCCTGCGAACTTAACTATACACCAGTAATAAAATACAAAGAAAGTAGGATCTCAGAACATAAATTTTTATTGTCATTATTAAACAGGGAGAATACACCAGTGTAAAATTTTCAAAAGGCCAACTACTAGTTTTTCTTCTGTGGAAAATAATAGATCAGTCTGCGGGCCCGATTAAATAGTGGATTATAAACATATCACAAATGGATACTGTTAGACCTCTGAGTGCTAAATGAGTCCACAAACCCCCCCATCCCCCATGATTATACCTAATCATTCAGTCCAGTCATCCCCATTATTTTATTAGGTAATTGTATCTTTAGTTCTGGCACTGTTAACTCGATCAAATTTAAATATCGGTCAGCAAAATCGGCTAGGTTTGACACATTGGACAGACAGTATCTTTATTTTACACCCAAAAATCAGTTCTGACTTTACCGATCAATGCTTGTCACAAAGCATTCCCTTCTCCTGTGGTTTTATTCGTGACGATATCAGAGATTAGACGACGGCGGCTCGACTTTCGCGACATAACTGTCAATTTTATTGTAAGTTGTGCAATCCCAAGTAGCCAGTTGCTGGAGAGCCTTGGTCTAAGGTCCAACTGTGAAATGACTATGACAACAACAGGATTTGAGACAGTGACCTTCTGATGACAAGTGTAGAGTCCCAACCCCCAAAGCCACACACTGCATCCACAGGCAAAAACGAGAGGCCACAGAGCTGGTATATCTCTGCAACCTGTAGGTTTTACATTTTAAACACTTGGATATTGCCTGTTTTTCAGATCACACCAAGAGGAACATAGCCATGCAGAACAGTGTTGGAATGTTCAGGAGGTGGCTGTAATGCTGCAGATTGTTGCAGACATTGGTTGTTTACATGGTGAACAAATTCAGGTGAAAGACTAAAAGGTGAAATCAGGGGTGGATGGCTGCTCTGGAAGAGTAAGTGCTACAGCCATGGCCCACAAGGGACTTCTCAAGTAAGCATTGTTTTGTATAAAACTTTTACTAATGAAAGCATCCTAGATCAATTCAGCATTAGAGTTAAAGCACTGGGAAAAGCGATAGTAAATCAAATAGATACATTTAAACTGTCCTTTAGAAATATTTGAATGCTTTCAGATATCTTATATGGGTGTCTCCTCATATGGGTGTCTCCTCAGCGCATGACGGCTTGAGTGACCAGCTGTGCCTTGGTAGTGTGTAGAGCTTAACTAGGCCTAGGCTTTCTCAGGTGGCTTTGAAATGCAGGTCCTGCTCCCTCTTATCGCCGTGCAGTGATGTTGCCGGCGGCGAAGCCGACATGGTGGCCCCTGACAGAATCAGACTAATAGCACTAACCTCCGAGCGGTATACATCACTTTGTGAAGTTTCCCTGACTGAGCAGGAGCAGGTGGCTGGGAGCACTTGCGTGTGAGAAGGTGTGCTAATGCCCCCCTGGGTACCCCTATGAGGCAGCATGAGGGTCTTCTGGAGGAGACCATCAGGAAGCTGAGTAACTGATAATTACAAGCAGGGGAGTTCAATGTAAATGTCTGTAGATGAATTTACTGTGTGTCTGTTTACCTCTACAAAGTACATGACGTTTTAAATGACTATACACAAAACAATGGGCACATTTATCCAAAGATGAAGGATGTCAAACATTGTCATTATTAAATAAACACAAAAATATTCAAGAACGAATATAAAATGTAGTTCAAACAGGATATCACATTAATAGGGTGCATTTAAAATGCTCCCTCCCTCCATTCCCACGCCTGGCATTAATTTTGCTACAGCAAGAGATGATAAGCAGAGATTTTGTTAGAAATGTGGCATTTGTTAGCAGTTGTAATTCTACACGATGAGAGCTATACCTTGGTATAACAATTTCCCTCGGGACAAATAACGTTTCACCTTATTCTTATCTTAGAAATTCTTTTCATTGAAAACACCGTCGTTGGTAAAGTAAAAGCCATGTGGCACATAAAAGATTAACACACAAATTAAGGTGTGTGTGTGTGTGTTCTCGGTTTACCCTTTCCCCATGATATTTACATTAACCCCACACTCACCAGAGAGATTCCCCATTCTGTAAACCTGATTCCTTTAGGGTATGTTTGCACCAAGGATGAACGAAAGCTTTAACATATTTCTTAGGTTAATGCCTCCTTATGGGAGGTGCATCTACTTGTCTTAGCATGCAAATTTAAAAAAAAAACAGCACATGTACAATGCATATTCTAATAGTGGGAGAGCTGATCTCAGGGCCTCCCTGGACCTCTGAGCACTGCTGGATCTCACAGTGCCTCTGGTGTCCCACATCACAGGGATTCCCAGCCTATTGTCCACAGTCAGACACAAACACCTCGCTATTTGAACATATAATTAAATCCCATGTCTAGCATCATAAATCTTTTCGGGCCCAATTAAACATTGCCTTCAGCATGGTTTCTCATTTCAGTCTACAACCAAGAGGGAAGCAGCATTTCTTTTAATAAGCAAGACTTTGTGCTTACATTTCTGTATAATTCTATTTAAAAATATTAGACAACACTGGCTGTGGAAGTCATTCTCAAATCTAGTTCCCAAACTATGGACACTTATACAAACTGTTTATTGTTAAAGTTATTTATTATACTGTTTCAAAGTTATTTAATATACTGCTTCAACATAAATTCACATGTATTTATTTATTGAAAAACTAGGTATTATATCGTTGGCAAGCTACTCCATGTTATTGCATGCTATTTAAAACGGGATTAATCCCATTTTTAAGCTTAATTAAATAAACAGCAGGGTGTATTTCTGGCGCCTGAAATAGTTTCCTTAAATGTATGCTTTTTTTTAATTAAGAAGCTAATGTCAATGAACCAGGAGTAAACAAATAATCAAAACACAAATAACATTTCATTTAATTAAATTTTTTTTTTTGCATAGCGTCTATTTCGTAAATATGACTACACTTTTAATTAAAAATAACTAGTTTTCATTTAAAAATTACTTTTGCAGAAAAAACATAGTATGCAATAAAATAAAATGGGCACCACTTTATAATAAGACTACCCTTATGAAGGGTTTATGAACAGTTTATAATAAGGCTATTAATTAGATGGTAACACTTTGAAAATCATTAATAGAAAATTATAAACAAGTTTTTATTGTACTTTATTAATACAACCCTATTTATAAGTGGCACCAGGGAGCCTTATTGTAAAGAGGTACTGAAAAATGTCAACACACTGCAAACACAGTAATATTCATACAAATAATTTATTATTTTAAAATTTAATTTCAAAAAGCATGAGTTTCTAGAATTAAGAACCACCAGGAAAACATCCACTTACAGAAAATACGTAAACAGCACAGACTGCCATTTGGAGGTGGTGTAGCCAGTCTGTCCTAAATCTCATGTAATGCCTTCCTGAATTGCATTGGGACGATATAAATAAAAAAAAAAAGCCATTTATTTCCAATTTCTCATACGCATATACAGTAAGCATTAATAAAAATACAGGAGTTTCACCTTTCAAAACATTGATTTCAGAAAAAGATGTCACGGGTGGTAAAATTAAAAACAAAAACAAAAGTCCTAAAACAAATAGACACTGGCTCACATATTTCCAGTCCTAGCAAATTTTGCAGCAGACCAAAAGAATTATTTACGTCCCTTACAATTCCTGTGAAGTACAGAAAGGAATAATTAGACCAGGATGCCTTCCAATGTTCTGCCTATCTCACACACTTGCATGCCCACCAAATGTGATATGTTCGCCTATCCCTCTCAAACTTGACGGTTGCTGAACTTATTTTTAGTGTCATTTGATAAGCTTCCCTGTTTGCACAGAGACATCCCACTGACCCAGCCACTGGTCATTGTCTATACCGGTTCCCATCAAGCTCGCCGCACTTTGTCAGGTTTCGACTCGAATATCCATTTTGCATCTGAAGTACCGTATCGAAAGTGACTGGATCGTTCGAGCCTTTTTCTTCAACGGCTGCCTCTACACTCCCCCACAGTGTTTCCTCTCGCAGTAACATCATTTAGGATTGCTGTCATGACAGTGCACTGGAAGATTTTACAATAAATATTCACTGCTCCCTTTTTTATATTAGCCCACTGAGTATGAGCGTAACATAATAGGACGGGCACTGTAATCCCCCCTGTTCCTCGTGTACCTTTTTTCTCTTCTTTCTGTACACAACTTTTAATTCTGTTACTATGGTAATAACACTGTTTTAAATACAAATTAAATTCAAGTGCCATGTAGCAGTAAGTCATTTGGTGTCAAAGATAAAAGAATGTGTAAAATGTTGACAGGGTGCAGATGTTGGCTTTAATTGCATTAATTCAAGTTTTAAATTCTTAGAAAGAATAACGGATTTGTGAAGCAGATGCATCCTTTGGGGAGTTGGGAAGTGTTTGTGCAGCTGAATTTTTTTTGCCGGTATATTTACACATAAAATGATTCTCTGTGCATTACTCTTAGATAGCATACAGAAGACAAAATGAATGAATAAAACACTACTTATATTGAATCAGTCATTTATGAACTCCCTTACTATATAGAATAATGCTCTATTCATTTTCTGTCCCGGGTGCCAAATGAAAGAAAGGTATCTTGAAAAACTCAAGGGCGAACTCGTGCCGCTCTCGCTAGCTTGGGGCATTCTGTCCACAGTCCGTCATGCGTGTGCACTTCTCAGTGTTAAAATGACAAGCTCTGCACTGGGAGAGCTCCCGCCGGCCACTGCGCGGTAGCCGAGTTGGAGGGGCCGTCTGACGAGACGATGCCAGAAGGCACCGGACTCCTGCACTTGCGAGGCCTGCAGGGATTATCTGTACTTCCACACCAATGGCAAACAGCCGCTTTCACACTGTTTTTTTTTTTATAGGTTCCGTCTGTGCCCATGAAATTTGGTTTTTACAGAAGGCCCAATATGGTCAGAATATGTTAAGCCTTCGGTGTGCACAAGAAAGCAAAACTGAGTCCGACCGGCAGAGACAGCAGTGGCGCTGGAAGTCTTCAATTTCCACATAAGTGAAGACACACAACAATGCCGTTTCTCCTGTTTGTAGAGACAGGGGGACTACATTACTGCCATTATTGACAATAAAGAATAACAATAAGGGCAATTTACCAACTCTGAACATCAGTCATTTCTGGGCAATTTGTTTAAAAATGTATAAATCACAATAGCACAATTGAAATGTTATCTGTTGATGTATTTAAGGACAAAATTAAAGTTTAATTTTATGTTTTTCATCCAAAAATGTAAGCAGACTTTGCCAGAAATCTATTGAATAGAATAACATTTTTTTTTTTTTTACATTTTAGCAATTTGCTTACTATTTCATTTTTTTGTAGTTTTCTTTTTAATTATTATTATTTCTAGGCCTTGTACATTATGTTGAACAAGATTTTTAAATTAGTAATTTTATAATGTATTATGACATTTCAAACAGATAATTTTTTTTTTGCCTTTTCCCAAAATTCCAAAGTATATTATTCTTTTCAAAACTTACAGTATATAATTATATACAATATTTACATTCTCAAAAGTAAAAATGTGAATAACATCATAAATATGAACAATAAGTGATGACTTAAACCCAAACATAAACACAAAAAACTCTGCACTCTTTACAGAACAAAATCCTCAAACATACACGCGCACTTTACTTCAGTACCCCTGTGACATTAGAACCTGTGTACAGCGTGTGCAGAGAGGAGGTGCATGACGAGAGCAGGCCTGCTGGGACACTCGAGCGCTGTGGCACAAAGAGGGAGCTCTAACACAACTCACCCACAGCAGCAGGGCCTGTAGTCATATACAGGGTCTTCTTCCACACAGGGCCCTCATCTGCACACAGGGCCTTCTCCCGCACACAGGGCCATTACCTGCACACAGGGCCCTCTCCCGCACACAGGGCCCTCACCTGCACACAGGGCCCTCTTCTGCACACAGGGCCCTCACCCGCACACAGGGCCATCACCTGCACACAGGGCCCTCACCCGCACACAGGGTCCTCACCTGCACACAGGGCCATCACCCGCACACAGGGCCCTCTCCCGCACACAGGGCCCTCTCCTGCACACAGGGCCATCACCCGCACACAGGGCCCTCACCTGCACACAGGGCCCTCTCCTGCACACAGGGCCATCACCTGCACACAGGGCCATCACCCGCACACAGGGCCATCACCTGCACACAGGGCCCTCACCTGCACACAGGGCCCTCTCCTGCACACAGGGCCATCACCTGCACACAGGGCCCTCACCCGCACACAGGGCCATCACCCACACACAGGGCCCTCTCCCGCACTCAGGGCCATCACCTGCACACAGGGCCCTCCCCCGCACACAGGGCCATCGGCCCTACACAGTGTCCACTTCTGCACACAGGGCCATCACCTGCACACCAACTAAGATGCAGACTGAATAAAAAAAAAATCTAAAATCATTTTGATTTTTATAAAATGAAATATGGAACATGTATAGAGCATCAGTCAATGGTGTCTGTCCAACTCTATCGCGAGATGACTGATAATGCTCAAGATCTGCGATGCGGCGACCCCCCCCCATTGACAAAATATTACCCCATTGTCACCACAATAAATACAAGGCTTGGCTATGCCGTTGATCATTTGCATCTTTTAATAATCAAGTCAGGCATGGCAATGGCTATTAAATAACTAGTTAAATAAGGTTTTTGACACCGGAACAGTGAGAAACTGAGGAGTTTATTATTTGTTTTGAGTATTCTTCCGATAGCCAATGAACACAATGAACTAATAAGTCTCATCAAATGTCTAACCACTGCTACCAAAGTGGGAAAGTTCACTGGTTTTCTGAATCACGGTGATGAGTCCAAAACCGCCCCCGACACTCGGGCACAAACACCTCTCCGGCAGGAGGGAGGCGCTGCTGCACACACAGCAGATGTGTGAGCCTCTGAGCAGATATCTCTGAGTGCCACTATGGTTTCACAGGGCCAGAGGAACAACAGGCCATCATCCTGTGCTCCGAGAATAAAACTGGCCCAAGCGATAGCTCTAGTGTCAATGAAATGTCACCAAGTGAAATTAACAGATAGATTGGGGTGAGTTCAGGGCATGGCTGAATGGACTGATAGACTGCTACATGAATAACATTTTGATTAATATGTTTTGTCAATTTATAACATGTAGCTAAGCTGCAGTATAAATGCCTCAGCTAATTATTCAAAAGTATAAGTTAACAATCACAGAACTATAGCAAGTTACTTGAATTATACAGTCGGACCTCGCTAAGTCGAACCTCCTTAAGTCGAAAACCTCCCTATGTCGAATCACTCGTTAGTCCCCG
>JAODKM010000039.1:22033639-22078472 GCA_026780845.1 Petrocephalus sullivani
AAACGACAATATAATAAACGGTTATATAACAATTAAGCTGGAAAAATGTCCTTGATTAACCCGCGCCTATTACTGTAAGCCGTTTCCCTAACTCGAAAACTCCCTAAGTCGAATTTTTTTTTTGGTCCCTTTGAGTTCGACTTAGCGAGGTCCCACTGTAATATGAATTGCATTCGTAACATTTCAGTTGCACATTGGTGCTTTAACCTTTTACAGTTGAAAATGTGTAACTGTTGAAAACTCAGCCCAGTTTGGACCAAGGCACCGGAAATGAATTTAAGGAGAATAGCTGGTGTTTGCTGAGCTGCGTCCCTGTGTGTGGGCAGACCTGCAGCAGTAATGGAAGGTCATGTTGTCATGTACTTCCATTGTGTGATGGGGTCTGACTGGAGGAGTGTGTTTATCAAAGGCTAACATCTGACAGGCCACAGCAGGCCGCAAAACCAACCTACAGGTTGCCAGTTAAAATAGGCGCCCTGCTGCTGAGAGAAGTGTGCCGGGGGTGTGGGGAGATCATCCGGGTGTATAAGCAGCAGTATGGCTGCAGAGATCCTGAAAAACCATGACCTGGTTTGACTACATAGCCGGTACTGGGTTACATATGCACCAAAATGACCACTGTATTTAAAGACAGGCTGCCTTACCGATAAGTCACAGGATGCCATGAATACGTTCAGCTGGAAAATTTGATTCATTCCTGTAACCTTTCTTGTTTAGCTGCTGCCTAACTTAATCTTTGTGTCACTGAATATCACTGACATGGATCCCTGACTGCTATAGTCATAGCTATTCGTAAACACCAGGCAGGTTTAAAGGTAACCCTCAGAATGACACTCATCTGAACCACAGACCATAATTAACTACTACAAATAAGTACATTTTTTCTATGTATATTTTAATAAAAATCCCAGTACAGCAATTATGTTGTTGTCACTTCACATATGTCTTCCATGTGGTTGCAAAAAGATGAAGCAACTGTAAATCATTTATATTACATTGAAAGATAAAACTTTCAGTTTCCTCTTGCGGACATCATCAGCTCTGAAAATATGAAGATGGAAGCTGTTGAGGATTTCGTGCCCAGCAGTAATCATAGAATGCTGAATTTTTTTTAGAATCTGTAAAAGCTTAATTTTCTAGGATTATTCCAGTACATGCAGTCCTCGCTGTACATTTTACTTCTGAATTCATCTATTCCACATGCCAAGGTCTCTGATGTGTAGAAAGAAAATTTTAAATGTAAAATATATATGTAAAATCCTGCTAAAACCTTATCCATCAATATATGAAAATATAATGCTTTTCTCCATCTCAGCACACTATACTCATGGCGCCAAGTATTTTGCTCTGAATTACATTACACAATAAATGCACATCTGTATCATACATTAATCATCTTTCATTGGGTATGAGGTCAATTCTAGACTAACAATGCTATAAAATGCCTTCACAGGCACCGTGGCAAAGGGTTAATTCCATAATTGATTCACATAGAACATTATCCTGAACATAAAACAAGGTTATACAAAACATTTTGCAAGGAGACACGTGTGATTTTTCATACTTACCGTATTACGGCTTTTATTTGTATATCACAAAGATAATTTTTTTTATAATAACTTTTCCGATCTTGGACCATGTTTTGAGAACATGAAGACTCTCTTATTGTCATATTGAGCACTCCCTTATTGTTATATTGAATACACCCTTTTGATAGACGAGCAGCTGTTTGTCCATGATCTAAGCATTAATACTTTATACATGAGGGTATGGAGAAGAACTTTATCGGTATTTTTATGTGTTAATGCAATGGTGGTATTACCATCAAAGGAGAATTTCAAAGAGACTTTTTGTTGCGTTTTGTGACTTGCAAATTCTAAAATCAGTTCCAAAAACCAACATTTGTACCTTCACAAGAATGCCTGCTTAATGTCTTTAATGATACTTGCTACAGTAAATCTGACGTTTTCATTGGTTTGATGGTAGTCGTCTTCGTAGAATGATGTCCAGTATCGATCGGACCTCAGAATTATGTTTGTCACTGTGCTTTGGCTTGGATCTGGGCACGGGTCCAGAGATGCAGCCTGTGTGTGATTTTGCATCTCATCTTGTGTGCTTCCTGCACTGAACAGCTTGATTCCCCCACTCCACTGTCCCCACGGGACCCGTCTTACACTTTTGTATCTATATGTGAGTGAGATCCAGCAAAGAGGGTGAAACTGGTGATCTTGGCCTACACCATCTTATTCACCATTTACACAAGATATGGCCATAACCCTCCCTAAAATAGGGAAGTAGGTGTTCCAATGCGCTTTAAACAATATAAATGTAATTGAAAATAAACAGATTTATAGAAGAACAAAAAATATATAATTATTTAATGAATCAATTGAATGAATTGCTATTTATTTTCATTATTCAATCAACCCTTTAATGTACATATTTTAGAACCCTCTACTTCCAGAGACTTGGAAACTCGAGCTAGGTCATCTTTAGGCTGAATGACTCAAAAAGCATCAGCCCACGTAATTGGTTGCGTGAAATACCTGTTTCTTTGTTCTTATATTGCATGTTAAAAATTTAAAAGTTCTTAATACCAGGAGAAAGTCAGGGTTGCCCAGGTCCCGGGATGTGAGCAGTCCTGTGCACTTGAGCAGGCCTCTCAGACTCACTGCCCAGGGGCCACATATGGCCATGTGACACCGCCATCTGGCCACTTGAGAATGGATTAAAGCGAGAGTAACACAGCCAAGAGGACTGAAGCTTCTGACAACTTGAACATTTCTTACAGGAGCAAGTTCTGGCACTTGGACAGAAAAGCTATTTGATTGTTGAGGATATTTGCCGTAGGTGGTTCAAGATGATCTTCTTGTGTACAATAGCAGCATGGAACCAGAAACAGCAGAGGTCCATTGCCTGAGTGTAGATGGGGACTGTCTGGGGGGTTCAGGCTTAGCAGGACCCTTAAAAACCATTGAATCCTACAATGTTGTATTGGGTGTGTACATTATTTTAAGCAGATATACACTCTCTGTAATTCAGGCCTGTTATCTTGGCTGTATTGCCATCATAATTTTATGATGACATAAGACCCAAGATGAAAATATTTACAGCCAGCTTCTTTTACTGCGTGTAACTGGCATAGATTGCAGTCTTTTGAGTAAATATCCTGATTACCAATCAGACTCAAATAACTGTTGAATTGACTTTACATCAGTTGGCCACGTGGCGCCCAGCTAGGTATGCTACAGACCTGCATATGCGAATGGCACAGCAGTGTATCCTGATGTATCTATTATAGGATAAACAGGCTTAGTCTGAGACTAGTCTTGGTGGCATCATTTAGGCACTTACATCACTGTTTGTCTGCGTCCTGCAACGATAACCCAAAAAATTCCTAAATTCACAGGGAAACCACATTTTCCATGCTCATCTACTCATGCTCAGCCAGAGAGTATCAAAATGTGGAAGTATGAACAGGGGTATAGACAACAATTAATTCCTTACTATATTTTAAGATAAAATAACGTAAGATATACTTTATTGATTCCAGAGAGGAATTTCCTTGCACGTATTAGTTAGGTTCATAGAAGTGCACAGATGCAATCATATAGTACAAAAGAAAAAGAAAGTACAAAGACAGTATGCAAACAAACTTTTAAAGTACTCAACAGATTATTGTGCAGGAAATGGATTTCAATGGATACATTTCAGTCTGTCAAATTTGTATAACTTTAGTCTCACTAAGAGTTTTTAATAAATGTAAATATCCAAGGGCATAGCCGGGGAGGATTTGGTGGGGGGTGTATTGACTGACCAAATTTATATTCGTGCAACTATAATTTTTTTGTATTTCAAATCATATTGATCTTATAAAGTACACAAAAAGGTTTGCTATATTTAAACTAGTCAACCCCCCAACCATCTTCTATCAGGTTTAGATTTTTTCCAGGTAAAACAAAGGTGGATAGTTCATGTCCAGAAAGTAAAAAATCAGACATTCACAGTCACTGAGTACTCATCTGGTTGATAGAAACAAAATCAAAGTCTGTATTTTGACTTTCTAGACCAGAACCATCCACCTCTATATACAAAGGAGGGCATGACGGTGTATCATATTATTCAGATATTTTTAGCATTATATACATTTATAGTAAATGATGTGTGTGATTGCCCTGGTGTATGCCCTATGTCGGACTGGCAACCTCTCCAGCCTTGTGACTTATGCTGCCTGGGACAGACTCCAGGTCGGATGTGACCCTGTCCAGGATAAGCGGCCGGAAGATAGATGGATTTTAAATTAAAGGGGGTAATTAAAAATAACACTTGAAACACTCCATTTATGTGAAGCACTATTATGAAGATCATTTTAAGCACTTGCCTTGCATCTGTCATGTGTCATGGCTTTCAATTCTGCACATTGGATACATATGTATATGAGATATCTATATATATATACACTACTATCTATGTACATATATATATACATAAATATAATATATGATTTTATATATAGATAGATAGATAGATATAATGCTATATTGCATATATACTATAGTAGGTCAGTTGGGTTCCAAAGGGAATTAAATTCATGTATTTCTGGCATTCCAACATAACACATGCACTGATGATGTCACAGAATAACCTGTATCTTTGCTGGTCTCACCCTAAGTAATTTCTCCCGGAGCATCATAAGTGAACAGCACAAGCTGCAGCTGTTTTCTGCTCTGCACCCACGACATTTCCCCTCCTTTTGTCAAAGTAAGTGCACGTCATTGCCAGCCAAAAGCTCTGGGCACTGTCCCGGGTTGTTCCAGAGAAATGCCAATCGTTTTGGCGATAGCAGCCTCACAGACGGTGCAAAGAGGCCCAGATGGCATTAATGGACGAGTGGAATCCTGTAGAGGACTAGGCCTGAGTCGCTCACCAGCAGCTTCCAAATAACTGCAGTGCAGCCAGTCAGATTTCACAATGGAAAGGGTGACACCGCAGTGCTACGCCGAGAATGTCCAACAAGCGAGCAATAGCAGGACAAAGGGCACTTCAGTTACATATAGAGGGGAAGGGAATTATGTTTAAATACACACACATTCATGGGAGCATATGATTCTGGCTCAAATATGTGGGAGCAGGAGTTTCTGTTTAAATATATGGGGGCTGTGAGTTTTAGTTAAAAATATGTTCTGAAATTCCGTAATACTGCTAAATATATAAATTAAGAACTATTTGGACTCCACCTTCTGAAAGATATGTATTTTATCCTTATGGCATTAACAATTTACGTATACCTAAAATAATAAGAAAGAAACGGTCTCCTACAGCAGAACCTTTTATTTTATTAGGTTTTTTTAGTGGCTGATGCATAAAAGTAAGTAACCAGCATGCTAGGTGTAATATACTTTAGTTATCTGCTTTAATATTTGCAGAAAAATCTAAAATGATAACCTATAGATTATATGTTGCAGGTATTTGGTTGAACACTAGTAGAAAAGACCTTATGGGTTTGATTGATTCATTATCTATTTTTTAAATTCTAAAAACTTGAGTTTTAATTAAAATTCTGTTATCTAAAACTTTCCTGTGGCATACACTTTACCTTATGCTCACTGGTTGGAATGAAATCTTGAGAAGTGTATTTAAACATATTGTCTTAATTCTCTTGGCACTACGTCTTAGATCCCACCTGGAACTGTCTAGGGTTGGAAATTGAAAAATGGTAACTCTGGTTTGCTGATGCAACCATAAGAACCAGAGTCTGAACCATAACATACAGTTGTGGTCAAAAGTTTACATCACAAATATGTTTGTCATGGCAGTGTTGGCCTTCCAATGATTTCTACAACTGTTCTTTTTTATGGCAGAATGATTATGCAACAAACAACTTTATTTAAAAAAAAAAAAGTTTTGATGCACAAGTTTCAATTTATTATTGGTTTTCTGAAACTAACACAGGGTGAAAATTACACATACAGGGTCATAATATGCATGCAGCACAACTAATATTTGGCTTTATGTCCCTTAGCACATTTAACCTCGACACTGTGGTCGCCATCAACAAGCTTCTTGCAGAATTCTGGTTGGATACTTGACCACCGTTCTTGGCAGAATTAATAGAATTCAACCAAATTAATTGAGCCCCTTGTACAGGCCTGATCTTTATACATAGTCCGCATATTCTCAATAGGGTTGAGGTCAGGACTTCAGGAAGGCTAATTTAGCCATTCCAAAACCAGCTTGATTTAAGTTTAGGGACCACTGTCAGCCAAACAGCCCCAGAGCATGACGCTATGACCTCCATGCTTGGCAGTGGGTACAGTGTTCTTGGGGTGAAATGCCTTACCTTTTCCCCTTCAAACATACCGCTGATCATTGTGGCCAAGCAACTCCATTTTTGACTTATCTGACCATGAGATTTTCCTCTGGGAGGCTGTATCTTTGTCCATGTGATCAGTCACAAACTTTAGTCAAGCTTGAAGGTGTTCATTCTGAAGTAGGTGTTCTTTCAGCCTATCACCCCATGATGATGCAAAACTCACTTGAATGAAGAGAGGGCCACTGGTGTTCCAGCAGCTTCCAGTGCATGGCAGACCTGTACCTTAGTGGTTCTTGGGTTACGTCTGACCATCCAGGCTGCATTGCTTTCAGCTGAGGGTGACAGTTTGGCTCTGCTTCTAGACCTTGGCAAAGTGACTACAGCTCCATATGACTTATACTTACGAAAAATTGTCTGAACTGATGATCTTGGGATCTGAGGTTGCTTAGAAATGATTCCAAGAGACGTATTTATATTTAGATTAGGCGACTTTATTAACTTACTGTTAGAATAGTTTGGCCCTTATCATCTTGTAAAAATACATCTACATTGTGTGCATACATATATAGTCAGTGTGTAAATACATATATATATGATTTAAGAAAAGCAATCTGGTTGTGAATGTGAGTAGCTGGGAAGACAGAAAGACTTGGGCAGTAACTGGAGAGCGATAAGTGGTGCTCTCCGTTCCGGAAGCCCCTGCCTCCCCGTGATCTTCGCCGCCCTTGTGCTGCACGGAGTCGGATGCAATATGCTGGAAATGAAGATGTAAGCAGGCGACAGAGAGAGCAGCAGTGGGAATGAGCTGTCATGCGAGGCGTGCGTGGCGGAGCCCGCGGTTTGGGAGTCGCCTTGTGCTCGTGCCACCTCTCGCACAGGGTGCCACATATTAGGCGCCTTGGTGAGGCTCATGTGAGGTGAAAGAGCCCAGCAGGGGGTGAAATGTACTTTAAGGAGCCCACTTCTGAAGGTACCATTTGTTATGTTCTCTAAATAGCCTCCTATTATTAATACAACATTTCATTGTTATTTATAAAGCCAATTACAGTTCTTGGAACTGTACCCAATGTCACTGCAATGTATAAAGCTCTAGGGAGTTCTCCTGCCTTGCTCCTGCATAGGTGGGTTATCTAAGCCACTTGTTCACAGATTGGTAAACAGGTGGAATTCTTCTGAATTTTAAACTTGCCATTTAAACCTGCTTGCCATTTTGCATGTTGCAACAGAGGTAGGGACGCAGGTGTTTGCATGCCTGCACCACGGCCAGCAGGTCCGTCGGGCCATGCAATAGTATATCATATGTATATGTATACACAGAATATGTAAGAAATAAGAAAAACATTTATTCTCATTTTGTGATTGCTGCTATTAGCTAATCAAATATAAAGGAACAAATTATGCCAAGAGTGATACTGCAATCTGCTTCCATCGTTCAGAAGTCCTCTCCCCTTGAAATAAATAATATATAACTGTGTTATATATAAATAATACATAACCTATTTATTTCATTAATTCAATAAAAATAGGCACTTGAATAACAGCAATGGGATTATTTTTCCTTATAATCAAGTCACTTGATATAAAAACAAAGATACCATGATTCCAGGGGGAGAAAAGTATAGTGGGAGCAAATCACAGCGGGAATTTGAGAAAACTTGAGCCATTCCTATAAAAACCAATGGATGGCTTAAAGCAGCAAAATACAGTAACCATCTGAGGAGACGCTGTCCCAGTTTATGTTTTGACCGGTTAGGGGGCCGTGCAGCCTGGGGTGGCGGGCTCCTGCTGGCCCGTGTGCCTGCCACGATCCAGCCTCCTCTCACCTTCCTCACAGCTCTCCTGGTGAAAATGCCACACTCTTGTGACGGGGAAAAAAACTCAAACTAAAATAAAACAGGTGTCTTGGGGGTTATGCCGAAATAATATATTCCTACAATAACATGCAGCGGATTGCATTTTTAAGAATCGGGAACTAAGTCGCATTTATAAGAAATATCCAATTTCTGTTAAACTTTTCTTAGATGTGTTTGGTGCCTAAATCACAGAATAGTGAGTGTCTGGAGTTGTAACTTGGTGCATATAGTCATGAACATATCCTGGAAGGACTGAGCCAGTCCTTATAGATCTGATTTGAAATGTTGGGATTCAGAAGATCTTGGATGCCAGTCCAAAGCCACCACTGTAACCTGAGAAAATGGTTACCATCCATCTATCCATCCATCCATCATCCATCTATTTTCAAACCGCTTATGCAGTACAGGGTCATGGGAGCCTTATTCCAGGCTGCACATGACACGAGGCTGGGGTACACCATGGACATCTATAAATCCTCTCACGAATTCGTTTGTGAAATATATTTCTCTATGTGCCTGTTCCCATAGCCATGAATAAAAGCAGGTTATTCTCTTCGTGTTCACTTCAATGGGAGCACATTGCAAATGGGGAAACCTTATGCTTGTTTCTGCTAATATCTGAATAAGCTCGGATAGTCTTAGGAAGCAGAGATGGGCTGTCCACCTGGTGTCATTCAGAGGCTGGTCTTCGGCTTGCAGAGTTGCTGTGTTTCTGTATTCATAGAGAAGCACTTCCCACTGAGGGCAGATGACGGGGGGAGCCAGCGCACTGCGTTTGACGGCCCAGCCAGTGACAGTGCCCATGTCCGAGAGCAGACCTAATAAATGGGGGCTGACAAGGAGTAATTATTATAATGCAGTACGTCTCAGACTACACAGTGACTGGCTTCGACTTGGTGTCAGAGGCAAATCATTAGCAGTGACAGAGGTGGGACACGGCCTTCCCAGTTGTCTTCCTCCCAGGTGGGATGACCTGAACTGCTGTGATCCCGTCTCCTGGCCATTTGGAGAGTGCAGGCATGCCCAGATGAGCAGCTCACCAGGGCATGGGTGTTGATGTCCTACACTGGGGAATAGCGTCTCATTAACCCTCTATGTCCTCTAGGCATCCCAAGCAATGTGCCCCTCTCTTTTACGTCTGTGTGGTCTTTCCACAGACAAAATAAATTATATAAAAACAGACAGATAAAACTAGAGACACGGTGCTGGGAATGGATGACCCATTTTGCGATGAGAAAGACCATATCTGGTATCAAATCAAACAATTTAACAAAGATCTTATTATTTTATCAACATTCTATAATACTGCAGCCCAACATAACAAATTGAGCAAAGTAGCTCTACCTGAAATATGATGAACCATAAACAAATTCTTACATTTTATTTCAATAATAAGCTTTTGGATGTTTGCAGTTCTCCCAAAAAAAAGTTAAAAATTAAATAAATAAAAATTAGTTAGAATAGTCTGTTTCTCACTGCTAATACACTTAAAACCATGTAGAGAGCAAACTCAAAAATAACACATTACAGATATATAAAGAGAATTAACTGCAATAAGATATCTATCCATCTATCTTCGGACTGAATGTCCTGGTGATCCTAGAGCCTATCCAGATAATCACTGGGCACATGGCATTCCCCGGAAGGAATGCCAGTCCATTGCACATACTTATGGGGAAATTAGAGAAGCTGTTCAAATATGCATATAGTATATCGCATGTAATAAATTTAAATTAATCTAAATGTCTAATACAGTGGTTCTTAATTAAATAAAGGTTTTTGACTGAAACACATTGACTTTAGTTACTCATATAGTAAACGCTTTAATCCAAAGTGACATACACTTAATTATTTAACATGTGCTTTTATCTAATGTGATATACAACAGGATTGAACAGCAGGGTAAGGCAGAATCTTAAGAGCCCAAAGTTGACATCATTCTTCCAGCCAGATGATTAGAACCCACGACCATCTGATCACAAGCACAGAGCCCTAACCACACACCCCACAGTTCCTGAAACACTGCATGCTTTAGAAACAACATTCACATAAAAGTGTTGTGTTCATCCTTGAAACATGTCTTTGAAATATCACGTTACATAAATATTGCCTAAAATCAATTTGTTGCAATATTAAGATAAAAAAAATATTACATTTGACATTATGAATCAGCATGTAAAACTGCAGATCTTGTTCATTCATGCGTCCTGAGATTCCAGCCATCTATCTTCCATAGTCGGTTATGCCCTACAAGGTCATAGCAAGGCCGAGATTTCATATTAAATATCGACAGTAATTAAGATTTACTTTTCTCCAGATCTGTGTATGTCTGTTGGATGAAGCTCATAAGCCCCACTAAACGGTCATAAGGATGTATTCCCAGTCACTTTAGATGCGACTGAACGCACCCTATCAATTGTCTGCCTGCTTTCATTACGGAGGCACTCCCTATTACGGCTCTTTAGAAGTGATGTAAATACAAACACCTTATACGATTTCGGACAGATATAAGCACTGAATCAGTAGGTAATGATGCACTCACAGGACTGACCCAGAATTGTGATTATACTGATTCAACACTGTGGTACCCTTCCCCTACTGAAGGGAGCCTTCATTAGTAGTAGTTTGCATCACCCTACATGAAAATGTCAGATGTTATCAATGACTTCATTCTTTATCACTTTGCCCAGTATAGACAGAGTAACCTTCAGAAACCTGCTGCCCACAGTTTTATGTCTCAATTAGTACCACTGTCACTATTGGAAATTCATTCCAGACTCAATTAGTAAAGACAGAGAGGGTGCGGGGCAGAGGGTGAGGCTTGGTACAATGGGCTCACAGTAATGCTGCCTCTATGTAATGCTCAAGCCACACGTATCATAACTGATTTGGTTTGAGTCGAAAACCACTGGGCCAAAAAATGCTTTACGAAATGGGCAGAATGTGCTTTAACTTGAGTATAATTTCTCTTTAACAACAAATCTAAACCTTCTTAAAACTATATTTGGCCTAAAATAACTACATCATAATATAAAATAAATAACTACAAAATACTACTTCCATTCCTGTGGTGTAGCAGGAAGAATCATGGTAAATGTACAAAGCTGACAAAAACATCTACAATTCATATGCATGCATTCTACATGCAATGACATATAGGAAAAAATACATGCATAAGCTGCAGCCTCAGTGTACATACCCGAGTGATGAAGTAGTAAATGTCAGTAAATGAAAATGAATGATACTGCTGGATCCTGCCTTTTCTGTGTCTGTGTTTCTATGGAGGGTGTGGTGTGACTCAGTGCTGTATACTCACGCAGCACTCCTTACAATTCAGAACTTAGTGCTTATGTAACCGGTCAGTCCCTGCCTGCACTCTGCGTTGTGTCAATGCTAGTGGTGGTCAGGTGTGTGGGGTGCAGGAGAAAGGCATGGAGCGGACGCCGCTGTCATTCCAAATGTTTTATGGGGCTGATGGACACAGTTAGGAAAGGGGTAAATCTCCCTCATGCCCAGGCCCTTTTGCTTGCTCTTTCATCTCATGTGCGCAGCAGAAGAAAGACCATGCATATTATTAAGAATGAACATAAATGGGAAATAACAAAATAATATGAATTAAATAAACTAAGGCAACTTAAACCATACCTGATGGACATACCTGAATTAGGAAAGGGGTAAATCTCCCTCACGCCCAGGCCCTCTCACTCGCTCTCTGCACAAAATAAAATTATGAGTATGCATATAGCATATGTAAAATATTAACATAATATTAATCCCTACTTATAAAACATAATTGATTAAAATGATTATATAGAATAACTGAGATGACTAAGAGACTTGAGGGACCCTGACACACTCCTCACCTCTTCTCATGTGCACAGCACAGAAAGGGAAGAGGAAGCAATATCAGTTAAAGGGGAATTGTACCCATCAGGTTAAATGAAAAGAAAAGGACATATATATGTATAATTATAACCAAAATACCAGAGTAAATTAGCAACCTGTTACACATAGTGTTGGTCTGTTTCTGACCCATAATACAGAGAGAGCTACAGTACAGCGGCTGTGTGTTGAGAAGCAACACTGATATTATTATACAGCAAAACTGTAAAAAATATATGGTTCCTATGCTTTTCGGCTTTTGCTTGTGATGGGCAGGCCTCCCGTTCAGCGTGTCCCTTTGCTTTGTGCTCTCTGTGACCCTGCCTTGACCCTTTACTGGATGGATGGATATTTACATACTTCAAGAAGCATGTCATGTCTATGTGCCTGATTAAATTACTAACGGAATGTATTTTAACTACATTTTATACGATGGAATATTATGCCTCGCAAAATCATGCAAATGAAAGAAGACGTAAATGATATATAACATTCTGCTGGTAGGCATAAGAGAAGTATATATGCTTTAATATACTTTCATTTCAGGTACGTTTGTGTAGTTAAGCATTAAATAACCCATTAAACAGTTCCCCTCAAGGAAAAGCTGCGAAGGTTTGAAGATGATGCTAAAAATGCTTTGAAAGTATATTAAGCACATAGCAGAAAAGTTTTGACCTTAAACAGATACGACCTCAAAATACTATTACATGGACAGAACAGCACAATTTAAAGATGAGGAGTAACATGAAGCAGTCCTTGTTGGTTGCATGTTGCCCTCAGTGACACGTTAAATTGCCGGGTTGGGACCATTAGCATCTCATTATTACACATTAGCATATATTAACATTTATTGCCTTCGCACCAGATGTTCCTTGGCTTACACAGCTCTAGTAACTCGAGTGGCCTGTTGGTGCCCCGTTATGAAGAAGCACGGGAGTGGTGAGCCCCACATTTGTACTTTTTAATCCACTCTAAGACATTTTAGCTGGATTATTTACAGTTTTATATTCACATTGCAGCTGAAATTCTTTCTTTCAGTCTGGTTCTCTGTCTAAGTTTGAGTTCTGAGGCTTTGCACGTTTTCAAAGTCTGTCATCAATGATAGCTCACTCTGGATGTAAATTTACAGCGTTTACGTATTTACTATCAAATCATTTATTTCTACGCATCTGAGGATGTTAAATTAAGGTATGTTAAGGGATGCTAATGTATGTTAGCATATGCTAAATCTCGATTTCCCTTTTTCTTCCAAAAGTTGTTAGAAGTGCCACAAATGGGGACATTTATTGATTTGGTAGTTAGTTGGTTTATTTGTTTACATTCCTTCATTCCCGCAAACCTCTGTTGGTGAAGTGGTTGGAAGATGTAGGATTTTCGATCGAGGACGGACTTCCTCTGCTCCTGCACTCGCCTTCTCCAGCGCTACCGCGCATGTTCCACGTTGTTCAGCATGTTGGACCGTGCTGTTACCAGTATTTGGAATTATTTTACATATATTTTTAAAATGATGGATTATATTCTAAATACTTTACAAAGGATATATGATTTTCTGCCATTGACATTATATGAACAGAAGGATATATATATATTGTTCAGTTTTATTGGAAACCTAAATCAATCCTGCATCAGTACTGGCCACCCAAAGATTCAGACCATTCATTTAGATGTCAAAACATAACATTGCTGGCCTCTTCCCTTGTTGGTATCATTCTGCGAAATGATAACATAGTCACTTGGGCTTTTACTGTGTAAATAAGCAAATGTTGTCTTTGCATGCTCACTGTGGCTCATATCAAGCTGCTACTGGGAAGTGGCACTGCACTGTGCAGAGATAAGCCTGGGCATGTGTGTCTGTGACCCAGGGGACATCCTTCCAGGCTAGTCTATTGGTCCAACACGCCCCCTCTCCTCCACCAACCCTGTCTCAGTGTAGCATCCCATCCTTCTCATCCTAATGACATTATTCAGAGCTGGCTGAGTTCTCCACACACAGACACTTAATTAAATGCTCCTACTGCACTGGCTACATGACCAATGGCTGTTAAATGAAGATGCTGTCACATTCGGGCTTCATTGTACATTTTTCAGGCGAGCCGAACTGCAAGCTAGGAGCCCCAGGACTCCAGCTGACATGTTTTCTTTGTCTGAGGTTCGAATTTCCACAATTTAAATATACACATCACCTCATTATGGGGCTGCCCTTAGGATGTAGACCGTCTGTGCACTAATAAGCTATGTGTTATAATGGCTGATTTTAATACGGTTTAATTTATGCAGGAGTTGCAACAACGTAACTTCACATGTCATAAACAATAAACAGCATCTATTTTTTATTCTCAATATAATGCCCAATTCATTGCCTCTTCATTTTGATTTAATTCATTTTTAAAATGTTTTTGTTTAAAATCGGAAAATATTTCAGATTAGCAACCCTGAATGTTGTCATTGACATGCAAACACACAAACCGTGTTCTGTAAGTGACCCTTACTGTATCTAAGCACCTTCTCTACTGAGGGTTATGGGTTTACCTTTGGTGATGTATCATTTATAAAGTATCTTATTATTACATTCTTCCGGCAGCTTGTGAAATAATGCTGAGTGCAGCAGCAGGTTATGGTAAGAAGCCATTGCAAAGAATGCAGGCCTGTAATGGGGTCTGCCTCCATGAGCCTCTTTCTCTACCTGCTGTCTCCTTTCTACTGCCAGGAGACCCCGGCAGATGTTGTGGTGCTACGCTGGCACCAAAGTACATCTCTGACCCCCCTACCTCCCAAACAACACAGTCAAACCACATTAGATCTCTTTATTTGTGCCCCAGGCCTGTTGGGCTTTGCAGCTGTGTCCCTACTCTACCTTTGGTGTTGGAGCCCTTCAGGCAGTAAATGTGTGAACACAACTGCTCTGCGTTCTGAACTACATCTGTTGAAAATCCAGCAGCCTGGCTGTGGGCGGATGGAGACCCGCAGTCTGGTTGTGGAACAGATGTCTGTGACAACCTGCCTCCTTACACCTATATGAATCCTCGCTGCCCTGTGGATCTTGTGCTGAAAAATTTATGACCCCAGAGGGTTTCTGTGCACAATCAAAGGCCCCTCTACTTGAGCATGTGCAGCCCTCACTATGAGCTGCCAAACCTCGTCTTCTGGTGCTGGCACGGACCCTTCCGGCTTTGATACGTCATGCTTGCTCAAGGCTTTACTTGTTCAAGGCCTTGGTAATCAATGCACGAGTTCTCTAAAGAATAGAGGCACCTGTTGGAGACCCAGTTTGCCTTTTATAGTCTTCTGTGACACTTGATTGTGCTCCGTGAATTACTCTGTCACACGTCAACATGGCTGCAGTGAGCACTATTTTATCTCACTTTTCAGAAAAACGTTATGACGCCGCAACTCTCCAACGTTGCTGATATTATTGTATGCCATTATTATGCATAAATGACCATTAATTGAAGGCACCAATTTCTGTATTGAAAGTACAATAACCAATTTCTGAACTGAACTGAATTTGACCTTAATTACAATTATTTACACGTGTGTATGGTTAGCATGATTTAAGATGCACTGTAGTGGCTGAAATTAAAATTACTAGCTCGGATCAGAAGCCTATCAGAATGAGCTGATAAGCCCACATCCTCTTGATATGTTTAAAACATCCAGAATCTTAAAGGAACATGAGTAAATCCACTAGAAGGAATAACAAACAAACAAACAAGTTTGGTGAAAGGGATTACACGAATTATACCCATATAACTTTGGAAACTGAAAAAATATTACATTATTCAGTTGAATGAATGAGTAATATGACAGGCTGCTTGTGCTATATCAATTTTTAAATAGGAATCATTGTTTCCATGTTAAACTACATAGTAATAATAGTCTCATAACATAATACTGTTTTCTGTAGTTCTGCATACGGTAATCTATTTCAGAATTTACCGAATTTGAAAGTTGTGAAAATAGCTAACAATAGTACATGCAGTAATCAGTAAGATTTTAATATTTGTTGTAGCAAAATTGCGGAGGACACATTGTTGTTAATTTAGTGAAAAGTAAAAAAAATCACGATCTAACAATGTTATCAGTGATATTAATGTGACGAATTTGGAATACAATACAGTATGTATGATACAATTCTGTGTGCGGCTCAGCAGCTTTGGATGCAGTGCCTTTGATTGGAAGTTCCCAAATTCAAATCCCAAGGTCAGCAGAGTGACGTCACTGCTTGGCCCTTGGGCAAGGTCCTTAATGCTCAATTGCTCCAGGCACTGGCTGCCCCCACTTTCTGAGCTATATGTTACTGGATAAAAGTGTCTAATAAATTAAGAAACATTTCACTACAATTATATGGCATACTTCTAGGCTACATATTTGTGACATACATTCGTGGCTAAAGGATTTGAGAATGACACAAATATTGGTTTTCTCAAAGTTTGTTGCTTCAGTTTTCATGATGGATGCCAATTTGCATATACTCCAGAATGTTATGAATAGTGATCAGATCAATTGCAATTAATTGCAAAGTCCCTTGTTCAATTGGGGTTCAATTGTTCAAAAGGTTCAATTTCTGTGAAAAAGGCTTCAGGGTGCCCAAGAAAGTTCAACAAGCGCCAGGACCGTCTCCTAATGGTGATTCAGCTGTGGGATCGGGGCACCACCAGTGCAGAGCTTGCTCAGGAATGGCAGCAGGCAGGTGTGAGAGAAAAGAGGTGAAGACTTTTGGAGGATGGCCTGGTGTCAAGAAGGGCAGCAAAGAAGCCTCTTCTCTCCCAGAAAAACATCAAGGACAGACTGATATTCTGCAAAAAGTACAGGGATTGGACTGCTGAGGACTGGGGTAAAGTCATTTTCTCTGGTGACGCCACTTTCCAATTGTTTGGGGCATCTGGAAAAATCATTGCCCAGAGAAGTAAAGGTGAGCGCTACCATCAGTCCTGTCATGCCAATAGTTAAGCATCCTGAGGCCATTCATGTGGGGGGTTTCTTCTCACCCAAGGGAGTGAGCTCATGCACAACCCTAACCCTAACCCTAACCCCTAACCCTAACCCCATAAATAAAGAATGGTATCACCCGAGAGCAACTTATCCCAAACATCCAGGAACAGTTTGGTGAAGAACAATGCCTTTCCAGCATGATGGAGCACCGTGCCATAAGGCAAAAGTGATAACTAAGTGGCTTGGGGAACAAAACATTGAAATTTTGGGTCCATAGCTAGGAAACTCCCCAGACTTGTGGTCAATCCTCAAGAGGCAAGTGGGCAAACAAAAACCCACAAATTCTGACAAACTAAAGGGATTGATTATGCAGGAATGAGTTGCCATCGGTTAGTATTTGGCCCAGAAGTTGACTGACACCATGCCAGGGCGCATTTCGGAGTCTTGAAAACAAAGGGCCAACACTGCAAATATTGATTCTTTGCATAAACTTGATGTAATTGTCAATAAATACCTTTGAAATGTATGAAATGCTTGTAATTATACTTCAGTACACCATAGAAACATTTGACAAAAAGATCTAAAAACACTGAAGCAGCATACTTTGTGAATACCAGTATTTCTCAGAACTTTTAGCCAAGACTGTATAGTAATGTATACATAGGTGCAGCTAGAAATTTTGGGCCCTATGACAAAATGTCACCATAGAATGTGTAGATTATTATTTTTCATATTCAGGGGCCCCATAAGTACTAGGCCCCCTGAATCTGACATGAATCTGTCATGCTCCCCTGACGCCCCTGAATGTATACTAATATACACTAAGAATATCTAAAGAAATAAAATATTTATCCAATATATCTTCCTAAACTGAAATCCCTATCAGGATCAGTACCCCAGCATTGTGCTCTGTGGTGCTTTAGGGCCCCCAGGATAAGCAGTTATAATATTGGAGGCTATTGTCCTATATTTTTAAGAACATTTACAAAACATTTCTCTCAAATGACTCTATACAGATGGTCCCCAACGTATGATGGTTCAACTTCTGATTTTTTGATCTTACAATGACGATACGACACATTTGTAAAAAATTTTTAAATATCGTAAGTTTCGCAAGGCAGGCAATTGTAGCAGTGTACGCGGTTGGTACACATCTCCAGCCTTGTGAGAAGCCTCACTCTCACCAGCAATTAACAGGGTTTAGTTGTTTGGGTGTTAGAACGCATATTTTTAAATTATTAACACATTACAGTAGGCTAGGCCATGTCTCGAATTACAATATTTTCAAGTTACGATGGGGTCATCGGAATGTATCTCCATCGTAAGTCGGGGACTACCTGTACTCTCTTAATGTGATGTTTTGTGTTGTTTTTGTTATGATGAAAGACAGGGAACTACTGTACCATAAGACTATCCTTATAGAGGGTTTATGAATGGTTTATAATCAGGTTATTAATTAGACTGTAACACTTCGTAAATCATTAGATAATGCTTTACATTAACTCCACCTTCATAAAGCATTCTGTATGCATTCACTGAACAATCATAGGCAGTATGTATGTATACCGTAACATTGTAATACACCTGAACAGCTTTAATATACATTAATAACAAACAATACATCATTATCATCAAGTGTGAGTACACCTGCCACACGTTTCACAGTTTTTCTCAGTAAGTATGCAATAATAAATGAAAACACATAAAAATATAACTTAAAAAGTAGTAGCATGGCATGTACAACAAAATGAAAATTTGTCTCTAAAATTCTTTAAAACAGTCCTCTTTTGCCTTGACAATAATTTCACCAACATGAAGTATTCTATTACCCAGTGTCAACACTGAATCATCTGAATCATCTTCCCAGCTCTCCTGCAGAAATTCCCCGAGATGTCTGTGTGTGTTGTTGGTTCTACAAGTTCAATGGCATCATGGTTTGAAGTCTGACCAGCCAAGATCATTCGTTTGACTTATCATTCACTTTCTTTCTTCGTTCTAGCAGAATTTTGAGGTTTGTTTTGGGTCATTATCATGCATAAAAAGGAAGGACTGTAGGAATTAAGTAATCTGTGATAGCTATGTTATTTGAGATTGCCATGCAGTTAGGTACGGTTCACCAGCACTGTCACCAGCAAGCCAGCTGCTAACTATGACACTGTCCCCTCCATGCTTGACATATGGAAACACTCACTCAACATTCAAACCCACACCCTCTCAGTATTGTTTGAAATACATGGCAGTCAGATAAATATATAGTAGTTCAAGGCTTATACAGTATAAGTATGGTTTCAAGTAGGTGTACTGTTCTTACATTTGTAACTGGTACTGTTCTGTATAGGGCAGTTGGGACCCACAGACAGTCCACGGTTTTGCTTCCTCCCAACTCCTGGTAGAAGAAGAAAATATGTGGACTGTCTGGCAGGGATCCTGGAGGGAGTGAACATGTAACGGCTGTGGGTCCCCAAGGACCGGAATAGAAAAGGCTGATGTAGGGTCTTCTGAATTAATAAGAAACAAAAACACTATACTTAAATTGAATTCAGAAATGACATGACTTACACAACGTTTATTTGATAAGTATAGGCTTAATGAAAGAATACTTGATTCATTTGAATAAATGTGATTAAATGTGGAATATATTATTCATACGAGAACTTAGTTCTGCAATACGCTGGAAAAAGAAAAACATGTAGGGAACTTGCCAGCATGATGCAGAGCATCAGAGAGTGTGAAGAAGCTTACAGAAGGTAACAGTTGTCAATAGGTCTGTCAGTGGTTCACACAGTTCTTGGCCTGCTTCTGCACTCAAGTACACATACTGTAAGAAAGTGCATATGTTACCTGAGGCACACCCTGAGCATCTCAGCATCCATACAACCGGAACCAAGTGCCGAAGTTCTGCTCACTGATGGATCGAATACTCATGATCCATACTTGCCTTCCTGACACGTTGGCAGGTGCCCCGAGTTTATTTTACTTGCCACGCGGTTGTTGTAAAAAACGCAGATGACGACGTGGGAGCACTGGAGCAAAGGCACTTAACCTTTACAACTAGCGAGCGGAGGGGTGGGCCGGGGGAGGGCTCGTAGGGGTCAGGGAGAGACGCCAGGGCCTTTGATTGACACAGCAGCTGTCACCACACATGAGGGTTCCTAATGAGCATAGCATAGTCATGCACCGAGGGGCCACCTTGGGTTAAAGACGTGTGCATTGTACAAACCTTTCGCAGATGTTACTTTGCGGCCGAACACTAAGGTATGGCTTCTCATTTAAAAAGAGATTTCAACGCAGATCTTTAATATATTGGACTAAAATTGAAAAGAAAAAAACACAGGTTCAAATTCTGTTGCCTAGTCTCTACCCAGCTTGCATGTGAGGTAAAAATGAATAAAAGAACCACTGAAAAGGGAATGAGTGCCTTAGCTACACAAGCCCTACACCAGTGAGAGTACTACGAGAATACTATCGTCTTTTCTGTCTCGCAAATATTGTTTTTTTATTATTGTCCCAACTTCTATAGTAATGAATACAGCCAAGTCCTTTTTGTGGTTTTCAATTAAGCGCTTATAACACGGTGTAGAAATTCACTTATTTTTAACAGAATTCCTGGTTCCTTTGATGATGAAAAATCGTCCAGGTTCTCATGTGGTGGAGAAGCAGTCTTAACCCCTGAAATTATTAGCATGATGAGGTCCTGTGGAATACTATGCTTGGTTTTCACTAGACAAAATGACATAATGACACAGAAACTGAAAAATATAGTACTAGTATGTACTAGTATAAAACTAGTATGTATCCTTGTTTTTCAGTTGGTATGAGCATAGATCAGAGAGATCAGAATATTCCAGCGCTGCTTTCTAACTTCCCAAATTCATTTTTACTTTGCACTTGTCCACATTCTTGCTGTAGTTCATTGGCCCCCATATAACTGACTTTGTAACGTTAAAGTCACTTTTTAAAGCTAGAATTAGAAATACTGACAAGATCGTCTTTTAAGCTATTACTTTTACTTCAACAAGGCTCCCCAAAGAATAAAACTGCAGTGTGGGAGTTTAGTTAAGACACAGCATTTTCCGGAATTATTTTGGCTTTTCCGTTTTTCTTGTGGCAGCAAAGATTTTCATAGAAAAACTGTATATAGCTTTCAACAAACAGAAAATAATATTATAACATGCAAACAATACAGAACACAGATTTGATTACCTGCCCCATCACTCTCTTCTCCCATGTATAATGAATAAAGCATGAGATAATTATGAAGCTATGAGTTAATGGGCGAATCATTAACTGGTGGTATGAGGTATACCTATGATTCATCATTGGAAAGAGATAATTGGTATTGATGGCAACCATTGTGTGGTTTGTTGTGTCAGTAAGAAAATTTAGAAGGAATCACGGTGCATTAAGGGGAGTTATAGCACTGCGTTAAGCAAACAATATTCATGTATCTTTTATTTCTAACACTTTTACTATTATCACTAGGGAGTTAAATGCCAATATTCCAAGTAACAGATATATTGTTTTCTCCCCAAACTGTTATGTGGATGTATGTACAACATATACAGATTTTTGTGCTTGTTTATAGTCAGACATAAGTGATGAAGAGATATTGTTTGTGGTTGTTACTATTAATGGAGGAGACATTCAAACACGCAATAATTGTTGTATTTTGGTATGAAAATGTAGCAAGCATCATGCCAAGCCAGATTTACATGGCCAGTAGACCTGGTTTTGGTTGATATTTTTTGGAATACTTTTTCCCTGTGTTCTGTCAAAATAGAGGGAGAATGAGAGGGAGAATTCTGGATCAAAAAGAGTGATAATGCAAAATGTTGTGAAAGCCACACAGACAGCACAGCCTGGCCATGCTGTGGGTGGAAATGGATTCGATGAATAGGGACAAATGTTAATGTATCTCAACCCAAACATACCCAGCCATGGTGACATTAGGGTTTGTGCTGCAGGTGGACCAGACCCAAGGGGAAGAACATGAACGCCTCACTTCAGTCTCAGAGTGTCCAGAACATGCAAATCCATCTCAACTTCTGCTGAAATGAGAGCAATCAGTCATGTTTTCCCTCTGGTTTTACCAGAAAGAGACGAAAACCATGTGACAGAAATTCAAGCTGTACCTTACACCAACATGCTATTTATTTTAGCAATTAGCAATACAATGAGGTGAAGTACCGCAAAGAATCTTTTAAAATGTTTGCAAACTGACAAGACTTAATAGAATGAACATGTTCACTATTTTTTTCAAAATAATCCCAGTCCCTCCCTTATATTACACACGTCCCGCAAAAATACTTTATGAAAGAAATCATTGCACTCCTTTCGTTCATTTGTTTGTTCTTATTGTTTAGTAGAATTGTTGAATATACACAAAAAATATCAAACAATCATTTGACTCTGCTAGAGAGGAGAGAGCTTAAATGCCTGTAAATGCATTGCAAGATCTTTCCTGTACATTATCATTGCAGACTCAGAGTGTTGATATGGGTCCCATAGTACAAATGGCCATCCTCACAGCCCAGAAGACTAATCCTCTGTGCCACCCACTCCCACCTGGTACCACTGCTATTTTCCTCAGAAAATCAGTTTATTTTGGCTGGGTCATCACCATCTGTACTGGCACACACATTGAGTCAACATTACATAAATTCAAACTCATCACAGAAAGCTCTTTTCCTGTAATTCCTTCAGACTGTATGTGGAATTCAGTTTTTAAATGTTTTAATAGCATTATAGCTAGTTTTTGGGAGCCTGTTTTATGTTAACTCTTAATTGCGCACTGGAAATATGCACTAAAAAGAATTTGCATTTGGACTTGTCTTGAGGTTTACCATTATTTCAAAGTAATTGGTTTCAGTCATATGGCATATTTAATCATCCCTACATGATTTAACTTGAAACCTGGCAGTTGATCCTGATGGTGTTGACATGACAGGTTTTCACATATTTTTATCATCTGCATAAATTTTTTATTCCATAAAATTCATCTGTATGTGGAAAGGGTGATTTCTGCATGAATGAAGGGGTTAGATAGGATCAGATTGAGTAAGACCAATGAATTAGTATTTGAAGCCATTCAAATAGCCACAGATTAATGAAAAGGATTTTTAACTATCATACAGGAAGTGAACAAAATGATGAAACCACCACAGAACCACATAGAAAAGAAAGACTTTAAAGTAAGTAAAACACAAGTAGAATCCCAGCTACAAAGGTGAGTCATGTTGGTTTGAAAGCAAATTAGCAGTGTGTATCAGCTCTTAAAGAGGTCTCAAATTCAGGACTTTGATGTGTAAATTTTCAAATTAGCATAAGATTTCCACAGCGATCGATGTGCAGTGGTTATAAAACTGCAAAATTACCTAATGTCTCAAAAAGGAACAGTTTCAATAATCACAGCAGCATATGCCAAACCCAGACAAACTGCATCAACAAGGAACAGTTACCACAGACTGAAGCTCACCAACAGGGATGCAGTGGATAAAAAAAGAATACACCCCCTCCAAAGATTTAGCATTTTCTTGTATTACACTTCGTACATTTCATGAATTTAAAATGCCTTGTCTTGGTCAGATCCAAAGACCACAACAAACCATATGCATGCAGTGAAACCAGTTTAAGCTGAAAAGAAGTATTTAAAAGGCAAAACTGAAACATTTCAACTTATATGCACATGCCCCCTATGTCAGCACTTGCCAGAAGCACCTTTGACTGTAACGACAGCTTTTAGGGTAGTATTTGACAAAGGTAGCATATCTGGGACTTTCCCCTCACTTTGCAGCTCTCTCCTCTTTGAGCTGCGGGAGGCAATTTGGTTTTTGCTGATGAATAGCAATCGTTCTTCAGCATTCTTCTTGCCACCCTCAAATATAGGCGCTATATACTGTATGTGCAGGTCTGAATGATGTACGATGCATATCTTTCCCTCTGTTGGCCAATACACTCTCACACCAGCACTTTTTAGACTAGGGTTTGATTTCCCCCTTGGTGCCATTCATTTGGGCAGTTCTGAGCACAGTAATCGAGGTGGTGTTGGTCCTCCTCAAATGAAATCTGGAGCAGTTTGTTTGCGGTGCAAACATGGTCCAACTTCAATCCGATCCAACTTATAGGTGTACCTTGTGAGTTTGAGCTAAACGAGTCTCGTAGCCAGGTGTGCTTTGCATTCTGGGATGCGGCAGAGCACACAAACTAGTAGCAGCAGCTAGGTGGAGAAGGAGAAATGAACCAAGGTCTTACTTGGTCTAGCAGTGACGTACTTTGCCTTTATGAAAGCGGGGCAGTTGACTACATCTGTCAGCTGCTAAAAGCAAGTCATAAACACTCTGAAGTTTTTAAAATGTTCAGTCAACGGCCGATGGTGAGGGGATTTGACCAATTGACTGAACAGTGCTGTGTGAAAGAAAAAAAACTGAGACAACAACACATTAAATTGAGAGATGTTTAGCTGCATAGCCCAGGACACAGGACCTTCTTACTGTATTTATTACTTTCTTGCTCCCGGCACAGACACATCTGACCAATAAGCAGAACGAACATTCTCATGTGGTTTGTAGTGGTGCATTGTTGCTTCACTTGGATTTTCCTCCTTTTAAAAGCAAACCAATTTGAGAAGGAAATGCTACAAGTTTACAAACTTATCAACTGATTTGGAGCCAAACTATAGGTGTGAAAATGCCCTTAGTCACGTAGCTTTGAGGTAGGTTGTGCCGCACGCTTTCCACTTCTTAATGGTCGACTTCACAGTGCTTCGAGTTATCTTCTAAGCCTTGGAAATACGTTTATATCCCTGACCTGACATGTGCCCTACCACAACTTCTTCAGATTTGCTTTGAAAGGTCTTGGGAACCCAGGTTTCTTTGTATATGTTTGACCACCCTTCCAATCTGGAAGACCACAGTAAACAGCAAACAACATCAATTCCAGTGACTCCACATAGGTATTGAACAATTGAACATTAATATCTAATCTTGAAGGCAATTGGTTATTTCTGTGATAGCTTACGTGATGCTGTATTTAAGGGGTGCATACTGATCAGATATAATTATTGCAGTTGCTTATTTTTATGGAAGAACTTTGGAGAAATTCTGGGTTTTTCATTCTGAAAATGTACAAAATGAATTGTTTTAAATACTGTAGATTTATAGGAAACTATAGAAATGTTGCATTTTAACTCCAGGCTTCCAGGTTAACAAAATGTGAAATTTGTTAAATTGGGTGTATACAAACTTTTCAGGGTGGGTGCCTGTCAGACCCTGCCCTTTGTGTCCCTTCCCCGTTTGGCCAGCAGGTGTCACTGCTCATTCACTCTCTGTCTCATAGCCCTCCAGTCCTAGTGTGTTTCCCTGCTCCTTGGACTCAGTGTTGGGCAATGGCATAGCTCAATGGACTGAGCGTGTGGCTCTGAAACTGTCATCCCTCCAGTTATGGATTTTAGGCTGACCAGCAGCTTGTATTTATTGGTTTTCTGCTTCCCCAGTGTTTGCTATTATCTAGCCTTTATTTCCCTGTCAATGCCTTTGCTCTTAGGCTAATTGTCTTATGTTGCAACATTTACTTTTCTGCCTTCCCACCAGTTTTTTCATGGCAATAAGAATTCAGTTTAGTCCATTAGTCCAAAAAAATCAAAAGCAATTTTTCTAGGCAGCACAGAAAAAATAACACTATTTAATATCAGGAAATATACAGTAGTTTCTTCTGCTCTCCATAAAGTTGCTGAAATCTTGTAGGATGGCTCAGAGAACATAGATTCCCAGACCTCTCCTGTGGGGCACCCCAGCCATTCCTAGTATTTGTTACATTTCACTACCACTTACTTCATTAATTAGTCACATAATGTGATGAAGTATTGATTAGCTAAACATGGCATGCTAATGGTTGAGTCAACAAAAACTTAAGTATTTGTAGGTATGTTGGATGGTTACTCTAAATACTGAGGTAACATTATGGGAGGTTTTGAAATGACTAAGCTAAGTTTTAATAGCAAACCTTCACACCAACATGAAAATCATTTAAACACAATTTTCCTTAACTGCATAAGACTATGCATTGCATATGTCACATGCATTTGTAATGAAATTTAATGTTATTTTTAATATTAAATAGTCACTAAACGACTATGATAATGATAGCTTATATCTTATTACTAGATAAAACATCTATTTTGCGTCAGCTGTTCAACTACAGAAGACCTCATATGCAAATTGAGTAATGGTTTTTGGAGAGTTAAGAAATTGTGGGTCATACGTTGCAATTTTATATATATATATATATATATATATATGTGCGTGTGTGTGTGTGTAATACAATAACACAGCTGGCAAAGAATCTGTTGTCAAATCCGGTAGAATTAGAGCTGCAAAATATGGAGAAAATGTCATATTGCGATTATTGTGGACAATGTTGCAATATACACTATATTGGCAAAAGTATTGGGACACCCCTCCAAATGAATTCAGGTGTTCCAATCGTTTCCATGGTCACAGGCGTATAAAATCAAGCACCTAGGCATGCAGACTGCTCCTACAAACATTTGTGAAAGAATGGGTCGCGCTCAGGTGCTCAGTGAATTCAAGTGTGATGCCATCTATGCAATAAGTCCATTTGTGAGAATTTCCTCGCTAAATATTCCACGGTCTACTGTTAGTGGTATTATAACAAAGTGGAAGCAATTGCCGTGTAGGCCAGGTAAAATCACAGAGGGGGACAGTGCATGCTGAGGCGCACAGTGTGCAGAGGTCATCAACTTTCTGCAGTCAATAGCTACAGACCGCCAAATATCATGTGGCCTTCAGATTAGCTCAAGAACAGTGCATAGAGAACTTATAGAAGTCTACAAACACATGGATGAGCGAGTTTGACTGGCATGCACAGAGCCCTGACCTCAATCCGGCTGAATTAGAGTGGAGACTGCAAGCCAGGCCTTCTCATCCAACATCAGTGCCTGACCTCACAAATGCACTCCTGGAAGAATGGTCAAAAATTCCCATAAACACACTCCTAAACCTTATGGAAAGCCTTCCCAGAGGAGTTGAAGCTGTTATAGCTGCAAAGGGTGGGCCAATTCCATATCAAGGCCTATGTATTAAGAATGGGATGTCATTAAAGTTTATGCGTGTGTAAAGGCAGGCATCCCAATACTTTTGGCAATGTACATGTAGTGTAGTAAACATGGTATCATGACATATCATTGCACAGATTAGTGATAATTTTGAAATGTGTATTTCTCAAGCTCAAACATACAAACTAGCATGAAAATATAAAAACATTTGTACAGTACTTTACAACTTAACATTTTACAAAATTAAATAAAAATATATTTTTAAAAATAAAGGCATTTCTACAAACTTGTAAGGTTTTCTGAGTTGTAGAACTAGATCCTAGCAGGTCCTACATGTCTTCATATTTCTTGTTGAGGTATTTGAGAATTTTGTCTTTCAGTGATTTGTCAGGTCAGTGTCCTCTTCCTCTTCAGCCAGTGCAGAAGTGTTCAAAAGATGCAGAATGGGCTTCAGGTAAGATATGGTCACATAACGTTCACCTGGCAAGGCATCTGTAAAGTCCTGGAGTGGACTGAGTGCCTTGTTCACAGATTCCAGGACCTCCAGTTCCTGCCATGCGGTCTGAGGAAAGAACCTTGGACAATGGACTTTGTTGTTCCAGCATAATTTTCTGTGTGGAACCGCATCACGTGGACTGTCTATCACCATGGCATGCTCTGGAAGGCTTGAACTCTCTCTCGGCTTCCCTCCAGGCCACGCTTTTCTTCCAGCTGTGGGAGAAGTGGCCCACAATCTTCCTGCATATTCCAGTAGCCCTGGTAATGCACTGAGCATCATCTGTCAGAGCATTTTCTGTGAATGAGGAGCAGGTGAAAACGATTCCCATGAACCATTCTGAAAAGCTGGCTCATGAGATAACATCACTGTCTACTCAAAGTGTGGCACTTTGCTTTTGGTGTTGTTTCTGATTAGTGAAATGTTTATCAAGGGTAAAGTTGTATGCTTGTAAGTTGTTTTTCTAATACAGGTTGGAACAAACATGCTAGAATAACTGAAGCAAGCTGAGAAGAAACTTAGATATTAATAAAGACAGATTTTTAATTAAAGTTTTTCATTAATGAATAGCACTTTGTTAATCATTAGACTAATAAGTAGTGGATTTTATTAAGAAAGAGCAAACTAATATATAATATATAATATATATGTGTTGGGTAATGGCGATGACCCAAATTGGGTTGTTTTAACACAGCATTTTTATTATTACTATTGTGTGTGTGTGTGTGTGTGTGTGTGTGTGTGTGTACAAGAGTATAAATATAACAGTGTAATAAAATTGAACAAAACTATTTAACTTACCTACCTATCATGTGGCCATACACTGTGCACGCTTTCCCACCTAAACAGAGATCGGTTATCACTTTATTATGGGCGTAGATAATGAGCAGACTGCACACAGAGAATAGGTTATCACGTTCACGCACACACATTGTAAAATTTTAATCCCAGCCTTTTGCGATTATATAATCATTCAGGCTGACATCGTGATTGCAGTTGCAATTAGATTAATCATGCTGCACTAGATAGAATGGCACACCTTACAGCCAAACAAAGAGACTGTCTGAAAGCTATTTATTAAACAACATAATATCATGATCAATAATAAATAAATCTCAGCATACCACATTTGACAATGTGAAAAAATAGTCTAAGGAGATTTATGGAAGGAAACAAATTGCTAAATTTACTTCACCAAATTTTATAGATATCCTGATATGCATTTTCAATTCAATTCAATTCAATTCAATTCAATTCAATTCAATTCAAAAAGGACAGAGTTTGTGTAATTTGTAACAGGAAAAACATTCCCCCTTGTTATTGGGGTTTGATTCTCCTTTCCTCAGCTCTATTTGTGTGTGTACAGTATATGATTTCAGTTTTATGAGCATTCTCATGGGTTTCCTCCCACACTCCAAGGACACATGCTGTAGGTGTATTGCTGTGTGTGCCCCCTGATTTGCTACTATTCAACTCACACCCACCCTGTACAGGATAATTGATGAAAAGTGGAATGCATTCAATTCTACATTATGGTAATGCAGTAGAAAAGCCTGTTGTGTTTTGAATAAAGTTTATTATTTTAACATTTTATTGCCTAAATATTATGTTTTCATGAGATTATTAGCAATTTTTCTGCCAATTTCTTATAAATTACAGAGTTTCTTTTAGTTTGCTTTGTACGCTAAATACATAATATAATCTGTGCTACAATTTGTTAACAACCATATGCAAAGCCTCCCGGTAGGTGTAAATGCAGCCGGATTATAAGGAAACCTGACTACAGGTGACCCAGCATTACCATTTCCTCTCAAATCTGCACCCCATGTCTCATCACAGTCTTTTCAGTTTATTGGTTGTAGGAATTATCCAGACTGAATGGAGTTAAATTGTTCCTGTTACTTGGTCTGTCTGCTCTTTAGTGCAGAGCATCCCACCACAAAACAGGCCCATCCTCACTTTTGTGTTGAAGCTGAAAGTAAGGGCAACATTTTTGCATTCTGAGCTGCAAAAAAGACCTGCTCTCCATAGATCACATGACAAGCCTGTTTTGTAAACTCTACAAGAGGAGCTTATTTGGTTAAAAATTAGTAACTTTATTTGTTACTAAAACGAAGCCAAAAACTTGCATATATTAACAACAATATACTGTGACCAATTATCATATTTTTCTGGACTGTAATAACTGTTAACAATGTATTCTCTACAGCAGGGGTCTCTAACTCCGGTCCCAGAGAGCTACTGTCCAGTAGAATTTCTCTCCTACCTGCCTTCTGATGAGCTGTACTGTAACTGTTCTCAGGTAAATACCAGGAAAAGGTGTGGCTCATCAGAAGCCATGTGGAATGGAAAACCTACTACTGGACAGTAGCTCTCCAGGACCAGAGTTGGAGACCCCTGCTCTACAGGGATTGTTTTTCCACAATGACCCAAAATTTTTTAATAAAAAAAAAAATCTAATCTTTAGATTTAATGTTTATTTTGACCTTCCTTGTAGAGAAGTTCAGCAGATGTCTGACCATTTACATGGTAGAGTTCATTTAGTGTAAGAGATATATCATTATATTATTAGTCAGCTATATTACTGACACACCATAAATGTCAACTGCTATTGTTTAAAGTAAGTAAGTAGTGCAGACATTTTTGGCGCTTCATGTGAAAAACTGTTTTCAGTGTAATAGTTTTATTGTGAATTATATTTAAATCCAGTCTGAAGTGGGATTCTTTATACATGTACTTTTCTGTCTCTCACTTCTATTCTCTAATTGCTAGATTTTCAGGTTTTTTCGGAAGTCGGTTTTGTGCATAAAAGAGGATCTTTGCTACCTGTAAGTCTGCTAACTCTAAAGCCTTTGAATGATGTACCAGGTTTGTGCAGACACAAAGACACACACACACACACACACACACACGCACACAAAGAAACAACAGCTATCATCTTTTTCACAAATAATGTCATGCAAAAAGCAATTTATAATGCAGTTGCCTCTTTAATACCATTTTGGAATACAATTATGGTCCTTAGGGACATAAGTGTATATTGGCTTTATTCCCAATAACCTCTTAATTAATGAGGGTTGATTGCGTTGTTGCAAATTATATATTTTGCATTTGTTAACAATTAGAAGAGGCTGAAAGGTATTTTACACAACTATTTTTTATTTTCTTGCAAATAAATTTGTTTAATAAAATTGCAAGACTTGATTTGTGAACATCAAACAAGAGTTCAAAGAGTCCATATTTTAATTGGTATTAGCAACTCATTTAGATACTTAATTTTTTACATTTCCATCCATACACTACAGGAACAGGAATTGCATGTCTCTAATGAATTGCAAATTCTTAAAAAATAAAAGTTTTGAATCAAACTGTATTGCGATCAATAAAGTATACAAAAAAATTGTGCCATATTATTAATTATATTTCTCTTCACACAAATTAAAGAGGGACAAAATTTCTGGAATTACACTTAAGTCAGGCTAATTGCTACTGTGAGAGCTATTCAGCATACACAATGTGGCATCTCTTCTGATGCTTCCATAGTCAGCCTGAGTAGCCTGGGTCCTACCAATCCAGTGTCCTCCATACTCCTCAGAAAGCAAGCAGATGCCCCATGGGCAGGAAAAACCTGGAGCATTAAGGCTTGCCATGGCAACTCAGCTCAGTTTTAGATCCTGAGCTGGTCTGACAGCCAGGTAATGGGAGTCTAAGGCTGCCTTGATCCACAGTTATCTGTTCTGAATGGAGCCAGGGCGTTGTACAACCTGGGGGTTCACTAGATCAAGATACTACCACAGAATGGTTTACATTGTTCAACAGTAAAGGAGATGGATCACGCGCCAGAAAACACGAATCAGATTTTGTGCCAGTGATTTGAAAATAAAGGTCACATTTCTGAAATTTTTTTTTGTAATGATCAATGAATAAAATTTAAAAATGGAGTTTATGTGTATGAAGTGCCAAAACAATATTGCATCTTGGTTACCAGGAAATTCAATTTCCATTTCATAGAAGAATATAAAGTTAAGTTCTGATACTGACCCTAAGGGGTTACTTGGGGAGAGTGCAAACGTTGCGTGAGTCTGTGTTATCGGGGTGGAATCCGCACTTTTTGATTGCGCACCATTATCTGTGGCGAGACATCTATGCAGTGAAGCATTTTTACACAGCCCTTGCTGTGTTATTGGCAGTTACAAGTGACCATCATGTTCCTTGGTGGTAATTTTGTGAAAACCAGCACATATGGCAGATAAAGTGCCATATGCCATACAGAATATTTTTGGCTGTTGTTTCCATTTGTATAATTGCTGGATCTGATATAAAAGTGCCTTCTTATTAATTTATTCTTTCCTTGTCTTTCCAGAAGGCCTATTCCATGCAAATATGTTGTAGTAACTTAATTTAATATGCACTGTGAGTAGAAGCAGAGATTTCAGAGAGTAAGAAGACTAGCAAATGTAACACACTGCCTTTTCTCTTCTTCTGTGTCCTTCCGTTGTTTCTGTAATTTTAGCTGGTCTGTCCTCAGGGAAATGTGGAAATTATATACTGTAAATGAAGTCGCTTACACTTATTAACGATACCACTGTTTAGCCTTCCTATCACACAAATTCATGGTACCTAAAAGCACTTGCACGCTCAGTGAATTCAGATCCAAAAAACATTTCATCCATGAAAATACCATTTCAATGTAGAAAAAATGTTCACAAATTCTTAGATTTCAATAGAATTCAGTATTTATCTGCATGACCATCTACATCTGTAAACTATTGATACTTGCACACCGGAGTAAAACCCTATGTATTATTTATAATAATATTTACCACAAAATAATGAGACCTGTGGGAGTAAATGTAAATTCAATTTTCTGTCAAAATACTGCGTCTCAAGGGAACCATTGGTTTCAGTTGCACGCTCAACGCACCAAATTCCCAAAACAAAACACCTAATATTGGTTAACAGGGCAAACCCTTCAGCCTGTTGGAGACTAAAATGCCATGGAAAAAAGATGTTCTACATTTTCAAATATAATAACATTATATAATAATCATGTCACATATGTTCTTTGGAATACCAAAAAAGATAAAATATAATAGTGTGTAACTTTGAAATTAACCACAATAAATTTACATGACCTACCAGTAGCATAATCAGACCCAGTGGTCCATATATTCTTAGCAATCATATAGTGCAACCTTGCTGTGCACAATAAGTGCAATTATATAGGCAGTCATGTGGTACATCAACTGTACTGAATTTGCATGTTAGAAAGAAGTAATTATATATTATGTAAACTGTATTTCCCCAGACCAGAATAAGTGCTTTGAAGATGGGCTGATGGTTGGATAAACTGTATTCATGGAGTCATATGATCATTAAAAACCAACAAACAAACAAATACATAAATGGTACATTAGTATGCATATATTATACATGCATAATGCATAAACTGCATGTTTTTAAAATGTTGATATAGCTCTTTAAAGAATCATTTTCCTGGTGGTCTTGGTAATTAAAAAAAAAACATGGAAATATCTTTACATTAGTGTTCATGATTTACAAACAGGCAGTATATGAGGTTGATATGAAAATAACATTCCTGATGAATTAGATGAAAATACACATTTATGTGAAATATAAAAAAGGTAACAAAATGTAAAATAAAGGTTACATTTAATATATGGTGAGCAGAATAAAGCTTTTTATTGTTTGTTTTGTTTTGGTTTTTTTTGCCTTTCAGGTGATTCTCTGGGCCAAAGGGTGTATAGGCCTTGATTCCTAAATATGCAATGTGTTATTCGGATGGAGAATTACCTCATACAAGCCCCTTCGATGATTTGCCCGGAAGATGCAGCACGCTGAAAATTGTCAGATAAAGATGTTACTGTGCATTTTATGAAAGTCTTGATAATTATTGCAATGTATGTAATAGATTGCAGAACTGCTCTGCATAATTAAAATCTACTACATGCACTTGTGATGTTAAACACAATGTATTAGAGTGACACCGAAATCTGCATGGGTTTTACCCATAAGCTTTGCCATCTATGGAATGCCAAATATTTTTCAAAGAAAATGAAAAGAGTGGTGATATCAATAAAGCCACATCCCCTTGGCTCTCCCCTGTAATCCCCTTGAAATGTAGGAAGCAGCACACAATATCTTTCCCAATATTAAATATAGACATTCATTAAATTCTGGAAAATTCTAACGTGACAGTGTGGTTTCTTATTTATACTGCAAGATGTTTTCTATATATGCTCCTTTAAGCTTGGCCCCAATCTAAATTACTTTATAATACAGAATAACAGCAATCAAAGTAAAATATATTACCAAACAGGCAGTAGTCAAAAACAAGGACTTTTATCAAAAGTAAAATTAATACCATGCTGAAAGAATCATTAAATTGTGTTTATATTGCCTGTTTATCTGCTAAATCAGCCAAAATAAGAATTACATTTGTATCTCAAATGTGAAATAAAACATGTGTATAATCAAAGTAATCAAATGCATTCAATCATTGCTCAATTAAAAAAAAAATACTTGTCTACATGTCGCACTACATGTTGCGCTACATGTCGCACTACATGTCACACTACATGTCACACTACATGTCGCACTACATGTCACAGCTATATATTACCACCCGTTTTTAATGCAGTGATCAGGCTTGGATGGGATGACTGGTGGTGTCTTCATGGGAAATGATGAGTCTGTTTTGCCTAAAAAGATGCTTGGAGAACTTATTACTCTATAGGACATTATCCTCTTCATTCTAAGATGGGCACCTGGGCTGTGGGGACAGGTCACACATGGGGACAATGCTGCTTTAAGGGTGCAAGTATATTTACACTTTTCCTTTCCATTTTCAGCAATTGTATATGGCTAAGTAAAAGAATCAAGTACTGAACATTTTGGTTTCCACCAGTCTCAATTGACACTATGTTCTATTTACTACATATGATTGTATACATTTGTTACACATGTATATATAAAGATATATCAGGGATAAAATACATTCAGAGAAACAGATTCCAGATGTCTTACCTTCCATGAGTATGAATGAAAAATAATCAACATTTACACATGACACAGCATCTTTGAAATCTTTGATTTTGTAAGTCATTAAACATATAAATAGAAAGTTTGGCTTTATTACCTACAGATGTACTTTTTCATTTAGAAAAAAATGCCATACAGTTTACATCATGTTCAAAATAGCCGATGATTACGTAATTGGGCCCGCTTATTTTACACTACCATAACCTGCTATGTGTTTTATGCAATTGCATTGATTTTTAAATCTCTTAGATTGAGACTAAATTATTTGCATTTAGGAGGTCTATTGGATTATGACTGCTACCTAATTACTGCAGGGTAATTACAATGTAATTACAAAGTAATGACCAGTACTGCTAGGACACTTCTGAGACCTTGCGTGTTCATTATGTCGTACAAAGAGGTTTTGCAGCTTATTCTATGCTTCTACAACAATATATCAGACAGCTGGAAGACAATTGGCGCTTACCATATTTTTTCTGAAATTAAAAATAACAGAGAGCTATACGTGTAAAATGTGAAGTACCTATAGTGGTCGAGTAATACTTGGACCAATCAGATTATTCCAGATGATTCTGACGCGTCATGCAGGTATCGTAAATCACGTGAGGAAATGACCGTACATGAATATATTATAAGAACAGATCATGATTTTCTGAAAGTAATTGGATTGCTGTCCGTATTCTAACAACTTCGTTCGGCTTATGCCCTGTAAGTCAGAAGAATGTTAATGTCCAATAAAATTTAACTAAACATTTTTTTTGCATTGATATTGATATGATTATTTAATATTTACTATGTATCAGCATGAAAACTGTTTATATGGAGTATAGATTTGCAATAGGAAATTTCGTATTGGGTTTGCAGTAACTTAGTTTATCAAACTTTGAAAAACCATGCTTAATAACACTGTTGTATATTAATGTATTAAAACGATTTTAGATTTCAATCTACATTTGGTTGAAATTTCACAAACCTCAGACAGCCAGTCTTAGGCTCAGTTAGTTGCTGTTTTGATACTGTTTACGATGCAGTTTCGCAAGTTGCAGGTAAAATTTCACCAAATGGCAGTCGGCCTGGAAAGAGTTAAAGGGAGGACACAGACACTGACGCGCCTCATTGGGCAAACGATGTGAAGCTAACAAAAAGTGTGTATCTGTGTGCCAGGCAGCCAGTACGCCGAGCCCATCTGTACTATTCCGTGTGCTTTAACGAATGGACGATCATACGCGCTGTAATTTTCAACTCAGAAGAAGATGTACTGAGTAAACGGATAGGAAAAAACGATACGCTGTAAATTTCCAGGCACGTCATTTAAACATTGCGGATTGTATTGCTTTCAGCAAAACGGTGAGTAGCCTACGCTTTAATTTAGAACTGCTCTGTAGTAAGAGTTGTCACACATGTGAATCGCAACTATTATTTAGTGCTCTGAGAAATATACAAAATATAACAACGTTTTTAATAAAAACTTTCATTACATTTTAGTTAAAGCTACGCTAGGGAATCGTATTAAAATAAAAAAATATCCCCTTACATAACTGATCATATAAGTTTAGAATGGTGATAGGTTATGCATGTGAAAAATGTATCGATATCAATGAGTCCGATAATCTCCTTTGGATAAAATGCATATTTATTGGACCGTTTGTATGATTTCCCCCTGTGATATTACGACCCGTATACGAAAGAAAGGAAAAAGCAGTACCTGTACAACTTTTATTTTTACCGAACCGGCAAATACAATACATAACATGTTAGTAGATTTTTTTTGTTATTCTTCGCAAAATGACGATTCCGATGTGCTCTAAATAGTGCTTGTTTTTATGGGCCGTATTTACGTAGTATTTTGGTAATACTGTACATCTGCTTCTGTACGGCGAGGAACTGACAGAAGATTACAGTTACCAAAATTGAGCGATCGATAGCACAAATTATTCTATTGGTTTCATTGTAAATACAAATAAAATATAGGCCTTTTATTCTGTTTAATATCTATACATTTTTAAATATGCACAAATAATATGTTTTTATTTTGAGCGAGTGTCTTTGACGTGCGCATCTCACACGATACAGCATATGCATAATTAGACGCTTGATCTGTCCAAAACTTAACCAAGTTTAACTGACATGTTGACATGTCAGATGATATGTAAGAAACTATTTACTAATATCCAATACTTGTAATTTATTTAAATTACAGTAAACATACTTGACAATACATGACATACTTTTTTTTATTAAAGTTAAACAACATTTAGGCTACTGGGGCTATATGTTAATTTTGTTATTTGTTTAATATTTTATCTATTTTGCTGGACCATTAAACCCCATGCCTGACGCATTATTTTACGTGGGCTTAGTGTCCATTTCATAGGAAGCGCATTAAGATGATATTACATATCGTTTCCCTTTAACCTCCTGATACGCGTGCTGCTTTAATTAAGGTCTCAGAGGGAAAGTGGTGGATTATGGTAATAAGGAGCCATACGGTCCATCGTGTTGAATGGAGTTAAAGGTTAGCTGTCATGAGATCAGTGACTTTGACAGTCCGCCTGAAATCCATTCGATATGCTTTGCGAGCAGCCTCGATTTATTTAGTTATTTTCATGTCCTCAGAGAGTGTTGTATTCAAATAATGATAAAAAAAAACCGAGTGGCCACACGCTTAAATTACAATATGCGATATTAAATGTATGTCACGAATACTTCCGACAAAAACCTAGTAGCCTTGTAGTGTTGCTACTACTATTACGGTTACTATTACTACTACTACTACTAATAATAATAATAATAGTAATAATAATAATATTATAATCGCCTTTATCACATTTATAAATGTCAACGGCATAACACAGATTACAAGAAACAGGAATTAAGATATTCGACTTTTTAGAACGCCGAAAAGTCAATTATTTAAACTGTTGTCTTGACACTGAGGTTCCTTATGTTCGAATGGTTATTTACTTTATCTCCTAGGACGCAATAATGGAGGAATCCACTTCCCAGAAACTGGTGTGGGATGGAGATGCCAAGGTAGTCCAGCAGTGTCTTACAGATATTTTAACCAGCGTGTACACGACCTGTGACGTACCCGAGAATGCCGTTTTTGGACCTTGTGTTCTGAGCCACACTTCCTTATACGACAGCATCGCTTTCATTGCGCTCAAATCTACGGACAAGCGAACTGCGCCTTACATTTTTAGGGTGAGAATTTATTAAAAATATGAATTATTACAATCATTGTACAATATACTGTATACATTGTTGTTGTTGTTAGTGTTATATTTATGACGTCAGTGACATTGTTTAATTAATATTATTTTATTAATATTAAGTATATTGTATTAAGAAAATACAATCAATACTTAATAAATCATAATAGATATATGTGTGTGTGTGTGTGTGGATTAACTGAAATGTGTTCTGCTTAATGACTGAGTGAAGTTCTACTTGAATCACAACAGGTGATGGTGATGATGGTGATGATAATGACGACAACGAAACATCGATCTAATGACTGCTTTGTGCAGGTGGACACTTCGGCAGCCGGCTGCTCCTCTGATGGGCTCATGTGGTTACGGTTGGTGCAGTCTGCCAGGGACAAGGAGGAGCAAAACCTGGAGGCCTATGTGAAGAACGGTCAGCTGTTCTATAGGTCCCTGAAGCGGATTGAGAAGGATGATGAGTTGCTGGTGTGGTACGGCAAAGACCTGATCGATCTCCTGCTGCTCAGTTTAGGCAAAGCTCAAGTCAAGAACAAAGGTCAGCGGTGGCACATTCTACAACTATATCCTGAAAATAAATCTTGTAAACATTCTAACACCTCTCAATAGGCAACATGGCTATTATAATGTTATTTCAATAGAAGTAATGATTCTACTAAAATTAGCTAAAATTTCCAATGCTAAAAGTAATCACTTCTGTATCTAATTTGACTATGAACTAGTAAAAAAAAACTTTTACTGAATAAAATGGCTTTTCCATGTTTATTATATCTATCATATCAACAATGTTGTCAGTGTTTGAAATGATCTTTGTTTTATCGACAAAATGTATCTTTGGAAATAACCTACTGTATTTGTCCCCCGTTTTTCAGGATCGCCTCCATATGCGTGTTCAGACTGCAACCAGCGATTCCAGTTTGAGTTCCCCTTCCTCTCTCACCGGAGATTCCGTTGCAGCAAAAGACTGCAAAGCATTCACAGCCTAAATGAGGACTCCAAACATAAATGCGAGCAAGCTAACATGGCTCTGCCGAGGCCTAGTCCCAAGCTGGGCAGGTCAGAGGTCTCCATTACCTCGCAGGACAGTAAACCTTCCATGGACTTCCACAACTTAGCCAGGGATCTCGAAAACAACAGGACCAGTCCTGCACATGATAAAGACGCCGAAATTAGGAGCGAGAGCAACAGTAAGAGGAAATTTTCCGACGTAGAGGAGAACGGGAGCTTGTCGCAGCCTTTCAAGTCGAAGGAAGGTTTAGTGAACTCGGCACAGCAGTACCTAGGGGCGTACGGTTTAGAAGGGAACAGGCAGGTGTTTTCTCATTCCAACCTTGAAACTCCAGAAAACAAACGTAGTGCTTTCACCGAGGTCAAGAAGGCACTGCAGAGCCTCAAACACAGTGCCAAGAACCTGAGCTCCAACGTGGAGAACAAGGGCAGCGGAAGGCCAAGCGGCGGTCCGGCCGAGAAGCACCTCAACATGAGGCAGGTCCTGACGGAGACGCAGCCACAGTGCCGCATGGAGAGCTCCTCACTGGGCAGCGCCTTCACCTCCGTGTCACAGGCCATCGGCGGCTCCGAGAGGAAGAGCGCTTTCAGCCAGCCGGCCCGTTCCTTCTCACAGCTATCGCCCCTGGTCATGACACCGAAGCTTCTCCCCTCCGTGGACTGTCACCCAGCCATTCAGGACACCCTCTCCTCCAGCAGACTCTATCAGCCCGAACACCTGACCGCTAAGCTCCAGAGCTCGGAGCTGGGCAGCAATTGTCCGGTTCCATCTGGTATCCCCAAACAGAGTCCCTTTCTTTATGCAACAGCGTTTTGGCCAAAGACCTCTGGACCTATCCAGCTGCAGATGGCTTCGGCGCTCACTCTCCTGCCTCCATCCTTCACCTCACTCTGCCTCCCTGCCCAAAACTGGTGTGCCAAATGTAACGCTTCTTTCCGCATGACCTCTGACCTGGTCTACCACATGAGGTCGCACCACAAAAAGGAATACGCCTTGGAGCCCCTGATAAAGCGACGCCGCGAGGAGAAGCTGAAGTGTCCCATCTGCAACGAGTCTTTCAGGGAGCGACATCACCTCTCCCGACACATGACGTCTCACAACTAGCTTTTTTTTTGTTTTTTTGCGGAAATGCTCAATCACTGACATTATTCACCGCTACTATCATAATGGGATTATTGTTTAAATGGAGTCACAGTCTTTTCTTCATTTCAAAAGGATATTGGGTTTTTTTTACCCCCTGAAATGTCATGTTTTCAACATATGCAAAAGCATTTTGACCATGGAAAAAAAACTAAGCACTTACTTTGGGAATAAATGAAATGCTCATTATGTATTTAGATGTAAGTTGTATTTTATATTTACAGAAAATGAATAATATGTAGGTGCATTTCATTGGATATTTTTTCATGTTATTAATTAAGGGTTAATTATTGAAATACGTTGGATTATGGTGTTCGATTATATGAGAGTGCATGTAATATTAAATAGGTTGATTTATTATGCAGTCTATAAAAACACTGTAAATACCAGTTTTTTTCCCTTTTTTTCCAAATATAAAGTGTAATATTTTGTGTGTGTGGTATAGTTTCAGTGTTTCTTCATTTTGCTGAAATTTACTACATGATACTTTATCTAATCATGTTGAATGCTTTCACAATAAAATAGCTTTATTTTCATCAATTTTGAATAACTATACTGTGCTGTTCGTCTGATTGCTCATTCGGAACTGTTTCTTAACGCAGATCACAATGGAAGGCTAAGAAATATGAATATTATCAAAAGTTAGCGACCGCAAATCCTGTGGGAAGAAGCAGTGCTTTCGGATTTATTTCGGTGTTTCTCACGTTTGAATATATAAAATGCCATATAAAAAGTGTAACGTACGTCTACGATCAGTAACTGCGAGTTTCTAAGCGTCACTTTTAGAATAATTGCAGAAAAAAACAGCAATATCTGCTTAACTTTTACCTAGCGATAGTGTTGACTGCTGGCGATATTGACTTGAAAAATAATATATTCAGCTTAAACATAATATTTAGGTTTATGAAGCATAATAATAATAACATTTAAGTAGACTATGGTCAGAAAATGTTATCCAAGATCATTGTTGTGTGTTTCCTAAACACAACAATGGTTCGATATTTAAATGAAATAATAAAATATTTAATTTGTAATTTCAATAAACAATAAACAATGTATAAATTGTATTACCGAAAATCAGTTCTTTGAACAGAACAATTTCCCGTCTAGTTCGTTTGGGTCTGCAGCACCGCGCAGAAGCAGAAAACTTAAACCGACTAGAAACCATTATGATTATTATTGTTGTTATTATTGTGGTTGTTGTTCACGATGATGATGCTAATGATGATGAAGATGATAATTTAAAATTTATCCACTGAGTACCGTATAAGAGGAATTATTCTGATTTAACGGGCCTGCAGGAAGTGCGGAATAGGACGTTACTTGAATTTCTTTTATGAACAGAATATATATGTAATCGATCAATACAACGTGCATTTATAACCTGCTTACCTGTTGTTTTCATACCAGACACATATTAACCGCTCTGGCTATTCTCCAGCCACCTCCTGCTCATCACATGAACTGCCATATTTATTCACTGAAAAAATTTAAATACAAAAATAAATTGAATTACTCACTTTACACTTACTAATTATATTGAAATGGAGGCAATTGTAAGAAATATCTGAATAATTAAAAATTAGAAATTGAAACGTTCTATCTATCTATCTATCTGTGTGTGCGTGTAGTATTTAAAGATGTTTGCATACGCATGTTCTACGTACACACTAGTATTGCGCAAATCAATAAAACCGTCCAAAAGCAGCTAAACAGTGACCCCAAGCTTTCGCTTTGTGTAATTCAGCCCGTACTTGACTCTACCGTAAAATAAGACAGAGTACTCTAATGATGCCCTTCCTGACCCGAACTTAGATCAATGCATCTTTACATACTTAGGCGTATATTATTTTACTTATCTCACTTTAGTATTGATTAAGAAGATTAAGACAACGTTTAATGTGAAGCCATAGCATCACACATGTAACACATATGGAAGTAACTTTCCCAGGAAACCAACATTGTTTACCACCCCTGACTTTTGTTCTGTGAGCACAGTTCACACAGTCCCACAAGGTCGTAATAGCTGGACATTTCTTATCCACACCATCCACTGGTATTTCTATAAATTCTTGTTTCATAGGTCTTCCTACAAAGTGAAAATGCTATTTTAATTTGATGTTGTACTGTCTATTAAATTCACACATAAGAATTTAAGTGGAGCCATTTATGTTCCAGTGATTTGAAGAGAGCTGTAATCTACGTGAGACCAGGAGGATGGAATATGGTGTACAAGCTGTTGCATGAACAGCTCCTCTTAAAAAAGCTGAAGGAAATGCATAAGGGAAGAGTGCGGCGAAGTCTGCAAGCATGTGTGGAACAGTTTCAGGTCAGAATGGTGAGCGGAAGCATGTGCCACCAGGACTTGGCAGCGAGGAACGCTTTATTATAGTAATTTCCGTTTTCGGGGACAGATGGAAATGTGGTAGGATTGGGGCCAACAAGAAACATACATAAACAGAAAATCCGGAAGTTGGGCTAACAATTAAGAAGTAAGAACATAGAGCACAACAGAACTGAACTCTGAGAGACTGAGAAACAGGTGGGACCAACCAAAATAGATAACGCCAGTCACCTCACCCTCTGGCTTTCCCTGGAAATAACCGGATGCCGGTATGTATCCGACAGTGTAGTAAAAACTGCAGTACATTTAATCAATTTTCCACTGAAATACAACAAAAAGTCTTAAAGTAGGATCACTAATTCTTTCACAAAGGTACTCTGTGCAGATTAATTTTGTTTTTTAAAATATGTTGGGCATTAACAAAAGGAAATCTGTAGTTTGGAAACCTTAATTTCTTGAGGCATGTGTATATTTATTTTCCTTAGATAAAGGAATGAGGGCAGAGCATCGGCTTACAGAATGCTTTCTGTAGTTATGGCCTGTGTGTGTTAGGGCTAAGATAGGGTTACGCTGAACATGCAGTCAGTGTTTCGTTGTCTAACAAGAAATGGACTGAGGCCAACATGCAAAATAAAGAGCCATTATCCCCCAAATTAATGGCAAGACCTCTCGCTTAAGAAAATGTTTAGACTGGCAAAGTGATTAAATGCTTCAGTGATGTGTGGGATGGTTTAAACTCTCCCACTGCTCAAAATGCTCATATTCCAGAATGTCTCTCTCCCATAAAGCAGAATTCGAAGAAATTCTGATTAAAAGACCCCGATCAAATAAAATTCCAGCACACACAGGATGGAAAGCTTAGGAATGAAATCATTTTAAAAAGCTGAGATGTAATTTTGCTGCATAATGACACAGTCAAAAAGAAATCAGGACAGTAAGGCATTGCTTTCAAAGTCTAAATGAATGAACAATTCAATAGAAAGGAAAATGTGTGTTTTTATGCATCCCTGGGGAATTTAGTAGGTCTTAAATAAAGAATGCACTGCTCTTCATAAACATAATCCTGCCTTGATTATGTGTTACATGTGTCTGCGAGTAAATGCCCCGTAAGCCGCTTTCGATAGCTGATTTCCCTTCCAGCTGAGTTCTTAATTAATTAGCTTTGATTGAACAGTTGATTGGATGAATCCCACAGCCAGTGAGCCAAAGACCGAATAAAGTGCTTTAGCCCATGGCTTGCAGTAAAACTGGATTTATGTTAGGTCAAAAGAAACATGTTCAATGATTGTTCAAAGATAAGACATCAAGAGCTAAACTAGAATGAAAAGGACATTGGACCTGCACAGGACTGCCATGTCCATCATCTGATCTTAAAAAGGTGGCATTGATTTTTATACAATATCTTTACTCAATGACATAATATTCACTGACATAGTTGTAATATTATTTTATAATATTATTATTTTGCAATAGTATTTCCTCTTATGTAAGTGGCTCTTGCTAAGGGCGTCTGCCAAATGCTATCAATGCAAAGGCATATGCATCATTTTGGCATATTTTTGGTGTCAAAAGCAAAAACCTTATACCTGTATTCTACTCATCCATCCATCCAACGTCCATAACTGCTTGTGCACGGAGCCTGGAGCCTATCCCAGGAAGCACAAGGGGACAAGGTATAGGGGACAAGAGGACAAGGTAGAGGACGCCATGGACAAGACGGCGGTCCGTCATAAGGAAGAAACACACACAGACAATGTTTCATACACCAATACACAAAAACAAAGAAGGGGCACTTCATTACTGTATGTTTTTAAAAACCGTATACTGCATCCTCCAGTACTGAATACGGGCATATAAAACCGCTAAGTGGAAAATGTCAAAGCTAATTTGAACAAATTATGAATAATTGCACCACTGTCTGTATATTGTAGACTCAACAATAACATATACACCATGTTTAAGAGTGTGTGAGGCAAAGCCTGTTATGGCCATATTTTGGTAGTATGGGAGCTGGTGGACCCCCCCCCTCCCCCATCAGCATATCAATACGAAATTCATTCGTCACAAATGTATACAAAATGTATAGCATTCTATTATAAAATACAATTGTAATTGCACCGAAAATTGATTGAAAAGCAATTTCTGATTGAATAACTAAAATTGAAAAACAAAATGATCCTTAATTTTACAGGTTTGAAACTTACACAGGTTTGAAAAGATTCATTGAAATAAAGAATAAATGTAACAGTGTAAACTCGCTTAGAGCTGAAAAACGTTAGACGTGATATGATGTGCAGACAACCAAACGTGAACAATTGGGAACGTGAACAATTGGGAACGTGAACAATTGGCCTGACGAACAAATAGCCTAAAAAATAAATAAATATATATATATATATATTTTTTTTTTTTTGGGGGGGGGGGGGGGTTTAACCATCGGTCAACCCTTTTAAATGTTTATTTGGATTGCTTTTTTACTCCGCTCCCTTTTCCCCTAAGCCCCCGT
>JAODKM010000039.1:22078572-22088607 GCA_026780845.1 Petrocephalus sullivani
AACAGAAATAACAGCAACATTCTCTCTCCTCTTGCGTCCGCTAGGCGAGCACCCTACGCCGCCCCACGATTACTAAGCGGTGACCACTTGGAAATGTGTAATTGCATGGCATTTTTACATCGCTGCCTTTTCTCCAAGAGCCGCAGTGGTAGGTCTCAGTGCCGTGATTCTCAAAGTGTACATAATATGCGTGATAATTTTTATTAAATGTTTTTATGGATTTCTGCACCCATGAATACCCTGGTGTCAAAGCTATTCATACTATCCTCCCTGTTAGATAAAGGAATATTATATTATTATAGAATATAGCATTCCTTTGGAAATAAATGTCTGCACATTTGTTACAACGGGACTTGGTTTTATTATTCGGTCAGCCAGGTAATGTGTATTGTCACTTTCCATATTTTGGCTCCTTACATAGCAATCAATCTTAGGCAGGACTTTTAAAGCAAAAAATCTAGATGAGACGACGACCTTGAAAACTCAGGCACGCATCAAGCAGTGAGATCATTTGTGTTATAAATATCTTCGTGCCAGCAGATCTACTCCAGCTACAGAAGCCTGGGTTATACCCATCAAGGGCTGTAACTACATCTGTGTAGACACAGACCCCCGTGCACGGAATACGTGAACGACAGCATGCTAGAGCCATTCTAGCAATAGAAAAAGAGTCCTGTTTTGGAAGAATGAGCATTTATTTTTGCCTCATTCATGTTGTGTTTTTGATGTGTGCAGCCGCCTCAGCTGAATCCGAGCAGGTTTTGTTGGACAGTAAACTTCTTGAAGAAGGTGGCAATCCGGGGCGCAGGACTGGCACACTGTACTGTAGAGTTGGCATCGGCTTTCATCTGCAAATTCACCCGGATGGTAGAGTCAACGGCAGTCATGCGCCAAACCACTTGAGTAAGTTCCTACCAATGGCTTGCGTTTTTTTATTTTATCTGTTAAGAAGACAACAGTTAGAAATATTATTCGTCAAGATATCGTTATCATTACCAACCCTGTTTTGGCCTCTGATTTCCTAATTGTTGACATATTTACATAGGCTGTTTTATTACCATTCATCAGTCGATACTCAACATCAACACTCATTGTTAGAAGGTAATAACCGAAATTAATGTATCGCTTCGTATATTTTGAAATTTCACTGCCCATTTGCAAATTAAGTACAATGATACTGCATGCTGTGAAATAATCTGCAAATTAGAGGAAACAGAATTCTGCTTTGGGAATTATTTGATGACGTGGCTTTGGTTGCGGTTTTATAAAGAGCAACTTCCGTGTTTACTCATGTATACAGCAGGATATTTTACTGGAAAAATTTAGTTCTACCTATTGGTAAAATGTCGTTTTAAGTAGCCCTGCTAGTCTTCATGACCACTATACCACTGTAAAAGCCGAAAGGCTAGATAATAATAATTAATATTTCAAATTTCAGTAATAAAAAAGTATTTGTTCCTTTTGTACTACTAACATATATCTTCGTATAAGTTGCAACTACAGAGAAGAGAATGCATATAGTTGCATATATGCTTTAGTTGTAACACGTTACAACTATGCAATGCATATTTATTTATTTTTATTTGCCTTATATTATATTAATACCCATCTGTTCAACCATCGTCCAACCACGTATTCAGAGCAGCATTGCGGAGACTGAACCGTGTCCCTGTATGTAAGGAAACAGAGCAAAATAAGGGCCCCGAGGCAGGATCAGGCACTCAGGAAAGCACACACTATGGGCTATTTAGAGAAACTATTTCAGCAAAAAATCCACACGACCAAGGGGGGGGGCATGCAAACGAGATCGAAATAAAGCTATGTATGGAGCTGAAGAGCCACCCCATTTCTAATGTTCCTTGAAAAATATTTGAGATAAACCCAGCACCATGAAACATAACATGCACATTATATTGCAAGGTGAAATACATTCTTGAACATTTACAGTCAAAGCTAAATGAATTTGATAGAATAAATCACATGTATAGAAATCACGGATACATTACCTGCGGAGACCTGCGCCCGCAGTGCTTGGAGTTCAGCACGGATGCCAAACTGTGATGTGGGAACACATCACTCCACAGTAACAATCTAACAGCTTCCTCTAAAAAAAAACAGCAATTTGCTTTTCACACATCCCTTATCTTATCAAAGAGCATCCCCCATATTACTGCAGTACTTAATACTTAAAAAGTATTGGTTGGCTGCTGTTGGCAATTATGTAATATGCACAAGGAATCAGAAATTAAAATGGACACTTCAATAAATAATGGTCATTTAGGGGCAAATTAACCCTTTTGATTCAAACTTTAATATGTTCAAGTGCAACGTGTGATTATGGTAATTTTTCACAATTTAAAGTGATGTCATACAGAACAGGAGAAAATCCCCCCCAAGTAAGGAATATTTTTCCACTATAATCATAATGTTACTCCTTCTCAACAAATGTATAGAGAAGTCCGTAAGGATAAGCAGTTAATTATTTTTTGGTGACTGTGAGGATACACAAAGCAGACAATACTGGTGTCAGAAGCATTAGGAGAAACACAAGAGCTGTCAGGAACAGCAGCTCCTGTGAATTTTGCGGAAAGGGGAGAAATATCAGAGAGACTGGACTAAGAGGGGAAGAGGAGAACCAGGGCAGAATTAGTGAAAGGGGACTACAAGACGGTGTGTTATGGATGTAGTGGTAAGACAGCTTTATTATTTTACAATGCCAAAGGCAGTCTCAAAACCTGGAGCGAATGCAAAGTAAATAGTTTTATCTTCATTTATACTATAAAAATAATACCACTAAAACCACGTCACGACAAACAAAAGGCTCTGAACTTAACAGAGGCACTGATCTGGGCTCTTTTTTTATCTCTGCTGTTTAACTGCATTGTCCAGTGACTTAAAATGCAACTGAAAATGAAATTAAAAAAGAGCCATACATCCTTCATCCCTAACCACTCTTTCAGTAAAGGGGCAGGACAGAAGTAGGGGTCTTCATGGACGGGATGTCAGTCCATCACAGGGGCACACACTAAAGACAACGTACTTATGTAACTGCATGTTTTTGGATTTAGGGAACAAGAATATCTGCAGGTACAGGTAAACTCCACACCAACAGAGCAGGAAGACATCCAAATCCAGCTCCTGGAGGTATGGGCCCACTGTGCTACCCACTGATGTCTATCAGGTTTCTTATAATGCGGCTTCAGGGCTGAGTATTTGAATCAGGTCCCCCTGCTGTGTGTGTGTGGAGTTTGCATGTACCCCTTCCAAGGTATTCTCCCAGCCTTATGTTACATGGTATAGGCTCCTGGCCACCCTGTACTGGATAAGTAGTTAGAAACTGAATGGATGGATGGATGTATTTACTTACGAATTCTAAAGCATATTTAGCACCTGTAAGCATAACTGTTATATGTTACTTATGTTATATGTTACTCATTCCCTTTTAAGAATTTGTATTCTGTCACTATTTATCACAGCAGTAGATACTGTTTAATGCTTTATGACTGCGGAGTTAAGCTGTTCCTTTGAGGTTGTATTATAATTCAACTGGTGGTTGACACTTCTTCCTAAACTACTGCTTTTACTTCCATTAAAATCGCACGTGTTCAGTCCATCTCCAATTAACTAAAATGTGTTGATTGATGTGCTTATTTGCCCAGGTGTGCTGGAACTCTTTGCGGTTTCTCAGGGCATCGTTGGCATTCGAGGAGTTTTCAGCAAGAGATATCTAGCAATGAATAAACGGGGAAGACTGCATGCTACTGTGAGTAGGACTATACTGTTATTCTGAATTCACATTACCGTTGGAAATGGCACACAAATCATTAGAAACAACTGACACTTTAACAACGATTTTAAATATTTGTGTAAATAATATATGCGTGTCCATGGAACAGTGGCAGATGTATAGTTTTATAAAGATTTGTGTGGTATTGAGTAACTAATTACCAATACAGGCCCACCTGTTTCGTAAAGGTATGTCTATTATTATAATATAAAGCTGAATCATGAAATATATTGAATCATTCAAATGCAGTCAACTCATTTAGTCAGTCAACATAGTTGAGGCTGAAGAACTGTTGAAGGGATATTGCCACATTTCTTTTACATAGTGTAGTGCTCATAATCATATATCGCCCAAAGACATGCCTCTAAAATCATTGATCAGTAAAGTATAGCCTGATAGAATGGAAAATTTGAGAAAATTTAAGTTACATTGTTTTATTGGTATTTGAGCAATGGTAACGTACTGTTCATGGATTTCTGCATAAAAAAGTCAATAATATTCAATAATATTTATCTGAAGTATGACAGTTTAGGCAGGGCATTTCTACGGGGAGACCTTTTACTTTACTTTAAACATTCAACTTTCAGTGTAAAAAAATAAAATGATTTGTTTGGTGACAGTGTTGGAGAACTGCCGGATCGCAGCAGGTCTTGCACGTACCATCACTTTGTCAGGTTTGTCATTATTCTCATCACTCAGAATATTCAGAATTTCTGACCCTAGTACTAATGCGTCTACTGTTCGAACATGCTGGGAGGGTTTTCAAGCTTTCTGGATTCAGAGTGTAGACCGCAGGCCAGATCAGAGGTTGTGGCTGGCAGAGCAAGACGAAAATAAATCTCTGCATGCATTTTTCCATTTTTTAAAGATACGTATTGTGTCATTGTTCTTTTTATCCGGATGCCATCTAACTAATTCCTGGCATCTTTGATGTTCATTTATTTGTGAAAGCAGGCCTGGATAGTGAATTTCATAACATGCTCAATATCTCTGTAATTGATTATGGATTATGAAAATGACTGCAGTTCAAAAACACACATCCACTTTCTACGGGAAATTCAGTAAAGCTTCATATTTTATATGGAACAAATCTGTTATTAATTGTAGTTATACTAACAGGAAACAGTCTAGATAAATTGTTCACGCATTGATAGAAATACCCTGAAAACAATGTAACTTAACAAATAAATCACCCGTCAAGTACACATACAGAGTGTACTCAAATAGCTAACAGAGATGTAATAGCATCATTTTCTGCTATATCGCACTGGTCAACAAAGCGTAACTGTTTTATTATAAATGCAATTAAAGGCTATTTTAGGAAGCACATTTCGTGGAGACTTTTTGTATTTTCCCACCACAAATATCTTTAGACCTTTAATTAGATGCACTGATTTTTGCATTTTGCATGAATGCAAAATGCTTATCAGAGATGTTGTGTACATTGAAAATGTGTCCAAATTTTACCCACCAAAAAAAAAAACAATAACTTAAGGGAATATTTACTTTTTGTGTACATGGGACTTATTTTTGAAATCCAAGTGATATATCTTCTCATACGTCTCCCTCAGCATGTAGTTTGAGTTACTTCCTCCTCACGATAGCAAACTTTTTATGGTTTACAGTATTTCTGGAGGCACATTGCATTATGTAACTCATTTTGACTGGCTCTGTTTTGTTTTAAGCATTTTGTAAGTGTTGTTTTCTCCATTGCACTATTGCCTCAAGGGCTATTTAATGCTTTTAAAATATTTGTTTGCACCTCCACTGCTTTGTAGATGTTGTCAGTTTTAGCAACTTCATGGCAGAGTTGTTTGAAAAGGTCCTTGGCCCAGCTGAATAAACACAAGCTGGTGTGCTGTAGCATGATTCATCAGCAACTGGAAGCCGGGCACGACCCTCACCACTGACAGCCAGAGACGTGGACATTCCTGACAGACTCTTATTAATGCAATCGCAGAGCACAGAGCAGCCCCACCTGCTGCCAATAACACATTTGCACCTTAGCAGAATTAGGCAGACGACTAATTCCTTACGTAAAGAAATATTGTAAAACAATAGTATCTGGTCTGTTGTTCGTAATTTGTAAGCAATCTCATGCTGTCAGCCTTATTTTATACCTAGTGGAAGGAATTATTGCTGTCCATTTGATGACATAATTGTTTCATAAGAAAAGAGTATTGAGATTATTACGTAAACACAAGGGAGGCAGGCCAACTGAATGGTGAACCATGGTGATCCGCCTGCCTTTTTCACTAGTACTCAGTGCTATGCTGAGGGTTGTCTGGGCTTACATCTCCTGGTGTAGTCGTCAGGGTCAGTTACCCAGTGTACTACATGACATTATTTTAAACCCATGGCTGTGAAGAGTTATTTTGCTGAAAAGTTATGTGTTCTACTTGTTTTGTACCTTTTTAGGAAAAGTTCACAGACGACTGCAAGTTCAGGGAGCGATTTCAGGAGAACAGCTATAACACATATGCCTCAGCCACGCACAGAAACCAGCGGAGCGGACGCCAGTGGTTCCTGGCACTGAACAAACGGGGCAAGGCGAAGATGGGCTCCAGCACCCGTGTGAAATCACAGCACGTCTCCACACATTTCCTGCCCAGGTTTCACTTGCAGGAGAAAAGTGAACAAGGATTCACCATCACAGAAACGAGCAGCGAGAAGACCAAAGTGCCACCAGTTCCACCAGTTCCCCCCTCACCAGTACTAAGGGTAAATTCTGGACCGAAACGTTTGGGAACAGTAAAGTACTGGCCCAAATTTAGATTTGGGTAAAAATGTGGTTTGTGGATTTATTGTGAAAAGCATACATGGACATTGCTACAATGAGCAGATCGAATTTGATACATTTTAATGTTTTAATTATTCTTGACTGGAACTATATGCTGTTATAATAACAAGAAGGGCTACAAAAACATAGGTACCTGTCGCTGATGAATAAGCTTCACCGTCTAATCTTTCTGTATTTCTTTAGGTCAGTACCTTTGTATCTTTTCATTAGACACCACGTTAGAGACAAAAAATGTATATTTGCATGAAAATGCAAAACTGAAATATCAAAATTGAATATGGGGCTTGAAGCCTCTGCCAGTCGTTACTGCTTCTAATATCGAGTGCTTACTTTACATATATGCAATGACTGCTCCTATTCAGACAACAGGTCTATAAATCTGTGTTTAATTTCTAGAGGAGCACCAAATGACTACACTGAAGTCCGGCCAAGCTTCTTTAGAGAAGAGGTTTTTGCTCCTCAAAGGAATTACCATTTCATTCCTTAATCAGTCCTGTGTTACCTTGTTCCGAAACCATTTGACTGTTCAGCCCATTGTGGATGACCTTATGGGCATTAACTATAGGGAAGCTGCTGATGTGTTGTTCAGGGTTAGTAGCTGGCAGCTGAAGTTTATCATCATTCTTACTGTTAAATAACTTCTTAAATGTATCACTACTAATACTAGGTGGTGCTGTAGTTGGCACATCAAATGCCTTCTTTGTACAGTTATGTGACAAATTGCTGTTGTCTATGGGCTTGGAATAGCCAGGAGTATCATTTCGTATCAACAATGCATTTAAAAAATGCTGCAATTTTGTATTTCTAAAACAGTCATCCTGTCACAACAACTGAAAATTACGCACTTTTATACTTGACTAATAAAACAAACAGCCAATCTTATCATTGCGGTACATACTGTTTTACTTTTAACAACCTTTTTCGTATTATTTTTTATTTCTGTTTTCGTTGTTTCGCTTGCTCTTGGTGTACATAGTTTCAATAGCTTTTTGACATTGACAGTCTACTTTTTGGGTTCTACTTTGCCCTCTAAAAGTCCATAAGGATTTTCTCGGTTAACTTCTGTGCCCAGGCTAACATTCTCTGCTTAACAGGGAGTCTGAGGAGAATACTGAACGTCACATGCACTGCTTTTATAATCATTCGTCTTGTGGATGGCAGAGGGATACAGATGCCTCACAGCAGCACTTCCGGTTACTGTTGTTTATGTGACAGCAGCAGACACTCTAATTTCTGAAGAACAAGTTGTGGCATCACTCTTCCTTTGGAGACCATGGTTTGGGGTGTGTGTGGTCCTTAGCTAACAGCCATAACACACTGTATGAGGTACTCAGTGTATTTATAACACCTTCCCGAAAAAGTAATCCACTTTTAAAATGATTTTACAAGACTAGCGTCACAAATTGAAAGGACCATCTATCTGTATTCTAAATGCTTATCAGGGTCATGGGTAAAATGCTCTGGGGGTTCATGGTCCAAGGTTCACTCTGGTGTGGGGGAGAGGAAGGAAACATAGGGGGCAAATCCTACTTCTGAACTATGGCTGGCATTCATGAAGACATATAGAGGCATGGGTAAAAGCTACCACAGTGCTATTTCAGGTAAGCTAGGCTAAAATAGGGTGGACAACGTAGGACTGTTGTCATTCAAACACTACAGCAGAGGGGAAGTGAAGTCATGTGAAAAAGTTAGTACACAACTTGGAAAATGAAGTCTTTTCAACACATTTGGACAGATAAGTATCATAGCTTCATTTAAACATTATAAAAAAAAAAATTATAAAAATGAAGTCACACTTCAAAGGACCGGGGAAAACACGGGGTTTATTCGTAGGGATCACAAAAAGAGGCACAAGGCAGGTAGCAGCACAACATAACGTCAATGCGAGGACTCGCCGAAACATACTCAAACGCGGACTGAAATACACAGGGCTAATGGCAAGCAATAAGGAACAGCTGATAAACGCAGGAATTCCACATAAGGTTAACGAGGGGGCGTGGCACACAGGTGGATCTGATGGGCTGGGTGTGACAGAACCCCCCCCAAAGGCGTGCACTCTGGGCGTGCCTAGGGCGAGCAAAGGGATGAGACCGGGGACACGGGACCTGGGACCTGGAAAACAAAATAAGACCATCAACTGGGCACTGGGAACAGGACACACAGAACAGACACAAAGGGAGCAACCAAGACAACAACTGACCAATCACGGGCAAGGCAAACAAGCGGAGTCGGGGGGACCCGCAAGTGGCCGACGAGTTGAAGCGGGGGAACCTGCAGGCGACCCACGAGACATCGGAGGCAGGGCTGAAGGGGACCGATGAGGTATCAGTGGGGGATCCGCAGGCGACCGCCGAAGAGGAGCCAGAGGACCCGCAGGCGCCCCACGTGCCACAGCCAGAGAAACCAAGGGCGAGCCAGGGGGCAGGGCGGGCAGGACCCGACCCCGGCGCAGGTGTCCTCTTCCTTTCCAAGAAACCAAGAGGCGGGGCCCCGGCCGGGATCTGCCCTGCTGTGGTGGTGGCGGAGGAGTCTCTCCCCCAATGGGGTCCAGTGAGGCCAACAGGGAAATCCCCGAGGGGTTCCATTCAAGCTCCTCCACCCCCAAGGGGAAAGGAGAGGTAGTCAGACAGTCTGGGACCTCCTCGGGGACAGGGACTACTGTCATGGGAGCTGGAGATGCGGGAGCAGGGTCAGGAACCAGGGGGACTGGAGCTGGAGGCTCGGGATCAGAAGCAGGAACCTCAGGGGACTCAGGGGGCTGAGCGGGAGTAGGAACCTCAGGAACCGGAGCAGGGACTTCAGGAACTGGAGCACGAACTGCTGGCACAGGGACCTCAAGCGGGGCCACAGGAACTGCCGGCACCACCTTTCCGGGGATTTTGGGGACCCGCAGGATGCCGTCCTCAATAGTCCTGGCCCCTTTAAAAGCCAGGAGCGTTCCCCGGAAGGGGTGAGTGCATCTGCCAAGCAGTGGTGTCTGTAGGCAGACGCGCATTGGGTGATTGCAGGGAAGCGAGGGCGATGTCCGGTGCGAACACCGCCGGGATCAGACTCGGGAAGGGCTCCTCCCGACAAGCAGCAGGGCAGGCAACGGAGAGGGAGACGGCCCCTAAGAAGACCTCTGTTTGTCTCCTTTTGTCTCCGGGTCATTAGCTTCTTCTTCCCTCCTGCTTTGTGCAGGGGGCTCCAGCAGCGGACCAGGGGGTATTCCGCACTTCAGTGCCACCCACCACATCATCGCCTCTGCTACCCCGTTCTTGAGCTGCTGTAAATTGAGGCGCACTTCTTCTGCGAGGAAGGCATCCTTCGACGGGGAAATCCTCTGCAAGATATCCCCCGTATGAGCAGCTAGGGCGCGAACTTTAACATAGCAAATGTAAGGTAATCCATGTAGGGAGCAGGAATATAAAGTACAGGTATTTTATGGGTCCTACTGAAATAAAGGTAG
>JAODKM010000039.1:22088707-22110166 GCA_026780845.1 Petrocephalus sullivani
CTTAGGTTCCTTTAAATCAGAGCTAGATAAGATTTTAACAACTCTGAGCTATTAGTTAAGTTCTCCCCAAGCGAGCTGGATGGACCGAATGGCCTCCTCTCGATTGTATAGTTCTTATGTTCTTATGAACTGCGGGGTCCTCCTGGACCTCAGGCTGTTGCAGCTAATATATCGCCTCATTTATTAGACCGTGGTATTCTTCCGCGGTCAGTGGAGGTGTCATTAAAGGATCTATAGGCAGCTCTTGTCTCCTTCCATGTTAAAGCACAGAAGTCAACCATAAGAAACAGACTGCATCAATTTGACCTACATGGAAGATCAGAAAGGAAGGAGTCTCGGCTCTCAAAAAATGACATCAGCACAAGATTAAAGTTTATTACACACCAAGCTTAGCCTGCTAAGCTTAAGCTTAAGTCAGGTCTTGAAGGTGTGTTGGAATTAGGAAAAAGGGGCAAGTGTAAGGATCTGAGTGACTTTCACAAGGGCCAAATGGTGATGGCTAGACAACGGAGTCAGGGGCATCTCCAAAATGGCAGGTGTTGTGGGGTGTTCCCGGTATGCAGTGGTCAGTAGCTACCAGAAGTGGTCTAGGGAAGGTCAACCGGTCATGGCAATGGGGTCATGGGTTCCCAAGACTCACTGGTGTTCATGGGGAGCAAAAGCTAACTTGTCTGGTCCAATTCCACAGGAGAGCTACTGTAAAAAGTTAATGCTGGCTACAATAGAAAGGTATCAGAAAATGCAATGCATCACAATTTTTTGTATATGGGGAGTTCTCCTGTCTACCATAGAAAGCACCTACAATGGGCATGCAAGCATCAGAACTTGACCACAGAACACTGGAAGAAGGAGGCTTGATCTGATGAGTCACGTTTTCTGTTACATCATGTGGACGGCCGAGTGTGTGCATGTCATCTACCTGGGCGAGAGATGGCAGCAGGATCCTCTATGGGAAGAAAGCAAGCCAGTGGAGCCAGTGTGATGCTCTGGGCAAAGTTCTGCTGTGACACCTCGGCTCCTGGCATTCATGTGGATGCTACTTGGGGACATGCCACCCACCTAAACATTGTTACAGACCAACTACTCCACTTCATAGCAAAGGAGCCATTTTGGTGACACAAGGGGGGCCACACAATATTAGGCAGGTGATTCCGATGTTATGGCTGATCGGTGTGCATCAAAAAAGAAACATACTTACTTTTTCAAATGACTGCAGGTGCCCTACAGCTTCAAAGCTTAGCTGCCGACAGAAAGAGAGGAGACAGAGAGGAGCGTTCCAGTGTTTATTAGTTAGGGAAATAATTTTATGTTTTTCTGGAACTCCATGGAGGGCTGCAACCTACCAGAAGGCGGGGTTGGACATCCAACCCGGTCCACATCCAACCCAGTGCACTTACGGCAGAAAATAGAAAATCGTCAGCTGTATCCCAGCATAATTGCAGACTAACTTATTTTCTTGTCAGTGTTTCTGCTAAACTAACTAATGCTCCTCAATAAAAACACAAAGATTATACTGTGGGCCAAGTCTGGTTATGTGTTTTGTTGCAAGTCTTATATTCCATCACTTCTACCTGTCTATCCAACTAACTACCAAACGATAACTGGGTATAACTTCTCTGTGAAGTTAACAAGACTTAAAACCTGATAACGTAAAGACTGCGTGTCATCAAACATTATCGTGCCTGCTCAAACGACTGTTCAGCCTGCTTCATATGGGTCTCCAAGTTCACAGAGGCAAGTCATTAACTAGCTAGCAGCGCCACTGTGGTCCTGTCCATATGTTGCCGTAAATCAAGCGCCGCAAGGTGCTTCTTGAATAAATGGCATGGTTGACAGGCTTGTATGGTAACAAACGGTAGGGTGGCTTGGATATAAGCTGGTTTGGATGTTCAACCATGCCTTCCTGCAAGTTTCAGCGAGACGTAGGTCCAATGCCAATGTCCACACTCACGGACTCACTCACGGGATTTGGGATGCATTCCTGCTAAGTCCTTAAGGGCTTAGGACTGACCCACTGTCAAACTGTCAAGTGCATAAGGGCTCTCGCAGACATTTAGAACCCTTTATGCACACTTCCCATAAGTCCGCATTTCTGCAGACTTTGCCAGAGGGAATTATCCCTGAGCCATAGTGGCGTGACGTGAAATATGGGGTTACCAGGGAAAGCTCAGCACCGTAGATAGTAAACAAAACATTTCTTTTACTTATTGCTTAATGATGCCGTTTTGACAAAAACAAGTAAATAGAGCATTTGATAACTACCTCTAATCCACTCTGAAAGGCAAAATCCTAGAATACGTTCAAAATAGGCAGTGAGTCCCTTAAGTGCTTTGCCTGTGAAGAAAGTGCAAATCATAAAAAGTCCCAGACCCATGTAAGGAACATGTTCTGGCATTGTCAGGGTAACGTGACATGTTGCAACGTTCTGTCAAATGTTTATTTATACCGTTTGGAGCCCTTGCATCCTCTCGCACTCAATCACTTTCCAGGTGATGTCAATTAAATCTGCAAGAGCTCAGGGCTTAGGCCTTAGGTGGGCCATTGGGATTGGGCCATGCTTGACTCCATGGCAAGTCAGCAAAGAGGCAATATAAAAGGTGTGATGGGCTCATATCTTGTTGCAACATATTTAATTTGCTGACTACACAGTGCAATTGGTTCCCATATATATATGTTAAAGCATGCCAATAGACTAAAAAACTGCATGTGCATGTATCTAGAGCATAAAAGGAATATTGTGGCATTTTTTACACTTCTGTGCATTATCATGACTATTTAAAGAAAAATGTGTCAAAGCAAAGCAAAATATCACTTGTGGTAATAAATACATATTTTTTTGGGATTTAAAGTGAATTGCTTTAAATTAAGTGTATTGTAGACACAAGTTTTAAATAAAATGATTCAGTTTAATAAAACAATATTGCAACTTTAATATGTATAATTAAATTTTTTTTTCTCTGCATAATAAAAACTCACTTTTTAAACAAGTAAGCTGTCTTAAAGTGATCTGCATCTCCAAAAGTGCACATTGAAAGTGTACATTTCATGGTGTTAGTAGATAACTTTTAAAAAAAGTAAAAATCCATCCGTTTTCAGTAACTGCTTTTCCTATTCAGGGTTGTAGGGGATCCGGAGCCCACCCCAAAGGCTATTAGTGCAGGGGGGAAACAACCCAGAATAGGGTACCAACCAATAACAGGTCACACACACAATTTGGTAATTTAATTCAGCATGTTTTTGGACTGTGGGAAACCAGAGTACCAACAAGAAACCTCACAATGATATGGGGAGAACACGCAAACTCCACACACACAGGACCATGGCGGAGATGTGAATCTGGGTCCTAGAGGGATCAGGTAACAGTGCTAACCACTGCACCAGGGCGCCACCCAGATTAAGGCAAAAACCAGCAAAAAAAATGAAATACTCAATTGACAAGGATAAGTAACATAGGTGTATCGTTTATCTAAATTTGAAAATTGCGTACATTATATTAATATATTGTGATAAGGCCTTGTCTTCATTTTTAAAACAATGACTGCGTGTGTAAAATTTAGGGCTTCAAACCTCTACCAATGTGTGAAAAAAAAGAATTAATGAATGAATGAAAGTAATTTTACACATTTTTTTTCAAATAGTTTTTGCTTCCTGTGAATTTGAACGGTAATCAAAACCATGCTGTCATCTTGTGGTAAACATAAGAATTGCTAGCTTAACATCTGTTGCAAAAATTGTTACTCTGCAAGAAAACATCTGAATGATTACAGATAAATATAGCCAGGGGTTCACATAAGTGGTACGCAAGTACGCATTCGCCGTATAAACCATAAAATGCGCGGTAGTTTCTTGTTCTAACAGTGCAAATGCATACTTATTTACGCAGAAATTACAAGAAACTGAAAAAATAAGAAATAAGAAACTGCCGCGCATTTTACAGTTTATACAGTGAATGTGTACTTGAGCACCACTTGTGCACCCCTGAATATAGCATTATTGAAGAACTTCACATAAAAATGCACCCTTTTCCAAATTTCTTTAGATTTTCTGTTTTGAGGTGTAGATAGTAATGAGTGCATTCTATAACGTTTATAACTGCAGGCTTGGTTTTGTTGATGGCTGTAAAAAGACACTTAAGCTTTGAATTCCTAACAAACCATTTTGAAACACTGAAAACAATTAATAGTACTGCAAAGACAACATGAACCCTAACCATTACAAACGGGCTGTAGTAAGACAGATGTCAAGAGGATCTGCACACCATACAAAACCACATAATCGATGTAATGATACATAAACCATATATGAAATCAGTCCTGCTTTGTCCCTGTGAGCTGTAGGAGAGCTATGCCTAGGGGGTTTGAAGGGCAAAAGGGAGAGAATGGAGAGTGTAGTTGGGCTAAAAAGAAGGGACCCCAAGGCATGCATGTGCCTTTGAGGCCAAAAGAAGACCAAGGAGAACTGGGGACACTTGGTGACGGAGGATAATAAGCTGGACAACCTTTTCTATAGGAGTAAGGAACTTCACAGTTAAAATCTTATTTAATAAGAAACATTCTCTGTCAGATTCAATACTAGGCCTCTTACCCACTGTACCACAGTGGAGTCTAAGTTTGAACACTTTTCTTATCAAAGGGTAACAAAATAATTATTTGAAAACGGGGGCAGTGGTGGTCCAATGCTTAGGCAAGTGCAGTTGTGTTTGAAAAGGGTTGAATTCCTGAGCAAGGTACTGCTCCCCGGGGGCTGGATTAGCTGCCCACTGCTATGTCACATATGGGTTAAATGCAGAAGATGCATCTTGTTGTTGTGCTGTGGTGTGTCAACAATGACAATTAATTGCCATCATTTTCCCATGAGGAAACAGAAGCAGATAACTCCTGTGTTTTTTATTCTTATGACCCAAGCTGACCCAACACATTTCATTGTTGTAGTGAGTCAACAATGATTTTTTACTTCACTCATTTCTTTGGTGGTATCTATCAAAAAAAAAAACTAAGAGAAAATATACTGTTTTGTGCATTTAATACCTAAAAGGGATCAAGACAACGGTACAAAAAATATCTATATAAAAAAAGGTAATGCTAATACTATTGGAGTCACATTAAAACATCTGCATCAGTCATTACAGTTTCTGATAGCTGCATCAACCACTCCCGTGTCATACAGCCAGTGTTTAAGGTTGTGACGTCTCAGCAATTCCAGTGGACAATCTTGGGCACCACAGCCCTCAGAGTGGAGACACAACCGGCCCCACTGGTCAATGCTGGCGCATCAGGACGTCCCAGCTCTCCCTCCAGCGCAGAAAGGAAGCACCCTCAGAACTAAGCTCTGGATAGCCATAGGTGAAAGGACTGAGGGTGTGATAACATAAGTACACCAGAAAAAGTGCTGCAAGAATGACACCCTCCAGGGAGCGTCGCTGCAAGGGAGACCTGGGAGCAAAGGGTCACAAAGCAACTGGATAAGTAAAACTGCGAAGAAGAGAAAGACAGAGGAAGACATGACAGAGAGATGGCAAGATAAAATGCTGTAAGTGTGCCAATACAACACAAAATACAGCCACAAAAAAAAAATCACAATCAAGTATTTCTTTGGATTATGATACATAGACTGACCTGGGAGAGAAAGCTTACTGAACAATTTAAGTGAATTTTAAACACATTAGAAAAGCTTTAACCAGCAACTTACTGATGACCATTTCCACTGGGTAGACGCAAGGGTCTCTTAGCCACATGCTGTCACATTGCGGATGGTTTTACCAAAAGTGACCTACAAACCCTATGAATTTTAGTAGAGCAATTCTGACCGGGTATTGTTCCAGCTTCTCCTGATATTTAAAATTGGAAATCTGGCATGTCTACAAATTATGACACCTGCTATCATACCAAAAGGCCCATCAGTTACCTGAAGATGTGTACATAGAGATGCTCAGTGACGACTGACAACAACAGGATCTTAAACGTGAGCGCTGGCAAGTAATGGTACAAAAAGAGAGTCTTCTCCATCAGGAAGAAAGGCAGATAGTTCACCAGCCAGCCACCAGCACATACTGCACCCGCTTGAACAAGCTGATGCCATGTTTCTGAATCCATGTGATAACCGGAAAGAGAACGAAAAAAACATGCGTCTTTACTAATATGTTTACGCAGATTAATGAACATTTAGTATAACAAAGGATGATTCTTAGAAATTCTTGTATATTTCTTTCTATGCAAATTGTTTGTCGGTGTTCTGCTGCTGCTAGAAACTGAATTTCCCAGAGGAATCTTCCCGAGGGATTAATAAAGTTCTATCTATCTATCTATCTTCTTCATTGAAAAGGGTTAATTTTGAGTACTAATGTTCAATTCGTTGCTGTTAATGAGAATTTTGCATGATTATCAACTGGTATTTTACTTACACAAACATGCAGAAATATGGTTATAATACAGAAGAGGTATCCAATTAAATTTCCTCCTTATTGTACTTATTAGTTACACTGTATATTAAAACAGATCTTGGACGTTTGGTGTCCTTGTGAGCATGGCATCAAGAATAAAAACCAGATGTCTGCATTAAAGTCTGCCCCCGATACCTTCCGGGATGTCGTGGATTTTGCGTCGTTGTCTCAGCAGGTACCAGATGGACAACAGAGAAAACAACACAAGGCCCAGATTTGCCAAAGTCCACGTGACGATATTGCCAATCAAGTGAATCTGAGCCTGGAGGCCACACAGATAAGGGATAAGAAAGTGAGGAAACACCCCACACTTCTGCAGAACATGGGGAATTAGCAAGACATCGGGATTCACAGGATTTCAATCAAGCACGAGACCATGCAGCACTTTGTGTGATCATTCAGTGCAAGACGACCAACTGTCTGAAGAACTTACATTGCTGGAAGGGTGAAGCCAGTACACAATATTGGTATCCATGGTAACCCATTCCTGAGGAGAAGAGCTGTATTTGTGTTCCGTCTCCTCAATTTTCATTGTAAGCATCTTTAGCTAGATATGTAGAAGGGCACAAACCCAGATATGGTCACTGTTTATCAAAATGATATATTTAGGCATCAAACACCCATCAAGTCCATGGAAGAAGGATTGAAGTACATTGCAAAAACAGACCCCTACACTTATTCCTTCAGAAGGCTGGTCTACCTATAGCTGTCCTACCTGTACCTCCAGAAACTTGTCTATGAAGGTGAGATTGCGGCTGACGTCGATGTGGGTAGGGGAATGCAGTTCCTGTTCTCGCTCCTTCTGCTCCAGGCCTGCAGTCAGGGGCACACTGATAATTAACGTGCAGCTCTTAAGAATGCTTAGGGGTTGGGAGTTGGGTCTCGCTCAAGGCCATTACAATCGGATACCTCCAGAAACATGAAAAAGAAACCATCAAAGTATCTTTGTCTTTTAATCACAGTTACAACAACTGAAGTGCTGATCTTTTTAAAACATGCCTTTCTAAATTACAGAATACTGTGTGCATGAACTTCATATAATAAGCATGAAGAACTCAGACCATTTTTAACGAACCAAGTAGAAAACGGAATTTATAAAATTAATGAGCAAGACAGGAACATTTAAAAGGAATGGGTGGGCTCTCTTACTCCTTCCATAGCGATGTTCCTCTACGTTCCAAGCCCACCTTTGCTGGTAGCCCTTGGACAGCTTGTCCCCCACAACTTCCAGCTGTCGGAAGCCCCACTCTGGCAGAGATGCTCCACTCAGCTGCAATCACAGCCTTTTGAAATCACAGCCTTTTGAAACTTAAATCTCATTAATTTTGTCAACTCAGCATCTGGGGCCAATTCCCAGCATTCAGAGCTCCTTTGATACGGCACGTACAGCTTTGAAACGTGGTGACTAGAGCTAATATTGCCTGCACAATTCAAAGATGTAATCAGGTCAGCTGTATCCTATGCACTTTTCCTCCTACAAGGCTCCAAATATAGCTGGAAATTCAAAATGATGCTCCCTATGAGGGTTCGCATTCAAACCGCACTCAGCGGTTTTTCCCTGTCATTCATGAAACATTAGGTCATGTGTATCCAGTAACCACATGTATTACTGTTATTAGAGTGTCAGAGTAATTGAAGTGTGCTTAATTGCCTATTTTCACATCCTCATTTGACCAATTAGGCAGTTATGCATGATCTGCCAAAGATGTGGTGTTGTTACTGAGGTTCCTTCTGGAGATATGATTTTTTTAAAGAATGAGCTGTCATACTCTTGCTGCAGTACAAATTCAACCAAAACACAAATATTACATTGTTCACAGTATCAGAAAGACCTCATACCCATAAATACACATTATATGAATAAATTCATATGGGTTGCCATGTGAAAACAGAAACAGAAACAGAAAATTTCTCTGCCCCGTCCTCAAGGACCCCCAGACAGTTCAAGTTCTTGCGTCTTCCCAGCTCCCAGTCAGACAGTTCATATTTTTGCTCCCTGGTAGGGGGCTGGGAGGGAGCCAAAACGTGGACAGTCTGACAGGGAGCAGAGAGGCAGCAAACACGTGTCTGTGGGTCCCAGAGGATCAAATTGAGAAACACAGAACAGCCAATTCTGACTTTCCAAACCTTTAGCACTGCAGAGGTGTTCACATGAACCAGCTGCACTTCTGAATAAATTGTTTTCCATACCGCTCTCTCAGACTCCCTGTTCAGTATTTCCTGTAAAAGACAAACAGTCAGCATTACCCTGGCAACCAGCATGCTGAAATACTATTCATTTTGATAAGCACATAAATACCTAACAGCAACATCTACCAAAGGATGACTTGATTGGACAGACAATCCATTTTATCCCCTCACATTTATCTGGTTGTCAAGAACATTGCTTTAGTTTCCCTTATAAATTTACCCCGTGTAGGTGAAAGATTATAAACTGTGCAAAAACTGTGAGATATTCAAAATATGCATCTAAAAATCAAATTTTTCGAAATACAGAACTCACCACTTTCCACAAGTTCTGGGATGGCATTGATACATTGAAATCAATGTAGCCAGACACCTCCTGTAAGTGAGGGCTCAGGGGAGCAGCGACATCATGCCTATGGAAAAGGGAAAGCACAGTGCTGATCACTGCACCTCCTGTAAGTGAGGGCTCAGGGGAGCAGCGACATCATGCCTATGATCACTGCACCACCTGTAAGAGAGGACTGAATTTAATTATAAAAATGCTTGAAGTGTCTGTGCATGTGGCCATTTAAATTATTGCACATCATCCAACAAATGTTCATCAACACTGGCATTTTCAATTAACTAAGAAAGACAATGATTAACTGAATTTTCTGATGCAACTGAGTGATTTGTTCAGTTAACATCCATGGTAAAACTGCCACATACAGTATAGACAACTGATTAATACCAAGAAACTCCTTTAGGGGCCTGTATCATGAAGCAGGATTTTTGGTCACTTGTCAGATTTATGGTACCCAAGTTTAAATGAACTTTATCTTTATTCACTTACATTTAGCCCAAACTACCTGAAATCTCACAAGCTATCTGGCTAAGCAAGAAATCCTCCTTCGTGATACAGGCCCCAGAACAGTGGTGGATGGTGATGAGCAAGGCATATGAACATTTCAACGGGAATATAATCAAATCTGTTTTCCTATTGATCTATTCAATATATTTAAATAATGTTTATTTAAAACAATTACTGTACCTTAGCAGGTTAACACACACCGCCAGGAAAACACTCATATATTGCAGCTTTAAGAATTAAGAATATCTGATTCTAACCAAACTATAAAGTGTCACTGGCTCAGAGGCAGGGTACATACGTATTTAGGAACCGTGATGTCATTCCATGTACCAGCTGGATGATATCTCCATGCTTAACTGTCTGGGGTGGGCTGCTCACTACCAGCTCCTGCCTAAAACAAAGTAATTCAGTTAACAGCAGTTAATTCTGTTTTTACATAAAACACAGTGTTCACAATCACATAAAATCCACATGTCCCACTGAAATCACTCTGCTTAGCGGAGTGCTATTTGAGATTCCTCAAACGTAAGAGTGCATCTGACACTCACCTGCCCGGATCTTTGATAATCCACCAGTTATTGACGTCTTTGAAGGGATAGCAGGTGACTTGCTGCTGGTGGGAGCTTCCCCGGCCATTTTCATACCTGAATAGCCACACAGATACAGTCGACAGACACGCTAACAAGCATATGCTGACCCCGACAGATCAATTAGCAATATTAAATGCATTTGGAATTCCATTCCATTTCTCTAAAAATCATACATCAATACACCTCTCCCTGAAGGAACAGTGGTTATCAAAATAACTCAATTTAATATACAATATATACAATATACAATATACTCTTCTGTAAGTCTGGAATGTATTACTTAAAATAACTGAAAATATTATTCATTATAATGATCAATAATACAAATAATCGAAACTGATTCCCGCTGCATGGGGAAACTGGCATCGATCAATTGCTGTCCACTGGGGATGGCACGCTTCTGTAATATACTGGTAAGCTTGCTGGTTCAGTATGCTTTGTACTCGATGGAGGCACCAAGGCATCCCCAAACAGTTACATTTCCTCCACCGTGCTCTCATTTCCATTGTCTCCAATACATTCTTTACTTTGCTCAAAACACCTCAAACTTAGATATATTCATCCATACTTGGTGTTTCCGATTATTCATGACAATGCTGACAAAGGAGTCATATCGCCACCTATCGTAGCAGAGTTGGACATCCTTTGGTCAATAAATTGATACCCCGCCCGTGCTTGTATACGGGAACAAGGACAGTAGTCCAATTAAATAGCCCAGCTGAGCCATACCCATAGCTCGACTTTGCATGTAAACGTGCTGACCTGTTGCATCTGATACAGACGGCTGGCGAGTGCTGTTCAATGAGGCTGACAGTTGGAGGACTGTGAAGTAGCAGTTTCTCAGATAAAAGACCCTGATATTTTTGCCGTCTTACACAGTTCTGCTTCTAGGCCTTTCACTTCAGTTTTTGTCCTGGTGAGATCCAGTTATTACTCTGGGCACCCAGAAATGCACGTTTATACAAAATCATCAGTTTCTTCACAAGTGGAATGGTCTTGGTCTCTCGGAACAACAATAGTTTGATGGGTTTCTAGAGAAAGCTATGTCTCTTTGGCAATTTGCGAGACTTGACATGCCAGGGTACTAGTCACTTCAGCAACTGAAGGATAGACAATGCTGCTCTAACATAAAGAGAAGGGCTTCTCGAGTAAGTAATTAGGACATCACCATGATGATTTAAGCACTGGGCAACACACTGTGTTAGTATTCATGTCTGCAAGATTGCACTCTCATACAGTTATTTAATAGCAATTTACAACAAGAACATTAATGTTTTTCCAGAGCTTTTAATTAATTTAATAACAGCATGATGAAAACTGGAAAGTTCTTTGAAAAACATTTATTTCAAACTTTTTTGAACAGTAGTCCAAATTCAAATATAGAACAGCTTCACACATGGTCATCCTGAATGTTAAATTGAAATAGGATCATATCAACATTTCAACTCCCAATGAGGAAAAAACTGCCTCTTCCGACTTACCTTATAGGATAGTTGGCCCTATGTGAGTGAAGCCAGCACGGCACAGGTTTGCTTGACACACTGCGTAGTGTCACCTGGGAGCCATAGGCCACCTCTAGTGGCTGCCATTGTGTGATCCTTGACAAGCCACCCTGAAATTCAGCACACAAATTACTTACCGAATACAACAAAAAACTGCAGGAGAACATCTGGACACTGCACGCCATGCACCAAGTCACCTCAAGGCTCGCCTGAAAGGCACTGCTCATCATCTGATCGTGGGGTCCACTGCGGTACAGCAGACTCAGGTGTACGTAGAAAAATCCAAGGTAGCACAACACAGGCAAGATCAAGAGTGCAAAAGAACGAACCATCACCTGAGCCATCACTAATGCCTGCAAGTGAAACCAGAGCATAACAGATGCTAAATTCAACAGGAAGGCATCTTAAAATGCAACTGACGGGTTTCTTTACAATCAGATGTGAGAACCTTGCCAGAAATGCACTGAGAAAAAAAAACACTGTGCAAAAGTCTTAGGCACTAAAGCAAGTTATGTTGATGTATGATTTTTAGTCTTAGCCATTTCAAAGTCTCCCCGAAAGTCACCCCAGTATTTACAGTAGCCATCTAATACACCCATGTATTTGTTGACCAATAACACAGCAAGCTGGTTAATCACTACCACAACAAATTATTTAACTTAATTAAGTCAGCTGATAATGACATTTAACACACACAAGGAATGCTATATATACGCCTTCCCCTACTCACATTGCTCAGTGCTTTGTTTCCAATAAGCTGCCAGGTGTGAGAAACTGCAAGGCCCAGCAGGAGCATGTAAGTGAAGACGCCTGTATACTTCACCCTACACGGTTAGCAGATCATGCATTTAACTTATCCAATGAAAATGTACGGTGACTCAGCAAATTGAACAGCTGTTTACAGATTTCCATAGTGCACTATGAAGAGACTTCATAAACAATCAAGATAAATCCCAGCACGATTTAAGTACTTCAGGCAAAAATAAAATAAAGAATTATTAATAAGCAATTTCTATTTTTGTTTTTCTGGATTAAGTCTAAAATGTAATGCAAAACATGAACAGTACTTTAAATAGCTACGTTTTTATTTCATCAGTCATTTGTCTGTTCAACAGTTTTCCAGCACTGACTGAAAATGCCACCAAGTAAATAGAATATTTATTTCTGTGTGCCAAACAGAATGAGGTATCAACGCATTACACCCGAAAGATGGCACCACTTTGTTAAATAAATCTTGAAGAATTTAACCTGCTGACCGTATTTGGAGTTTTCAAAGTATCAAACACTGAAATCAGGCTCTTGTCATTGAATGACAAGTTCACAATGCTGAAAAGCAGTTGATACCCTGCCTCACTCAAGGGCTCAGACACCCCTACAGCAAAAATGTTTATTAGCCTTATTGGAACCTAAATCCTCTTGAGATTTTCCAAGCTATACTGCATGAAGTGCTCATCACAATCACCATTACTGAAAAGCACCATGGCTTAACAAAAACTATTAAATGGATAGCCAGTCAGAATGTATTTTCTTTATCAAGCAATTTGATTATATGATGTTACACACTAAAAGTCTAAGTCTAATTCTTTAAGTAAGGCATCTGATTGGCTAAAACACTCAAGAGCTCTCTGGCTCTTGTCACTTAGCAACAGACAGTTTAAAGTACAAACATTGTCAAGGTTTTGAAGCACATGTACAAACGGCATATAAGCCTTAGATGGAGCAACGCTTACCCCACTGCACAGGCTACTGAGACTCCAGACACCAATAACCACAGCCACAGTGTGGGGGACCTCTCACTGTACGAGATGGAAGACATTCAGAATTCAGGATCTATACACACACACACACACACATACACACACACACACACACACACACACACACACTGCAGGTAGATAGGATGTGCAATATAAGTGTAACACCGATGTGCAACTGTGCATATGGCATCACCACCAAAGCAGATCATTCTCCTTTACAACTCCTTTTATTAGTTATGAGGAAGAATTAACCATTTAGATTGACTAGAATATTAATAAACTGAGTCAGAATATCTGTGATAACCAATACAATGATAATTGGCATTAATCCAAGTTTAAGTACAGACAGTACTCAGGTTTAGAACATCCGATTTACGGAGAACTTGCACTTATGAATGGACTGCCATAAATCCTATTATATTAAAAAAGTAGGCAAAATAAAATGGTTGGTAATAATCACCAACTACTCTGTGACACTCATGAAAACATTTTGCAGCTTCAGCAATACGTCAGCTCGAAGTACAATACAGTACTGTATGAAATTACTTTTATTTTTACTGTATAATTATAAAAACTATTATTATTATGTAATTATTACTATTTTTCCAACTTACCTACAAATCTGCCTTAAAGACAGATTTAGGGGATAGATCTCATTTGTAACCTGGAGACTGCCTGTACTACTGTAAGCTGGGTAAGGAAAAATACCTACACAACCTCATATTACTGATTGATGCTAAACATATAAAAAAACATTTAAAAATGAGTTATTCGTGAAATAAGGGGCCCAGAAATACATTGAATATGGAGAAGCATCTACAGCTGAAGTCCATGGGCTTCCCGCCTGGACCACGTGACTTGGAGAAACTCACCTGGAGCTGTAAGCATTATGGAATCTCAGATAGGACAAGACAGCCATGAGCAGGAAGAAGATCAGCAATGACTCCAACAGCATGAAGCGAGATTGGACAATCAGGGCATTCTCTGCGTGGGAAGCACACACAGACATACCCATAATGCACAGTACTGGACACATCCTGAATAACAAATGAGCACAAAAAAAATTGCATGCAAAAATGTATTCATTAAAAAAGTGAATACTCACAAAATAATCATATATATTTCAAAAAGTATGCACATTTTTTGCATCTCTGGAGATAAATGAAGGATGTTGTGTTCTGGCTATACACAGCGTGTGAAAGCACATCTCTGAGGCATACCTAAGAGGAGGAGCAGAGCGGCACCCACTGCTGTAAGGTGGGAGTAGTGCAGTTCCAGCATCACCTGATATCCAAGGGGCACACAGAGGGCCCCTGCCAATGCTGGAATCACACGCAGACTCCACACTGGCACACTGCTGGGGTACTCTGTCATAATAAGTACAACGCTGTGTCAAACATTCTGTTTGCATGCGCATATTTTTTAAATTGTTGTGAATTTATGCCTGGGTCTCTGCTGATAATAATATGTTATATACCCTATGTATGACATGTTTGCTGAAAAAACGCTGTAATGTCAGACTGGGAGAGGTGCAAAATGTGTAATATCTATAACCAGCTCCCTACCTGCACCAATTCTATCCCAGACAAAGTTTCCATCAAATCCTCCAAGATATGCTAAATAAAAACAATTCATTCAATTAGTATTGATTTATTGAGCGAGTAAAGTCAATAAGGTCTTAAACAGCAAGGTCTCACCTCCAAGTGCCAAGATCATATGACCTAATGGTGGGCCACTCTCATCAATAAAAAAGAGTTGCTTCATATAGAGAGACACAAACTGCCCATAGTAAACTTCATCAAATCTGCAGACCACATATAAAGATAAAGAGCGTTAGGAGCATTGCTTTATCCAGTAAGCAATACAATTTTACAAATACAATGTAATTCATACAACGCTTTAGACTAGACAGCAAAAAAAAACAGAAAGTTGCCCATACACAACAGCTTTGGGGAAATGAATTCCACGGAGCCTCGTCACCAGTCCCAGAAGTGTCAAAGCGACCAGCACTAAGTTCACTTCAGCTTTCACCATGATGGGGAGTTTTATGGACTCAAGCATGATTTTCTTTTTATACCGTGTTCTGTCAGCATGAACAAAGTATAGACAAATTAGCATAAACACAGTTACTTGACACTGCTTTAACAAGCTACGCAGTTATCAAACGTAAAAGGCACAGATTTTAAAACATACAGATTTTAACCTACCCACTGCAAATGTACAGATACACGCACGCGCAAGCTCCGCATCGCATGCGCACACCACACCATACAACGTCACTCACAGTGCCTAATCTGCGCACGCGCAAATACTTCATTCATTGTGTTCTACTTCCGGGTTACCCTGCACTCTTTTATAATGGTAACCTTTTTATTTACAAAAAGCTGTTGATTGAATATCTGTATCGTATAACTCGTCCTGTTTTTTTCCTCGCTACATTTTCAGTTTATCAGATCCATTCTGCAAGTTGTTACAGCTTATGAGCCAACAGAGTTAAATTAATACTATTCTTTCATACTTGCCAGCTAACACGTGAGAAACCGGGGGAAAGTGATGTCCTCTTAAATGCAGTATAATAATACAGGGAAAAGTCAGCTGCACATAACGCATATGTTCACATATGTTCATAACGCATATGTTTTGCAGGCAGTGACTCTACATACAGACTTGGGGGACATAAAAATTGAACTGTTTTGTGAACGTGCTCCAAAATCTTGTGAGGTGAGTCTTGTGTTTAATAATTCTATTTATATGTATAATTCCAATGTTGCAGTGTGCATTCACAGTACGTGCTAACAGTATGGCTATTGTTTATCGATGTTTTATTACAGAATTTCTTAGCTCTTTGCGCGAGCGGCTTCTATAATGGCTGTGTCTTTCATCGGAACATCAAGGGCTTTATGGTACAGACCGGAGACCCAACAGGTAATTTTAAATTATGTGCGTTATAAATATGACACCGACTTTTCGGTATTTTACGCGTAGCCTCTATTCCCTTCAGTATTTTGGAATTTGACAGTTTCATTTTTAGTATTTCTTTGGAAGGAATAGAACCGAATCTTTCTCGTGCAGCATTGCACATTAAGAACAGTAGCACTCAGAATAAAACACCAAGATATAAATAGTACACTTAATGCTGTAATCACACAAAGCAAAGTATAAAATAATACTGGACAGAAGATTTATAAAAATGTCTCTAACATCTCTCTTACACTACATCTCCGATGTTCAATGTCACACTTAAAATATGAAAAATATTGTGGAATAGTTGCTCTGTGGGACAAATGAAACGTCACACGAATCCCACAGAACTACAGGACAACCAGTGGTACATTGAATGTCGAGTGCTGCTACAGCATTGGGGAAGGAACTGTTTCTAAATGGTGAGACTGTGTATGTGAGTGATCTAAAATAAGTTGTGTGATGGATGCACAATCATCCGACTTGCACATTTTGTGGTGCATTGGCTGGCAACTACTGTATAGCATAGTCAAATGACTGCTGTACATTAGGCAAAAGGTACTGTAGCGTGGATATTTTTTCCCTGTAAAAAAAAAATGATGATTAAAAAGTTTGGAGACCACTGATGAATAGGACATGACGACACAGCATGTTAAGATGTTCTGTATAATGCTGTCTAGAATCTGGCTGTGAGGTGTTCACTGCAAATGTGATCAGGTGTTCTGTGTAGCCTTTAATATGCCTTTTCTGGAAGCTGCACAAATAGGTGCTCAGGAATTGAAATGAGTCGATTCTTGCTGTTCGTTTACTGTTGATGAAGATGGGGGATTTGGCCTTCAGTGAGTGCCTGAAATCCATCATGTTCTTGCATGTTTCAGCTGAATTGAACTGGAGGTAAATATTGGTAGACTTGGTGACTGCTCCGTGGTGGCTCATTGGGTTAGTTCCCATTATTGGACTGTCACTGGTTCAAATCCTTTGGCTGGCGGAGTGATACCAGTATTGGGCCCTTGAGCGAGGCCTATAACCCCACTTGTTGCGGGAGTTCTGATAGCTGGCTGAGCCTGTACGCTTACCCCAATACATTTATCTGTTTACGTCTATATGTCTTCTCGTGGAGAGAAAGACGGAATATGTAAAAACTACCCAATTTTCCCATGTGGGTGAATGCAGCATCTCTATTACTTTTATCGCATGGGATTGTCAAAGCATTCTTGTTAAACAGTACCCCTATAAAAGGAAGTGCATGATTTGGAGAGTTATGGAGATATGAAAATTTGTCATAGAAAGTAATAGTCATTTTCCTTTGATAGGCCGAGCGTGGTATGCTAATATGTGAGAACTCTTATTCTGGCTTGGTAGTTTACTGGACCAAAGAGAATTATTGAGGGTAAGCATTAATTTCTGCTTGTATGGTGTGTCAAACAGCATATATCCGTTAATTCGCCTGCCAAATTCTTATGCAGTGCAGGGTTGGAGTGTGCTTTATTTAAAGTACAAGTAAAATGTCCAGTTATAAATGTAAATGCTTTTTTTTTATATAGGTACTGGGAAGGGAGGAACAAGTATTTGGGGGAGAAAGTTTGAAGATGAATTCAGTGAACATTTGAAGGTAAGTACTATTGGAAGTACTGCAGATTCACCTTATATAAATGATTGGTGGTATAAGAGAGTGTGTGAGTGTTTGTGCTGCAGGCATCTTTTGAGCTTTGCCCAGCTTCCTGTAGCATCGTATCGTTGCAGCACAATGCCCGCGGTGTGGTGTCGATGGCCAACAACGGCCCTAACAGCAACGGCTCCCAGTTCTTCTTCACCTATGCTAAACAGCCTCACCTGGATATGAAGTATACAGTGTTTGGAAAGTAGGTAACGAGTGCTGTTTCTACAGCTTCAAGGGGTTAAAGCGATACTTTATCTCGTGTCCACTTTTTGTTCTGTGATACTGTCTTGAACTTTGCTAAAATGCTACCCTACATTAGTACACCCAGTATCGGTCATTGCATTTTGGTCTATTACAACCAAAAATGTAGTCTTAGGTTTCAATGGGATTCCTGCTTACTACCCACTTATTTTAGGGAATTGTTCCAATAACTCCATAAAATGAATAATGACAGTATTGTTAAAATCAGTTGATTTCACAAAATGTAAGGTGCGTACATGATTTCTCCTCTCATTTACTAGGCTGTAAAACTAAACCATGTCTAAAATATAATTAAGAAAAAATGTAAAACTCTGTTTGCTTAGCTGCTGGAAACGGCATTGTAATAATGCATATGTCTGCGTTTGATGAAATGCTCCTCTTGTAATATTGTCCACAGTCCATTGCATACACATTCAAACGGTATGGATGATTTAAAGATGCCAGCTTAACTCTTTGGACCTTGGGAGGAAACAAGAGAAAAACCATGAAACTAACCCAACAGAGTAGTGAGGGAATTTGAACCCCCACCTCTGGAATTAATTAAAAATAAATGAACATTTTACCATAACTTCACTTTGGCTGCAGTGGTTCACTGGTAAAGAAAAAAACCCTTTCTTTTATATTGAGAACTGGTCAGACTCATTGCTAAATGAAGCGTAATTAATCAGTGTTTACTTAAGTAACCAGCATAGTGGTCAGGAGCAGGCCTAATAAGATACAACAAGATTCTTATCAATATTGGCCTATCAGAACTGGCATTTTGTTATTCTTGTGGGTGAAAATATTTTTAAAGGACACCAGTAAAACGGTATTTCAGAATATGCCACTTTAGTTAGATTCATAGTTTCATGATAATGAAACTAGCCAAATAGTGAATTATTCATCACAAAATGTGTGTTTTACAACTAACTAAAAATCAATGTAGCCTGCATAAGACAAAAAGTATATATGAAACATCTTTAGGAAGGTTCCTTTATTCCTATAACTAATGAAAGCTGTTTCTGATTGTACAGGATAATAGATGGCTTGGAGACACTGGATGAACTTGAGAAGCTGCCTGTAAACGAGAAGACCTTTCGTCCTTTAAATGATGTCATCATTAAGGACGTGACGCTGCATGCAAACCCATTTGCTCTCTAGATGTGATCAAAACTCCTTCTGTGAGCAAGAAGAGTAGCAGAATAAGGTACACCTGTCACTAGAAGCCAGAATCTTCATTAGCTGCTGTTACACTGAAATGAAAAAATGACATTTTTCTATTGCTGCTGTAGTTTTAAGACAATTACCATACAGAGTGGGCAGAATATTAAAGCCTTACTTCTAAGAAATTCATGAATCAGGCAGTAAATTAAGGTTAATATCAATAAATGCCCCGTATTGTAGGTTGTGTCCCCTTTGTAGCCAAAAACTTGACTTGTATAACTTATTTCTTGTCTACTTTTGCTTTGTTTGCAGTTTTTTCCAGAGTCTTACCATTTTGGTGGCATAAACAATGGCCAGAGGCAGAGCAAGACATCCAGAGGTCTCTGGGTGGTGATGTAGGATGGCTTCATGGATGATTTCTAAATTCTCCTGGAGAGATCTTGCCAAAGTGAACATTTCTATGAAGATTCTGTCCTTTCTTAAATTTGTCAAAACAGATGCATTTTGTCTGTCTTAAAAATTGCTTTCATTTTCAGAATGATTGGCAGCCCCCTACCCCTTCCCTGCAGAATTTGTTGTATCTTTCTTTCTAGATCTTGTGTATTGATGACTTTGTGCTGATGGTCTAGGCCAAAGCCTTAGTCACTAGTCATTCAAATTCATGAAAAAAGCAGGGAAAGGTTAAGCTGCGTAATTGACAAGCAAATCCAAACAATGAGCAAAGCGGTTGCCAGTGCCTTGGAATGTACAGTTTCCCATTTTCTTATCTCAATTTCTGTAATGCTGAAAATTGCTTCATCAATACATGTAGACTAATGTTGTCAAAACTACCTGACATTCCCCATGGTTTAATGGTCACGCATGCTCTCACAAACATACACTAGGCACGATTACCACTCACAGCATTTGTTCACCATGTATCTCTGTCCATTGAATAAGTCCTTCTCTGACCATTTTCTAATCACCTCTATATTCTCTACTCGCACCCAGATTGGTGAATTATTAAGGGAATTAGGCATTTTGCCAAGGTTGCCAATAATTCTGGAGGTCACTATATATAACCAGGCCTGGATGGGGAACGTGGCACCATTCTGTGGGCCTATCATCCCCAAGGTAATAGATGTGGTGTAAGTTGCTGTGCCATTTGGGTGACAGGCAGGCACCTATGAAAAAACTATATACTATATATAAAAACTATATATTATATATATAAAAAAACTTATACGAGAACAAGAAAGTGCTTTTCCTTGTGTTCCACTTTGAGAAAAAATATGCCTACAATCCTATAAGTACCACCATTCTTTAACCATTGGCTATTGTAAAATGGTCTGGGAAAAAAATACAAAATGTTTTGAGGGAGGAAAATAAGATCACTTGTAACATAGGAAAGACAATGTATAATATTTTTCAATTCAGTTTATTCTTTGCTGTCAAGTATGTGTGACTACCTCAAGAAAGTCTGTCCACTGAATTCCCAATGGCTATCACTGCCACTGGTTACCGTGGACACATTGCATGACGACCCCCATCTACAGGTAGATTGACTCCTGTGATGAAGGATGCTGCATCAGATGCCAAAAAGGCAATGGCATGAGCTACTTCCTCAACCTCTCCTGGACGACCAAGGGCATGGGTCTGTTTACTTTTCTCCAGGAACTATGGATGAAAAGGACTATTACTCTTTCTGGGAAAACGAAAGTCATTACAGACATTTAAGACAACAGAACCAGAACTACTTGCTGTTCAGTTAAATTACAAGACATCAGTCCCAACTAAATGTGATTGTATTATCTGTGGTTAGTCTTACTGCTTATAACCACATCTAACTTCAAAATCCCACAGATTAGTCTGTGCAGTAGGTTAATTAAATTTAAAATAGCTTCAGATTAAAACGTTATTGCAGCAAAGTGTCGGTCAAGTACTTAGAATGAAATACCTTTGCATACTGTTCCTCGTCCAACCCTGCACGTTTGTGAACCTCAGTGATGATTACACCAGGACTGACAGGGAGAAACAAACATGGCAATGTTTTAATTAGGGCTGTCAAAATTGACGCGTTAACACGGATTAATCCAGCATCGTGATTAATCTGATTAAAAATATTAACGC
>JAODKM010000039.1:22116667-22127704 GCA_026780845.1 Petrocephalus sullivani
CGACAGTATTTTGACCCACTCCTCATGAGCAAACTGTCTGATTTTCATTAGTTAATTTTAAGTACATTTTTATTCGTTACTTTTTTTATTTCATTGACCATTGTGGGTTTTTCTTTCTTTAACAGAAGGGTACCAACAATTTTGTCTACGTCTGTATATCACAAATGACTTAAATGCAGAGGACGCATTTTTTTGTTGGGCACTGTGGTGTATCAACAATGACAATCACTCTCACAATACAAGTTATTACAAGTTTTAATATACATTTCCATCAATATCCATCTAACAAATGCAACACATTTTTTCCGCATTTCTAAATACACATAAATACATCCATAGTCATACACAAAAGTAGTTCATACAATCTTTATAGTCTGACATTGCCATCACATTTTCAACGACTCGATTTACACAGATGATCTTAGAGAGAAACTTGTGTAAAAATCAACATGAAGCCTTGCATCAGAATCAAACAACCCTGAAAACCCTCTTCGTGCATTCACTGTGGGGAATGGTAATTGTCATTATATCAGGATAATATGTAATTTTGGCATTTAGAGCACAATCAGACCCCAGGGACAGTCTCAGTCTCGTAGAATGTCCAGGAAGCGGACATCGACGTACAGCGAGTTAATAAGGAGGGCAAACAAGTGGTTCCAGTCATGCAGACAGTGTCCTGGGTACCTAATAAACTGACATGTCTGATCTAAAGTCAGCTTGAACTCAGAATACTGCTTACTTTCAGACATGGACTCCAAGGCTGCCACAGCCTAAAGAAAAGCACATATAAACAAATTAAATATACAAAAATAAATCCATCATCCACTTATCCTGTTAGGGCACAAGACTGGGGTACATCCTGGAGCAATAATTTTATACAATACGTCCTAGAAATATGCACCTCTTTATTAAACAACACTGCATTCTATGATAAAACAGAATTGGAACCTTTAAACCAATGAGCTTACCTGTTGAGCTGTGGCAGACATTTCGAGGTCCATTTCAGGAGTGACACGCACCTGGCTGTCTGAAGGCACCTGGCTCAGCAGGAAAGCGGACATGCCACGAGCCACAACACGGAACCTGAAAGTCAAGGTCACAAAAAAAGTACAAAGTACCACACTAATCAAGATATACAGATGGAAATAGAGGTATTAGGGGCAACAGTATTCCAAATCGCCTTAAAAAATCCCCACTGTACCTGTTAGAGAGCGGGGACTTTCTACCCAGACCAATAGCCCCCAACAGACCCGAGCTGAGCCGTTCATCGCCCAGCTGGGCCATCCTGTTCTGCAGCCTAAGCAGGAGGGATTCCCGGGCTAGCGCCAGTGCTGTATCAAGCTGCAGCAGAGTTAACTGAAGGGCCTTGTGCCACCACAAAAACAACTTTGCCTCATCAGCTGGACCACTGAAAAAGAACGCAAGACAAATTTCCACACAATTTGAATTATGATGTTACCTGAAGATATGCACATTGAGCTAAACATTTAAGTGTCTTTAAGCTTCAAAGTAAATATCAGACAGTTGCCTTTGGACACAAACTTACAACATGGGTTGGTGATAAATTTCTCTTATTACCCAGGTTACTCTAGATTGTCTTGGTCAGGATGTACTAATGACCATCAATGCATAATCAGTCACTCAGGTATCCTAACTAGTGACTACGTAATGGCACTGTCCGGTAATGAGGTGCTGCAATCCATAAGGGCCACTTGCTTTAGTCTAGGCAAATCATAAAAGTGTATTCAAATTAATTTTAATGACAAATGACTGGAAATCACCTGGGAAAGACCTGGTGGATCCATGTGTTGAGCAATGCCAAAGTCTTTTGCTCATTGGACAATGTTTGTTCCAGGTTAAGCTTTTGCAGAATGTAGACGTAGAGGGTGAGGAAGCTACCCATTGCCAAGCTCTCCTTGATGAACTCATTCACAGTCAGTTCAGGGACCTTCATGGAGGCCAGAATGGGTCCCCAACCACAGAAGTGGTTCATAGGACCAACTAGTCAAAAACAAAAAAGAGAACAGGCTAGTTTTTGCTCATATACAGTACAGGCTTGTCATATACAATAATATACTGAACATTCATATACTAAACATCCATAAAACCAATCACTACATTCATCCTCAGGCAATTTCTCTTTGAGAGGGTCTTGATGACTACTGTTGCGGCACATATATTTTTACTGTATTTGTGCTGAATCGTCAGTCTGTAGTCTAGAGCAACAGCACTAACTAGGTGAATTAAAAGCTAATATAGTTTAACTGTTAAAATCAGATGCTTCTGTTTTGTTCTAATTTGTACTGATTGTAAGAATGAATTAAATAAGCCGATCATGTACTCTCCAAAAGAAATAACACCAAACTACTTACCATCCGCAAAATAGGCCAAAATGCAGGTTTCAGTCGTCTGAGTCATGTGCCGCACGGAAGCCAGGGAATGGCAAGATGCTGTGAGTAGTGCCAGTGCGAGGTGGGAGTCAGCCCGTTTTACCACCCAGCTACGCACTCTGGCTCCCAGACTCTCTGCTGTAGATATGTCTGTGCTGTTCTGCAGTGTCAGTAGCTCTGCAAACAAGCTGGATATGGCCATGTGTCTTTGCTGCTGATCAGTCTCTGAAAGGAAGACCACAACCATGGATTGCTCTCTGTCCCAATTCCCATCCCCCCCAACAATTTGGAATAATCAGCTACCCTATTGTAAGTCAACTCCTCAACACAATAGAACAATAGCAGCATTATTCAGTTATCCTTGTATCAACCTTACCAGAGTCTATTTATTGTTTCATTATTATACATCAATAATCCAAAACATTATGACCCATGTGATGTGAATAATGTTGACTATCTTGTAAAAATAGTGCATATTAAGGTCTAGATAGTAAGCCAACATTCAGTATTCATAGTCAAAATGTTGAACACAGAGGAAATGGTAAATGATAAAGATTTGAGTGACTTTGATAAGGGGTAAACAGTTATGGCCTAATAACTAGATCAGAGCATCTCTTGTAGGGGGCTCAAAGTCAACTATGATGGATAGTCAGAGGAGGGAAAAACCAACTATCCGTCGACAGGATGCTGGGGGCCATGACTCATCGATGCACATTATGAATGAAGGCTATCCTGATTGGAACAAAACAACAGAAGAGCTACTATTGCACAAACCACAGATAATTTAAGTTATGGTTATGGGAGAAATGTGGCACATCATACTGTACACCAAGCCTTGCTATGTATGGTGCTATGTAGCCATGGATCATGGACTTGCTGGTCCAACGCATCTCACAGATGCTTGACACGTACTCAACCATCCACATGATGCAACAGAAAATGGAATACATCTGTCTATTGCGCCAAGATCCAGTTCCAGTGCTTTCATACCCACTGTAGGTGCTTTCAGGGGTTAACATGGGCACTCTGACTGGCCTGTAGCTAAGTAGCCCCATAGGCAGCAAAGCTTGATGCACTGTGTGTCTTGACGATCATTAAAATGATCATTTGTGCCCTTCGGTCAGATCATACCACTCATAGCAGCCCTCATTTACATCCTGCATTGACAAGTCTTGGCTTCCCAACATCCTTTTGGCAAATTAGTGCTTTTTGCCTCCTCAGACTACTCTCAGCAAGTACTCACCACAGCTGACTATGAGTACTCCACAAGCCTTGCTATTTCGGAGATGCTGTGACCCAGTAGTCTGGTCATAATGTTTTCAAAGTCATTCAGATCATTACCCCTGCATTTCTTCTGAATTCAACATGTAGACTATGTATATTGAACGTTAGGTTAGGTTATCCCAGACTTTGACCCACACCATATGGATGAGTCAATATCATTTGCTTCACGTGGGGATGGTCATAACATCGATGTATTGTTCATAAATCGCTTATAAAACAACTATACTATACTTGTAAAGTGCAATACCATGAAATGGGAAAATATATTACTTCAATTTGAACTTTCAGTTTGTCAGAACCAGTCAAAACCCAAAGAGCCTACAAACAACATCTTACCTGGTGGACTGAAGAGCACAATGCACTCTAAAAGCATTTCAAACTCCTGCTCCATAGAAGGAAGACTGACTTTTCCATTCTGATCCAAAGAAGTCAAAAACTTTACCATCAGACGAATGAAGGATTGGCACTTCAAGGTGATGTCCTACCAAAAAAGCAGAGGATGCAACTGAATGTTACTTCTAGGAAGTAGAACCCTGTCAGCATTCAGTCAAAAATAAACCTGTACACACAGGGAGATCTGAGAAACTCACAAGATCTAGTGATTGTGTAATTAAACTTGTAGGTGCCTGCATACCTTGTACTGTGACCCAATAGACCCAAAACCTGCTGCCATCTGAAGCAAACTGAAAATCTGCTTTGAGGAACCGTCCTTGCTCAGGATGAGCGCTGGAGAATAATGACTGTCAACATAACCAATTACATTCTGGTAGGAGGATAAATCCACAAAGTACCAAGGGAAGAAGCTAGACTGCCCCAGCAGATTCAAGAGAGGGGATTCCTGAAATGAAAAAAACACCAATATACAGATATACTATTACACTATGTACACACACTTATACTTACACATTCAGTGTGTAAGACAAAATGTTTTTATACAATTCTGTTAAAAAGTTTGATGAAGTTCCTTACAGGTGTGAGAAGCAGGTGTTCCTCTTTGGCCAAGAAGACCATCATGTAAAAGAGGTATATGACCATAGACTGATCTGCTGGGCTGGGTTGGGGACCCAAGGCATCTTTCAGCACACTGACCCAGTTGACCTCACAGAGCACCTCACCAAGGAAGAGAAAGCAGCTTTTCGGACTTCCCCTTTCCACCTGCATGACATTTAGTAAACATGAACTGAATTTTAACGATGACGGCAAAAAAAAAACATCACCACCATATTGGGAAGAATATTGTTAAGGTATCACAGGTTCTCTCACATTGAAGAACTTGTTCATGAGGGTCTGGTCAGGATAAAGCTCCCTCCAAGGTAAGCTCCTGTATTTGGAGTGGTAAGTGGTCAGAAGATACTCTGGAGTCTTGGAAGCAGTGCAGGTATCACAGTAGTGCGTGAGATGAAGCCACAGGGCATCCCTGTGTTTGGACTGCAGCAGGCCTGTGTCACAGCAAGGTAACAGGAAATCATGTTTCTAGTCTTATTCTGATCACCTTTTCTAAATTTCATGCAGAATGTAAGGTTAGTTATGTGGAGTTGTCTTACTTTTAAATTTCTCATGTAAGGAACATGTAAGCTGGGAGTACAGGTCTACCAGTCTGGCTGCTGTATTATTGTCTGTCTCCAGCCAGGGGAAACAGCGCTGCCTACAGGAAAGAGCATGCAGAGGACATCAGAGTTAGGTGCATTATCAAGTTACATACATCTCGGAACAAAATGTAATGTCTGAAAATGAAAAATCTATACAAATTATACCCAGCATCACTCGACTCTTCGACTAGAATCCACGGCTTGAAAAGGGTTATGATTTTTGAGTCCAGGTCTAAAACAACTGAAAGAAAATGTTTTAAAAGTAGCTAAGGTACATAGTTAAGATCCTTCCAAGATCAATATATTAGAACAATTAAAAGTGAAATATGAATTACTTGTTTATTGCTACCTTTAACAACTGTGTTGCTACCAGGAGGCTCCTTAGCACATTCCATCACTTTCATATCTACGATGTGGTCAACCAGATAGGCCAAGAATATCTTCATTTCCTCAATGTAAGGACTCCATTTACAGTAGAGGCCAAAACTACGGAAATCAGGGTTAGACAGGCGGAGCTTCATGAAGAAACTGGACAGCCACTCAATTGTCTCATCAACCTGAATATAAAAAGATGAAGCAGACAACATAGACATGTTCAACATAGACATGCTGATTAATATTTTCAGGAGACTGTGGACATTCAGAAATAAATACATGTTGATAGTTTTTAAATCATGTACAGATAATTTTACAACTTTTGCAGGGATTTACCAGTTTCAACAACATAATCAACACTAATATAATAAAACTGAACTCAGATTGGAGAAATGATATCTTGCACATGTGGTCCAAATGGGAAAGTTGTTGGTCGATACCACCTCTTCCAGGGGGTACAAAATTCATCTCCAGTTAATGGACATTTGGGCATCATAAAAACATGACATGCCATGAGTTTAGGAATTTACTGGCTAAGTACGTCTTTTGACGTTGATAGTTAATGTGGTTTTTCAAAATAATTGTAAGTTCTATATGAATTTCTACATCTTAAGCAGTCAAAAAATCTTTAAAGGTATTTACTCACATAGTTTGTGCGTATTTACTCAGAAAAATTTAACATTTCAATATATGCAAATGAACAGTGATACAATAAAAGAATTGTATCTTATGTTCTCTAAAAGATTATGGATATCTTGGTGGATGACCAGAAGAACACCACTTCGGTTTCCAAACCTCTACTCGGGGGCAGAACAGTCATTCCATTTATTTGTTAAACTTCACCACCAACTCAGTCAATTGCTTAAATAACTTGATGAGGTATTGATTAGTTAAATAAATAATGCCAGTGGTCAAGTCAACATATACACACACAAATTGCACAGCTACTGAAAATACTGGGGTGACCGTAGGAAAAGTTATTAAAATTGCAAAGCTGACACACTTTGACAGGTATAATACAGTTTAACACCAACATAAAGATATAACCTAAGACTTTTGCACAATACTGTATGTTCATTATGGGAACCAGTCAGTCCTCAGCAAGTCCGAGTCAAAAAATTGCAAGTCTAAGTCAAGTTTCAAGTCACTTCAAGTCAAAGTCAATTCCAAGTCTTTCCATCATTTTTACTGTCGAGTTATGAAATGTGACTAAGTCAAAGTTGCGAGTCATGTAACTTGAGTCCCTACCATATCAGTGTTTTTTCTCACAGTTTTTACATACATGTCTATGCAAGGAGTGACGGATCGTTCCAAAAAACTCTCAGCAGACCTTGCAGAGATTTAATATACACTGATTATAAAATTAATGTTATGGTATCCAGAGGGAGGACTATATCTTCAGGTCTTCCCAAGTCATAGGGTCCAAGTTGCGTCCAAGTCCCAAGTCATTTGCCCTCAAATACAAGTCGAATCCAAGTCTTTCCATCAGTTTTTGTGAGTCGAGTACAAGTCATGAAATTTATTATTTGAGTCTGAGTAGAGCTGTGAGTCAGTAACTCGAGTCCCCACCTTTGGCACTTACCTGCTGAGGAGAGAGCGAGATGGAATCCAAAGCCAGAGCAGACCCTAGGATTGTTGATAACTTCATCTTGGAAGAACAGCCGAGAACTTGAAGAAAGCCTCTCCAACACTCTGGACTAAGAAGCTGTTCAGAACAGCCTGAGAACCAGAGCATTAGGTAAGAGCCATGAAAATCTCTTTTCCACAAAGAACCTTATTTTGTATGAGTCTGAGGTACTTTAACAAGGTGAAATTTTAATATCAATATAGTTTATGTCTGTGGAATATAGCTGTATAAACTACAAATATATCAACTGTGTGCATGATGTGATACGCAGGTTTTTACACATTTGACATACAGTACAGTTAGTAGAAGTACAGTTAGTAAAATCTAAACTGATACAAAAGGACTGATATCTATAAATACTTAAAATTAACAAATGACAAACACTGGGTGTTTTGTAAGGAATGCAGACGGCCATCTTACTCTGTATTAGAAGGCGCAGACAGTCACTGTAGTGATCTGGAAACTGGTAGCAGAGTAGCTGTGCCCAGTGCTTACAGAACAAGCTGAAGGGCATGAGGACCTCAGAATCAGGCTCCATTCCGCAAAAGGACAGAGCCAAATGAACAAGCTCTACCAGGCGGCTACGGTCGCTGAAGGACGGCTGGGCTGCAGTGAACCACTGGCTCATGTCGAACTATCCACAGGAAACAAACAAAGCTTCAGATCAGAACTACACAGGTGGGATACTACAAAACACACAAGCATAACATCCCGACCTGCACTAAAAGCATAAAGGAACTCCTGTTTCACCGTTTATAAAGAAAAAATATATATAGTGTTTCAATTGTATTACCTGATACTTAGACATTGCACAGCATCCCAATTAAGTAAACCATTTACTGATGCTCTTAACTATTCAAAAAAAGTCTACATACTGTTTAAAATGCAGACATTTTAGGGCAAACACAAAATGTAAAATAAAAAATAAATGTAGGTCTTGTAACAAGCTGTTCAAACTAAATGGAAACATATGTAGCAGGTTGTATATACCAGAGTAAAAAAATAACTTTTAAGTAAATTACTGCTATCAGCTCTTTAGAATTTATGAATATTTGCAAAACACCCCATAAAATAATGCAACATCGCCAAATTTTATAGTATGGATGGTGTTCTGTGGGCAGTACTTCAGACCACAAAATCTTTTTCCACACATGGCTGAATTTTAATGGTGTTGTGACCCCCAAAGATTCTGATACAGTCTCAGATTGACCTCAGATTTGTGCATAGCTTGCATATTCTTGCAACATCCTCAAAGTAAGCATTTTTCTACACAAATAACAGCATCCCTTTCAAAGTGGTCAGTGCCTCCCCTTCATTACGTTGTTCAGTTTGTTTGTATGACCTGATTTAGGCAAAGGCTTAGCTGTGTCATATGCCTTCAACTTGTTAATGGCTATCGCGTCAGAGTTTCAAAGGAAACTTTTTTATCCTGCTGTGCCTTTGTACATTGCCCTGAAAAAGTATTTGCTTCCTTGCTGATTTCCTTCATTATTGCATAATTTTTACAGTGCTACCAGTTTAAAACATGAAGAGAAAATTTTATATTAAATTAACAAAACATGAGAGAACATTGAATGTGGTGTAAAACCCCCAAAATGCACCTGCGATCTCTCTGCCCCTATGATCTACCTTTGCACATGTGATCTACCTTTGCACATGTGATCTACCTTTGCCCCTGTGATCTACCTTTGCCCCTGTGATCCACCTTTGCCCCTGTGATCCACCTTTGCACATGTGATCCACCTTTGCACATGTGATCTACCTTTGCACATGTGATCTACCTTTGCACATGTGATCTACCTTTACTTATCCTTACCTTTCCCTCCGCTGGCTCGCCATAGGCGCTTGCATCCAGTTTAAATATTAATTGCTTGCTCTTGAACAAGATGTTTTTAATGCGCAATTCTGCTGGTGGAACGAGCTCTCTGACACTATCTGATCTGAGAGTCTCTCGAAAAATCTCACCCCCAACCCTCAGTGGTATACCGTCTTGGACATTTTAATTGAACTAATTTTACTTAACATGCAGTAGGTGCCCCATTTCAGTATATCACGACTAGAGTCTCGCGTTTATTCATAAAGCTTTTCAGAAGTCTCGCTTCTAAGCAGTGTTTGTATAGCTTTCGCTAAGTAACTTGCAGTTATTACTAGTCATTCACTGGGAGCTCGGCCTAGCGGCACTAAAGTCCTTGACCGCTGTATGCTAGTCATCTGTTATTTCCCTGACTCGTACATTGTCTTGGATGAAAACGATAGCCAAATCAATGTAGGCTTTCTATATGCACTGTGTTTATCTTGAGAAGAAACTACTACAAAAAAAGCATAATAAACTTAGATGAACCTTAGTGAGTAGCATAAAGGTGATATCTCCACTGTCAGTATGAAGAGCCGTCACAACTTCTCCATACATGTCCACCAGCTCCCCAGGGGACGCATTGGGGGTGAAGTAAGGCGATAGCAGTGTGCAGAGGTGCCGGTTCAGCAGAATGGTCTTCAGCAAGCGTCTGCATTCTGACTGGACACCTTGAATGAATACCTGGTGTGAGGGGAATAAAAACGGGTGAAAGCTTGTGAAACATGCAAAGTGTGACGTGGATATATTAAGAACGTATTTAATACCTTTACCTGTCCAAGGACCTCAATGCAGGAGGAGAAGAACTGGCGCGTGGGGGGGTAGCGCTGGGTGTCCTCACAGACAAAGGACACCAAATGGTAGAAAGCCGCAACGCCCACATTCCGTACGGCAGAGGTGGGCATCGCTTTGAAGCCATTGACAAGAGCCCTACATAAATAAACACAGGAGAACACATTTCTTCTAAGCATGACTGCCGCTTTCTATTACATGCTTTTTGAATTTCTTCTAACAAAATATACTGAATAATTCCAAAGTATTAGATGGTGCTGACGTGATGAAGCGCTCCACATGCACTGCAGCCTCCGCCACACTCTGGGGGGGGCGCTTGGTGGCTTCTGTCTGCAGCTGTTTGACGTCACTGTTGAGGGACTGAATCTGATTATGCACTGGCTCCGACTTGTGCATGATCTCAAACTGCATAAACGAGGTTCAAAATAGTTAGCAGTGAACAACAATGTTTGATACAAACTATGTCAAGAGTTGACAGAGTTGTGAAAGAACAAAGCCCACCATGACTGTGATGAGGGCGGGGCCCTGACAGGGACGGCCCCCACTGCCCCTGCACTCCAACTGCATGGTGATCTGCTCCTCGTGGTTACTGTACAGCTGGGGAAGACTCTCCAGCAGCTCACTGTGCAGAGCCACCTGCTGGGTTTCACGGAGCACCGCCAGTCTAAATGATAAGGACAATAACCGCAACCACATTTAATTCCATTTGCTGCTATTCCTATAGCATGCTTACATATATATATTTACTTTTTAAGATGTATTTCGTCTTCCCCTCTTTCAATCTATATCTGGAACTTTTCAACATTTTATGTACCCATTAAAAAACAGTTGTTCCGTGATATGATGCAATACTTCAGAATGCAACATTTTTCCTTTATCGTATCTGCCTGTCAGACCAGTGGCAGCTACAGAATATTTTGATTTGGGTTTTAGCAAACATCAAGATTATCATTTTAAACATTACACTTCTTAATATGAAACAATATAATAGGTAATCCATGTAGGGAGCAGGAATATAAAGTACAGGTATTTTATGGGTCCTACTGAAATAAAAGGTAGCTGATTATGAGAAAGACCTTGGTGTGTATGTTGATGCTTCCTTGTCCCACTCTCGCCAGTGTGGGGAAG